>CM019152.1:43752277-44342364 GCA_009733165.1 Naja naja
CATTTTGGTGACAGGATGGTGGGTGTCTGTCCCCCGCCACAATGCCTAAAGAGGTTTGTGATCTGTAACAATGGTGAACCTTCTCCCATAAACGCATTCATGGAACTTCTTGACTGCTGCCATGATAGCCAACGCCTTGTCCAGTTGACTGTAGTTTCTCTCTGCTTTCTTTGGTCAGAGTAAAATGCAATAGGGGCTTCCCTTCCACTGGGAAGCATGTGGCTCAACACCCCCCCACTCCAAAAGGGGATGCATCACAAGTCAATACTACAGGTAAATTCTCAGAAAACTGTATCAGGACACAATCAGAAGTGATTTGTCTCTTGATGTTGTTAAATGCAGCTTCTTCTTGTGCCCCAGACCCATGCAGATTTTTATCCAGTAATCTGTGTAAGGGTTCTGCAGTGGTTGCTTTCTGAGGTAGAAACATATGATAGAAATTAATAAGTCCCAGGAATGCTTGCAAGTCAGTTTTGCATCTAGGCCTGGGGCTTCTTTGATTGCCTGAACTTTGGCTTCTGTGGGGTGGATGCCATGTTTATCAATCATATAACCCAAGAATTCTACTTTGTCAGTTCTTAGTGTGCATTTTTTGACTTTTAACCCCGCTTTTTTGAACCTGGTTAGAACTTCTCTGAGTTTCTCGTGTAACTGAGTGTCATTTTCAGCAGAGATTAAAACGTCATCAAAATAAGGCACCACCCCTGGTAACCCTTGTAGCATCCTTTCCATGAGGCTTTGGAAATGCCTGGTGCCACTTACTCCAAATTGTAACCTCTTGCATTTGAATGCACCCCGATGGGTTACAATGGTTTGGGCTTCTGCAGTTAGATCATCTACTGTTAACTGCTGGTATGCTTGGGCCAGGTCCAGCTTGGCGAAGACTGTGCCCCCAAGAGAGTGTAATAAGTGATGAACCACTGGAACTGGATATCGCTCTGTTGTAGCGCATGGTTCAATGTCCCCTTGTAATCCCCGCAGATTCTCACCGAGCCATCCACCTTGACCGGTGTGACTATGGGTGTCTCCCACCTGGAGTGGTCTGTGGGCTCTAATACCCCTTGGGCTATCAGTTTATCTAATTGTTCATCAATTTTTTCCTTCAATGCAAAGGGTACCCTTCTGGGTTTTAAGCGGATTGGTTGTACCTTGGGATCTAGGGCAAAAGTGATGGGGTCCCCAAGTACTTGCCTAATCCGCTGAAGACCTCTGGAAACTCAGACTTCAAAGACTCTTCCCACTCAGTGTTGCTCACGTGATTGATGCCAGTCACTTTGATGCCCAGCGGGTTGAACCATTCCAGTCCCAGCAAACTTGGGCGATCTTTATCCACGATGGTCAGGGTAGCTTGATGTGACCTTTGAACTTCACGTTGAATTCTCTTGTTCCAACTACTGGAATCTTGTTCCCTTGGTAGTCTTAAGAGTTAATGCCTGCTTCTTGAAGTGAGTCTTCTGAATGTCTGGTATCAGTCTTTGAATAGTGTCCCATGACACCATGGATAAATATGAACCTGAGTCCACTTCCATTTGGCAAGGCCTTCCTTCAATGAATACCTTGACATGCACTTTCCTGTTATTTAAGGGATGAATGACCAATAGTTACTGTTTGATGAGTTTCATTCCTTCCATTTGCTTCTGTGTTGTGCCCCATTTTCTCACTGATGTTGTTTGGCTTGACTTCTGTCTTTGTTGTTTGCAGCAAACTTCCTTCTGTTGGGTGGAGTTCTGGATGATTTGCAGACTCTTGCAATGTGCCCTCTTTTTCACAATGGAGGCAAATGGTGTCCAGGAACTTGCATTCAGTGCGGTGGTTCCCCACAACCTATGCAGTGGAAATCATGCCCCTTCCTTCTCAGGTCGTTGTTTCCGCTCCATTCTGAGTCTATTAATTCTTCTTCTTCTTCACTGTGTTCTGACTCAGATTCCAGTTCATCAAAATGAGTTGTGGTGGTCTTCTCCCCCTCAGAATGGCCCGTAGTCTTGTTCATCTTTCTCATGGCTGCTGCTGAGAATTTGGTGGCCTCTGCTGAAGACGCTCTATGGCTTCTTTCAGCGTGATCTTGGGTTTCATCAGTAATTTGCTCTGCAAAACCTTGTCTTTAAGGCCCAATACAAAACGATATGCATGGCCTCCTCTAAACTGCTGAATTCACACCACCCCAATGTCTCTTAAACTTGCCACGAAGTCATTTACGCTTTCGTCTTCCCCTGATCGCGGCGATAAAACTCGTCTCTTAATGAGGCACGATACTTGGGGCCGTAGTGTGCCCTTAAAAGCCTCTCCAGATCAGGCCATGCCATTACCTTCACGTCTGCTGTGCCAGCTAATGCCTTCGCCATCTTGAAAACTGCCGACCGCAATACGCGTGAGAAAGACCGCCCTCTTCCGCTGCTCAGAAATGGCGCCAGATCGTTTCCTTCCAGATACATCTGAAACTGATCTGCATCACGACTCCCAGTCTTCATTCTTCAGGTCGAATGGTGCTGGGGGCGTGTTCAGCGCAGCCATCTCACTCTTCTCTGTTCCGTGTTGCCTTCTCTTCAGGGAAATCCCACCTTCGTCACCAGTGTTAAGTTTGCATAGAGAGGCAGGACGGGAGTGCCAGCTCAAAGTTTATTGTGACTTCAGCTCAGAACGGACCCAACTGGCTCAGTCGTGGGAGCTATTTATAGCCGGCTGCCGTGGCTGCCAGCCAATCAGAGTGCAGGGTTTTCCCGCACTTTTACAACCAATGAATTCAAACACTTTACAACACAACCAGTCATTTTAAACTCTGCATACATAACACTCTCTACTAGAGAACCATAGGAGTTTTAATTCTATAGAGAACTATGCTATGGAATAACTAACAAATTATTATTTCATGAAATTAGTTTCCAAGATCTTTAGAAGCTAGAACAGCTGAAGTGATAACACTTGATTGCATAATAAATAATATGCACATTTTAGTTGTGCATTTTAATTCAAATATATTCTCTTTGATTAAATAACACTAGTAGATTCATAAACAATTATCAGAAGAGTTACCTACTAAATATAATAGGAATTACTTCCAAATAAAGATGTAAACCCTGAAAATAAAAATGATTTTGAATTTCTTACATGTATTCTTCCACTTATATTTAGAATTAATTCATTATTAGTGTGCATATTTCCAGGAATATAGTATTAGCATATTATTGATGTCTGGAATTAGCATATAAGAAGGAAGCTGAGACCTTATGGGCTGTAGTGTTCCTCACAATGCATGAGATAAGGGAAGAGAGGAAGGATAAATGATGACAGAAGTCAGAAAGTAGGGTTGGGCATCGGAAATATGGAAGGACATAGTGGTTGGAAGAGATTAGGGCACAGAATGGTTGCATAATTTATTGTAATCAGATATTGTTATTTCAGTTAATACTGGGATATAGCTGCTCAGATGTTCCTTAAATAAAAAGGTATTGAATATTTTCAGCCACTGATATCCTACTCTAGGTATACTCAAAGATTAATTCCTCTCACACACATGCTAGTTTGAAACATTTGACGAGAAAAAGCCTAGTGCTCTACAGGTTAAGAGTGGTGGCAGCTGATTATTCCATGGAGATTTGCGAAGTCTGATGGACAGCAGACAGCTTAATACAGTGGAAAGAATGCTTGGAAAGCAACATCAAGTTAAAAACCTTTTTTGTAAGAAAGTGCTCTTGCGTGAAAGAAAGATATTTAACTATTCAGCGTTCTAGCACTATATGTAAAAATCGAAAAATGATGTTACAGGAAAATGCATCCTGACATAATCTATTTTTTAATTGGACCAATATTTTGTCATTGTAAGTCATGTTAATAGGTTGGAAAATAAAATATACTGACAGTCCAAGAGTCTTCTTGGAATCTGATGATCACATGCCTTAATGTTTATCACTTTACCTACTTGAAAGGAATGGTGATATGGAAGAACTACACAAGAATATATATATGGACCTATAGTTGTCTTTTGAAAGTAGAGAACATAATGTCTGATTATGAACTGAAACGGATGCCTGATTCATGCTATAAATATCTACTGCTGTCTTCACCTGAAAAGATGTCAGCTAATGGCCATTTGGCTATCTTAGAAAAGTTTGGAAAGTTTAGAATATTTGTTGGAATCCAAGCTCAACTATTCCATCATGTGGAGTCAATTATATTATAGGCAGAATTAGGAGGCCTGTTGTGAACACAATGTATGGTAGTTATACTTGGAAAAACAAGGCCCCACAAAGTTGTTATGTTTGGAATGCATAGGTAGTTGCCTAGTACCGTGTTTCCCCGAAAATAAGACACTGTCTTATATTTTTTAGCTCCCCACTAGGTCTTATTTTCAGGGTAGGTCTTATATATATATATATATATATATACTATATATATATATATTATATTGAATTTTCACTGAGGGTAAGGTATGTGGATGCTTGGTGTATTCGGGTCTTGTCGTGTAAGATTGAGAATACCTTAGCAGCGTTTGACGAAATCTCATCCGTCATCTTCAGGCTGGTGTCTTCAGCTGTTCTCCTGGGAGAAGTGTGTGTGATTGTGGCTGTTTTCCCCTTTTAAACTCTAGAGTTGGCTGTGTTGTTACTTCTTGATTGGTTTGTGGAGTTGATGTATGCAGATTGGATGGCTTTTCCTGAGACCCTGTGTGGCTGAGGTGCTGGGAGAGACACACAGCCAGCACCTCAGCCACACAGGGTCTCAGGAAAAACCATCCAATCTGCATACATCAACTCCACAAACCAATCAAGTAACAACACAGCCGTCTAGAGTTTAAAAGGGAAAACAGCCACAGTACACACTTCTCCCAGGAGAAGCCAGGCTGAAGACACCAGCCTGAGGTGTGGATGAAACCGTCCAACATGCCAAAATGTCTCAATCTTGAGACAAGACCCCAACTTTACCACCATATTCATGTAGAACAATGTACATTTATTCATGTGTTGAAACCACCTAACAAATAGCATACCGTGTTTCCCCTAACAAGACACTGTCTTATTTTTTGGCTCCCAAAAAACACACTAGGTCTTATTTTCGGGGAAACACGGTATACCTATTTCAGTATTATTCACTGAGTGCTGATAATGCTACAATACTGATACACACAGTGATGGGATTCAATTTATTTTACTACTGGTGCTGTGGGCGTGGCTTGGTGTGGCAGTGGAAGGATACTGCAAAATCCCATTCCCTCCCCACCCCACTAACCTGCTTTCTAGCTCCGTTCTCAACAACAAAGAAGACCCAGCAGATCAGCTGGGACTCGGATCAGCTGGGACTCGGGAGGCAGAGAATAGATGGGGGCAGGGCCAGTCAGAGGTGGTATTTGCTGGTTCTCCAAACTACTCAAAATTTCTACTACTGGTTCTTCAGAACTGGTCAGAATCTGCTGAATACCACCTCTGGATACACACTCCAGAGATTCTGTGTTTGGAGAACTTGAGAGCTGAGAGATTGGAGGCTGAACCCAGGAGGATGGAATTGGGAAGAAGAGAACATTTTATACTCGTTACCTAGTAGAGTACTTCTAGCAAGGATGGGAGAAAGATGTTTAGATGTCCTAGGTGGGCCTCTGGGTGAGAAGAAATGCTGATAGGTGGGTTAGACCTATCCAGACAGGTAGGTAATCCCCATGTTGTTAAGACAGGTGTTACTCTGAGCACATTTAGCAAAAGAGGAAGGCAGTTGAACTGTTTATATGCTGGCTTTGAAGAGACTTCTTACCATAGTCTGTTTTGTGAAGGAGTGGATGTACTGGGAGATTCTTCCGCTGAGGTAAAAAAAATAGTGTTGTTTGATGCTCCTGGTGTATCTGTAAAGTCACTGCTCGTGTGTCTACCTGCTATTAATAACACAAGTCATTATACCTCAAATTGGTTTCATAAACACTTTCAGAATAAGATCAAAGTAAAATAGCCCATCAAAACAAGGATCAAGAACAGTTGATTTCAGGAAAGGTCTTCATTGAAAGGTCAGTTTTAAAAGAGCTTTAACCATGTCAATGTTAGGGACCAGTGGGGGATTCAAAATTTTACTACCAGTTCCATGGGTGTGGCTTGGGTGTGGTGTGGCTTTGGGCGTGGCAGGGAAGGTTAGTGCAAAATCCCATTCCCTTCCCACCCCATTAACCTGCTTTCCAGCTCCGTTCTCCTGTGCAGAGCAACAAAGTAAGACCCAGCCAATCAGCTGGGACTCGGAGCAGAGAATAGATGGGGATGGGGCCAGTTAGAGGTGGTATTTGCGGTTCTCCAAACTTCTCAAAATTTCAAATACTGGTTCTCCAGAACTGGTCAGAACCTGCTGAATACCACCTCTGTAGGGACCTGTGCATCATAGAAAGTAATTCATTCCACAGGGCACGTATTACCACAAAGGAGGTCCACCTGTGCATTACTGTTAAGTTGCAGTATAGAGAAGAATTCCTTTGAAAAACCAAAGTCCCTAGGAGACTCGTGTAATAAGGATCTTTTATAAAGATAAACTCAGCTCTAAGAAACATTGTGGAGCCTTGTTCCTTAGAGCAAGAAAAATTTCTTGTTCCAAAAGGTTTTATTTGCAAGCCAGGTTCTGAAAACTTTCATTATGCAATAACTCTGTTACGTGATGATTGCAGGTATGTCATGTAGAACGCATTCAGAGATGTCCTTGTTGTGATTTCAAAACTCACTTTCAGGCAAAAAATGTTTGGTGGGCAAAAAGGAGCAAGTGCCGATATTCCCAGTGAAGAGATTTGGTATTCCTCGACTTACAAACATTCGCTCAGCAACCTTTCAAAGTTACAATGGCACTAGAAAAAGTGATATACAATCTAGCCTCGTAATTATGACTCTTGCAACATCCCCACGTTCCCATGATAACAATTTGGATGCTTGGCAACCAGAATGTATTTACAAAGGTAGCAAAAGTTGTAAAACTGGGTGTGAATACTTAATAATTAAAATTCTGGTCCTGCCGTAATTGTAATCATAAGTCATTGTGATCATAAGTCAAAGACTACCATACTTCTATTCTTGAATTCTGTGCCTTGGAGACTCTCAGATGATGGTGATAATATATGGAATGAGAACCCCAGTTTTAACAGCTGTGATATTCTATACAAATTAATAAATGGATGACCTCAAATGACACAGTTTAAGATATGATTATTTTTACAGAAATGACAAAAGTGTGAATGTTGTTGCTAATAGGCAGCTAGTGGCCCAAATAAAATAATATTACAATGCAGAAAAGCTAGTTGCAGGAGAGCTGATTTTTTTTCCCATCTCCTTTGCTCCAAATATGTCATGTCTGAATTTGAAACCTCAGTTCTTTTTCCTGTTTATCCCCTGAAAGTTTACTGTTGACACTATTTCCAAGTATTTAAAAAGCAGTAGCAGAACTGCCCTGCAGTAACTTAGCAACTACAATATTTCTGCAAATGCCTTGGGTATAAACTGAAAGAAAAATATGCCATCTGCTGACATGGCTCTTGTTTTGGCTATGGCAACATGATCTGACAAATAGTAATCAGTGGTGAAGAAGTGGGAAACACAGCTGTGACTTCTGACACAGGTTATTGGTATTTCTCTGCTTATACCTTACAAGGCAGAGGATTAGGAGTTTACAGATTAACAGAATTGGAAAACCGCAACTCTTGATTACACATTGGCTAATATAAAGCAGCACCCCTTAGCGTGTAAATAAGACTCAGTACTATCTTTGACATCACCAACAAGATATGGTATAGAAAATAAACCAAACAAAATGGCAGTCATGCCCTTTTCCTCCCTATCCTTTGGACATGACTAGGATTAAATCCAGCTCCTCTTTTTGCCTAATCCATCAGACCCAAATTGACCCTTGCTGTTGTGGTTTGCCGGCAGCAGGTGCAGTCAGCTGAGGTCTTGGAGAGCGAGGACTCAGATGAGGGGCCTGTGTGTGATGCAGGGATGGGGCCAGGACTATCAGAGAGTGGAATGCTGCCTTTGGAGATTGTGGAGGCTGGCAGCAGTAATGCAGAGGATCCTGAGGAGCCTGTGCCCCGTGCACGTGCGTGCAGGGCTGCTCAAAGGAAAGAGCAGCTGCAGCAGCATCAGTGACTTGGGAGCAAGGCTGCAAGGTAATGGCCCCTCCCTTAAGAGATAAAAGCCAGCCTGAGAGACCAGTATTTTTTGCAGGAAGCAAAGAAGTTCTTGCACTTCAAGCCTTGTGGAAGTTCGGACTATCTTGGTTTGTGTTTGAAGACTTTTTGTTTGGAATATTTCTTGGCAACTTAATCTAGTGCTTTTGGCAGCCTTGCACAACCTTGGCAAGGCTCGTTCTTATCAGAGACAATTAGTTTTAATAGCCTTTTAACCGTGAATTAACAGAATTCACAGATAAGCATTAAAAGGTTTTGATTTTATCTCTGTTTGGTGTTTGTTTACTTGGAACAAGGTTTGGGTCAGAACACTTGCTGCCCAAACAGTCCCCTGCAATCCCATCAAACCAAAGAACAGAAACTTCCTACAAGCTCATAAGGTAAAGGTTCCCCTTGCACGTACATGCTAGTCATTTCCAGCTCTAGGGGATGGTGCTCATCGCCATTACAAAGCTGAAGAGCCAGCGCTATCTGAAGACGTCTGCATGGTCATGTGGCTGGCATGACTAAACGCCGAAGGTGCATGGAATGCTGTTACCAGAGGTGGTATTCAGCAGGTTCTGACCAGTTCTGGAGAACCGGAAGCGGAAATTTTGAGTAGTTTGGAGAACCGGCAAATACCACCTCTGACTGGAGATTTTACAGTATCCTTCCCCTGCCACGCCCACCAAGCACGCCCACAGAACCAATAGTAAAAAAATTGAATCCCACCACTGGCTGTTACCTTTCTACCAAAGTATTTCCAATTTTTCTACTTGCATTTTTACATGTTTTCGAACTGCTAGGTTGGCAGAAGCTGGGACAAGTAACAGGAGCTCACTCCATTATGCGGTGCTAGGGATTCAAACTGCCGAACTGTCAACCTTTCTGATCGACAAGCTCAGCATCTTAGCCATTGAGCCACCCTAGCCATAGCCCAGCCCAAAGTCAGCCCTAACAAAATGACAACCTGAAAAAAACCACCTATTCCAACTTCCATCATTTGATGATTTCCTCCATCATAAACTTCCTTACTCTGTTGTCTTCCTGAAAGGTCCATTTTGCCTAATAATTAGACAAAACCTAAGGCAAGGGTCCCCAACCCCGACTAGTAGCAGTCTATGGCCTGTTAGGAACCGAGCCACACAGCTGGAAGTCAATAGCAGGTGAATGTACCCATCTGGGTATTTGCAGCCGCTTCCCAGTGCCTCAGCTCCATCTCAGATATTCAGGCATTAGATTCTCATAGAAGTGTGAATTCTATTGGAAACTCCACATGTGAGGGCTTTAGGTTGCGTGCTCCCCTCCCCTCGGTCTGTGGAAAAATTATTTTCCATGAAATCTGTCTCTGGTGCCAAAAATGTTGGAGACCACTGATCTAAGGTACACTTACAAGAACCTGCCTCCTTCTCCAAACTGGCCAGCAGATTAGCAAAACTGGGATTTCCTGCCTTGTAGCCCTTAACTTCTATACAAATCTGTAGGTCTGTAGAGATTCTCAGTGATCCAGCAGGTCATAGTTGTCTCCAAAGGTGTTTCTTTCAGGAGGCAACTGAACTTCCGTATTTTTTCTACTGAAGACGTTTTGCTTCTCATCCAAGAAGCCTTTTCAGTTCTGATAGGATAGGATAATCCTTCCATTCTCCACTGCCTGAAGAAGCTTCTTGGATGAGAAGCGAAACATCTTCAAAAGAAAAAACAAGAAAGTCCAGTTGCCTCCTGAAAAAGCACTTCTGGGGCATACAAATCTGTATTTTCCCACTGTTTGGGGTCCCTCTTTACTTATAAAACAGGCACCTAATGATCATTGCAATACTCTTCAGTATTATGCTTCTTCAGACTGAATCCATGACAAGGATGATATATATTGATGTGCCTATCTCAAGATACTTGCCTCTTCCTATTGCTACCAGTGCTGCCTGGAAGACACATTTAGGATCAAGGCTAAATGGTTCAAACTATACAGTACATTACATGCAATATCAAGTGTTAACTGCATCCAGGATAGCCAAGCCTCCAGGGTTACTCTAATCTCATGCATTTATCATAACATCTTTGCCAACTTACGTTTCTTTAAATAAGGAGCACAACTGTAAATGCTTGTTTTTAGTACAAAGGGTCTCCAGTTATTTGTTAAATTTATTTGCCCCCTATCCTGCCATGGGGCTACTCTTGGCAGCTACAATAATAAAAAGGAAGAAAAATGAAAAGGCATGTAAACAGAACGGAATAAAATAACAGAACAATAAAGTATACAATCTTCTTCTTCTTCTTCTTCTTCTTCTTCTTCTTCTTCTTCTTCTTCTTCTTCTTCTTCTTCTTCTTCCTCCTCCTCCTCCTCCTCCTCCTCCTCCTCCTCCTCCTCCTCCTTCCAACCCAGTGGTGGAATTCAAACATTTTTACTACTGGTTCTGTGGGCGTGGCTTGGGGGGCGTGGTGTGGCTTGGGGGGCATGGCTTGGTGGCATGGCAGGGGAAGGATACTGTAAAATCTCCATTCCCACCCCACTCAAGGGGGAAGGTTACCGCCGATTCTCCGAACTGCTCAAAATTTTTGCTACCAGTTCTTCAGAACTGGTCAGAACCTGCTGAATACCACCTCTGTTCCAATCCCATAATCCCTTGCAAGGTGGAGTCTGAACAACTGAATGGAGCTGAGTGTTTACTGGCCAGATGCCTTTCCTATTGTCATTGTGGAGTTTTTCCCTGTTGCCAATGCAGAGTTTTTTTGTCAATGCAGAGAAGGGAAAAAAATAAAAATTCATGAGGAGTTATTGAATCAATTATTTATTGCAGCTAAAAGTCCGAATGCAATGTCTATAGCACAAAATGGTTTGTGTGCTAGGTGGCAACAGCAGTCTTGATCCTATGGAGGAACTATGAACAGTAAGGCTAGAAAACAATTCCTTCCATATATTTATACCAACAGTGGAAATATAAAATAAATAATGCTAAATTCTGGGGCAGTGAGATAATTAAATCTATGTAGCCATGTTCTTTTATAGGACTGTGATTTTATAGGGTTCTAAATGAGATAGGACAGGAAGCCAAGTTATTAAGCTGTACATGGTATATATAGATTGATGTTATCTCCCAAATGCTATCTTCATTCTTCTTGGGAAGGTCACTCAGATATTTAGCTGAGCAAATGGTGGATAATGAAATATCTTCAAGAAAACTGCAAAGTTCAGAGAGCACCAAGGACTTCACAGTTCAACCCTAAGCTGCAAATATTCTTTTTTGTCAGGAATCAAAACTTTTCAGCAGTCTCTCTTCTTCTCATCACTCTGCTTCAATTTTTATTATTATTATTATTATTATTATTATTATTATTATTATTATTATTATTATTTTATTAGACTTGTATGCCGCCCTTCTCCCAAAGGACTCAGGGCAGCAAACATATAAAAAGAAATATATTTACAATAAAAAGATATTAAATAATTCATATTGTATGATGCCTACCAGTACAGAAAGAGACATCAGATCTAGAGGCCTTTATGGGGAGAGTCAAATAAATCAAGGTAGAAGCTATACCTATGCCAACCTGTAAAGCAAGTGCAGGATTTCAATTGGGTCAGTGCAGCTGCCATCTTGTTTCATTCTGTGGAAAAAAATCTACTTTATTGGTTTTAGGGATGTGACACATGTTTGGTCACCAGGAGAGAGACATTGATTCAGTTTGATTCTGCCATGGTGTTCTGACCCAACCTGGTTCCAAGAGAGCAAACACAAGACAAAGGCAACAGCCCCCACCTTTTAAGGTTTCATTCACGAAATCTGTTTCTTCAAAGATAAAAGGCTGCTTCCAACTAATTAGCTGCAACAAGAAAGAGCCTTGCCAAATTGTTCTTCAAGGCTGCCAAAAACCCACAGATAAGAATTAGTTTACAAGAGTTTTCAAATACTAACTATAATGTCCACGAGGCTGAGTTTCAGAGCTTCTTTGCCTTCTGCAAAGAACACTTCTTCAAACCTGGCTTTACCTTGCAGCTTACTCCCAAGTCGCCTGTGCTGCTGTAACTGCTCTCTCCTATGAGCAATCCTGCGTGCACGCGCACTTGGCACAGGCTCCTCGGGAACATCCTCATTACTGCTGCCAGCCCCCAAAATCTCAGAAGGCAGCAGTCCACTCCCTAATGGTTCTGGCCCCTCATCTGAGTCCTCGCTCTCCTCCACCGTCTGCACCTGCTGCCAGCTAACCACCTCACATGGTTAGAACTTGATCTAAGGCAGGGGTATCAAGCTTGATTTCACTGAGGCCTGCATCAGGGTTGTGTTTGACCTTGGGGAGCAGGGGACAGGGTGTGTGTGGCCAGGCTGGGCATGGCCAGTTCAACGTCATTGCACTCTGCCAGTGAAAATGGGCTTCCAAACTCTGTTTTCATTGGCAGAGGGTTGCAGGAGGCCATCGCAACCGAAAACGGAGCTCGGGAGCCCATTTTATCTGGCAGAGGCACCACGGGCCGGTCCATCACTGTTTCCAGGGTGGCCCAAAGGTCAGATTTAAGCATCCCATGGACCGGATCTGGCCCACAGGTCTTGAGTTTGACACCCCTGATCTAAGGGGTGTTTTTTCACAAACTACTGGGAGATAATAATGACATGTTCTCAGAAACATCAATACAACCAGAATGTATGCTCTGATACATACAATAGAAACATATGATAGCCCAAGGAAACGTGCAATGGTGCCTCAGAAATGTTTCCCTAAAGATGTTACCTGGATAATAAATATGAACAATTTATCTGCTGCTGCCTTCTTTGCTCTCCTTCCACAATTATTTCAATGATGCTGTGAAGACTCCATTCATAGAACAAAAAAAAAAGTGGACTTGGAAGCGTTCCTAAGATCATCTAGTCCAAGGCTGTCAAACTCCCAGCCCATGGGCCAGATGCATCACATGCTGGCCACGCCCGGTTTAGTGAAGGGGAAAAAAGTCCCAATAGGTCACGTGACACCACCGTGACAACGTGAGTTTGACACCCCTGATCTAGTCCAACCTTCAGCATTGTGCTGGAAACAATCCATTCAGCCCTTTCTTAAAAACTTCAAGAGAAGGAGGATGCAGAACTTCTATACTAGAGTTTCTCAACCTCAGCAACATTAAGATGTGTGGACTTCAACTCCCAGAATTCCCCAGCCGGCATGCCAGCCGAGGGATTCTGGGAGTTGACGTCTACACACCTTAATGTTAACTGAATGCCATCTAACATCTCTCTGCCCAGTGTATCCTAAAAGGATTGTTGTAGGAATAACACTGCAAAAGATACTCCTAAACAAAAGAAAATTGGAAAATGCTACCTTTCCAGCTGCACAGTCTGGATTTTTCACTATGTCCAAAAGATTGGTTAGCAAAAGATTGCTCACTTCATAACATTATGAGCAATTGCATTGCAATCACATAAGATTACTGTTATGTATGCAGGTTTGAAATCATTGGTTAAGTTTGAATTGTTCTTGTAAAGTGTTGGAAATGATTGGTTTAGAAAGTGTGGAAAAACCCTGCACTCTGATTGGCTGTCAGCTGCGGCTACCGGCTATAAGTAGCAGCCGCAGCAAAGCCAGTCGGGTCCGTTCTGAGCTGTAGTCACTAATAAACAAAAGAGCTTGAAGCACTCCGCGTCTGTCTCTTCATGCAAACTTAACAATTACCAGTAAGGCTGACATGCTCCTTGAGGACTGGTCTAAAATGAAATTGACACATGTATGTTGACGATAAATATAGACTGGTATCTTAAATTACACCATAAAACGTAAGAAGGGAATTTAAGCCAGATTTTTTAAAGGTTAGAGGATTTAAACTGATTTTCAGAACAATAACAATTTGCAAAGAGTCTGATAGTATAGTAAAAGTATATAATTCCCCCAAGAAACTGGGGCATCTAAGCTTTGTTTTGAAGAAACTTTGGTAACCATTGGTAAGTAGATCCTACTTACTACAAGAGCTAAAATCCCCAAAGGTTCCATGTCATCAAGGAAATATATGACTTTGTTTCTTGGTGTTGGATGACAAGGCCAAGCTACTATATCTGTAATAGTGGTTGGCTTGAAATTTAAATGTGAGCTTATTCCAATCATGCAGAAAGTTTGCAAATATGCACAGAGGGTATGAAAGACTAATAACCCCAACGACCAAAGCTGGAGAGCAAAAATCCAGAGAAGTGCTAGAGATTAACAAACAGATACAAAACACCCTTAAATGCTTTGTTACTATCCAATGAATATCTGGATTTCTAAGCCCGGATGATTGGTAGCTCTGCACTGCATTCCTAAACAGGGTGAGGGCCCTGGAAAATCTATATAAAGTATACAATTAAATTTATTATACACTATTTTTTCAACTAGCATTCAATGGACTATATTATATAAAGGAGTTAATAAAAAGGAACAGCAATAATTCCCTCCAAAACTAAACTTCTGCAAAGTCACTTTGAATAGTGAGATGGGCAGCATATTAACCAATAAAAAACAATAGTCTTGCTTTTTCCATTGCATCTCTCTTCTTTCTCAGCTGGAATAATTTGCTAACTAGGATAAGATGAATAGGTGGCTTGTAGAAGAACAAGTGGCAAGAAGGGGAGAAGTTAGCATCCTCAGCCTTCCTATTTATATGCTCAACCACACTCTCATACTCTGCTTGAATGTGGACGATGGGATTCCACATTTGAATTTAGCAATAGCATTTAGGTTTATATGTGGCCCCAAAGCACTTTACAGCTCTCTCTGGATAGTTTACAGTGAAGAAGCATCATTTGCACATTCCCCCAAAACAATCTGGATCAGGATTGAACTCCAGGCTGTGGGCAGAATTAGCCTGCAATACTGCATTCTAACCACTGCACCACCAGGGCTCTCATACAAACTTTCTAGCACTTATAATTTTACCTAGTTGGGTAACATAATGAATTGTCTGCAAGAAAAACAACCAGGCTCAGAGGACCCAAAGCTATTTAACTTTGGCACTGAAACTCAGGATAAAATAATATTGAATTTAGCAATAGCAATAGCATTTAGGGTTATATATGGCCCCAAAACACTTTACAACTCTCTCTCTGAGTAGTTTACAGTGAAGAAGCATTATTTGCACATTCCCCCCAAACAATCTGGGTCCTCCTTTTACTGACCTCAGAAGGATGGAAGGCTGAGTCAACCTAGAGCACCATCAGAGTTTGCCTGCAATACTGCATTCTAACCACTATGCCACCTCATACAAACCTTCTAGCACTTATAATGTTACTTAGTTGGGTAACATGATGAAACGCCTGCAAGAAAACAGCCAGGCTCAGAGGACCCCAAACTATTTAACTTTGGCACTGAAACTCAGGATAAAATAATCTTGTTGCAAACATTGATGACTCGTTCAGTTATATTTATCCTTAATATTTCTCCTGGGCTTTCCATTTAAAGCTTAGTTGGCCAGAGTGAGAATTAGATGCTCTATTGGCATGATTTAACATGGCTCTCCTTCAATGTGTATTTTCATTTCATCTTATGTAAGCTTTCTCTCTACTCTCACATCGATTTAGTATTTCTGGCAGGCTCTTATCTTTCAGCACAACACACCTCAGAACTGTTGGCAACAGAAACTAGAATAGCCACCTGCTCTGTTTTTGGATGGAGGATCTAACAATATGCGTATGGTATGACATTTAGCAAATAGGGTAGCTGTTTCAAATACTCGTAATAGCAACAGTAATTAATACATCCCATATTTCAAAAACCATAGGTACTTTTCCAACATTATTAAGTTTTTATCAAAGTAACAGGTGAAACCGTCCTGTTTGAAATTATTTTTTTAAAATGTTTTATTAGGTTTTTGTTTATATATATATGTGTGTGTGTGTGTGTGTGTGTGTATGTGTATGTATATGTATATAAAATAAATCAATATCAATATCAATACATGAACAGTGTGGCCCCTGGGTATAATTCATTTTGATACAAACATCAATAATGATAATCATAATAGTTGTTATACTAATCAATTTTTTATAATCTATTAATATACATGGTTTTTAAAAAGTGGTTATTCAATATTTCAATATGCCATTTTAATGCCAATGAAGTTATAAGCATACATGATAATATCATCTTTCACCGTCTAATCTTTCCCATCAAATTGTTATTTACATTCTATTATTTAAAAAATTATATCATAATATCCTTTTTCAACCTCCAATCTTTCCATCTAACTATTGCTTCATATAAAGGTGTGTATTCTTCTTTCTATCTCTTTTCAAATTTCTAATCAGGCCATCATTATATTAGAAAAAAAATACATGTGTGTGTGTGTGTGTGTGTGTATGTATGTATATTTCTTTCTATCTGTTTGAAATTGTTTTGAACTTCCTTTCCCCTTATCCTCCACCCCTGGCTTTGAAAAATTCCATGTTGCATTTTGCAGGAGGTACACTTGTGATATTTCAGTTCAGTTTCTACACAATTCCCAATTCCAGAAGAGAATACTTTTTTATATATATATAGTCAATTATCCAATTTTATTTGCCTTCTCTGGAAAGACTAATATGTAGGCGTGTCAACAATGGGAAAAGGAGCAGAAGGCAGGGTTCCATCCTGTCCCATTCAGGGACTTTGTGCAATACCATTCTTGACATTCTACATTCTTTATATTCTGCAGAGCACTGAAGAAACAGCAGCCTGCATACACATAGTTTCCTCAACAGAATTCAAACCTCATTGACACAGAGCTACTAGTTAACAGGAAGAACTTGTTGCTGGTTTCACCAAAGGTGCAGAGATGAGAACCAGTTAGGAAAGTGACTTTGGTGTGGAATAACACAAATACATTCTAAGTCAATTTTTCCCAACTTCATGAACTCTAAGATGTGCAAACTGCAACTCCCAGATTTCTTTAGCCAGCTTGCTCAGTAATCCACCAATGAGAAGATAGCTAAGCAAGGGGGCTTAGTTCAACTTTCTTCAGCCTGGGTAAATTCCACTTATTTTGGACTTTAATTTCAAGGTATTGGGCTGGAAATTCTGAAATGACACTTTTTTGAAGGATATCCAGGTTGGGAAAATTAATATATGCTATCAATACTTCATCTTCTCTGTCCAAATTAGCCTGGGCATCCTTTAAATAATGCAGCACATCTGTAAATATTATATGCATCTTTCCAGATGGCAAACAAAAAAAGAAGGAAAGAAATAAAAATTAAATTGGATAGGCTGTTAGTTTTCTAAAATATTACTCATTGGTGATGTTAACTGCTAGGATCTTCTGTTAGATAAATCAGAAAAGTGTTATTTCAGTCACTCTGTCTTTGTGTTGCATTTTTTTGAGGGATGATAGAATATATTTTCACTTAAATAATGTACACTGAAGCATATGACATGATTTTGCCAACCATATCAACTGGGAATGATATTGTCCAACACGCCTCTTTCTTAATGATGATGACACCCAAATGACAAAATGTGCATTGTGTCATGATGTGAATGCTGCTCTTTTGAATGAGTGTTGCAACACTGCATGCAAATACATAGGAGGAATAATTTGAATAACAATGACATGATTTACATCCCCACCCCCATGTGGATACTGGTTGGAATAGCCATGCTACAGGGACAGATGAGTTGCCTGCATATATTTTGGCATCCTGAAGAGCCCTCTCTGATTCAGTGGGTAAAAGTTAGCGCCTCTTTTTTAGTACACAGCCTAACAATAATGAACATTAATAGAATAGAAATGAAACTTTATTGTCACTTTGAATGTATACTAATGGGCCAGTGGTGGGATTCAAAATTTTTTATTACCAGTTCTGTGGGCATGGCGTGGCTTGGTGGGCGTGGCAGGGGAAGGATACTGCAAAATCTCCATTCTCTCCCCACCCCATTAACCTGCATTCCAGCTCTGTTCTCCTGTGCAAGGCAACAAAAGAAGACCCAGCCGATGAGCTGGGACTCGGAAAGCAGAGAATAGATGGGGGCAGGGCCAGTCAGAGTGGTATTTGCCAGTTCTCTGAACAATCAAAATTTCTACTACTGGTTCTCCAGAACTGGTCAGAACCTGCTGAATACCACCTCTGTAATTGGCATATATTAAAATGAAATTTCGTTGCATACAGTTCTCAAAGGGTCATCACCTCCAATGTACACTACATAACCATGACAGAATAAATAAACAAATAAATACAAAATTATGCATATACCCATGTATACTATATGACACAAAGAAACAACACAATCTAATTCAGATGTATACATGTACATGGTGAGAAAAATTTATCTTGTGAGTAATGACATGTAGTGCACAATTAAACAAAAGAATTTCCAGTCTCTATTTCTTTGTCGGTAAAATATAAATTCAACACAAAAATAGTTTGTCGCATAAGTGACTGTCTGTGAAGGCTCCTGGATTGGGGCTGAAAGGCAAAAGCAGAAGCAGTATGCTCCATTCCATAATTGGGTAGACCAGGTTGCCCTAATAGACTGGTCTCACTGGGAAAACACTTAAGAGAACTTCCAGGAAAGAGTGCCTGGTGCCCCCACATGCAGGACCTGGCCTTGCTCAGATTATCCCATTTCTCCAACTCCTTACCTGAAACTAGCAATCATCTCTCAAGTTAATGAAGCAGCACCATTTTAGATCAGCCTTATATGGATGGTTCTAGATTTGCCCACTGAAACTTCATAGGAAGGAGAAGGTGCATACATGCAGCCCTTGGTTGAAGATTAGAAATCCAAACATTACTTTCTTAACATGAATAGACACTTGAGCATCTGTATTGAAAATAGAACTGTTGGAACGAGATATTTATTTACATCACTAGCAGAACATAGAAGCAGAATATTTGTTCAATTGGTTAAGGGAATTTTAAAGTACTCTTTCAGGATTTCGCTCCATTTCAGTGAGTGGTCTAACTGTAAGGTCCTTGAAGCATTCTGAGCTTGATTGCTTTCTTGCAGATGTTTCCTTATCCAACTAACATCATCAGTGCTCAATGGCCTAATTCTAGGTGGCAGATTTGATAGTCGTTCACCTCCTCTTTTATGAACAGTCTCTTGAAAACCCTGTCTTCTTCATGGAACTCTGCACATTGGTAGCCAGAGAGATTCGTGAGAAGTTCAATTGTACTTAATATGCTACATTATCAGCTTTCAAATGTGAAAAAGGAATGTTTGTGTTAAATGCACTTTTATTTCTGTCATTAAAAACAGAAGTAACATTTTCTTGCATTTATTCTTCAAATCTACATCCTGTCTTTCTGCTTGTACAAATGGTATTGTACAAATACCATGAGGAGGTTTACAACAATGAAACAAAAAGTAAACATAAACGTAATACAAGTAATATCAATTAAGAATTTATAGCTTCCCAAAATTGCTAATGGGAGTCCCACCAGGAAGCTTGTTATTGGGTATTTAACACCAAAGAATATAAGATAGAATGTTCTTTATTGGACAAGTGTGATTGGCCAATAAAGTATATATAAACATAAAGTATATTTATGAATGAATTTATATTCCAATAAACTTCTTGAGACAATGAATTAGGAGATGAAAGCATAGGGTAAACTTATGAATAACTAAGTCCACATGACATTGGTTCAGACTGAAAATTGGAATCCTTTGGTCTTCAGTTTATAACAGTTTAGCTAGTTACTTTATCTTGTAATACAAAGAAGGTTTGGCACCTTTCTTGGACTCATCCTATAGGAATATGAGAAGTGAAAAGATTACTATAATAAGAATGTGGGGCAGGACAGAACAGGTGGCTGTGCTTGTCAAATAATCTGCACAGAACCTGGAATTTGGAAGTTCGTTTGTCAACAGATTAAGACTTCTTGAGCCTAAAGAATATTGAGAATTCCAGGCAATTACATGTCTCTCTTTCTCATTGCTTAACAGGTTACTATGTACTGAATGCTTTGAAGCAGAATCAACTTTCTGGAAAAAATATAGAACTATCCTCCCTTATTCAGAATTCTTGACATTCTTATAACCAAGTCAGATCTGGATCTGAAAATATGTAAATCTAAACATATTCTTGTCTCCCCACCCCCAATACCTAAATAACCTCAACTGAATTCTGCTCATCAGCTTAACCCCACTTAAATAGGAAGCCTGTGACATCACTGCTTATGTTGCCAATGCTCTCCTCCCTCAGACTACTTTAGTTCCAGCAGAAGAATTCTCACCCAGACAGCATTGGACGATGAGAAGAAGCTGAGAAGCTCTGGGCATCACACTCTGGTGCTCCATCCACCATTTGCAGGTAGAGCAATAGATGCATTTGATATGCCTAGATCTTATTTCTTCTTAAAAGAAAAATAGAAAACTAACATCCCCTTGAGGTTTAAAGCTATAGGAACTTCTGGCTTTCCCATTGTATTTGTGTTTCCAGAAAACTTTTAATGATGTATAGTATTGACATTCTTTGTTTCTTATTAAGGTACTATTACTAATCATTGGACATAATACTTGATTAGGGACACAGGATTATCCTTATGTCCATATTTGGAATGGAGGATCAGGGAAGCTGAATGAATCAGGAACACTGGTTGGATCTGATGGGACAGGGTCATTAGAATTCTAATATTGCAAAGCCATGCAGATTTACCTTTCACAGAACTAACATAGAAGCTGAATAACATAGAAGCTGAATTTAACATAGAAGCTGAATAATAACTTGAATCGAATCTCAGCTTGTTGGTGGACCAACTCAGGAGCTTTAGGCATGCTACCATCTCTCAACCCAAGACTTTTGTAGAACAGAGGACATTAATTAGTGTTATGTCGATGAAGATTCTCAGATATCCATGTAGAGTTGTCTGGAAGTTGTGTTGCGGCAACTGGGCTTCTTTTCTTATTGGTTTGAAATGTTTGGCTGCTTATCCAAGTAGCTTCTTCAGTCTGAGCAAATTGGTCAGGGGGAACCAAACAACATGCTACTTGGATTGAAGAAGCTCCTCGGATAAGCAATGAAATATTTTGAATCAACAAGAAAGGAAATCCAGTTGGCATGGCTCAACTTCCAAACATTAGTTAGTGATGTCCCTTAGAAGACTCTCAAGCATTACTATGGACATTATGCTTTTCAAAGGTTTATTATGTTTACAGCTTTGTGCTTTGTTATATTGCTCCCCACTTAATCGTACTAACATAAAAATACCATTGTAATATTTTGTCAAGTTAACCTATAGCTGGGAGATACCTTAGCTGTGTATCCTTTCCTGGATACATGGAACTGTGAAATCAGTGTAGGAATTCGGTGGAACTTAAGTCTCTTCACTTATGGATCATGTAGAAAGTTTGAAAATTTAAATACATAAATCAAGCTCAAGATCACCTAACAAAATGAAAGTATTTGATGCTCAGATTATTTTGCAAGATGTTCCTGTAGCCTCTTAATATTCTTTAGTTCCCAAATAAATGGACTAAACTACTATTAGGGCAAAAAGGTATGGAAAAAACCATTCACCCAATTGCAGAATATCTAACTAGTTTATCTTAAACTTGTTGTTTCACATATGGCACTAAGAATTTCTTGCTTCCTGCAAATATAGAGCTGTAGTCCTGCATATGCAAGAAATAAATGTATTAAATAAATATAATACATAAATGCAAAAATAATAAATAAATGTAAAATTGTGGTCCTCAAACATCAGAAAAGCACCAGGCTGGGAATGCTATTTGTCAGGGTATTAATCAGGGAGAATAAAAAGAGTTAGTGAATCTTGAATAATAGCTATGCTATTTTTAAGAATTATTCTTTTACATGTCTTTATATGGCCCAGAGAGCATGTCTGAAAAAGGACAAAGGAGAGTGTGGGACAAAGAATATAAAATTCTTTTCTTAACTTCATGAAAGATTACAACTTTTCCAAACAATGGAAATGACAGTTCTTCCCAAGATAGATTTCTAACACAAATGTATGAAGGGAATCAAAAGAGAGAATGCAATCACTGCAGTAATTTACATCCAATCAAAAAATCTATATGAACAATGGCAGGAAATTTAATGCTGCCTATTTTGCCTTGATTAAACTCCTTTGCAGAGACTTCTATGCATATCAAATATTCACTGTCCTATATACCTAAAAGGCTTAGTGTGTGCTGCAAATTTGGATTAAAAATATGAAAGGTAAGGCTACCATTTGCTCACCTAGAGTTTAACTGTACCTTAAAGCAAAACTGACATGATGATTAAATCAGCAGTGTAGGTAGGAGAACCAACAAAGATCCTCTAATTTAAAGGCTATCTTGTTGCAAGACTACTGGCTTTTTCCAGCATCAATTTCTGTAATATCAGAGCAGAGTTCTTTAGACCAAGATGTCTGGGAAAAAACCCAATACACATGGAATTCTCTTACATCAAGAGGGTGGTGGGATTATTATCCATTTCATTCTACATTCTGTGAGGTTTACTGAGGTCATGGCAGCAATTTGATCAAAATAGGGCAGAATCAGAATTACTTCTCTTTTTCTTTTCATTTGGGAGTTATGGTTATATTTTGGTTCATGTCAACAGTGCAGTGGATGGGGGCATAGTCTTTGAAGAGCATTCAGCCTCCCCAGTTGTCCTTCCCTAAGAAGGAAGGGAGGAGGGAGGGAAGGGGAGGGAGGGAGGAAGGAAGGAAGGGGAGGAGGAAGGAAGGAAGGAGGAAGGAGGAGGAGGAGGAGGAGGAGGGATGGAATGGAAGGAAGGGAAGGGAGGGAAGGGGGAGGAAGGAAGGAAGGAAGGAGGGAGGAAGGGAGGAGAGAAGAGGAGGAGGAGGAGGAGGAAGGAAGGAAGGAAGGAAGGAAGGAAGGAAGGAAGGAAGGAAGGAAGGAAGGAAAGTCCTGCCTATACCTAGCAGGACCTTTCCAAGGTAGTCCAGGATTCCTAGCCATGACATTGCCGATATTCTGAACATTGTAATTCTGACTCCTTTGGAGGATATCTGATAGGAAAATATTGCCTTTAAGATTTCAGTGCAGGACCTTCACAGCTTTGACATTTTTCCTAAGAAATTAATTTCAGATATGTAAATCTCCAGCATCTGCAAACTTGAACTACATCTGCATCTGCATATTCATTAACATTTGTGGTCAAGATCATAAACCCAAACCCAGATCTCTACTGTTGCTCAGAAAAATGACTATGGGATGAAAATCTTTTCTTGTCTTATGAAATGTCCATTTATTACTTTGTAGGCTTTTAAAAGTAGTGCTATCTTTTATATGTTTGCTTAAGAATAAGGTCCATTTAAGTGCAATGAGGCATATATTCTTAGGGAAATGAATATTAGGATGCAGTTTAATACTTCCAGTAGAAACGTATGCATGCTTGTTCAAAAATAAGGCCCATTGTATCCAAGCAGTTAGGAAGTGAATTGTGGTCTTATAAGAAACATCCTGTTGGTTTCATTGTCTCATTCTCTCCAATTTAATTAATCAGAGTGTCTGCAACTTCCTCATCTGAGGAGGAAAAAAATGGCCCAGATCTCAGTAAATCTTAAATCTCATGAGAGATTCCCTTGCAGCTCTTGTGATGCACTGAAATCTTATGCAGTTCTGATGCTCTCAAAAGATCACACGAGCTTTTGGGGTTGAGATTGATGGAGAAGGATCTGCACAGGAAAAGTGCAATAGTTAAGACTTCTGTGCAGAAGTGAATGTGCCTTCTATAACACCATACATTGTTTTATTATAAAGGTTGTTTGGTTCAATGGAAGAAGGCTACTATATTTTCTAATATCGTTGCCCCATGGCTTGGTAATGGATTCTATTTTTCATTTTGTATGGACCTTGAACTTCCTAATGCAGGGTTCACACCCTTGAAAAGAACTGGCCTTGCAGAAAAGTGAGGAAGGAAATAAATGCTAATCTTCCCTCTAAATAAATGATTTCTCTCCCCTCTCTTACAATAAAGAATAAAACTCAATCGATAACTTCTCAATGTCCCAAGATACTCAGCTTTAGTATTTTTATTTTCAGTATCCTTAATCTGAATTACTGTTTTTGATTGCTGTTTTGTGTTCTGCTTTGCTTGTGTGTCGGTTTTGTTATGTTCTATTTGTGTGCATAGCTTTATCTGGGCTCCCCCTCCAGTGTCCTGGAGTCCTCTAGATGGAGGGTGACTAAGAAACATTTTTAATTACTCCAGTGCAAACCATTTATAGCCCTGGCCACGCATACAGATGGATTAGATGTCTAGGTAATTTCAGCTTGGCAGTCTCTATACAGGGTTCATTTGTTCAGATCAGATCCCATCACAATACATTTGATACTACTACCTTTTTAATCACCCCGATTATCATAGAGACATCCTATTGACTGGGAAATCTGAGAGTCAAAATCCATTAATACAATGGGCAACGGGTTGGAGATGGTAAATCCAACCATATAGAGAGATACTCACTAGCAACTTTCTGCTGTGTGTTGGAATTAACATAGTAACAAAAGGACAGAGTTGGAAGGGACCTTGGGGGTCTTCTAGTGCAACCCTAGACAGGAAACCCTATTCAATTTCAGACAAATGGTTGTCCAATTTCTTCTTAAAAACTTCCAGTTTGAAACAACCACAACTTCTGGAGGCAAGTCATTTCACTGTTTAATTGTTCTAACTGTCAGGAAATTTCTCCTGAGTTCTAGGTTGATTGACTTCTTGATTAGCCTCCATCCTTTGCTTCCTGTCCTGGCCTTCAGCTGCTTTGGAGAATAGACTGACACCCTCTTCTTTGTGCTGTCTCCTCTATTTTCCAAAATGTTTCAGGAAAATTGCAATTATTGATAGTAACACTTCACTACCATATCAACAAAATATTAAAAAAGTAAATTATTAAAGGTGATGCATTGTGGATCTTAAGTATGTTAAACTTTTGACTTATCAATTTCATTATCTGAGATATCTCTGTCTTTTCGTTTGGCAAATATTTACATGTAGTTGGATCCCATTTTGTTCTTTAAAAATGTCAAAACTGAGGAAATACGTGGCATGGGATTATGATATGCCTTGTCAACTTTCTAATCTCAAGGAAGAGGCAGGACATCTATATGGTTCATTTGATTTCTTGTTTGAAATTTCACCAATTTGATGTAATGTCACTCCTTTCAATAGCACTTCAGTAGTGCAATAAGATAACCTGGCTATTCAAACAGGCCGGGCCGGGCTGATCTCCGGGGGGGGAGGGTTAAATTTTAAATGGTATACTGGGGTTTAACTTAAATTAGACTTGTGACTATTTAATATTGTTTTAAACTAATTTATTGTTATATTGTTATGTTTGGTTTTAATTGTGAGCCGCCCCGAGTCTTCGGAGATGGGGCGGCATACAAGTCTAAATAATAAATAAATAAATAAATAAATAAATAAATAAATAAATAATATAAAAGGAGATTGACATCCATGTTGTTTTCTTGGCAACAGTACAGAAATGGTTTTCAACCACTCAGTCTATTAGATTTTCTGCTGGTCTGTCATTCATTAGATTTGGCACTGCCTTGCTGTTTGAAGTTAGCCAAGGTTAATTAGGTATTTCAATTTAATTATGCTTTTATGAAACATTTTTGAGAAAGGAAAAAAAGAGGCAAGAAAGGGCAGTTAAACACTACATAAATAGAGCATTTACAGGTAACGTGGAATTAAGTAGGAATGTTCAATTTCATAGATTTTAAAGAAATGTACTGCATTGCAAAAATTGCAAATAGTTATTAAAATCTAAGCCATATATAAACATCAATAACAATAATCCACACTATATAAATCAAACTGAGTCACAGAATTTCCATCCAAACAGCTGAAGATTTATTATCATTTAACTTATCACTGAAGATATAAGAATAGTAAGAGTTTATGTTAAAAGAAATCCAACATTCTTTCAAGGTACAAGACCATTATAGAATTATAATTCCAAAATGGGTTAGGTATTCCAAGCTGCTGTTAAACAGTAGTCAATGGTCAAACTGATATTTTACAAATGATCTTGGGCAAACCTGCCAACAAAACAGAAAAAAAAACCCTAATAATGTTTGGCAATATTTGGTTAGTAACAGCCCAAGAAAAGAGATGCTTAAAATCTATTGTTAAACCATTTATGATAACCTTTTGTCCTGAAATGTTATTACTGACAACTATTGAGATATATTAAATATTACATACAATAAGTAATATTCAATACAATTAAGTAATTAATTGTAACTTCATTTTCACATTAATGTTAAAATAGTTACTGAACAAATAGTACCATGAAACAGATGCCTTGCTTGCCTATCTTTTCCATAATATTTAAATATTTTTATTCATATAAACATTCTTGCAATTTTTAATTGTATTATGCAAGGGAGAAACCAAAATCTCACCATTCATGGATCCTTCTACCTCAAGGATTGATAAAAAATAGATCAAAATCAAAAGTAGATATGTGGGTAAATCTGAAATAGGTTATCAAGGATTTTCAACTTCAATTGCTTAACCAGAGTACCCACACATTTTACTTCACATTCCCAGATTATGGTCAAATAAAGAAGTAAATTGTAACCAGCAATAGACTATTTTACACCCCAAAACTACTGAGTTTTCATTTAGAGAACAGAATTCCTAGAGTCAAGCATCTAATAAAAAATATGTATTTTACATCAGGATAGGTATTTCTAAATCTTGAGTTCCAGTAAAACAGACTAACAATACACACATCCAAAATATAACCAAATTTCAATTATTTTCTTCCAAGAAAGAAACTCACACCCTAGTACAAACGCAGTTTCAAGTGGAAAGTGGGCATGTTCACATTTCAATAGAAATCACATTAAAGGCAAACTAGTTCTAGTATTTGCTCATTGAGAACCAGTTTCATACAATGGTTAGGGCACTCAGCTGAAACCAGGAGACTGAGTTCTAATCCCATTTTAGGTACAAAGCCAGCTCAGTGATTTGGGCCAGTCACTCCCTCAGCCCTAAGAAGAAGGAGATGGCAAACTACTTCTGAAATTTTGCCAAGAAAACTGTTGGTACTTACACAAGCAGTTGCCAAGAGTCAACAATGACTTGAAAGCATGCCTACACAGACACACAGATACACAGACACACATATGTTCTAGTATTTGGATATTAACCATGATATACTTTTGAAACAGCTGAAGATGGGTCTCAAAATACATGGAAGGAAACCTGTGCTTCCTTTCGTTTTAATGCTGATAAGAATGTAATCACTAATAACTTTTCAGTGTTCAGAGTTACAATGTGTATACAAAACCATAAAAAACAAAAATAATTGCAAATCTAAATAGCATTCTCACGAAAGCCATGTTTGTTGGGGTGGCTGGGTGATGTCGACAAGAAGGCTTGTGGCTTGATAGAAACTGAAGAAGGTGATAAGCTGTTAGAGATATCTTCTGCCTTTTTTTAATATCTCTTGCTTGCATAAAGGTTACCAATAGAAATAACATTTACTTATGCTATTTATGTTATAAATAGGCCTGGTGAATGCTTGTGATACTCACACCTCTAGTTTGTTGGGATCTTTCTTGTTCTTTAGGTGAGGACAAGGTTGGTCACAAGGACAAAGGGAAACAAGAACTTCCGTATCCTGTTCATCCCACAAAGTTTCTCCTTCACATTGATTCTTCCTGGCCATGGATAGATCCACGCAAGAGCTGTTCCTCAACTTTATGATAGTGCTGATAACAGTACTGCTCATGTGGCTTCTGGTGAAGTCTTATCAAGACTGAAAGACTCATATTCCTGGAATCATGGTAGGATCTGCTTCTGGTGAAGGATGAGAATGCTACTCCTCAGAAATGCTTCTTGGTATGCTCCAAGTTTCAATGTAGAAAAAAATGTAATGCATTAAAAAAATCAAAATACCTCATTTATATGTATTTAACAATTCAAATGGATCTAAGATGTACGTTAATTTCTCTTCAAAGCACGGCATAAACACTCTTTTATCTGAGTTTTTTTTGTAAATGATGGGTGTATCTCACTTAGAATCACGATAGTAGCTACAAACATGACAACTCATTAATGCATTAGCTTACTGTGATTTACTGTAAACGCTCATGAAGTCTTCATTATTTCAGTTTTATGTAATCAGTGGACATATGCTGCTCTACCATTTGTTATCATTTGGATAAATAATAACATTTGATGCGCTTCCTGTTCTTTTTAATTGTCTTCTTGATGTTGCCTTTGTAAGCAAGCCTTTTCTTACAGAATAACAGAATGTTATTGTATTGCAAGAACACTAAACTCAGATCTTTAAATATTGTTGTATGCATTCTAATTCAGAAGTATACAAAAGCAGGAATTTGGCAAAAACACCTAGATCAGGAATGGATCAATACACAGAGTTTTGATAGGACAACATGTTGAAACATGAATCTTAAATTCCTGGAGGTACCATGAATCTGGGGCCTTCAACCATGCATATCAGTGAGCCATATCATTTCCCCACCAAAACATAAACACATAAACATAAAAAACCTTGCAATTGTAGAATTCCAGAACAGGATCTGCAGAAAGGATCTTACAAAGGCAGAAGTAGGGCTTATGGCTTAATATGGTATATTAAACCCATTTAACATATAATCTAGTTTCTTAATTATGCACAGAAATATATTAAATAAATATACTGTATATATCAGGGGTGTCAAACTCACGTTATCACGGCATCGTCACATGACATATTGGGACCTTCCCCCCCCTTTGCTAAACTGGGCGGGGGGCATGGCCACCACATGACGGATCCGGCCTGTGGGCTGGAAGCTTGACAGCCCTGGTATATATCTTCTCAGAGGTTTCTCCCCTTGGGACTTTATTCCAGAAGAAATCTCATTACATTCATTGAGAGTTTATTCACAAATAAATGGGCAAATTCCCTGTAGACTTTTTTCTAGATTAGACTAGAAATAGTCTTCTCATTTCTCCTGCTGTCCATAAACAGACTTCATTTTTTAAAACCCTGACTGAAACATAAAACAAATATAATGAGTACCATTAATCCTCAAATACACCACCGTTTTCCTGCTTTTGTCATAGTGGATAATGTAGTCTTTAAGTCTTGAGGGGTCTCATCCAAAGCTTTCAGAGCTGTATGTGATCCTGGGGTTGTCCAATTTGCAGGTCACTAACTCTGCTTCTACCCTTACTATTAGAGGACCCATTGCAGCAGATCTTCTTGCACCCTCTCAGGCTTCTTATTGCATACATGACGCCAAGCATTAGTGCATACCACACCATCCTTCCAGCAAGGTAACCTTAGAAGATGGTCAATGAAATTGACTTATGCTAAAAGAGAGATTATACATAGCCTTGACATTTAGCATCTTCAATCAAAAGAAGCAACAACTATTTCACTAATTTGCAAATTTCTATTCCACTTCCTGGCTAGTTGCTGACCAATAGAAGCACCATACAGAAAACAAGTGATCTATTTTTTGTGACTTTCCTGTCACTGAGGCATCTCAGTTTCATATACCATGCCTCTTCTGGTATCTATCCTACTTGAATATGTGTGTCATCATTACATATTCTCAGATCTCCACCCCAGCTTAAAAATACTTCCCCACCCCTTGGGAATATACATATGAAACCAATGCTTTAGTGCTTCAGCAGCTGTTGGGCTAGATTCCCTGCCTTCACTGAAGTATGGAGCCATGGAGTATGCTTGAGATATACTTCTCATTTATTCAAAGGCCATGTTTAAAGGCAAGCAGAAAATGTGACTCAGCTGCTTGACACACATCCGAGAAGCCAGGGGAAATCCCATCCCATGAGACAGACGGTTATATGGCTTTTTTTTTTTAACAAAGAGTCACAGGATACTTTAAGCTTAAGCAAAAAGCTAGTGAGAAGCAGAAATACTATTTTTCCTGTAGCTTTTTCTCTCTCTTTCTAATGGTGAAAAGACATGGGGTTCAAGAAGTACAAACTTAGCTTTCTTTAAAATATCATTTTCTTATCCTCTTCATTATATTGTTTCTAATATCTTAAGGCAGTGAACATACATAATACTCTTTCCTCCTCCTATTTTTCTTCAACCATCCTGTGATTTGGGCTGAGCTGAGACAGAAGGACTGGCCCAAAGTCACCCAGCTGACTTCCATGCCTAAAGTGGAACTAGAACTTACTGTCTCCTGGTTTTCTAGGCTGGCCAGCACTTTAACCACTTCACTGGACTGGCTCCCTATATAAAATATAGTTAGCTATATTTTATCTTTTAAAAGGTCCATTTAGAACAGGAGTGGGCAATTCTTGATGAATGGCAAAATAATATGTACACTGGAGCTGACCTCTACTGCTCTGTAACATTTCCTTGGTAACAACCGGTTCAGTGATTTTACATTTTACATTTTTGAGTCAAAAACCAGAGGAATGATGAGGAGCAGAACTGCTTGAGCATTATGGGTTATAGTAAATTCAGAGATCATGATGACATAGGGGAAAAATTACCTTGGATATCTCAAAAAGTATTACATAAATTATGACTTGCTTTCTGCCCTCTTTAGAGGTCTTACTTATTCTGCATGTCAGTCCAGCCCTTTGAATCTGTCTTTCAATGCTCAGCATCAATTATGCTATTTATGGTGATGTTGGAACCACTCACTTCACTGCCACTTAAACCCTAAAGATACGAAGGGTTGTGGTTTTCAAGTGCTCTAACAACCTGCTAGTGCTTGGCAACCATATCGTATCAAACTTAAAGGGATCCCCCAGACGTTTAATCCTTACAGAGAACTCAGATCTCCCTGTATCAGACTCTGTTCCAGCAAGAGATTAGATGGGGTGTTTCCAGACAGAAGACTATTTTGCATCTACATCAATCTTCATTCCATTGATTTTTGTCCCTAGGTTTAAAAAGTGGGAAATGTAGCAGGAAGATTTATTTATTTAATACATTGCAATCCAGAGAACATAGGTCCACTATACCACGTCTGAGCTATAAAATGGGACAAGATGGAAGGACAAAAGAGAAACTCTCTTTAAAGATAAAGGTAAAGGTTCCCCTTGCACATATGTGCTAATCATTTCCGGCTCTAGGGGGCAGTGCTCATCTCTGATTCAAAGCCGAAGAGCTAGTGCTGTCCGAAGAGGTCTCCATGGTCATGTGGCTGGCATGACTAAACACCAAAGGCGCATGGAACGCTGTTACCTTCCCATCAAAGTGGTCCCTATTTTTCTACTTGCATTTTCACATGCTTTCGAACTGCTAGGTTGACAGAAGCTGGGACAAGTAACGGGAGCTCACTCCTTTACGTGGCACTAAGGATTCAAACCGCTGAAGTGCCAACCTTTCGATTGAGAAGCTCAGCATCTTAGCCATTGAGCCACCGCGTCCCTAAACTTTTGAACTTCCTACAAACCCTGAAATGAACCACATTAAAGTGGGTTCCCCAGATTTGGGGACAAATTTAAAACCAGCTAAATCTGGATTCTATCATATGATTAGGAAAGAAATTATACACCATTCTCCTTAGTGAACGGAACTGAGTAAGACAGTATCATTCTTCTTCCAAATCCTTCTCTTGAAAATACCTGAGCAGTAACACTTAACATTGCTTCATTTTAAATAATGACCCACACACACTTTTCCTGTTTGGAATGATATCGTTTATTCATATAATTCACAAATAATTAGGCAATACCTCAAATTCAATCTTGCTATGTAAGCAATTTCATAGCCTACCCTATAACAGTAGAATGATTTTAAAAGAAATCATGGTACAGTATGAAATACCGTGGTAAATACAACTGAGTGTAGATTACCCAGGGTGTCAAAGGGAGCTGAGGACAACTGAAATGGACCTGTTCCTTTCAAATCCCACTTAAAAAAAAGAATATTTGCATGAGCTTCATGGAAATGGTAATGCATCTACCAGTCATTTCAGTACAATTTTATGAGAATGTTCTATACAGAATGTGCACATTTTCTTCCCTTAAATCACTTATTTGCTTAATAACCAGTTACGTTTGCTCCTTTCACGCGTCTTTGTTAATTCCTTTCAGCTAGGAACAAAGCTGATCATCCAAGCCCAAAATTCAATAATTGAAAAATGAAGAAAATATAGCTTTGTCCCCTTAAAGCAATCAAAAACACACTCACACACAATCCAATTGCACTCAGATATGCAGAAATACAACCAGTGAATTCTGCACTTTCAAAGTTTAGCTGAATACTGTGACTATAGTCCAGTATAAACCATCAAGGAATACATCTCCTCTGTTCTTTTTCTCCAAAAGGATACTTTTTTTATAAGCATGGTGGTTGGTGATGAGAAGAACATCTGATGAGAAGAACAGTCCAGCACATACTGTATGAAGGCCACCAAGTTACATAATGTTGGTGACTTGCTTACATCCATTAATTCTTATCGATTTAACTCATTCCCTAAATTCATTCAACCTCCCTGCCATCATAGCCTCATTATAAATTCTTTATGTATGATAAAATTATTCACACATTTTTTATTACAAATCTTACTATTGATTTTTTTTTCATGAAGCATGCACATTTGCATGAGGGAGAAATCGTTACATTTAATGTATTTTGTCAAGATTAGGCTGAAGTCATGTACACTGCCTTCTAAATAATATTCAATGCATGAGACCAGTTTAATACAAGCAGTTTTCAGTCCTTTTCACTTCAGTGCCATTCAGTTAAACAGGACTGAAAAAAGTTGACTTTCAACCCTTAAAAAAAAAGAAAACAGTTATCATAAAACAAAACGAATAAGTTAAAAGGTTTTCACAGTACAAGTTTCCAACTAAATTATTTTGTCTATATAAACAAACAAACAAAACCCCCACCCAGCTACAGAAATACAGTTCTTTAATTAAATGAAATATGCAGTAGCAAAGGGAAGAGCTAAGAACCTAAAAAGTGTGTCCTAATCATGACAGCTTTCAGATGTGTGAACTCCAACTCCCAGAATTCCCCAGGCGGCAGGTGCTGCCTGGGGAATTCTGGGAGTTGAAGTCCACACATCTGAAAGCTGCCAAGGTTGAGACACATTGGCTTAAAAGAAAGGAAAAGAAACACAGGACATCAATTCAAAATGTTTAACACTGCAAGATATTGCAATATGAGCTCTCTTTGACAGTGACCAAACTCTCCATCGGAGCAGTGGGAGGCGGTTCCTGAAAAAGAGCGGGAAAAATGAATACTGCGTCAAGAGAAGCAGGCATGCACTTGCCGTGATCATTCAATGCATCAGCAATTTATCTCTAGATGGTGGTGTAACACAAGAACCAGGCAGTGTTTCCAAATCAAACCATGAGAATGGCTACAGGTTGATCAAGCTTTCCGAGGCAGCAAAGTGAGGGCATAATGCCATATTCGGATTCTGCAGCTGCCGGATAATCCGTTTGTGGAATTTTTCTCGCACCCGATTGAACTCCATTATGTCCAGGGGGTCCTCTTCAATCCAGAATTTATGAAATTCATGCATCAAGTAGCCTACGGGGACAAAAAGTCAACAGAAATTTGAATTCAAGTGAATCGGGGTTTTCCTTTGGTGTGTAAAGAGTTTTACCATTCCTCTTCTAAATATAACCTAATCCAAATGTCATTGAATGCTATGACTTTCTTTGGCAATGGAGATAAGGAAGCATTGCTGAAGGCAAGTCAGCCTGGATGAGCTCTCGTAAATCTCTGCCCTCATGTACAAGACAGGTGAAAAGGACTGGTTTGGAAAAAAGCCATGTGCTACTTTTTTTAATGCAGATAGAATTACAGACATTTTAATGTTGCAGTATTTAAGTGCACGTAATTGCTTTTTCACCTATTCCAGGTGCCCCCTTTTTAAATCAAAGTCCCAAAGGTGCTTCTTTTTTTTTCAAGAGGCAATTGGACTTTCTGGTTTTTCTTTGAAGATGTTTCGCTTCTCACCCAAGAAACTTCTTCAGCTCTGAAGCTCTTTCAGTTTCTTGGATGAGAAGCGAAACATCTTCAAAGAAAAACCAGAAAGTCCAACTGCTTCTTGAAATAAAAAAGCACCTTCGGGACAACCAGGACCTGGATGACTAAGAACCTCCATGGATTTTTTTTTTAATCAAAGGTATTTTGCGTCATCCCAAGAAAATGTTTTTTCTGATCATTCTTATTATCACTAACTCTCCAAAAGGCCTTGACTTGTTTCTTCAGTGCAATTTTTCTAGGTAAGAACAAAATCAAAACCAAATAGCTAAGTTATTGTTTTAAAATGTAAACCATCATTTTTAAACTGTGCATTTTAACACTGCATTTGCATGAACCTATAATCCAAACCTATAAAGTTGGGAAAAAATGAAATAGAAGCCTGCAGTTGGAATTCTAGCAGAGCAAAAACTCAGAAGGTACAAGGATTAATTGAAAAATTTAGTTTCTGGTAACATATGGCTAGGGAGAGGGGAAAGCCTGTGGTTTTTTTCTCAAAGTATGTTTGCAAAGGTGTTCTCCAGCTTTACCCAAAAAGAAAATGTCCAAAACGTGAACCTAGCGATGTTATCCTTTTGAATGTTTTTTTCTAGCAGAATCTGTCTCAAACTAGCAATGTAGACAGCGTCCACATTGCTAGTCGAACAGCATCTTTTGAGTAAACAGTATAAAACCAAGGATATGAATGGAAAATGTAAATCTGTGGCCAATGGAGAACTGTTGCACACCAGAATTTTCAATATAGAATAGAATAGAATTCTTTTATTGGCCAAGTATGATTGGACACACAAGGAATTTGTCTTGGTGCAAATACTCTCAGTGTACATAAAAGAAAAGATACATTCGTCAAAAGTCAAGAATCATAAGGCACAACACTTAATAATAGTACCTTATCATTCAGGTATGGCAGCCATTTCAATCAGGGAAAATGAAATATAAATGCTGAACCAATAGTTCTTCCAAGAGATCAAGAAGTTCCCAAATATAGGGAGCTCTGGTGGCTCAGGCTGTTAAATGCCTGCACTTAAGATCCAGCTGCCTACAATTATTGTAGGCTCGAATCCCACCAGGCTCAAGGCTGACTCAGCCTTCCATCCTCTTGGGGTAGGTAAATTGAGGACCCAAGATTGTTGGGGGCAATAAGCTGACCTTGTAAAAATGCCGCTTAGTAATAAGCAGGCATATACAATGGAATGAAGGCTATTGCTGAGCACACTGGGTTGTATCCCAAAAAATTGTAAGCCGCCCTGAGTCTTCGGAGAAGGGCGGCATATAAATGTAATTTAAAAAATGATATATATCAGTGTTTCTCAACCTTGGTAACTTGGAAGATGTCTGGACTTCAACATCCAGAATTCCCCAGCCAGCACACATGCACACACATACACACAACTTTTGGCAGGTTTATAATGAGTAGTTCTTGACTTATGATCCACCACTCAGTGACTATTTGAAGTTCTGTCAGATCCTGAAAAATCTACTTACACCCAGATTCAAAGTTTTGATAGCCAGGCCTCCACGCAGTCACATGACCATATTTTGGGTGCTTGGCATCAGGCCTGCATGTGCAGCTATATATAGTGTCCTGACATCCCATGACTGTGAATTATGCCTTTTTGCTGGTGTTTACTTGTGGTTTTTTTGGCAAAAAGCCTCCCAGAATTATTTGGTTAAGTTGGGCAGCTAAGAAATTGAGTGAATGAATGAATGAATGAATGAATGAATGAATGAACGACACCTCAGAGTGAGCCATGGGTTCACTTTACAACAGCAGCATTCATTTAATGACTAAGGCATAAAAAGGATTGTATAATTAGGCTCAGTCATATGGTGACCTGCTTAATGACCATTGTGACTTGCGACCATAATGGCAGGTTCAATTATGGTGGTAGGTCACGTACTACCTATATGTATGTTCAGTTTTGAAAGTATGCATCAACCTTTCGTATTTAGCAGTTTTAGATAAATTGAAATTGGGAGAACCAAAAATTCTACTTCAGTTGTTACTGATGATGGCTAAGGTTCACACAGGAAAATGCAATAAAAGCCAGTGGGAATGGGACTAAAGTAGAATTTTTGGTTCTCCCAATTTTGATTTATCTAAAACTGTTAAATACGAAGGGTTGATGCATACTTTCAAACTGAACGTACATATAGGTAGTCTGTGACTTACTACCATAACTGAACCTGCCATGATGGTCGCAAATCACAATGGTCATTAAGCAGGTCACTATATGACTGAGCCTGATTTTACAATCCTTTTTTGCAGCAAAATGCCATGGTCATTAAATGAATGCAAAATTAGTCAGAATTTGACCCGATTAATCAGAATTTGATCTGATTACTGCAAAGCAACATTAGTGTATTTGACATTAGTCAAAAGGTACCCAAGGAGACATTTTGAAAAAAAAGATCTGAAATGCATGACTTCTTTCTCTTGAAACCTGTCGTTGCTTAGTGAATGGAAACTATCACAGGCTTTGGCTGAAACAACAAAGGAATTGTGCGATATGTTGAAATCCTGAGGTAGCCAAAGTCCATGTTATTACAGAAAGAATAAGGAAGGGGCAGAATTGGAAGACAAGAATTGAAAATGAGTGTTTGATTGTGGCAGAAATAAAACAGCACCATCTGCTGGCCTTGGCAAATCATAACGTTTCGTCCTAATGTCACATTTGCGCAAATCATCCTGAATGTCAAAAATTCTCTAACATAAAAGTTTTAATCATCAAACAATACACAGAAAAGTGGGATCTGGGAGACATTTCAAAACTGTTTTTTGGGGAGAAACAAGGCACCAAGGGCCTTGGTGGTGCAGGCTGATAATAGCCTAGCACTTAGTTCCAGCTGCTTGTAACTATTGCAGGCTCGAATCCCACCTGGCTCAAGGTTGACTCAGCCTTCCATCCTCTTGGGGTAGGTAAACTGAGGACCCAAGATTGCTGGGGGCAATAAGCTGACTTTGTAAAAATGCCGCTTAGTAATAAGCAGGCATATACAATGGAAGGAAGGCTATTGCTGAGCGCATTGGGTTGTATCCCAAAAATTGTAAGCCTTGAGTCTCCGGAGAAGGGCGGGATATAAATATGAATAAAAATAAAAATAAAAATAAATAAAGTCAACTTTAGCCAACATGGGGAAAATGTTCATTTGTTATGAGATTTTGCATAAAACAAATCAGCTTATTTTTCCTGAAACAGATCTATTCCTGACAAATATTGGTAATTCTAAGAACCTAATATTAGTGTTTAATATAAAGCATATATTTAGTCAATGGAATGCAGCAACATTTTATGTAATTGATCCCTTGTGATTTGAAGAAAAATTGTGCAGATTTATTTTTTTATTTATATTTGAACTTGCATGCCGCCCCATGTCCGAAGACTCGGGCTCACAACTAAAAACACGGAACAATAAATATTTAAAAAACCATTAAACCAATGACAAGCCCAAATATTAAAACGTTACGAAATAAACATTAAAACCTTCCCTCCCCAGGAGGGTCACAGCCCGGTTGGTCAAATAACCAGGTCTTTAATTCACGGAAGGTGCGGAGATCAGGGGCCAGACGGAGCTCCAAAGGCAGTTGATTCCAGAGGTCAGGGGCCACAACAGAAAAGGCTCGTGGGGAATCACCAGCTGGCATTGACCGCTGGCGGGACCCGAGGAGTCCTTGCCTATGAGCTCGCACAGGGCGGCCGGCATTTGATATTGGAAGAAGACGCTCCCTCAGATATTGAGGACCCATGTCATGTAGGACTTTGTATGTCAAAACTAAAACCTTGAATCTCACCCAGAGCAACCGGTAGCCAATGCAGGCGCGGAGGGGGTAACATGGGAGAACCGGTAACTCCCATCACCACCCGTCGACGCATTCTGCACCAGCTGCAATCTCCGGATGGTATGCAAGGGCAGTCCTAAATAGATGCATGCATACACAAATGCAATCATTCTCTCTTACGCAGAAAAATTCTACCCTCCCCCCCAAACACAAATACTCACAAAATGTTTGCTGGAAATGGGCTAACGTTGGAGCTTCCGGAGCAACATTGTAGAAATGTGTCTTCAGAGCACCGCTCACAAGCAGGTTGTATGCAAGTTCTGTTATGTTGATGCCCACAATAGCAAAGGAATAGCTGCAAGAAATGTAGAAATTTTATTTATTTTATTTTTTATTTTTAATTATATTTATATGCCGCCCTTCTCCGAGACTCAGGGCTGCTTACAATTTTTGGGACACAACCCAGTGTGCTCAGCAATAGCCTTCATTCCATTGTATATGTCTGCTTATTACTAAGCGGCATTTTTACAAAGTCAGCTTATTGCCCCCAGCAATCTTGGGTTCTCAATTTACCTACCCCGAGAGGATGGAAGGCTGAGTCAACCTTGAGCCTGGTGGGATTCGAGCCTGCACTAATTGCAGGCAGCTGGAACTTAAGTGCAGGCAATTAACAGCCTGAGCCACCAAGGCCCTTATGAGATTGCAAGGAATGAAACTAAAACAGATGGAACTATAACTAGAAAATCCACAGTCATTTCTCTCTCCAAAAAGTCACATTTATCGTGTGTGTGTGTGTTTCAATTGCAATTGCATGCCTTTATGAAAATCTGAATTGGCCATCTTTTGTTGAATGTCTGTCTCACACTTCTCCCCCATCCAATATCACAGCACGATTGGCAAAAGGGTATACAGATAGTCCTCAACCTACGAGCATTCATTTAACAACTGCAGTTATGACAGTGCTGAAAAATGGACTTACAACCAGTCCTCTCATTTAAGAACCCTGTAGCATCTTTGCAGTCACAGCGATTTGCACACTGGAGGTCTTTTAACCTGGAGGTAGTGTTCACAGTTTCCCTTCATTGTATCCCTCCCACAACTGTGCAAGTGGGCTGAGAGTGAGAATGACTAACTCAAAGTCATCCAGTGAACTTCCTTGGTGGAGTGTGGACTGGAATTTGTTCTAGTCCACCATGGTAACCACTAGACCATGCTCACTCCCCAATGGAGGACAGCATGGAGCTTATTAAAATCAACAGCTAAGCAGAGTGTTATCACATTGCACATCTTATCTCATCAATCATCATCATCTCCTTTTAACAACCCCATAATCCCTTGTGGGATGGAGTCTGGGCAACTGAATGGAGCTGAGTGTTTACTGGCCGGATACCCTTCCTGTCACCAATGCGGAGTTATATTCAGCAGATATATTCTTTACGTGCCCAGAGACAGAAATATCTGCCTCTACCTAGGCTCGAACTCATAGCCTCCTGATTGTGAAGTTAGACATCCACTGCTAGGCCTCATCATCCATGACTTCAAAAAATGAACTGCATGAAGCAGAAGTATTTCTGGAAGATAAGAAATCTCCTTCTATAATTCTATGGAAAGCAAGCAGGAATTTAATTACAAAATGATCAGCAAACGAGGATGACTCTAATTAGATTTCAGGTTTGGAATGTTGCACTCACCCAATAGCTTTATCATACTTTTTCTTCTCCCATTCAGTCTTGCTATATTTGCTGAAAAAGTTAAATAAAGGAATGGCTTACAAATGAAAATGGTTTTCTCCCTACAGTATGCCAATGGAAAAGCTAATCAGTTTGCTAGCATTTTATTCTGTCTTTTGAGTTGGGCTTTCAAACTGTTTATCTCCGAAGCCAATTTAACTTGTTTGGCTTATAAACCTATCAGTATAATATACTTCTCTGTGTTAAAATGTTTCTGAGACTGTTCCTCTTTGTGTCAGAGACACTGACTAATTCTTCAGGCAGCCTAACAATTAAAATACACTAAGGAGAGGGAAAAAATGTAACTGTTCTATATTTCTTTCACATTTTTGCAAGCCTGACTGCAGCCTAAGGCAGGTAAGACAAGTCACTTGAAAAAGTCAGAGAAAAATAACATTTTCTTATTGGAAGGAGAAAAGAGGAAAACGCATTGCCTTCATGTGGAATTGCTTTTAAACATCTGAAAACTAGTTTACATGTGATGTCCCACACTCCTGATAATGTATTCATCTGATTTTGACAAGTGAATTCCCCTAAATCTGGATGGGAAATCGCAGTTCTCAGTATCATTAAAAATAAATAAAAATGGACAAATAACACATAATCCCTTGAATCAAGGGTTCCCAACCCCTGGGCCATGGCCCACTACCACCAGCATCTCTCCTTTCCCGACCAGAGTCACCAAGCTGCCTTACGTCCTCAAGCAAGATAGGCTGCATCTCAGGAGGCTTCTTATGTGAGAAGATTGTTTAAAAGAGAAAGGAGTGATTTCGAATCTATTTTACTCCCCCCCCATCTTATCCTGCCTAAAAGGAAAATAAACCCAGTTAAAGAGCTTATAGATAGATTGTAATGTAATCACATTCCCTGGATTACTGGGGGAGGGGTGGGGGGGGGAGGGACACTAAGATGGAGAATGGTGATTCCATTATTACATTTTGCATGACAATTATTCAACACCTTCCTGGAAGAAAAAGTTTCTGGGAATGAAGAAAGAAAAGCTTGTCATTGGTGAAATGGTAGAAATACCCTAAGACATTTTGGATAGTTAGATTTAATATTAGAAATGCTTAGTAGGGCTTCAGCAAGGGGTTGGAACTCTGTTATTCTGTCTCTAAATCACTAAACTTTCAGTTAGAGGAGATATATTATACCATTCCCTTTAACTTTTAAACATCAAGAACCCCCAAGAATATTTGTAGTTTAGGATTGAACTGTGAGGTCCTTGATGCTCTCCGAATTTGGTTGTTTTCTTGTAGACATTTCATTACCAAGCTAGGTAACATCATCAGTAGATCTGATTATATTACCTAGTTTGATAATGAAATGTCTGCAGGAAAACAATCAGGCTCAGAGAGCACCAAGGACCTCACAGTTCAATCCTGAGCTACAAATATTCTTTTCTGCCAGTTTTTTTTTAAGTCATGAGATGCCCATAGTCAACTGGAGTTAGGTGCTTTACCTAGCTAATCTATCTATCTATCTATCTATCTATCTATCTATCTATCTATCTCTCTCTCTCTCTCTCTCTCTCTCTCTCTCTCTCTCTCTCTCCCCTCCCTTCATGGATGCTTTTTATTGGAGAATTACATGCATGTCTGCAAAACTAATTCTGAATTAAAATCTCTAGGATAAAAACATTGAGACAGAATAATAGGGACATCTGAAACTCCTATTTGTCTTTTGGAAGATGAAGAATGACTTCACCTTGTTATTTGGAAAGGAGTATATTCTGATTTCCAATAAAGTTTAATTTGTCCTCTAAAATAGACAAATAGGCCAGTATTTTCCCTTAAAAGCAAAATTAACAAGTCACATTCAACATTCAATATATTTCTCCAATTTTTTTTTGAATGTCTGAATCCAGCATTCTCAGCTATTGTCTTTTTTTTTTTTTACAAAAATAAGAACTGGAACTTTATAGTATAGTACTGATAGTATACTAATAGTATAATTACTGATTGATGTTACAATGCAATGTGGTTGTTGTGGGGATATCTGAGGTAGATATCTGAGGTATTCTCTTTCCTGCTATGAACCTGCTTTGTTATTTCTACCAGTAAGAAAAATCCTTTTGAAGATGTCCTGCTGCCCAAAGCTTGCTGATCTGGAGAAGAGGGCCTTCTCCTCTTTAGCTCTCATCTGGCCCTCAGGAAGTGCCCCAGAAGTCAACCCAACTGTAAGTCTTGAAAAAAAAAGTATCCCCCCTTGAGGGGACTTACAAACAGGCATGAGAGGAGACCATGGAATCTACTCAAACCTCACAGATGAACAAAATCCTGAAACAGAGAAGAATGTTGAAGCTGTTGAAACTTCTAAGCAGAAGTTTCTTAACTTCTAAGCAGAAGTTTCTTATATGATTAAGGCAAAATATAGCTTTCTATAACTTAAATCTATTAAATCAGGGCTGTCAAAACTCACAGCTCGCGGGCTGGATGCATCATGCTGGCCATGCCCACAACTGGTTTAGCGAAGGGGAAAAAGTTGTGATACATCATGTGACAATACTGTGACAATGAGAGTTTGACACCCCTGTATTAGATGAAGACCTGCTCTCTTAGAAATAAGACTTTGCATTTTTTTAATCTGAGAGATTTTCAGAATATTTACACTTTTACACACAAACACACACACACACTTAAACTTTCATTGAGTCACTCCTTCAGCCTTATCACTGGTAAGGAAAACATATTTCTTTCTGTCAACCTTTCTTTCTTGGTCCTTTTTATTGCCTGACTCTCTTCTTTGTCCTCATCTGCACCTAGACTATGCAATCACTCCTTTCTCCCTCACCAAGGTCTTCTTGCAAGGAAGCCTTTCAGGGTCTTTAATAATATTAACAATAGGTTCCTTGGATGCAATGCCAAAATAACAGGAGCACCACTTGAATACTGTCAGCATTGACAACACTAGTCAATTGCAAAGGAAGCTTTACTTGGAACAGCTTACATCCTGGGATTATACCTTTAACATTATTAAACAAAACTGAAGGTGGGCAAAAATGCCAAATCCAATCTAAACACCTGGTTGGCTGTGCAACTACCACTACTACCACCAATAGTAATTAATTTGTATAATGTCTAACTTTTGGTAGAGCCAACTTCCCAGATTTTGTTTTAGTTTATCCCCCTGGAATCTCCTTTACGTCTGTTTCCAAACTTTAGTGCAAAGCTTACAAAATAGAAAAGAAATATATGTATATATACCTTATTTCCTCTTTAGTGATTTCCCTTGATTGTGAAAGATGAAAAAAAGAAAAGAAAAGAAGTATAAAAAAAGTCTAAACGTGGATTCATGTTCATGATTTGTTAATGAAATAAATATGTCAAAGCAAGGCATTTTATCCCATCCTCAGACCAACCCCCAAGTAAAAGAATGCAAGAAAAACAGAGTATTTTACATCAAGAAAAAAAAGGGATGCAAACTGATCTTTCAAATGATTTATTAGATGCTGTTGCTAATTCCAGCTTCAAACATTACCTATATTTGGGCTGAAGAGAGTCTAAGAGAATTTGCTGAGCTGCAGGTCCATCATGCTCAGCAAAGTATCTAGAAGGGAGAGTGAAAAACACATATGCATGACAGGTATATATTTTTTTCAACATCTGGATATTCATAGAATGCACAGACAAACCACTCTGTGTGTGTAAGAAACTGAGACCTGTTCTTTCCGTAAATGAAGTACACTCCTGTTAAAAATGATCTACCCTAGTGATTCTCAATTTGTAGTCTGCGGATCCCCGGGGGCCACAATGTCATCACAAGGGGTCCGTGAAGTCTTGAAGAAATGCTATGATTTAAATCTTAAGTCTTGGGGATCCATGGCCACAAAAGATGTTAAGAGAGTCCATGGCAAAGAAAAGGTTGAGAACCACTGATCTAACCAAATGCATACCAGGAAATACTTTTTTTAATTTATTCATATTTATATGCCGCCCTTCTCCGGAGACTCAGGGCGGCTTACAATTTTTGGGATACAGCCCAATGCGCTCAGCAATAGCCTTCATTCCATTGTATATGCCTGCTTGTTACTAAGCGGCATTTTTACAAAGTCAGCTTATTGCCCCCAACAACCTTGGGTCCTCAACTTACCTACCCGAGAGGATGGAAGGCTGAGTCAACCTTGAGCCTGGTGGGATTTGAGCCTGCACTAATTGCAGGCAGCTGGAACTAAGTGCTAGGCGTTTAACAGCCTGCAGCACCAAGGCTCTATTCTCAATATTCTTAACTTGTCTAAAAATATATGGGAACGTACACCAACTGAAGAATCAAATCATTATATATGAGCACCATGGGTGGAAAAGATAGAGATCTAATACTCCTATTGAAAAAAAACTGCTGACATTGTAATTGTTGTGTTTAAAAACTAAATCCTTGGTTTAGTTTTCCTACACTGTAGGCGCTAGCGTGTTGATTTAAAGAAATCATCATCTACACAGGGACAGATAGTTGCAATGAATTGAAGACAGACTACCCAAATGTTTGAAGAATAGTTTTCTTGACAAAGGCTGGATTTTTTTTACAAAAGAAAGAAAGAAAGAAAGAAAGAAAGAAAGAAAGAAAGAAAGAAAGAAAGAAAGACCAATACAATTTGTACCTTTTAATTCATGATATGAAAAGAAACAAAAATATACTTACATCAAGTTATACAACCCCAGGAGCCCCATTCCTCTGAAATCTGTTTTAGGATCATCACCTTGGAAACCAATTTCACACCACTGCTTGGAAATCCGAGCTTCCAAAGGAGAATCAGGTTTCAAGCATTTCCATAGCTTTGGAAGTAAAAGAAAATCACAGATCTGTTATAACACATTGTGTGCAATGATTATTATTTTTAAAAAATCCGTCCTTATTGGCTTTGCCTTCATTGTTATGCATGATGTTGCAGGATCCTGGGGTGATGTGCCAACTAAAAATCAGCAAGGTTTTCTCCTTGACACTGCAAACATTTCAAACATAGCCCCTGGGAAATCTGATTTGCTTTAATACAGAAATGGTGCAAGAATCCTGATCAGGCCTTCATACTTATTTTCTCTAGCTTGGCACAAACCCCGAGGCAAAGCTGAAAATCACAGAGTGGCTGTAAATACCATTAGCTATAAAGGGATTTTTTTTCCTCTCCCTTATGCTAATTTTGTATGAGCATATCAGGGGCTGTCATACTGGAGACTCTGCTGCCTCAAAAAATGGATATTCATGCCTCAGCTAGGGCTTAAAATTCAGATCCAGAATGTTGCTAGAATACCAGGCAAGCAAATGGCTATAATGTTTTCAGTTTTCAGAGAACTGATATGAAAAAAATACTTGGTAAGTTTTCATTAACTTTGGAACTTCGTTGAAGCTATTAATTACCAGCATTTGAACTGTGTCCAGGAGTTTGTGGCAACAAATGGACTGGCTGCAAAATAGGTGTTAATCTGCTAAACCAATTAAAAGCAGGCAGGCAGCCACAATCCGTGCCATTGGGAGCCTCTGAGTCATCTTCAAGTCAATTCAGTGCAAGTGGAATTGTAGTTATCTAATCTATCGCGGCCCCTGACCTCTGGAACCAACTTCCCTTGGAGCTCCGCCTGGCCCCTGACCTCCGCACCTTCCGTCATGATTTGAAGACCTGGTTGTTTGACCAATCCGGGTTGTGACCCTCTTGGGTGGGGTGGTTTTATTCTTTTATTCTTTTATTTTGTATTTGTATTCTCTTGGGGCTTGTTTAGTTTAATTTTTTCTTAACTATTTATTGTTGTTGCTGTTTTTAGTTGTGAGCCGTCCCGAGTCTTCGGAGATGGGGTGGCATACAAGTCCCATTAATAAATAAATAAATAAAATAAATAATTGTGAGATGACAAGAGTCTCTCTCATCGTCATCTTCCATGCCTTCTTTTGCTTATTTGAAAACTGCCCCAATTAACCAAGACCCCGGGTAATGTAAAACAAAGAATAAAAAAGATAAAACTATATAACGAAAATAGAATAGCATAATAATGGTTCTCTAGAGTTGTTCAAGGCCAAAGACACAGTGGGATAAAGGAGATGTAGGAGCTGTCTATGCTGAAGCCGAGGGCAGGGTCAAATGCACCATCGGTTTGGAGTCTCTACGCCCCTGTAAGAGACTTAAGTCTAGTCCCCCTTGAAGTCTGTTGATTCTTATCTGGCGCCAATTTGCCTTGACCATTAGTATCAGATTCTTGTGTCTAGGTAGCATGAAACAAACTTGCAGTATTTTTGAACCCTATCCTGGCTCCTGATTTCTTGCACCTGACAAAAATTCTCTTAATGACCTTAGGAAATTCAGGAAGGGACAGCACCAATTGTACCTGTGTGGTGTGGCAGCATGTTCCAAACTGTGGGGGTTACTAATGAAAAGGCCTGCCACTTGACTATTGCCCTCTCAAAGAAATGGATTCAAATGTTCATCTCTAGAAGTTTGAACTGGCCAGGCATTCTAGATTTTGGTACTGGATATATCCTGGTGCTCTATTCTATAGGGCTTTTCTGGTAATGATCAGCACTCAGAATTTGGTCAGTAAGGCTACTGGCATTAGAGCAATGACTTTAATATTGGTGTTTTTGTGGGAAAGCAGATTTGGCCCATAGCAATAAATCAAATTAATTTATATATTGCTTCCTTTAAGAGCAAACTTTCTGGCAGTGAAGATTGATCAGCTGTGGAGTCTCTCTGCTATGAAAAGTTGTGGTCTTCTGAGAGATTTTTAAATAGAGGAAGCAATAGTGAATAGAACAGAACAGGAATCATATATATTCATTGGCCATATTAATGCTCCCAAAAGTCAGGTTTTCCCAATTTTATCCTTTATTCCCTATCTCTCATAACATCAGATTGAAAATCTTGGTTATACTAATTTTAACACCACTTTGTTGCCTGTGGTCTTTGGAAGCTAATGAAATAAGCAAAAAAATTATACCTTCCCACCCAGTTTAGAAGCTCTCCAATTCACTCAATGATATCTAAATCTTTTTATCAATACTCTGAGCGTGTAACTGGCCATCCATGGCCTTCTTAAACAGATAAAGCTTGCTGGTAAGCATAGCTCCAGCACATACCTTCAGAAGCATTTCTTCATGGTGATCCTCTTCAGAATCATATGGCTCTCGACGCAGTTTTTCCACCTCTGCAATCAGATTTCTGTATCCGACAATCTGCAGAAGGCAGGCCTGCAGAGATACACTTAGCCTAAAATGAAAAGATAAGGCAAAGAACATGGCAAACTCAGTAATTCGGCTTTGTAGGATTGATATTATTTTAGTATAGAATGGTGGTCTATTTCTTTTTTCCTGGATAATCAGCCTTTTTTGAGACAATGTGTACTGCTCGAGAATCTGACTTTCTATGCATTCTATATCAAGCTGCCTGCTTAGAGTGACTATCAGGAACTTCTGGCCATGCCATCTTTCAATTCATCTTTTCTGTTTTCCTTGACGTTTGTCCTCACAGCTAATTTGCATCCTTCTCATTTAAGAGGTGGCTGAAAAGAAATCCTTTTCTCTCTCTTTTTCCTGGGAATAAAAAAAAATCTGTATATTTTGTCCGATTGAAATAAAAACTTACGGCATTGCTTTGCTTCTAAGGGAATAACTAAGAACTGAATATGCACTCTAAGCATTATATATGAAATGATCATTAGATAGTAAGGTAAAGTGGTAAAGAATTGGTCCAGGTGAAGATACAGCTGTGCCCGCTGTTATGGCACAGTGGTTAAAATGCAGTATTGCAGCCTACTTCTGCTGACTGCTGGCTGCCAGCAGTTTGAGTCTCATCAGCTCAAGGTTGACTCAGCCCTCCATCCTTCCGAGGTCGGTAAAATGAGGACCCAGATTGTTGGGGGCAATATGCTGATTCTATAAACCACTTAGAGAGGGCTATATAGCACTGTGAAGTGGTATATAGGTCTAAGTGCTATTGCTATTGCTGTCGTCAACCGCTTTAGTAGAGAAATTATTTACCCAAGATGGTGGCACTGAAGCTCATGAGGGATCATGTCAAAGAATTAGGTAGTCTTTGACTTACGACCACAGTTGGGACCAGAAATCCAGTTATAAGTTGTGGCAGAAGCAACCATGTGATGAGACCTATTTTATGACATTTTCCATGGTGTTCATTAAGCCTATCACTACCGTGGTGAATCATGCAACACTTAAGCAAATGATTGGTATGAAAACTTCCAAATGGGACTTTTTTCACGGAAACTAGCCAAACCTGCAGGATGTGGCAACCAGTTGTAAAGGTAGTTGGTTGCCAAACACCCAAAATGCAGTCACAGGACCATGACAGAGGGGAATGACATTTTACCGACTTTGGAGGATGGAAGGCTGAGTCAACCTTGAGCCTGGTGAGATTTGAAGTAGCCTGCAGTACTGCACACTAACCACTGCACCACCACGGCTCTTAATACCTGTATCTTTCACAAAATGTTTGTCAAAACCTGCACTGTATTGGGAAATGTGTGGGAAAATCAACTTTTGAAAGAAATTAAAGAGTGAAGTCTGAAACATTCTGTTTCCCAATGCCGCTTATTTAAAACTTACTGTGGATTTACATCTGGGTTAATCTTTTTCAAGTCTATGATGGCATCTACCGTTTTTTCAATTGCATCTGGATGAACACTAATGGAATTTTGGAGCAACTGAAACGAAAAGAATTCATCATGTATCAGTTTTCCCATAGGAAGTGAAATGTACTAGAAATAAATTACTGAAACCATTATTAATCACCGTCAGAGGGATATAACCCTGATCTACTTAGACTTACATCATACCAAACCATGATTAACTCCACACTGAAATATTTGTAGGGCCTATTTGGGGGTGGGGGGGGAGAAGCAAGAGAAGTTTTAAAAAAATCATGATGAGAGCTGTATCACGCAATCAAACTCTGCCCCCCTTTGTAAGCCACTATGCATGTTATAAAAAGGTGGCAGCCATTGTTTTTTGTCCTCCTTATCCTCTGGACACCTATGCATCATGGTGTCCAATAAAGATGATCATTTGTGTTCTTTTTAACTGAATAACAATAAAACAGAATAGTAATGAAAGTCTTCAATGCACGAGGAACTTTCAAATTTCCATCTCATGAATACTTGACAGCTATCAAAATGATACGGGGTGCAAAGTCCGCTATTTGGTAAGGCAAATCAATGAGCATTGATATTACCAGGCAATCGGTTCCTGAACCTCTAAATATGTCAAATAAGTATCTCAGAGCCAGTAAGATATAGAGGTTATATTTCATTTCCTTCAGTTATCTGAAGTTTTTCCTTCAGTCTTATTTATAACTGAGCTCAAATACTCCTGTTGTAATATAGATCAGAGAGCTAAAATTGTCTCACCAAATGAGCACAATACAGAGACTTTTACCCACCTTGTTTTTTGAATTCCTCAATGATGTCTCTGTTGGGAAAAATATTTTTGAAATTTTAATTATTTTATTACATGTTAGCATTTTCAACAATATGGCCAATAGAACCACATAATATTTTATCAACGGGCTTTCACCAGCAAGGAAAAATGAACAAAGGGAGGGATTTTATTAGGAAACAAAGAGGGTCAAATTCTTACACGCATACAAAATATTTGGGGGGAATCAACGATGTTAAAGATTAATAAGGCTTTTAAAAAAAAGCTGTTGGTCTCAGTTATATAAGATACATTTTTATTCAGCAGAACAATCTGTGTCTCTTAATCTAGAATTCCTGAAGTCTTGAGGCAGGATGGCCAATTGGGATCCCCAAATCATCAAACATTGGACGATATAAACAAAGTCATATTTAGGATAAAAAAACAGAACAAGTCAGAAGTTATTGCATATATAGACAGTCCTCAAAGTACAACCACAATAGGAACTGGAATTTCCATTGTAAGTTGATGCTAGTCATTATGTGAACAGACCCAATTTTACAACCATTTTTACTGCGATTGTTAAAGAAAGCACATGTCCATTAAGTAAGTTACACGGTCGTTAAGGAAATCCAGCTTCCCCAATTGACTTGCTTGCTGGAAACTGGCTGGAAAGATCTTAAATGGCGATTGCATGATCAAAGGACACTACAACTGGTTGCCAACCACCCAAATTGTGGCCATGTAACTGTGGGGATGGTGTGACAGTTGTAAATTAAGAGATTGGATAACCATTTGTCAGAAATGGTATATTGTTTTCTGCCTAAGCAGGGGGTTGGACTAGAAGACATCTAAGTTCCCTTCCAACTTTGTCATTCTAAATGTGAAGACAGCTATAAATCACTTTTTCCAAGGCTGTCATCATTTTGAACCACCCTTAAAACAATGGCTGTAAGTTGAGGACTACCTGCATTAGATCGAGTGCTATGAAGAAGGAGAATTAATGAGAAGAAACCCAGACTACACCAGAAAAGAAAACAAGTGGCTTTTGTTCCATTTTGTTTCCATTTTGCTAAATTCTGCAGGAAAAAAAAGTTGGAAATAACTATGTGTAGTCCAAGGAATTATATCCACCACTGTTTGCTCTTAATAAGGAAACTGTTGTAATATGATAAACGAACCCCACTTGATAAAACGTTTGCTTGCTTGCTAACCTTTGTCTACTGTTGAAAACATCTTGTCACAGATAAACTGTTCTGATCCAAACCTTTTTCCAATAAGACAAATAATAACCAAAGGGAATAGAAACCTTTTAATGAGTCTTACGAATCCCCGCTTAAAAGGTTGCTGCAAACTAATTAACTTTGACAAGCACAAACCTCACCAAAACTGTGCAAGACTGCCAAGAATCACAGATAAGAAATATTTCACAACACAAGAGTCCAACTTAAGATACTGTAATGTCCACAAGGCTGAGCTTCAAAACGTCTTTGCTTCCTGCAAAGAACATTCACTTCACAGCTGGCTTTTATCTTCTTGAAGGAGAGGCCATTACCTTGCAGCCTTACTCCCGAGTCGCCTGTGCTGTTGCAGCTGGCTCTTTCCTGCGAGCAATCCTGCGCACACATGTACACGCACTTGGCACAGGCTCCTCAGGAACCTCCTCATCACTGCTGCCAGCCCCCACAATCTCTGAAGGCAGCAATCCACTCCCTAATGGTCCTGGCCCCTCTCCTCAGCCATCCACTGCTGCTGGCTAACCACAACATAAACAGAACTTTATGAGGCTCTTCAATGGCAAATTTCATTCATTGCCTTTAATTGTGATTAAGGAGGAAACCTTTTCTTAAACCAATACACCTGGAAGACAGCAGGATGAGGAAGTCTAGATGAGAAAAACACGCTTTCCAACAAAACGCAGGTTGCCCTCAACTTACAACCACAATTGAACCCAAAATTTACGTTGCTAAGTGAAACATTTGTTAGTGAGTTTTGCCCCATTTTATGACCTTTCTTGCCACAGTTGATAAGGGAAATCATTGCTGTTGCTAAGTTAGTAACCCGGTTGTTAAGTGAATCTGGGTTCCCGGTTGACTTTGCTTGTCAGAAGGTCATAAAAGCTGATCACATGACCAGGGCTGGGCTGCTGGGGGTTGGCAGGGGTTTGGGAGCGCCCCTAGTTAAGATTCTGTGCAGTTCTGAGAACCCCCAAATCCCACTTGTGACTGGCCCTGCCCACTTTTCCCCTCCCCTCCCAGGAGTCCCCACGCAGCCCATTTTGGATGCAGGTAAGTGCAGGGTGCGTGTGGAGGCTCGGGGAGGACGAAAAACAGGCTTCCTGGAAGTTTGGGAAGGCCAGAAATGGGTCTGTTTCCAGCCTCCAAAAAGGCTTGAGGAAAGGCTCCAAAGCCCGGGGAGGGCAAAACGCCCTGCCCACCCTGCCATGGTGCAGGAGATTGACTAGACTTCACCCACAATGACCACGCCCACCCAGCAAGCGGGCAGAGAACCCTTTGCTAAAAATTTTTGAAGCCCACTCCTGCACATGATCCCAGGACACTGCAACTGTCATAAATATGAACCGGTTGCCAAGCACCTGAATTTTGATCACGTGACCACGAGGACGTTGCAACGGTTCTAAGTGTGAAAAACGGTCATAAATTGCTTTTCCCCATGTTGTTGTAACTACTAATGGTCACTAAATGAACTGTTATAAGTCGAGGACTACCTGTATTCTGAAACATCAGTTTTTATGATGATGTACGTATAATAAATCACTTTAAATTATTCATATATAATAAATCCCTTTAATCAAGGCTTGAGGCAATTAATGAACTGTAAACCTGTCAGTATATTCATGAACTGGAATAGAGCTTGCTAACAAGGTCAGCCAATGAATAGGCATAGCAACTAAGTCAGCCAATGAGGACTGTTTTGGAAACTGAAACTAGAAGTAGCCTAGGCTGGAAACTGAAACTAAAAGTAGCTTAGGCGTGGCTCTATGTTAAGCTCTGCAACTCTGCAGCTACGTTGAGCTCTGAGTCTGTCCATTGAAGATAAAATTAACTTGCTTGCTGAAGACTGGAGCTCTGTTCTGAACTTGCAACATGTTTCTGTTTGAGTTTGCTCCATGTTGGAGAAATCTACAACTGGTTTGTAAAATCTACTTATGTTTATAAAGATGTTAAATGAAGCATCAGCTATCTCTGTTTATTTTTCTGGCGCTGAATTATCACTGCGAAACTCTCAATAAAACCAAACAAACAAGTCAACCCTCTTATGAGCATGGTGAATGAAAATAAAGATTAAGAGTTGCCCTAAAGGTGCTTACCAATTTTCAAGGTTCTTTCGGCTCCAGGCTTGATATTATAGCAGATCCTTTGTAGCTCACAGCGTCCGGTCAGTTTCCGCGCCACAAATTTCAGGCAGCGCCATAAGCATTTGCAATAGAAGTACAGGCATACCTGGACAAGCATTCTGTCAAAAGAATCCTTAAAATGAGAAACCAGGAAAGCCTTTTTTTTTAATCAGCAAAATGATCCTTGGTGGCAACAACATGTCTGAATTTCACTGAATTTAAGTACAATATTTTTTTAGGACAATTAGACTTTTAAAAAAGGTTTAGCATTGTAAACAAAGCACCACCAACACAAAATAATCATTCTTGAGAATTGCTAGGACTAAAGGATATGAACAAGGTAAGAGACACCAATGGCATGATTTATCACACCCATGACTTAATTTCTGCAGGAATGCAATTGCTCTATATTATGGAGGAAAACTCTTAGCACATCCTTTATATTTTAGAGCAGAGTGAACAACTCATGAGCCAAATGCCTTTTTTTTAAAGAAAAAACCCTTTTCTAAATAATATTTTTGCTGAAATGAAGAGCAAAATAAGACTATTAAATCTTCAAAAGGCTATGAATAAAACCAGACCCCTAGAAGCTTCTGCCAAAACTTCAGCCTTATCTTCTGTTTTTTTTCATCAAGCACTCTTATAAAATCATAGAACTGGAAGGGACTTAAAAGGTCATCAAGTCCAACTTCTTCCATACTGCAGGATTCTCTACACCTGATGTGTCTGACCTTGGAAACTTTAAGACTTGAGGCCCCTGATCTAGACTACAGAATGGCACTACTTCCCAGCTATTTTTGCATAGCTTGTTTAATATAACCACTGCCTTTTCAAATCATTATTCAGTTAGTGGGATGTGCAAACACAGTTCCAGTAAGGTAACTGGAACTCTACCATGCACCCATACTGGATGTGTTCATACAATATACTAATCCAGAGGTCCCCAACCCTGGTCTGCAGCCCGGCATCAGTCTGCAGTGTGCCAGAAACCGGGCCACGCAAAAAAGCGAAGCCCCATCTGTGCATGCGAGGGGTATAGGCAGCATGTAAAACCACGCCCCCTTTGGTCCGCGGAAATCCCCTCTCCATGGAACTGATCTCTGGCACCCAAAAGATTGGGGGCCGTTGTACTAATCAATGGTTTGCTTAACTATGGTATAATGATTAAAACAGAATGAAAGGGGTTCATTAAGCTATAATTACACTATGTGGGTTTGTCAAAATCCTAAACCTCACAAGGGGCTTTGATTTTGGCTTGGTACATTATATGGGCATTATGGTTTGATTGGGGAAAAGGAGCATTGTGCCTTAATTAAATATCTCTTTTTGCATGTGTGACAGTTGATGTATTCAGTTAATGCTATTTAAAAAATGCTGAGTACATAAATGATGGTTTCATGTTGGTTTTTTCAAACAAACCATAATTAAGACTCATAACTGTTTATTGGTTTCAGATGCCCAGTGCATGTAGCCAATCCTTATTCTCATGCTCTTCTTTGCTCTGTGTGTGTGCACACGTGTGAACTTAAGATTTGTTGTGGTTCATGCTTTGCAGGCTCAGATGAATTACTGTTTAACAAATGAACATAGTCATCCTCAAGATCTGGCCACATGGAGATCCCGTACATGCAGTTTTCCTCTTTGTTACATCTTTCACTGCATATTGTTTCCACATGCTGTCCTTTATAAGCACTAAGTGGCCTCTGTCATTTAAAGACGTTATGAAGCTTGCTTACATAGGAACTCCATGAACTTTAGAAAACAAGCTTGAGGCAAGGATCCATCATGTTCTATTATCGTACTACAGTTTGTACAATATTTATGAACTGCACAATCCTTTTCTCACAAATCTCAGACTTTGTTTATACAACATAATTAGGTTAAAAATAGGGTTGGCTCATTTCTGTGCATTGGATGAAGGCAGTCAGGATGGTTAATTTATGAATGAGCATATTGGTCAAACAGACAATTAGCTAAACTCAGTACTGTATGAACAAAGCCCTACAGTATTTACTGTGGCTTAATCCCTGGTAAGTGCACAAAGGGTTGCAATCTACATAAATTAAAATAATGTGTACACTTTAAAAGGCATGTGCTAAAAAGGAATTAGTTTATTCTTTCTATCTACTTCCTCTTCTATGGAAGTAGAAAAATGTATGTTGCTTAGTTCTAATTCTCAGGGGACATATATGTTTTTTCCACACTTATCAAGAACAAATTCATGTGATAGAATTGATCTATCTGCAGCTGGTTAGGAAGCCTATGTGATCAGTGACACTGTGTTTTTAAAAGAACCTGGTACAAGGAATCTGTACCCTGTAATTATTATTCCTCAGGATACGCATTCCACTGTATACCCAATCACACTTACTAAGACCATTTTATTTCCAAACCAACATTCAAAGGACCGAGTTGCTTGGCCTTAGTCAAACTGCAAATTAAATTAAATAGAATTAGTAGGAAAGACCACATTGCAGTCATAACACCAAAATTGATGGTGGGGCATATAACTATATTACAGTGGGGTACTACAAAGAAGTGCTACGTCTCAGAATGGTTATCTACAGGAAGTGAACATTCATTTGATGGGTACCTTTAAATGATACACTATTCCTCCATCTTAAACTTATGACATTGGAGATCTTCTTTAGAAGCAAAATGGCATTGACTTAAGTACAGTTAAGGCTGTTATCATGTCAATGGTTTATTTATATACAGTATAAATTCTTGCTTGTAGAAATCCTGCAATAAAAGCACACTGTGAAATGGATTAGGTTTTTAAGATGGTCTGACTTTTCTAATTTTACCAAGATCACAAGGTAATGCCCCTCTCTTTAAAAAAAAAAACCAGGAGTACAATTTTAATGCCAAATAATTATATTCCAAAAGGTACTCTTGCACCACATGTGTATTGTTGTTCTAACTATTTGTTTGTGTCTGACTCTTGGCGACTTTATAGGCAAGTGCTCCCCATGTTACCCTGTCAAACAAAGCTTCTTTCAATAGTTGGATGTTCACTTTTGTATCAGATTTGATGTTATCAAGCCAGCATGTTCTTTGATTGCCCCTTTTTCTTGTTCTGCTAACCATTTCTAGCACCATTGCCTTCTCCAATGAATTTGAATGCAGGACATGACCAAAGATGGGGAGAGAGCTGTCACCAGCCTAATTCTACCTCTTCTAATAACTACATTTGAATTAGTAAGAGTTATGTTTTTTTCTCTCATCAATATTGATTTCTTTTTGCCTGGATGCCATTCTCTAAAAAAAGAATAGCTCTCCTTTTTTTCCTTATTGCAGCAAATAAACCTCCAACCTTACTATTTGAAGAAGCTTTTAACTTGGGGTGGAAGGAGCAAGGTGGTTGTTTCTTTGCAACTCACTTATGTTAAAAATGGATTTTACTAAGTACCATATTTTTTTGCACTATGACACGCTCCAGACTATAAGATGCATCTAGCTTTTGGAGAGGAAAACAAGAAAAAAAACTGCCTGTGCCTCCCAGCAATTTGCCTCCTTGCAGCAAACAGCAAAAAGCCTGGTTAGCTTCAGCACAGACTGATTAGTATGAGCAACTGATTGGCGGTTGGATCGGCCTCCCAGAATACCGCTGATCAGCTCTTCCAGACTGTGGGGATTGCCAGCGCCCATTGCTGCCACCGCCTAATGCTGCCTTCGCGTGCCCCATTTTCAGCCTCTGCATGCCCCATTTTTGGCCTTCGCATATCCCATTTTTGGCCCATTCTAGGCGGCGGGGATTGCTGCCGCCTCTGCCGATCCCCACCAATCGCCGCAGCTATGGCGATCGGCGGTGTCAATCCCCGTCATCTGGAATGGACCAAAAACGGGATGCGTGGAGGCTGAAAATGGGGTGTTCAGAGGTGGCAATCCCTGCAGCCTGGAACAGCTGATCGGCAGTATTCCGGGTGGCTGATCCAATCGCCAATCAGCTGCTCGTGCTAAATCAGGCTGTGCTGAAGTTGATCAGGCTGTTTGTTGTTTGCTGCAGGGAGGCAAATTGCTGGGAGGTACAGGCCGAAGGGTGGGGGCTGGTGGGTGGGCGGAGCTTTGGCAACATTCTCTATAAGACGCACAGAAATTTCCACCCATTTATTTTGGAGGGGGGGAAAGTGCGTCTTATAGAGCGAAAAATACGATATATATGTAGTCATGTTGCAGAGTGGTGCAATGGCCTAGAGGTGGAGCTCTCGCCTCACAATCAGGAGGATGTGAGTTCAATCCTAGGTGGTGGCAGATATTTCTCTCTCTGGGCACGATGAGTAAAATATCAGCTGTGAACACTGCATTGGTGACAGGAAGGGCATCAGGCCAGTAAACACTCAGCTCCATTCAGTTGCCCCAACTCCACCCAATGCAAGGGATGATGGGGTCATTAAAAGAAAAAAAATATGTAGTCATGTTGTAAATAATGTAACTGTCTCCAGCAGTATCTTAATTTATTAAGGCCCTGAAAAACATTCCCAGAATATGTAAATAGTGAGCATGGAAGCATCATGATGCTTTGGAAATGGATCCATTTGTCTCGGAAATATCTCTAGGACTCAAGCTTGATTCAGAGGAATTTTTGTCTTTTATGTATCTGTTATGATGTTGTTGGGATTGTCCTGATCCAGCAATCGATTCTGGATTTTTTCCACCTTCCCTATTTAATTTATAGGAGGTCTACCTATAGAAAGAAGCATCTGCTTAGTGCCTAAAGCAGAATTGAAGGTAATCTCCAGTGACATAATGATGGACTCTGAACTGACTGCAAAGGCATCTCATTACACCAGGGGTGGGCAACTATGGTAATTTTATGACCAGCTGGCTCAGGAATTCTGGGAGTTGAAGTCCACAGGTCATAAAGTTGCCATAGTAGCTCACCCCTGCATTACACCCAGCCTTATGGAATACTAACAATGGTTGTTTTCCCACAGGTACCAAAATGAAACATATAAATGCAAGCCTGTTGCCTGCTAATAAAAACCACACATGGGCAGAGACTAGAAACAAAGAAAATTACCAAGTAAGAGATAATGGGCCTGAACATTTGTTCAAGCTTGGAGTACATATTTTATAATACTTAACTGACACATAAGATCAGTAAAAAAATCCTAACTTGGATTCATCCATCTTTCTCTGTCTTTCACTGATGCTATTTTCATTTTCCTTGAATTTTCCCCAATAACAGTTAGATTTTTTTCAGATTAAAACAAGACTGGGTTTTCATTTTATCCATCTGTTTAGATAAAAAAAGCACCATGGCAACCAGAATTATTAGCATAATAAAGCGTTCAAAAACACTGCAGACTCTGCAGATTGGTCTCACGATTCAGCAATGATTTATTTCTCTAGATGTGAGTGGAATAAATATCACACCCACCATAGATATTTGCTGCCCCTTGTAAGGAAGCTATAAAATAAGTGTGCAGAAATATAGTAAAAATGGATCTATGGATCCTAAGCATAGGCAATCTGGGGAAAAAAAGCACAATTAACAAAAGCAACCGGCTAACTAATCCCACCTATCAATTCCATGATGAGCTTAAGTGTCAAAAATTTCCCAACTAAAATATGGATAGAGATGACTAGTAGAATGGATAGCTGCTTCCCAGTTTTCCCCAGCCATATGAATTGGACTAAATCTGTGACTATTCCCTCATGAAGCTATGTGTTACCACTCCATCAAAATGGATGTTTTAGGAAACATTTGCTTCTAACCATAACCTAAAAGTACTTATTTAATTATTGAGCTTCACTTCTACATATGTCCATAGCATTTCAGCTTCAGATGATTATCATTCCCTTTTAAAATGCTTCATTGGCTAGAATCTGGGTTCCCCCCTCCCCATGTTTCTTAGAACAACATAGCTCAATTCTCTCCAGAGTAGTCCCTAGAGAACAAATATAACTCCTCCACAACCTTAAGACTTTAATTCTATTTAAAGCTTTTTGGCACCTGATTATGAGGTAAAGTAAAACTACTGGTTCTTGTATTTTAATTTCCTTCTCCTGTTAGGCAGTTTTGTTCTGCTCTGACTGCTTTTTAAAATAAATTAAGAGGCCTGATAGAATAGCTCTGATTTGTAGCTAAATAGCTCTTTAGTTGGCAACAGGACCATGGAGAGTACCAGAGAGACTGATCTGCAAAGATTAACTCACTGGGTCTGTTTTGGAAGCAACTCAAAGAGTTGTAGTTAAACACTCTGTCTAGACAGAGACAAGGAAAGTATTTTCTTCTTCTGATAGATTGGGATGAGCAACTCAAATAGCAGTCCCATGCCTTAGGATATATAGCACATTTATAGACTTCATTTCCAGAAGTCAGCCATTCTCATATATACCCAATCCATGATTTATTTCCCTTGTGTGGCTTGGATTTTGCTAAAAATACTGAGTTTTCACAAATTTTTGGTATCGATAGCAATGGGATTTTTAGCATAAGAAGGAAAAGAACTTGATTCTAACATGTGAAGCTGCAGCAGCCTACAGATTCAGGATCCAGGGTTCTTCTGTACAGTCCTTACACTACAATCTCTAACTCAATGAAAAAAAATTCCCCATCCAAGTTCATAAAAAAGCCAATTCAGAATAAAGAATAATTGCAATCCTGTTGACACATGCAACAGGATTCCCCATGCTGAATCCTCTCCCCACCAACTGTGACCTGCAGACAGCCATGTGGCCCTGAGGCACCACTTTGCTTTTATAATTTAGGTCACAGCATCAAAGTAGAAGATTATGTATGAGCAGATCATTTCAACATGCCAGAACAAAATATTCCTGCTTTGAGACACTGGGAAGAATGCAGCACAGAGGGGAATGTTCAAAAAAGGGACATTATAAGTTATTATTATAGGAGTAATTCATAGAGACATTATTTACAGTAATGTCTATGCAAGTCATCCCTGATTTACAATCACTATTAGGAACAATTTATGTCTGTTGCTAAGCAGGGGGTTATTAAGTGAGTTGCACCCATTTTTAAGATCATTTTGCTTTGATCATTACATGAATTATCAGAGTTGTAAATGACATGGTCACTAGGTGACCTCTGACTTCCGCTATCAACTTTGCTTGTTACAAGTCATCTGGAAAGGTTCCAAATGGTGATTGTATGATCTTGGGATCCTGCAACTGTCATAAATATCTGCTGGTTGCCAAGTGCCCAAATTTTAATCACATGACTGTGGGGATGTTGCAGTGTGAGGAATGGTCATAGGTCACTTTATGGGTGAGATGCAGTGGTGGGATTCAAATATTTTTGCCACCGGTTTGGTGGGCGTGGCTTGGTGGGCATGCTTTGCATGCGTGCACAGACTTCGTGTGCACGCGCACACCAAACGCGCACTTTGTGCAGCTGCAGAGACGTTTGCGCAGGCGCAGAGGTGTTCTAACTCGCTGCCTGCATGATCCCAGTCGCTTCAGCAGCAGCCACACAGCACTATTCTGTGCCGCGCAAAGCAGCTGTGCTTCAAATTCAGCGAATAAAGGTGAGTATGGGAGCCCCGGGCGGGTGGGTGGGCCCAACAGTAGAGAGGCAGAGAGAACTGGTTCAGTCTCCGCTGCTCATCGCTGCTACCAGCTCACCAGAACCAGGCTGAACAGGTAGAAAACCACCACTGGTGAGATGGGAAGCATAGAATTTAATAAATAAATATCTTTTTCAATACCATTGCAACTTTGAATGGTCCTAAATGAATAATGCTGAAGACTACTTGTAATATATTAGAGGTAGTTAAAAGACAGAATGAGATCACTGAACTGACACTGGGAGATTGTCCTTTTTAGCAACAGCAATGTGAGTTCTTGCTGAAATGAAGGTCAAAATTACCAGAAATGGGCTTGTATTAAAAAAAAAACCTACTGAGTTATGGTGCAAAATATAAACTCCTCGCTCTAAAATGCCCAGTTCTAACAATAAGCCTTTTCTATCTTGCACTGGTCACTGAGCTACTGCATTCTAATAAGAACAACCTCAACAGCCCATATTACATCTGATGCTTGTACTCTTCCCAGCAATTTGAATGGTATTTTTCCTCCAGCTTATCAAACATTACAATAGAACAAAAAAGACCCCATAAAAAAGAAACAAAAAGAAGACCCTACTTCACCAGAAGCACAGAGTGAGATTCAAGCTCAAAAAAGATTGTATCACAGTATTTCTATTAGTCTTTTCCTCCTTTTTTGCTTGAAGAGACTAATTTGTTACTAATATTGTTTTTCCAAATATCCCAGTTATGACAAGCTTTAGGAATGTCTTAAACTGAGAAATTACATCTTGGGAATTCTACAAGTCCACAAACATGAAATTATTGTAAACTCAGTGGTTATTTTCAATTAACATCTCAAATCAGCGATATGTGACAATTGTTTATAGACAAGAGAGGCAGACACAGATTTTACTGTGGTCAATGACCAGCGCAATTTTTAAAGGCAACTCAAGCATCAGAATTATACAATTCAACAGGTGCAGAGACACAAAACATTCAGAAAGACTGAATTGTGACACCTAAATATTTCAATGACTTTATTCCTACGTAACAGTACACATCTTTTTCCATTGTTTTTGTTGCTTTCATAATTGTATAATACAGTGCAATTTGTATGGTGCAACTTTAATTGTAAGCTGCTTGGAAATGTACCTTTATGGGAAATGGTACAAAATACCTTGCATTAAAAATAGAACTAGAGAAATCTTGGAGATTTAGAAATCATATAATCAACATGCTAATATCACACAATCAGATTTTGCTGCATACAAAATTCCAAGGCAAAGATAATTTCCAGAAATTTTGCCTAAGGAGTAAGTCACAATCAGTGTTTTAATTTGATTTGTTTGCTTTTAATAACTGACAGAGTCTAAACTAAACAGTAAATTTAGAAATAGGAGCAATGCTTTTTGAGTTCATCATGATGTCAATTTTGATTCTATCTTTGAGGACAGTTGTAACCACTAAAACTATGAACATTTTCATTACTTTTAGCAGTATTAAGTCATGTCTCCCCTCCCGGTTCTGTCTTAAACTCTTCCTGAGCCTTTCAATCTTTGTTCCTTTATGTACAAGGTATTAAACTTCAAAGTTCATCTTCAAAATAAATAACCAATGCTTATAAGGAATTGAACAATGAATGGAAGAGTGAGATTAAGAATTTTCACTGACTGGGAGATTGGTGCTGCATTATGCTACAGAAAACCATAATTGTACGAGATAAGAAAACATAGCCAAGCTAGCATAGCAGTTATAGTCACAATCAGATTAAAATCCTCCTTCAGTCATGAAATTTATTGGGTGACTGCAACTCTCTCAGAGAATTGTTTTGAGGATAAAAGGAGCAAGTATAGGTAATCCTCACCTTATGACCACAATTGGAATCAGAATGTCCATTGCCAAGCAAGGCAGTTGTTAAGTGAGTCTTACAACCTTTGTTTTGCCATGGTAGTTTAGTGAATCACTGCTGCTGCTATGTGAAACACATGGTTATTGAGTGAATCCGATTTCCCCACTGACTTTGCTTGTTGGAAGCTGGCTGGGAAGGTCACAAATGGTGATCACATGACTCCGGGATATGGCAACTGTCATAAATATACAGCGGTTGCCAACCATCTAAATTCTGATCATGTGATTGTGGCAATGCTGTGATAGTTAAAAGTGTGAGGATCAGTCATCATTCCCTTTCTCAGTGCTGTTGTAATTTTAAATAGTCATTAAGTGAATGATTACAAGGCCTACCTGTATGTTGCCTTACACCAAGGGTCTTCAAACTTGGCAAGTTTAAGACTTGTAGATTTCAACTCCCAGAATTCCTGAGCTAACATGACTGGAGGAGGAATTCTGGGGGTTGAAGTCCATAAGTCTTAAAGCTGTCAAGTTTAAAGACCCCTGCCTTACATGCTTCACAGAAATGTTGGATAGAAATATAATGACTACATAAATGAACAAGTAATGAATAAATTATGGTTGGTTATTTGCTCAATAGCAAACAATTATATAATCCAACTTTGCTTGAACAAACTGATTTCCTTGATGGAATATTTTAGAGCCACCTCAAACCAATCTCAGCTGAAACTTGTCTTAATCGAGGGCTTTCTACAAACAAAGGAAAGTTACCTGAGGAAGTGCTTCATGATGGCAGTTTTGTTTTTCAGTTATAGCAATGATCTTCAGTTAGGCACAGGTAAACAGCGCCTCCAGAAGTAGTTGATGCTATGAAAAGAAAGTGAACATATTTGATCAGTGAAAAATAAACAGTGTCCAAGCACAGCTGAATCTTCTTTTTAAACATCATCCTACTACTGAAGTTCAAATATATTTTTACAGAAAATATTTACCTAGAATGTGAGGCACACTACATTAAATGAAGTTCAGTGTCAGAGACATGAAAAACCTAACAATTTTTGAGGCCTTTGAGTCAACTTTGACTCCTGGCACTCGCCAGGATTAATCCCTGAAGTTTGCTGGGCAAGATTTTTGGAAGTGGTTTGGCATTGTTTTCTTCCTAGAGCTGAGAGAGACAGTAACTTGTCCAAGGTCATTCAGGTGGCTTTGTGCTTAAGGCGGGACTAAATCTGAGAGTCTCCTGGTTTCTAGCCGGATACTAGATATTTCAGTTCCCAGAATCTTTCATCACTGGCTAGACTGATTTTGTGATGACCCGGGGCATGACACAAAAATAACAAAGTCACAAAGGTAGAATAAATTCCCTTTAATGCCTCCAACTTGGCCCCCAATGTCCAATTATCCTTGGCTGGATATCAAAACTCTTCCAAAAACAGTCTACGAAGGAAAGAAATGCAGTCCAAACCCAAAGTAAAGATAATTAGAAATAAAAAACCAACACAAACCACACTGAAGTAATTAACATGGCAGGCCAGGATGACAAATTTCAGACTTCCAACAGATAATGCAGCACCCACAGTTGGGAGGACGCCAAAACCCAGATAAACCTCGACAAAGATAATACACATTTTGCTTCCAGCAAGGAGTTGTGTGCAAATGCCCCACTTATATCCTGTTCTCCCAGCTGCAACTAATGAAAGGGATCAGGGCCTTTTCTCTCCCATAAGCCACATTGCTCCCTTCTCCATTCCTCCCTGTGTGCCCTAGGATGAAGAGTGGATGGCCCTGGGTTTTCCTCTGAATGCTGTGCCTTTCCCCTGTTTCTTCCACAGCCACCAGAGCCACACTCCCACTCCCTGTCGGCTGCTCAATCTCCCCCTCAGAATCAGACTCCAACAAGGGCATGACAGCTTTACACCATTAGGAGTAGCTGGCCACACATTATTAATCCCTAATGATAAATACCTGTCAGCTATGATAGCTAAGTGCAAGCTCCCTAATTCGATGAAGTCTATTTCATGAAAAAGAAATAACGGAAGGCCCTCAATTTTAAGTGCAACTTGTGAATTTAGTTCCCAGAAATATTTAGCTAACCTAGCCTGAAACATAATTACTGTTATACCACCACCACCATCACCACCACCACCACCACCACCATCATCATCTTTTAATGACCCCATAATCTCTTGCGGGGTGGAGTCTGGGCAACTGAATGGAGCTGAGTGTTTACTGGCCAGATGCCCTTCCTGTCACCAATGCAGAGTTATATTCAGCAGGTATAATCTCAATGTGCGCAGAGAGAGAAATATCTGCCTCTACCTAGGATCGAACTCACAGCCTCCTGATTGTGAGGTGAGACCTCCACCTCTAGGCCACCGCTATTAATTTTACTATTGTTGTTCTTCTCTGCACTCTTTCCAACTACTTATTTATTTTATTTTGTCAAGCGATTATAAGATAACAGGTGTAAGTATAAACATAGTTATGAATACATGAAATACATATCAGAAATATATATATATAAGATACATATAGGATACATATAAGAAAAATAAAAAGAAACAATAGGACAGGGACGGTAGGCACGTTGGTGCGCTTATGCACGCCCCCTACAGGCCTCTTAGGAAAGGGGTGAGGTCAATAGTAGACAGTCTAAGGTTAAAGTTTTTGGGGTTTGGGGAAGAAACCACAGAGTCAGGTAGAGTATTCCAGACATTGACCACTCTGTTGCTGAAGTCGTATTTCCTGCAATCAAGTTTGGTGCGGTTAACCTTGAGTTTGTATCTATTGTGTGCTCTTGTATTGTTATGGTTGAAGCTGAAGTATTCTTTGACAGGTAGGACATTGCAATGTATAATTTTATATACTATACTTAGATCGGACCGAAGACGGCATAGTTCTAGGTTTTCTAGGTCTAGAATTTCAAGTCTAGTGGCATAAGGTATTCTGCAATGAGTAGAGGAGTGTAGAACTCTTCTTGTGAAATATTTCTGGACTTTCTCAACTGTGTTAACATCAGATACGTGATGTGGGTTCCAGACTGATGAGCTGTATTCAAGTATTGGTCTAGCAAATGTTTTGTATGCCCTAGTTAGTAGTGTGATATTACCAGAGAAAAAGCTATGTAGGATTAGGTTAACTTAGTGTCCTTCAGCTATTATAATGACTAGAACTAGATCTAGTATTCTAGATTCAGCTCTGAGCAGTGTAACATAGACAACATTATCATTTCCCACAATGTTGACATTACATTTCTGTTGATGCTGCCCAAAATTGCATTAGCAGTTGCAGCATATTGCTGTTTTATGCTTAATTGCTGGCCTACTAGACATTAGATCCTTCTCACAATTGCTCTTAAGCAAGGTACCTATTAGAGCCATGGTGGCGCAGTGGTTAGAATGCAGTATTACAGGCTAATTCACCCAACTGCCAGCAGTTCAATCCTGACTGGCTCAAGGTTGACTCAGCCTTCCATCCTTCTGAGGTTGGTAAAATGAGGACCCAGATTGTCGGGGGAAATATGCTGATTCTGTAAACTGCTTAGAGAACACTGTAAAAGCACTATGAAGTTGTATATAAGTCTAAGTGCTATTGTTATAACTATCCCATACCTGTGCATACCTAGTTTTCCGTACCTAAGTGCAGAACCCTGCACTTTAGAAATTACTTAGGAAGGTGATCTATAACTTCCACACATGTATGAATAAATGACATGGTCCAGATCACAGATCTTTCATTTCTTATTCATGATAGAACAGCATCTCCTTCAGGCTTTCTCTTGTTCTATACATGTAGTCCTTGACTGATGAAGCGTCATTTAGTGACTGTTTGAATATACGATGCCCCCACCCAAAGTCATTTGCAACCTGGTTTTTAAGTTCTCCTGTTGCCCTCCTCCCATAGTCATGTGATTGCATTTTGGATGCTTGGAAACCAGCGCATATTTCCAGGTGTCTGCAATGCCCTTTGATCACCAAACAGCTGTTCTGACCCAGCACCCCAGACATGACAAATCCTCTGTATTTAAATCAATGATTCCTTTTATTAGGAGCGCCAGCAGCCCTAGCCAAAAGTTTGTCCCTCACTGCAGACTAACAAGTCTGTCTGGCAGGGAGATGAATAGTTGTCTGCCACACCTGTTCATCTCTACCCCCTGCCTTTTATCCCCAGAGCTAGGGTGGGGTTTCGCTAGTAGGGGTCACTCTTCTGTCCCAAGGATCGGCCCACAGATTTCCACTGCTCTCCTCTCTTCTGCCTTCTGCGCATTCACGCATCAGGACCTAGGTCCAGCTGTTCCTCCTCTTCCTCATCAGTCACCTCCAGACCTGGGGGCTGTTGACTCTCCATCTGAGGGCTGACAGATGGCCCAGGCTCTGCCTCTGTCTCTCTTTGATAGCTCCATTCCCTCTTCCCCTCAGAGCTCTCAAGTTGCTTTGATGCTGGCCCTGACTCCCACACCTCCTCCTCATCTGATACAGCTGTAAGAGAGGCCAGTGGCCAACAGGTCACAACAACCACAATTTACAATGGTTTTGCAAGACACCAGCACTAATTTCTAGTACAGGCAAAAACCAGCCCAAGGCAAACAATGGGTCTGCCTAATGGCCACCAAGTTTACTTAATGACTGCCATGAAAAACATTGTAAAATCAGGTTGGGTCATGTGTGGTCACCCTCTTTTATGACTATCACAACTTATAAACATAATTGCCGGTCTCGATGATGGCCACAGGGACTACCCCTATATCCATGATGGTGAACCTATGGCACGCGTGTCACAGGTGGCACGCAGAGCCATTTTTGACGGCATGTGAGCTGCAGGCAAACTTACCTCACTGCGCATGCGTGCACCTCACAGCTGATTTTTGGCCAGTTTGAGGCCTTTTTTGGCCTCCCAAAGGCTTGAGGAAGGCTTCTGCAGGCTTTGCAGGCCGAAAACTAGCCCCATTTCATCACTTCCTGTTTTTTCCGAAAATATCGGAAGTGACGAAAGAGGGCTAGTTTTTGGCCTGCAGAAGCCTTCCTTAAGCCTCTGGGAGGCCGAAAAAGGCCTCAATCAGCCAAAAATCAGCTGGTGGTACAGTGCAGGTAAGCGAGTGGGGATGGGTGAGGATTGCACGTGCATGTGTGGTGGGCCTGCATTGCCTTCTGGGTGCTGGCACGCGAGTGCAAGCGTGCAAGCGTGCACAACTTTTGGCAAGGAGCCCCAAAAGGTTAGCCACCACTGCCCTATATGCTGCTTACCAAGATCCTATTCTAAAAAGAAAAGCCCTGTGCTAAATGTAAAACCGAATTCAGCTTAGTGCAACTTGCTGTGCAAACATTATCTAAGTAAGGCACTGAAAACCAAGTTCTAAACTATGCAGTGTTAATCTATTCCTGCTTTTAGAATCAGTGACAAGTACAGACACTTTCTTCTCAGGCACAGTTTTGTTTGAAGCAAGCAAGAGACCAGCTTTTATCTTGGCACAATTCCAAATCCACTAGACTCCATTTCTGTCTGTATCAAAACCTCGATGCGCTCTCTCTCTCTCCTGACTACAATGCTGCAATTAAAATCATTTGAATGTGATAACTCATGCTTTATAGATACATTTTAAACATCAGTGCAGGCAGAGAAATATTCGGGCACACTCAGTGCTAAGGATCCCATGCCATGAGCTGAAACTCCCATTCATTTAAGATTGCACAAATCGAATATAACCCATAGCTCAATGACACATCTCATTTCTCTCTTCAGACTGTTCTAAAGGGCTCGGTTGTCCTGGGGAAAAAAAAAATCACACAATCAGACTGTGCAATCCAACAAAGTGGAAGATTAAAGGCAATCCTTTGTTCCACCTACCGATTTCTTTTCCTTTCGTATTTTCCCCCCCAGAACATCTGTGAATGTATCTATTGTAATGTCACCTGCTAAAAGCAAGCATTCAAAAGACACTTTCCTTTTGGCAAGTGGTCATTTAAAAACCAAGCAAATTACAGCCACATGGGCAGTTTTGGGGGCCCCAAGGGTGGCCCATATAACCCCACTGCTCTGAAACCTGCACTGGCTGCCAGTTTGCTTCTGGCTGCAATTCGAAGTGTAGGTAATTTACCTTTAAAGTCCTTCATGGCCTGGGTCCAGGTGACTTGAGGGACCATCTCATCCCACTGGGATTGGCCTGCCCACCTGTGCCAGCAGAGAAAACATGTTTCTGTGCTGCCCTGCCCCCTTCACACACATAGATGTACAGCAAGAGTTCTACAGGTGTTTATTCAGCCCCCACAAACAGGTCCTCAGAAAGCACTCCTGTTGCGCAGGTTCAGATTCCAGCATGGCAAGAGTCACAACAGGCACACACAATAAAGCAGTCTATGAGGTATGGAGCTGGGCATGTTGCTCCAGCAACGCTCAAGTCCACGGCAAGTGATTAAGTAGGTGGCGCCAATGCAGCTCTTCGCAAGAGGCAAAGTTGCCTCCTCACAAGTAGGCTAACTGACCAGCATTGTGCCTGTCTCCTCTCTGGCCCACGTGTCTTTGGATCGGGAGGAGGTGTGGACTCTACCTCCTCCTCATTGCTAATGGGCAGCAGCTGCTTCCTGGTCCTCGCCTGGAGCCTCCTGGCCAACTTGTTGCAGCTGTGGCTCACCTCTCTCAGCCTCGGCTTGTCACTCATCCACTCAATCCAGCTGATGCTGTTCTGTCAGGCTAGTGTTCTCTGAGCCCCATACAGGATATCACTCAGCTCTGCTCTTTCCTCTGCCAACTCCTCCTCCTCCTCCAAACTCTCATCCAAAAAGGGGTCTGGAGGCAGATCCATGACAGATATGGGCCCCATCAGCCAGGGTATTCCAGCTGGTGGGCCCAGAAGAAGACCTTTCTCTGCCATTGTTCCTGTCCTTTGGAACTTATCCCACCACTACCCTTAGTGAGGTCACCTCCAACCTCCTTACCTTCCATAAAACTGGCTCTGCCAGTTGTCTTGGGGCTCCAATGTGGGGGTTTCACAGAGGGAGTGGTTGATAGATTAACAACAGATCCCACTCTCTTCTCATCATTTTCCCTCCCTCTCTGACTTTCCGAAAGCCAGGAAGATGGTGGCTGATGATGATGATGGTTGCTCCATAAGAAAAAGTATTTGTATATCCTTATCAACTTATTCTGACTATCCCTCATTCTTTCACTTGGACTCTCCATCTTACACAAATGGGGAGGGTGAGCTGCCTACTTGTATCCATCCATCAGGTTAATAGATCATTCTATTAATAATAAGTTGGGAGATCTCAGAAATGTGAATTTTAAATAAATAAATTTGTATCCCACTTTTCCTTCAGATTCTCAAGACAATGTTGTTACAGTGCTTCCATCTCTTTATTTTCCCTATAAGTAGGCCGGTAGGTTGTGTTGAGAAAAGTCTTCCAGAGTCTCCCATTGGGTTTCTGTGGCCCAATATGGACTAGAAAATGACATCACCATTTCTAATTGAACATCTTAACCACTACAGTGCATAGGCAATTTTTAATCTTTGTAAACTACTCTTAATGTTATATGAACAGAAATAGAAAAATGTCTAGAATTAATAGACTGATGATGGGCAAGCAGGTTTAAAAAAAAAACCAGTTTCTAGGTCAGCTTTCTCTAATATGCAGTCCAAACACACCTGAGAAGTAGACTGAGGAAAGCTGACTCAAGATTCAAGATAAGTAACAGTGTACTCAGAAACAAAAATGTGCTTTTAGACAGATTCTGTGATGCATGGCATGCTCTTTTCTACATGTAACATCCACAGGCAGTTGTTGACTTACAACAGTTCACTTAGTGACCGTTCAAAGCTGCAACGGCACATGGTCATGTGATCAAAAATTCAGACACTTGACAACTGACTCATATTTCTGACGGTTGCACTGTTCCTGGGGTCAACTTTGGCGACCTTCTGACAAGCAAAGTCAATGGGGAAACCAGATTCACTTAACAACCAGGTTACTAATTTAACAACTGCAGTGATTCACAATAAATGTGGCAAGAAAAGTCATAAAATGGGAGAAACTCATTGAGTGTCATGCCCCTGTTGGAATCTGATTCCGAGGGCGAGGCGGAATAGCTGACAGGGAGTGGGAGTGTGGCTCTGGTGGTTGTGGAGGAAACTGGGGAAGGGCACAGTCCAGCTGGGCATTCAGAGGAAGACCCAGGACACCCCTTCTTCATCCTAGGGCATGCAGGAAGCAGCGGATAAGGGAGCAACGTGGGTTATGGGGGAGAAAAAGGCCCTGATTCCCTTCATTAGCTGCAGCTGGGAAAACAGGATAAAGAGGGTGTTTGCACACAGCTCCTTGCTGGAAGTAAAGCGTGAATTATTTTGGTTTGTCAAGTCTTATCTGAGTTCTGGCATCCTCCCAACGATGTGTGTTTTGTTATCTTTTGAAGTCTTCAATTCCTTAACCTGCCCTGTCTCGTTAATTGCTGCAGCTGTGGTTTGTGTTGGTTTTTATTTATAATTTATATGTACTTTGGGTTCAGACAGAATTTCTTCCCTTTAAAAACTGTTCTTGGGAGAGTTTTTTCTCCAGCTGATGATAACTGGACATTGGGGACCAAGTTGGAGGTATTAAAGGGACTTTACCTATTTTTGTGACTTTGTTGCTTTTGTGCCACGCCCCTTTGGGTCATCACACTGAGCAAATGTTTCACTTAGCAACATAAACGTTGGGCTCAATTGTGGTTGCAACTCCCGGACTACCTGTACTATTCTACTATTTTCTTTAAGAAATGTAGCTACTATGATCCACTATTCTACTACTTTCTTTAAGACATATAGCTACAACCCAATATTTTGTTTGACAATGTCATCCCCCCACAAGGGACAAAGCAATTGGTAGAAGAATTAAGCGTGCTGGCTGAAATCCAGCATTTTTACTCATTATTATATTCATTTTATTCATACCACTAATGCCCTTCTGTTTATTTCAGGGAAATGGCTTGACCTAGTTCTAGAACAGAAAGGAGGAAGGAAAGCAGCAAGAAATCATTCCACTTCAAAATAATTCCATCTCTCTCAAAGACCTCGATTTCGCACTCAGCTGTGTTACTCCAGTTTGAGATGTACAATCTCGCAGTAGCCCTTGACACACATAGATAAGAGTAAGCAATGCTATTTGGAAAGGCTACTAAAGTTCCACATTTAGCAAAAAGCAGGAACAATGATATATTGCACGACTTTTAGATGAGGCACTGAAGATTGCCAGCTGGAGCGAGGCAAATAGTTTTGCTCTCCTATAAGCAGAAGGTTTTCGAAAAAGTGACAAAGAGAGAAAAAATCAGCCAACTTATGTAGCAATACATTAGCATTTTGCAGCTAGAATGCAGCTTGGCTGTCTAGTCCTATTGTATCTGTCAGCCAACTCCGCAGGCACAAGCAGTAAAGAAAAGGTATCTTGTCATTCAACAGACTTTATAATTCAAATATACATACTTCTCTGGATCTCCTGGTGCAGCATTCTTTACTGCAGGGCCTGGTTTGTAAAACCAGACAGATTTAAATGTATAATTGTATTTCAATTTAAAAACATGAATTTTTCTATGAATATATATTTCCATACATTTCAAAGAATTAAGAATTAATGATCTTGTGTTTTTCCTTAATAGCACTGAACAATTAAAAAAAAACATGTGGATTCTCTTTTGGGAGGACACAGTAATTTCAATGACCCTAAGAGCAACATTATTGGGAATGTAAGTTCCTAAGGGGTTAATCTTTGTTGGTAAGGTCAGTTGTTAGCTCTCTGAGAATTGTTGAGGCCACTTAGGACTTTACCTGTAACCTCAGTGTCACCTGTATTAGAGTGCAAATGGATATGGGACCTTCCTGGGATTGCTGAAAAGACTGTGTTGTAGACAGGGGATAGGTAGTGTCGTATTCCCCCACCCTCTGTTGTTCAATTTTAATATAGATGGCCTCTTGGACTCTCATTCAAACCAGTGGTCCTCTCTGTCCAAAATGTGGACTTTGCTGTCTTCCAAAGAGTAACCTTTGTCTTTTAGATGCAGATGGACTGCTGAATCTTGTCCTGATGGATTTGAGCTCCTGTGTCACAAGGGGGAAGGGCAAAGCTCCCACAATGGGACTGTGGGCAGGTGTTGCTCTGTAGACTTTGGAGAAGCCAACCCACTTAGGACAACAAACTTCAAACTTAAACCCAGAAAAAGGGAATAGTAAACTTCTCATTTCTCATTTAGTTATGCTATAGATAAGCCTTCCTTAATTTGACATCTTCTAGAGAAAACAGGTTGCTTTGACAAATACCGATTTGTCAAGAAACCGAGTAGTGGTCTTGTCTTACAGGTAAATGGATGCATGCATGTGTGTTTGTGTGTATAGTTTTCATTCACCCCTAGAACTAGAAAAAATGTATGATCCATCATGGCATCAAACTCCCCCACCTTCTGTTTTAGTAGCTCATAAATTCCACTATCAAGAGCTACAGCAAAATGTATAATTTTTCACAGGATGGAAAAAAATATTCTTGTTCTTGGAAGTTCTTGCTTTGCTTGCTTTCTGTAGTCCCCATTTCTAGGGAGACAAATTCTCCTTAAAATTGGATCTCAAATTTGGTACTGTCATAATTTAGATCCAAGATGGTGAACCTATGGCATGCATGCCAGAGGTGGCATGCAAAGCCCTCTTTCTGGGCACATGAGCATCACCCCAGCTCACTTCCGCTGCACATGCATGCCTCCTGCCGGCCAGCTGGTCTTCAGGTCTCTGCCGCGCATGCACAGGGGTGAATGCACATGCAGTGGTTGTGCACACATGCACGGGGTGCACAGACGGTGGTCACACATGCATGTGCAGGGGTGGGGGCACACACGCATGCATGAGGCATGCACACACATTGCATTTTGCGCTTTGGGCACTTGGTGCCAAAAAGGTTAGTTATCACTGACTTAAATCAAGGCTGCTTCCATTCTATCTCACTGAAGCTTCTGTTAAAAACCTGCCAACTGCTCCTCTTAAGCTTGGAGACGACACACCATCAACACAACTTAAATATTCCAGCAGAACAAGATAACCTGCATACTGCCTTGCTTAACTATTGCTTTTCTAAGGAACATATGCAAGTGTGGCTAGGGTGAACTTTGCACAAATTTGTCTGATGTACCCAATGGAGCCCTTTCCTAGACTGAGAGGCCTTGCTCACATTCACTTATGCCTTATCCACCCAATTGGATAACTGCAATGAGTCCTATATGGGGGCTGCCCTTGAAGACGACACAGAAACTTCAACCGGTCCAGAATACAGCACAGCACCCAGTAATAGGGGCCCCTAGGTGTGCCCATGTAACACTCTTGTTGCACTAACTGCACTGGCTTCCGGTTTCATTTCAGATGCAATTCAAGGTGCACAAATCATCACCTTTGAAGCCCAATATGACACAGGGCCAGGATACCTACAGGACTGCCTTTCCCGAAGGACATCTACCCATCCTACCAAACCAGATAGGGTGAGAACACCCCTAATCCTTTCCCCTAAATATTGCCATTGAATGAAGGCTAGAAAGCATGCTTTTTCTGTGGCAGCGCCTGCCTTATGGAACACTGTCCCCTGAAGTTCGTCAGGCCTCCATCTTTTTAGCTTTCTGTAAAGTTTGAAGACCTGACTGACAAGGGTTGGGAGAAGATGAGAAGATGGCACATTAGCATGGCTGGCACCAGTGTTTTGTTGTTTTTAATGTTTTATATTTTACTTTTATAAATTTTACTTTTATAGTTTTTAAAATGAGTTTTGACTGGGAATCACCCAGAGTTGTCTGAAAGATTGACAGCTATATAAATGTTATACATAAATAAATGGTACATATTGACATTATAATTCAAGAGGCATGGTGGCCTAGAGGTGAAGATGCTCGCCTCCCACTCGCAAGGTTGAGAGTTCTATCCTAGGCAGTGTCAGATGTTTTTGTAGCAGGGCATAGAGAGAAAATATCTGCTGCGATCTCCACATAGGAGTCAGGAAGGGCATCTGGCCAGTAAATGTTCAGCTCCATTCAGTTGCCCCTGACTCCATGCCGAATTAAAGGATTACAGGGTTGTAAAAAGAAAAAAAATGACATTATAATTTAGCTGAGTGTTTGGGGAGCAATATTTCTTCACTATCTTCATCCACAGATCAAGAGAAACTCTGAAGGTCTCATCATCAACAGATGTGTGGGGAAAGCATCTGTCAAAACTCCCTATGAGAGGAGCAGCCACGTCTCTCCTGGGGACATCAGATTGTTATAATTAAAGAATCCACACAGCTTGGTACCCAGTTTTAAAGAACTGCAATGTAAATTACAGTCACTTCCCATTGCTGGAATTTAACTTATTTAAGAATGGAATGCTTACAGCATCTTAAAAAGAAGGAAGGCAGAAGCTTTGGAGCCAAAAATACAGTACCCCCTGGCACCCTGCTTCCTGCCAATTCCTCAGTCCATACCTTTGAGAATTCTGATGTCAACCCTGAAGCTGATGTGACCGAGGCCATTTTGAGGTTTCAGTGTTGCCACACTGGAGCTGAGGGATAGGGAGGGGGGAATAGAGATGGGGGGAAGGTTTATAGTCAAAACAAAATACTTTCTCCTGGGAACCAAGGACATTCCCACAGGTGGCTGGAGAGAGGAGGAGCGATGTCGCCTGGCAACCGGACAGGACAGTGATTGGACCATGTGACTGATTATTTGGGAAAAGGGAGAAACTTTTACTTTTAATTAGGTGAAAACCACAGGAATATTCAGTCAGTTTTTCACCAGCCTATGCCAATATGATATATCCAATAAACCAATTATTTGATTTACTTGCTTCAGAGTTCTGTTTGTTATGGGCATATTATTTGGAGCCCTGACATCTGATTCTGCAAGGTTGGCTGTAGCATCTGAGCCACAAACATCTGGATAATCACCAGATGACAGCAAAGACAGTTCTCCATTCCTCTTTGTTTCCTCAACATTATTACAATTTTAAAAAACAAATGCAGAGAAAATGCAGAGAAGATCGTCATTCACACAGTAAACACATTCAACACTGTGAACTATATTAGTTAATAACTGCTTAATTTCAGAATAATATTGAAATGTATATAAGGAGATGCATTTTCAGGTTAGATATGCCAAATATATCATGGTTATATCCCAGAATCAAAGAATCTTGGCTATATCATATTGAAAGACTGGGAAAGTGCTTTACCTAAATAGCACAGAGTATAAGTTACCACTTTTTGAAAAGTAATCGAAAAAATGACCCCATAGCTTTTGGCATAAATTTGTATCTTACAATCATAGATACATTTTTATGTGAAATTTGATAGATTACTGCTCAATGATTATTAAATGAAAATATAGCAAATCTAGGTAATCTACATTAATTTAGTATGTTCATTCTCTAGGTCAGGGGTGTCAAACTCACATTGTCATGGCATCATCACGTGACGTATCGTGACTTTTCCCCCCTTCATTAAACCAGGCGTGGACGTGGCCAACACGTGACGCATCTGCCCTGTGGGCCGCGAGTTTGATATCCATGTTCTAGGTTTCCCCCCATTTATTTTAATTTGTTCTGTTTTTATTTGGCCTGATATTCTGTTACTTCGTAACAGTTTTTGCTTCCACAACTGGTAATCACCTGGATTTCTGCAGCTCTTGCTTAGCGCTGGAGTGGATTATGGAGAAAAGGAAACAAGTGGGAGTAAAGCTTTGCCCTCCACGGCTGTTCTCAAGTCAGCTGTTGTTTCAGGATGCAGAGCTCCAGCAGAGAGGCCTGGGAGGCCTTGACATCTTCCCAGGGATCAGTATTGGCTACTCTCTTCTTTTGTGTTTGAGAAGAAACAGGCACAGCAAAATTGGGATGTTAAGCAAAGAGATATATTTCGCTCTGCTTTGGGGCCAATGTCAGGCACAAGGAATCAGACTCACATGTTAAGTTCTAATTCAGAAAATTTAATGCTCAACCTTATACACAAGAATCTAATCAGCTATTGATCAGAACTAAATTGGTGCTAGATAAGAGTCAATGGAATTCAAGGAGTGTTGGACTTGAATTGCTTGTGGCAACATAATGATTCCAGACTGATAACTCTCTTAACTCCACCGCCCCAGGCTCTGCCTCTTGTTCTTCTACACAGAATTCTACAACCTCATTGAAATTTAATTTGTGAGTTAAGTCCCATTGAGATACATAGGAGTAGATATGTAGGTTTGTACTGTGACCAATATGGGACTTAATTATAAGTAAACTGCCATAGGATTGAGCTGCAGTCCTATAAAAACTTACCTAGAACTCTAGATGATTGAACACCATTGAGCTAAGTCATATGCCGGATTTGACTGATTTTGGTTTAAGATATTGAGTCAGTGCATTTTATGAATTGTGACTTGTAGCATTTTTAACCATGGTTTAGCAAACAGTGGCTTACTGCAACATGTGAACTCTTGCTACATTGTGTAAATCCAGTCTATGTGGTTAATTTATGATTCAGTGTGCCCGTATAGTTCACCGCCAACTCCTAAGATGGGATGTTACTCATCTGAACAACTCATGGTTACATTATAGAAAAAATGTATTGTAAGAACACAGCCAACATTTCAGTTCTACAACAGAAGGAAATTAGTAAGTTCTTTAGAGCCACTGCATAAACAAAGCACCCAGAAATCTTGAGATAGCCATTCCACAGCCAGCTATGGTATCAAACTATGCCCCAAATGTGCTTTTTTCAGGAGACAACTGGACTTCTTTGTTGTTTTTAATTTTGAAGACGTTTCACTTCTTATCTCAGAAGCTTCTTCAGTTCATACCTTCAAAAGGAAAAAAAGAAAGTCCATTTGCCTCCTGAAAAAGCACCTTTGGAATAACCATGACCTGGATGACTGTGAATCTCTGCAGACTTTTGTATCAAACTATGGTTTGATTAGAACTGTATCTGAGATACAAAATCCAGGAGACATTTGTTTTCCTGCCATCTATTGGTAATCTAGATTTTTGCACCCCAGATCTGTTAAACTTAGAACCTCTTCAGTGTACTGGTACAAAGTAAATTGTCTTTGTCCTAAATAATTTTATGCAAAGGGTGTATCTTTTTCTCTCATGAGAAATAAAAGGTGGAGAAGAAAGAAAACCCTCTCTGTTGAACAGTAAAGTCCTCCTTTTAAAAATTGATTGAAACAAATGAAGTCAGGAGTCAGAGAGCACCTTAAACCCACCTGCTTTAACATTTTCCTGTCCCACTTCTCTGCAATATTGTGCTCTTTCTCCAGATGGGTTTTTAAGTCAGATCTGCTCTCTTTTATTCCTATTTTATTTTCTGGAGCTCAAGTGTCAAGGTTGTTTGTTTCACAACCCCACATTGGAATCAAGAGGCAATCAATAATAAATGACAAAAGGTATTCATGACACCCTAGTCTCCCTCTGGGCTGGAAGAAAATGTTTACAACGCTAGCACAGCCCGACTATCCACAGCTATCCAGCAACACCTTGCATCACAACCCGGGGATTTTCTGCCAGGTGCGGAGTAGGATCACCTTCCTAAAATGGTCAGTTCTGACAGCGCTCCAGAAACCCAACCTGTGAATTAAATCCACAAATAATAATACAAAAAAGAAGAAGAAGAAAAAAGAAAAAAGTCCGTTTTCTTTCGGTACTCACCTTCCTGGGGCGCCTCTTTCCCACCTTTGCTAAACGGCAGGGGTGCCTTTTGGAAGGCAGAGTGGAATCCCCTCTCTTCTCTCTTCCCCCCTTCCCCTCCCCCAGCCGCACGATCCGCTAATATCCCGGAATCGACTAGGGAAAACCACTCCGCCACAGCGGGCCGCGCAGAAACGACGGATGCCCCAAAGCCACAATCAATAACCGCAATGCCGCCGACCCCTCCTCTTCCCCCCCCTTTCTGCGGGCTCGGAGATCCAGATGGTGGAACCGGGCAGCGGGGTAATCGTGTGCGCCCCGGGAGATCGCGCAGCTCCTTATGATTTATTGATCGCCGGTCGCTAGGCGACCAGCGCTGGGATTTAAAGTCTCTCCCCCCCACCCAGCAGCAACCTCAGCCTGCTCGGCCGTTAGAAAGAAAAGCCCCCCGCAACCCCCAATGCAAGCAACGCAGCCTTGGGGTGGGGAATGAATTAAGCTTGCGCTGCCCGCTGCAATAATGCGCGCATCATTTCGACGCAGCGCTGAGATGCAAAGGAAAAGAAGGGCAAGGTTTAAAAAGGGTGTATGGGGGGGTTATGCCAAGGGTCGGGGGTCCAGGATTTGGATATATCCGCCGCTAAACGAGAAAGAAAAAAAAGGGGGGGCGATCTGAAGGCAAAGAGATCCTACCTCAACCCCTGCCGCTTACTCACCCTCTCCTCAGCCCCACAGCGCCACCCCTCCCGCCGTTTCGGCGAGGTTTTTTCCGAGGCAACGACGAGAGCCCGGTGGCGCCTCCGGAATGTGGGTCACCCCACAAGGCTTCGAGGAAGGAAGGCAACGGCCGCCCCGCAGACAAGAGTCGCCGCGCTGGGCCAGGTGAGGCGCAATCGCTGCCGGCAGCCTGGAGAACCTGGAGCTACCCGCTCGGCCTGCCGCCTGCCGGCCAGCACGAGAACTGCGAGGTCAGGGAGAACGCGGAGGGCCCCCTCGCCTCGGGAGCGAGGGTCGGGCCTGGTTTTATGGGAAGGCAGCTTCCTTAGGGTTAGGTTCGCTGAGTAAAGGTGTTAGTAGCCAAGGAGAAGTTGGGCGAAGGCAGCCTTTGCCGACCTGGTTCTGAGAAGAATCTTAAGTTTGGGCTTCTGCGTTTCCATGCTTCTCCCTCTGTCCGGCTGGAAAACAGCTTGCCCAGTTGTCGTTGGTAGTTTATCCAAGCACTTGAAAGATAAATAACTATTTCACAGCAGCCTACATTTCCAAGGATTGAATTGAAAATTCCTTTTCAAGGAAATGTCCTTTTCGTGCCTTGTTTTATGCCCTACAATCCCAAAGGTGGTTTTTCAAGAGGCAACTGGACTTTCTGGGTTTTTTGGGAAGATGTTTCAGTTCTCATCCAAGAAGCAAGAAGATGAGAAGCGAAATGTCTTCAAAGAAAAACCAGAAAGTCCAGTTGCCTCTTGAAAAAGCACTTTTGGGACAACCATGATCTGGATGACTGAAAATCTCCTTAGACATTTATACCATACAATTTGTCCTTATTGGGTTTATATTCCTTTCCCTGAGTACATTTACTTTAAAATGCTCCTATAGGCAAGAATAAAAGGCCCACCTATAGTCTGTAGCAGGATAGAGGTTTTACTTCTACAAAAAATCTGAACTTGGCAGACTTCTCATTGAACATGCAATGGTAAAAGCCCTTGACTGAATTCACACGTGACATATCTTAAAGCCACCATGTGAATGGTTTACTTATTACCAGTGCTGGTGCAGTGATCAAAGCTCTAAACAAGTTACAGCAGCAACATAGTGCACAATAAAACAGTATCCATGCCAACCATAATATCTAATGAATGGCACAATTAAGCAATCATAATATTTTGATCGTAAAACCACAGAACATGAATGGTGAGAACCTAGAACTCCTTACAGACTTAGGTTTTGGTGTTAACATTCAAAGTCCTGCAAGGCATGGGTCCGGGATATTTACGGGAGCGTCTCCTGCCGGCATCGAATGCCAACCGCCCTGTACGAGTGCACAGGCAGGGGCTCCTCGGGTGCCGTCTGCGAGCCAGTGTCGTTTGGCGGTGCCCTGGGGAAGGGCCTACTCTGTGGTGGTTCCCGCCTTATGGAACCAATTACCCCTGGGGCTCCGTCTGGCCCCTGACCTTCGCACCTTCCATCACGATTTGAAAACCTGGCTATTTGAGCAGGCTGTGCTGTGCTGACCTCTTGGGGGGGTGGTTTTAAATTTTAAAATTATAATGGTTTTAGATCAATTGGCTTGTATTATTTAATAGTGTTTTAGATAATTTATTGTCTGTTTTTAGTTGTGAGCCACCCCGAGTCCTTCGGAGAGGGGCGGCATACAAGTCAAACAAACAAACAAACAAACAAACAAACAAACAAATCTTTCTATATGATCTTGAATGCCCTTCAAAAGAGATAGGTCTTCAGAAAAATTCTAAATTACAGGAGTAAGAGTGAGAAGCGTCTGTCCAGTAGCGTTGCTGTTTGGATGCAGTTAATGTTTAGTATGGCGTGTGAACAGAGACAGAGTGAAGGTTAATGCAATGTGTGAATCCAACATTCTGTTCCTGCAGCAGTGAATGTGAGTGCATTATGAGTAGTTCTCAAATTATAATCACAATTGCAACTGGAATTTTGAGTGTAACATGATGCCTTTATTAAACAAGTCATCATATGACAGGATTGACTTTATGATCATTTTTACTGCAGTTGTTAAGCATATCACGTTAAATGAATCACGTGGTTGTTAAGTGAATCCAGCTTCCCCAACTGACTTCGTTGGAAGCTGATTGAGAAGATCAAAAATCCCAATTACGTGACTGCAAGATGCTGCAACCATTGTAAATGTAAGCTGGTTGCCACCCACTCAGATTGCAATTATTTGGCTGTAGGGTTGTGTGACAATCATCACTTCAAGAATAGGTTTTAAGTCACCTTTTGTAAGTCTATTATAACTTCAAAATTTCAATCCCAATTTTGATTGTAACTTGAGTACTACCTATAATGTGCTCACGTTTACTGCTGTAGGAACAGAATGGATTCAGTGGTTGTGTTTACACATTGCATTAAGCTTTTATTCTGTTCATACCCTATACTAAACATTACTGAGCCATGGTGGTGCAGTGGTTAGAGTGCAATACTGCAGGCTGCTTCTGCTGACTACCGGCTGCTTGCAGTTTGGCAGTTCAGATCTCAAGGTTGACTCAACCTTCTATCCTTCCAAGGTGGGTAAAATGAGGACCCAAATTGTTGGGGGCAATATGTTGACTCTGTAAACTGCTTAGAGAGGGCTGTAAAGCACTGTGAAGTGGTATATAAGTCTAAGTGCTCTTGCTATTACATGGGTCTACAAAGCAAACTCCTCTCAACATATGCTCCTCAACTTATCGGAATTCAGAAATTTTCTTGTTAATACCTGTAGCATCTTCTGTTGAGAAATCTAACCGGTGTGTGCACATTTTGCTTAAGCCATAATGTAGTTCGTTTTATCTAGGCTTAATACTGTCTATTTGGCTTATACCTTTGAATATTGTATGGCCAGCCCAGTTATCCTATTCCACAAATTGTGGTTTAATTTAATGCAGCATGGTGTATGAATGCAGGCTCATCCTCCATCAATTCACAACCTTCCCAAGCTGGATGCCTGTCCCGTATACCCACTGTTTTCCTTTTAGTTGGGAAATGTCATTCTGGTCTTAAGAATCAAGACTTTTACCCCCTTTGCAGTGTTTAAGTAGGAATGCCCCAGTCCTTTAAGTGCTCCATTTATTTTTGCAAAGCTTCTGCCAATAGAACAGTTCAAGGACTGGGCAACCAATTTAGCACCTTAGAAGAAAAAGCAACTAGGGACTGCTTAAATTCTTAATTAAACTTGTAAGTAAATTAAACTTAAACGCTACTATGGACTATAGCCAAAAAATGCATTGCTTCAATCAATGGGATCTAAGCCAAAAGCCATCTAGGCTTTCAGGATATTCAGCACTTTACAGTGCCTTAACAAGACACACAGATGCAGAAACACAGGATAAGAATGGCTTTTGCTGGAAACCCACTTGATGTTGTCTCTTGTGACCTCCATGAAATCCTGGTCTCCAACTGCAGCAAGGAATCTGCTGCTAAGGGGAAAACATTAGTGATAAATGGTTGCTACGATCCTTCAAACACAATGTTTCTTTGAATTTACAGAGAGGTGATTGTGTTAGTCTTTCACACCAGAAACAAAGTAAACATAAGCAAAAATAGAACAATTACTCCTTATGTTATCATAACGTTATTTATTGGTGTTCTTTTGAAGACACTCTGCAGTTGAATTTTGCTACAGAGTGAAGGATACAGGGCAGGATTGCATGCGGACCTGACCCCTTATTCCATCTCTGGAGTTTCCTCTAATCTGGTTAGCCAAAACCAACAAGATGATCTGAGGTAATCATCATCATCATTTAACGACCCCATAATCCCTTATGCTGTGGAGTCTGGGCAACTGAATGGAGCTAGCAGAATGTTTAATGTCCAGATGCCCTCCCTGTCTCCAGTGTGAAGTTTTGTTCAGCAGATATATTCTCATTGTGACCAGAGAGAAATATCTGCCTCTACCTAGGATCAAACTCACAGCCTCCTTATTGTGACCTCTAGGCCACCGCAGCACTCTTAAGAACTATAGAAGTAATACAGTAATGTATATTACAGTATTGTAAGTAACGTAAGTCCTAAAATGAGCCTTGGTAGCTCAGGCTGTTAAATGCCTGCTCTTAAGATCCAGCTGCCTACAATTATTGTAGGCTCGAATCCCACCAGGCTCAAGGTTGACTCAGCCTTCCATCCTCAGGTAAATTGAGGACACAAGATTGTTGGGGGCAATAAGCTGACCTTGTAAAATGCCGCTTAGTAATAAGCAGGCATACAATGGAATGAAGGCTATGGGTTGTATCCCAGAATGCCCTGAGTCTTCAGAGAAGGCGGCATATAAATGTAATTAAAAATAAAATAAAATAAAAATAAAAAATAAAATAGCTTTAAAAAAATTCAGAAAAGAACAACAAAAGATCAGAACATCCTAGTCTCATCCATTTTGCACCATCACCCTGCTTTCTGTGGCCTTCACCTTCCACAAATATAATGTATGAAGCGAGTTGCCCATCTCTTTGTGAAGGAAAGAGCCAGCCTTGTCATTTGACTAAGAAAGTTGCTTTGGATAACAAAAGGTAGGACATAGAGAAATAATGCAAAGTGTTAAAAAGCATATATAAGGTAGGATTTGATTTGCTAGATGTTGCCATCAGGATGTCAGATTTTTGAGATTGGCCAGATCAAGAAACAGACTGGGTTTTCAAGAATGCTATTTTATTTCAAAATAGCCATTAACAGAATTATGAAATTACACCTAGGTCAAGCTAGGGCTGTTCTGAATCTTTTTCTCATGCTTTCTACTTTCCCATGATTAATTATTTTCACTCCATCTCCTTTTCAAGACCAGAGCCAAATTCCCCCATGCAGTTGTAATTCTTTTGACAGCATTGAAATAAAATTCAGTCACCACTTTGACTAGTTTTTATACATGGAATTGGGGGAAGTCATGTGTTTCATTTTTCAGAAATACCCAATATTGTTGGCCTTCATTGCCCCTAAAAGTTCTTCCTTCATTATACTTTTTAATATCACAAAAGAGGGTATTTTTTAAAAAACTCTTTACTGGAGAATAATTTTAATACTGTAATTACATTTAATTACATTTGAAATAAACCAAAACAAATTTCTTTATCCAGTAGAATTCAGTATACATTTATGTCCACAAGCTTAGAAAAGTCACACATCTTGATTTGATTGTGTAAAAACGATAAGCTCTTGATTTTTCATCTTGTGTGGGTATTATGCACAAACCATTGTGGTTGCCTGGTATGATCATCAAAGTGCTCTGAAACAATACTAGTTAACTTGCTTCCAGAAAACAAGGAAAATTGGTGCTACACACACTTCTTAGAATAAGATGTTCCCTGGCATAGAAGCCACCATCAAAACCTGTTGGCTTGTTCATGCCCCATCACTTACTTTATGTATTTATGTATTGCCTTTTTCATATTTTTGTACCTAATATTGTTATTAATATTATTTTAATTGTTACCCAGAGTTGCTTTGCAGAGTGAGATGGCTAGCATGTAAATTTAATAAATTAATAATGTACCTTGAGAGGAAAGGATTCCTTAATAACTCTTTCAAATGTCTGTAATAGGCAAATGTTTTGGCAAACAATAATGTACTACCACTTCAAACAGAATTTAAAAAATATTTATTGTCACTTTAAAAGTACACTCATCAGCATACATTAAAATGAAATTTTGTTGCATTCACCTCTCAAAAGATAACCATTATGCATATACCCACATACACACATATATGACACAGAGAAACATCACAGTCTAGTTCGAAGGTATACATATACATGGTGAAAAAAAAGAATCCTGCGAGTTTATAAGACGGATGGCATAAGGAACAAAGCTGATACAGTATCAAGTGGTCCTGTTATAGATATTTCGAAACCTCTTCCCAGAGGGGAGCAACAGAGACAGGCCGCAAAGTAAGTGTGTGGGGTCTCTAACAATGCTTCGAGCTATAAGCACACACGCTTATAAGCAGTATCCTGAATAACAGGACATGAGTTTTCTATAATCTTCTCAGCTGTCCTTACCACTCTCTGTATGGACTTTCTATCTGAGGCACTGCCTCCACCAAACAGTGATGCAGTTTATTAAAACGCTCTCAATTGTGCCTTAATTGATTCAAAGAAATCTAATTTTGAGTAGATTCTTAGCCCTGAGATTCCTTATTGTCACCATAGCAAACAAGCAGAAAGTATTGTACTGCAAATGCTGTCTGGTTGATGCCAGAAAACATGCCAGTTAAGATCCATGTCCATATCCTGGGGTGGCCATCGGGGTGGGGACAGGAGAAACAAAACAAGGTTGGAAAGAGGCAGTGGGTGAAAGAAGGTTAAAAAACACTGGGCTAAAAATACATATTGTTCCTTGCTCTTCCTTATCATGAGAGAATGTGACATCTTGTTTCTATGATTAAAGAAGGTGAGAGACTTCCTCAAAATCCCATACAGTTCTTAGATAATCTTGAAATGTGAAAGACAGCATGATGAAAATGTAAAATCAGGAGCTTTATTAGAATGGAAATCATTGGTATTATTCTTTCTGGTATTCATTTTTCTTTTATCTCTGTGGAGTTTGCTATGGAGAATTGGTCTTTCTTTCCTCCCTTCCTTCCTGGAAGCAGAAATATAATTTAAATAGGTCACTGCATATTTATTAGACCTGCTTTCTGCCTAGAACATAACTGTTCTCTATACAGAATTCTGCTACTTCCATAATTTACATAATCCTGTGGTTTACATATCCCCCAAAGTAGTTCAGGGAACCATTGATTTTAATGAACTGTACCTGACATTACCTTTTCCATTTAAATTAATTTAAATCGGTGGTTTTAAAATAGGTCATTTGAGGTAAATCATGCAGGGAATTCAACTGTTTTTGCAATCAAAAATTTTTAATGCAAAGTTTTAATGAGGAAGAATATTCTGTCAATATTACTATCTTATGCACATTTACAGATAGATTGTATTTGTAGAACATTCTAACTAGGCTAAAACAGGTTTTGTGGTTCATAGAAAAAAAGGGTCTTGAACTCCCTTGAGTTTAAAATTCAGTAGTATTCCTTCATTGTTTGTTCAGACTTCTAATCATGGTTTTCTTTTCTGGCAGCATTCAATCATCCTTAAAATGTAATGCCCAGAACTACTCGGTGTATTTGAGACAGGGTTTGAATAATGTAAGATATAGTGGAGTTCTGCATAATTATTTCTGTTTGGGGTCACAACTCAATGCAGCCTAAAATGAAAATTTCCGTTTCAGCAAGGATATCACTTTTGGCACATATTAGCATATGATTAACCACAATTCCAAGACCTTCTTTACATCAAGGTGGCATAGCACCATCCTGTACCTATACTTGCTGACTTTTTCACCCCCAAATGAAGAAGTTCACATTTATATATGGCAATTTCATTGCTATTTTTCATCCTGGTTTTTTGATCTAGCAGGCTCACTTTTTTTGTTTACCTGAGAAAGATCTGAAGTTCTGAGTGATCTGCTTATACTGTGGGTCTTGGTTCTCCTTTCACTTCTGGCCATCTACTGCATTGCCAAGTTTATTCACTTAGACTTCTGAGCAGGAATGAGTGTTTTTAACACATACAGAAATGGTATTCAGCAGGTTCTGAGCAGTTCTGGAGAACTGGTAGCGGAAATTTTGAGTAGTTTTGGAGAACCGGCAAACACCATCTCTAACTGGCCCCACTCTCATCTATTCTCTATCTCTCAAGTCTCAGCTGATCATCTGGGTCTTCTTTTGTTGCCCTGCACAGGAGAACAGAGCTGGAAAGCAGGTTAGTGGAGTGGGGAGGAAATGAAGATTTTGCAGTATCCTTCCCCTGGAGTGGGGTGGGAATGGGGATTTTACAGTATCCTTCCCTGCCACTCCCACCAAGTCACCACCCCAAGCCACACCCACAGAACCAGTAGTAAAAAAATTGAATCCCACCACAGAACACATCTTCCTCCTTCCTTTCTATTATTTCTGTTCCTTTTTAACAACTGTTATTTTTGAGTTGCCATATTCCAATTGCAGAAGTATGCCATTAGTTCTGTTACAGCTTTTAAACAGAATTTGCTTTCCTTTATTAAGAATTCAGATTCATTTTATTTACCATATTCTTCTCAATAAACAATAGACCTTGGAAACGAGGAACTACTGATAGCAATGTTCTTAAGAAGTTTGCTTGTTCCTGCTGCCTAGCTCCAAACAAGAAGAGAAAGTTTCTAATCCTTTGAATGCCAAACGGGCTTTCCATACCAGTAGCTGCATTGCAATAAACAGAGCAAAGAATTTGGGGTACCTTAAGAACCAACAGATTTATGGTGGCAGAAAATTATAATGGCTCAAATTTTCACCTAACTATTTTTATACCTATTATTGTTATTGTTCACTTGTTAAATGGCAGAATAATTTATTCACTTGTTATTGTTATGGTTCACTTGTTAAATGTCAGAATAATTGATCTCATTTAGTTCTAGAACATTCTTTATTGAATAAGTGTGATTAGACACACAAGGAATTTGTCTCTGGTCCATAAGCTCTCAGTGTATATACAAACAACAAAATAATATAATAATAAGATACCAATAAGATAAAATAATAGGAAAGATGAGAAGGATAATACCGGTAGTAATACAGCCCTACTACATAGGTAAATATCCTTAGAGTGCTGTAGGAATTAAGTGTTAAATGTTAAAAAATAGTTGTTAAATGTTTCATTTAGTTTTAGTTCAGGAAATCATCCATCCATTATCTATATCAAATTTATATAGCTGCCCTCCCACTGAAGGTGAGTCTGGGCAATGCATAAAAAATATATAGATATACTGTGTATAAAAAAGTATAACAATCTAACAGTAAATATAAAATCAGGGATATATAAAATCTTAGGCTAGGAGGAAATAAAAACAGCCGGCTCAGCAATGGAGTTATCTAACAAAATAATTTTGTTTCTCTGCTGTGGAAAGAGGCACTTTCATTTCCAAAACCTGAAATCTGAACACTGGATGTGTTTAAATTCAAGCTGAACATCCATATCTTCAGGGATGCTTTCATTAGGATTCCTATACAGATTTGGACTCAAATCTGTATAGGATTTAAACTTTCCCTTCCAATTCTGTGATCGTAATTTTAATTGGAGATAAACTCTTCTGTAACAACATCCACAGTTTGGGTATGATGTGGGATGTGGTATCTAGTGTGTTAATGGTTTTATTGCTACAGATACGCAAGAGGTTGGCAGTGTTTATTTAAATATATTTACTAGATATGAGCTTGAAAAAATAAGATGAGTAATAGATGTAATAGAACAGGGTGTCTAACCTGATTTTATTGGGTGCCGCATCAGGGTTGTGTTTGACCTTGGGGGCCTGGTGTGCATGGCGGGGTGTGCATGGCAGGGTGTGCATGGCCAGATCAATGTCACTTGTGTTGGGGTCACCTGTGGTGGCCCGGGTGGGGCTGGGGGGATCCATTTCTCCAGCAGAGGAAGGTGAGACCAGGGAGTGCGCCAAACCCTTGTCCTCCAGAGGAGCCTTGCCGTCCCTCTCGGGCCTTGTGGAGGAGTCCCAGACAGCAGTGCAGGCTATCCAGAGCCCTAGGTAGCAGAGGACACCCAGCCTGGCCCTCGAGCTCCCAGGACATTGGGACCCCACAGCCCAGCCCACTTCCCAGTGGGGATGTCCAGCTATGCTTATCTTCTCCTGAAGGCTGCTGCTGCTGTTTTTACTCTCCTTGGCCAGGTTGCTCAGGGTGTGTGCAGGAGAGCAAAGGGTGCTGGTCAGAGGGAAGCCCACTCCCTCTCCACTCAAGGAGACCACCAGGAGAGGTCAGGAGGAGGAGACAAGGGGATGGCTAAAGGGCAGCATGGCTGCTGGTGGCCAAATGCTAAACATGCTAAACCAACCTCCTCCTTCCTCCTCCTCCTCCTCCTCCTCCTCCTTCCTTCCTTCCTTCCTTTTTTTTCCTTCCCTCTTCATTCTCCTTTCTTCTTCCTTCCCTCTTTCCTTCTTTTTCCTTCTTTCCTTCTCTTTCCTTCTTTTCTTTGTCTTTCCTCTTTCCCTTTCTCCTTTCCTGTCCCTTCTTGGATGCTCAAATGCAAAAGGGGAAACATTTCTCCCTTTGTTTTGCTTTTAGTTTGTTTTGATAGCTCTCCGCCAGCCAAAATGGAACTCCCCTGCCCCGTTTTTGGCCACGATGGCCGCCTGCAACTCTCCACAGCAAAAATGGAGCTCAAGGAGAGCCATGCGTGAGCTCTGTTTTTGCTGGCAGAGGCACTGTGGCCCGGTCCTTAGCTGTTTCCAGGGTGGTCCCAAGGGCCAGATCTAAGCAACCTGCAGGCCAGATCCAGCCCATGGGCCTTGAGTTTGACACCCCTATAGTAGAGACATGCAAAAAAAATGCTCAGTTTTTATCATATGGATTTTTACAGCCCGGATTTGATAGATTTGGTTGAATAGCTTTTGAATTTAAAGTTCATGATATTTGTTAAAGGAGCAATGCTTTATGTATATTAATTCAATTGTCCTTAATTATGTCATGCTAGAAGATCATGATTTAATTACTGTATATTAAAAATTTGCAGATCAACCAACATCAACAATAATTCAGTAAATGTGTGGGAAACCCAGTTTGGGTTCTGCCCATTTTTTCATTAATATAAAGGATTGGAATATTCAATATTTTCAATGGGACTTTCTCCCTGTTTGGTGTCTAGGGAGGCCCTGCATATGAAAGCAGGCACAAACAACGTAAGTGCCAGCTGTAACATCTACTTACTTTTATGTGATGCTAATTCCAAGTGCTCAGATAGAATGAAAAGATAGGCCTAATTTTTAATTATTTTTTTAAAAATGCAAATTTTATTTACTGTTGCTAGCCATTTATTAATTTTAAAGACATCATCACATGATGTCATTAATAAAATACTGGGCTACTTCTGAGAAGATTGTGGTTCAAATCCATCTTCAGCTCTGGACACCTGGTGACTTTCAATCAGTCTTTTAGGCTAATGTACCTTAAAGCAGAGGTCTCCAACTTTGGCAACTTTAAAACTTGTGGACTTCAACTCCCAGAATTCCTCAGTCACCATGGCTGACTGAAAAATTCTGGGAGTTGAAGTCCACATGTCTTAAAGTTGCCAAGGTGGGAGACCCTGCCTTAAAGGCTTATTGCAGGGTAAAAAGAAGGAGATACTTGTGTAATCTTCCTTGAGGTCCTGGAGGAAATAAATTGTATGTTAATTTCTAAACTTAAGCACAAGCATATTTCTATCCATCCAGTCATCCTGTGGACAGTTAAAGAAAAAGCAATGTATCATCAAATAAATCAGGGGTCTTCAAACTTGACAGCTTTAAGACTTGTGGACTTCAACTCCCAGAATTCCTCCTCCAGTCATGTTAGTTCAGGAATTCTGGGAGCTGAAGTCCACAAGTCTTAAACTTGCCAAGTTTGAAGACCCTTATTTATAATAAATAAACCCAGAGTTCTTACTTGATGCACAAATGGGCTCAAATGATCTTATTTTAGACACATTACGCAAAGACCTAGCTTTTTGGAAAAGGGTCTAATTAATGCTGGGAAAAATGGAAGAGATGACTAGCGGCAAGGTGGATGGATTCAGTTATCGGTAGGGATGTGCACTATTGGACGGCCAGGTTAGGGATAAATCGTCATGGAGAAAATTTACCTATGTAGCTGTTGAATTGAAAACGACTTCATGACACATACTGAATTAAAATCAATCTTTTGATAGCAACTTAGAAATTGACATACAGGAAAGTTAAGGAAGGATAATATCTTATTTTTCTATTAAAAAGGTTACAAAGAAACCAATATTAGTACGTTTTACAATCCGGGTGTGCAATGAGTATTGTACAGTAGAAAGCTTTAGGAGACTTCTACTAAGGGGTTAAATAGCTGGGCGTTCATAAGCATGATGGGAAACGTAGGCAACGAGGTTCATGGGAATTGCAGTTCTGACCTCCATCATGGCTGCCTTCTGCTAGGTAAGGGGATATTTATCCGCTGTGCTTCCTTGAATATTTAAAAATAACCAAGAAAAGTTACTTTTTGCAGGAGAAGGAGGTAGAATTTAGTTTAGTTTAGGGAGATTTCTGTCTCTGGCTTAAAGTCTGTATTTGCATCGGAGCTTTTGCACACTACAATGTTGTATTTCAATTGCTGCAAATAGAAATACTTTGATGGCCAAGGCAGTTCCTCCAGATGCCTGCTAATTTCTTAGCTCATCTAATCTGATGTGGCTAAAATTGTAATCCACTGAATCTGGACTAAGTAGAAATAATCTAACAATAGTGATTCTATCGGTACTGTGCTTGTTACAATAGTTGCACTAATCATGTTTATTGAGAGTAGTTAGAGGAAAAAGTTTCTCTGCTTCTCTTTCCTTCTTTCTCTGTCAAATGCCCTTAAACAAGGATATGGTTTTTATGGCACCATGGTAAGGCACAAAAATTGAGAATCCTTATTAGCAGGCATAGAATGTTTGCAACACAACTTCTAATCATGTGTTGAGGAAACATGCAAATACATCCCATGGATGTCTGGAGCCCCTTGGGTTTGTATAGGTTTTCAGTCATTGGTTAGATTTATCATATTTTAAATTTTTTACTTGTTCTTCTTTAGCTTGCTTCTTTAGTCATAGTGTACTGTTTTCTCTGTTTTATTGAAAGCTGCCCCGAGTAATTGAGAAGTTTAGTGGTGCCTAAATCAAAACATATGATGATGTTTGAAGGGAAGAAAAGCTCCTGAAAGGCTCTTGGTTGCCAGGTATTATTTCAGCATGGTGGACTTCTAGAATCTAGCCTGATCCTAATCATGTCTCCCTAAAGACCTAGTTAATATACAGTCTCCATTTCTTTCCCTTGCTGTAAAGATGTTACTGATATGAGTTGGTCTTTTCCCCAGGAAAAAAAAATCCTGAAATTCAATAGTGGCATTCTTTGATTAAAATGTGTTATTTTGGCATGTGTACATGAGCAGCATGTACTATAAATTTAAAATCTTTTGTTCAATGTGTGTGTTGACACATGAATAACACTCTTGATCCAGATGTAAAAGAATGCAAGCTGTATTTTTCGTCCCTTGTCAGAAAAGGGATCAGTCAAAATTTTATAACCAGTATTTGCTCTGACCACATTTGAAAATAAGTTTTAAAAACCTGATAAAAGTTAATAAAAGGCTGTGTTTATACTGAATTGTTTGTTCTCTCCAATTGTCAATTGCCTCTTCGTAGTTCTGTTCTGCGTAACAGACTTTTCCAGACCCCGCTACAGGAGAATGAACATACTGGGCACTGAGTTGTCTGTGTTACATGAATGTGTTATGTTTCTATATAAGGATCTAAATGCTAGATATGTTTTCCACTGAAAATTACCCATTTATTCAACTAACTTGCTTAAATAATAGTGAAGGCAAGTATAAAAAGTAAAGCTTGAACTGTTGCTAATAGCAAAGTTACACAGGTGTGTATATGTTTTAATATCATTAGTCTTAAAACTAAACATGTGCAAAAATGAAATTGAAAATGGTTAGGAGAGAAATAATAAATAGTGGCATTGCACCATCTGCTGGTACACAAAAACAGTCTTAAATGCTTTGAAGAAAAGTTATTTTCCTAGTATGAAGCCTAACATATGTGTTTGTTTAGTATCAAATTATATGTTCAGTGTGTCTTTCTCACAGGTAAACAACCTATTTTATTATAAAATACAAGTTTTATAATAGGAATGGCATATAAAGAGCTAACCTAAATATTTCTATAATAAAAAAATGATTTTGCACCCTGAATACATGCACAAATTAAGTAGATTTGATTCTTTGAATTATTTTATTTATTGAGCTTTCATAATTTTTGATCAGGGAGAAAGTAAGGAACTGGCATTTTCATCATCTGCAAAAAACTGTTCAAAGCTAATATTTTAGTTTCTTTCAATATATTTTATCTATCAATATATCTTTTTGTATGTTTATATACTTTGCTGCTTCAGCCTTGAAAAACTCCCAAAGAGAAAAGAGTGTGTTTGTTGCAGAATATATTCAGTTTCAATAAATCTAAGATGTAAAATTCCTTAATAATATTAATTTATAATGCATGCATGTGCACATTAATCCTTACAACAATCCTATAAAGTATGCTATTTTTATAAATATAAAACTTAAGCAGTGGTGAATCTTGTAAAAAGGTAAAATATCTGAATCATCTTTCATTTCTAGTAATTTCAAGGAGAAATCCACTTTTTTTCCTTGACAACAATTCAGGAACAATTTGCCATTATGTTCTGGGATGATTTTTCAATTTTCCAGCCCAGGAAATAACTGTAGGATATCCAGGGGTCTTCCATCCTAATGATAAGCAGATAAAACTCTACTTAGCTTTTTCAGAATTAGCCATGTCAAACCTGCTTCATTTTTTCAGATAGATTCCTGGTCTCTACAGTCTAACAGAATTGTTTAGGTGTTACCAATAAAGGTGAATAATTGTAGTTCAGGGTTGAAATGAGGCCCCTTGGATTTTAGAGAGCACCAAGGATCTCTTATTGTTCAGGTGTCTTGGCTATAATCTGTATCTTGAGGGGGCGCCTCATATGCATATTCTGATGACTACAAATTCAGCTTCAGGTGGGAAATGATGGCCCTTGATCTATTCTAATCCCCAAATAGTTAGCTGTAAATCAAAATGGGTATTACAGTATGTGGAAATAATCTTTGTTCACAGTGTGGCACTCCTACTGAGTTTTCGGTTAAAAAAATTGGAATTCTGTTTTTTTTTCTGTGCTGTTTCATTTTTTTTAAAGGAATCCCATTTTTGGCACTTTCTTCCAATAAGTTCCTCCTTGGCCCTTTCAGTATGGAACTAGATGACATCAGTCTGCAGAACAAGAAACTAAGCAAAACAGAAAAGAAGTTGCGGCAAAAACAGATGAAGGCCAGATACACCTTGTTAAGACACGAGGGTATTGAGTGTGTATCATACCCAACTAAGGTGATTAGAAACTGTATTCTTTTTAGGGTGTGTCAAATTTTTCAACTTTCAGTTGCCAAACATTGGGGTGCTTAAAAGTTGTGACATGCCTTGGGGATTGTAAAGATATTTTGGTTACTATAACATAATTTAGATGTGGTTGGTAAATACCGTAACTATATAAATATCATAACTTTTTAACATTTTGTTTCATTTTGGTTGGATTCACATACTGCGTTAGGCATAGCTTATAATTTTACACAAAATAGGATTATAGCATAGTTGGTTAGGTTTGTATAGCATCTTAAACCAAAACCCAACAAATCACATTTCACCTTAGTAAGTTGTGTGAACCAAGTCTGGAGCATGGTTTCAAGAGATGATTTATTGCCTATTTATGTGCCATTGTCTTGGTATCAACTCTTATCAAACACAGATCTGTGGAATTATATTTTTCCAATCTGATTCTTAAGGTCTTTCAGTACCCATCACCACCGTTATCAAGTCCATCCATCTAGCCCAAGGGTCTTCAAACTTGGCAAGTTTAAGACTTGTGGACTTCAACTCCCAGAATTCCTGAGCTAACATGACTGGAGGAGGAGCTCTGGGAGTTGAAGTCCACAAGTCTTAAAGCTGTCAAGTTTGAAGACCCCTGATCTAGCCTATTGTGACAGTTTATGGTTCAAATTCATGCATACCCTAAGCCATGATTTTTACTTGAACAAGTGATGGTCTTGTTTACATAAAACACTAAGTTAGAAAATATCAGTTTGCATGACTCAGTAAGTCACTGTTTGAGAACCAGTGTGATGTAGTGGTTATGATGTTCTACTAGGACCAGAGGCCGTTGGCTGACTTTGACTGATTTAAAGTGATTCTCAGTCAAATCTATATTCTATAGTGGTTGTTGTGGGGAAAAATTGTAGGAAGGAAAGCTGTACATGCTTCCTTTAGGCTCTTGAAGAAAAGTGGAATACAAATCTAGAAGCCAGAAACCAAAAACCATATTGTGATAATGTTATCCATGAAGAAGGCCAATAACTTAAATAATGCCTATATAGATATGCCACACATTTCATTGAGTACATGAATATTAATTGTAGCACAAGATTACTTCAAATCTGAAGATTTTATATAGATCTTTAAGTAAAGGTAAAGGTTCCCCTCGCACATATATGCTAGTCGTTTCCGGCTCTTGGGGGCGGTGCTCATCTCCATTACAAAGCTGAAGAGCCAGCGCTGTCCAAAGATGTCTCCATGGTCATGTGGCTGGCATGACTAAACCCCGAAGGCACATGAAATGCTGTTACCTTCCCACCAAAGTGGTCCCTATTTTTCTACTTTCATTTTTACATGCTTTTGAACTACTAGATTGGTAGAAGCTGGGACAAGTAACGGGAGCTCACTCTGTTACGTGGTGCTAGGGATTCGAACCGCCGAACTGCCGACCTTTCTGATTGACAAGCTCAGAGTCTTAGCCACTGAGCCACCGCATCCCATATATAGATCTTTTGAATTGATCAAACAGAAGTTCTGGGACAATGGTCTATTTTTCATTTTTAATTACCATGTTTACAGAATGCTATTTCCAGATGAACAAGCCAGTGTTAATTATTGATATCTATGTCTCTTTTATTCTCTCCTTCATTAGAGTCTGGTTATTGCCAATGGAGGTCTGGGTAACGGTGTTGACAGATGCCAATTGCACTCTGTGGTAGAAGAATGTGGACAAGTAGAAAGCCTCTTAATGCCTCCAAATAAACCCTATTCATTTGTGCAATATGGAAGGACAGCTGACTCCAAGCAGGCCTGTGACTCTCTCAATGGAAAGGAACTAATATTAGATAACTCAAGCCAAAAGGTTGTTCTGTACTTCAACTATGTAGAAAAAGGTATTACTGAAGAAGCTTGCTTTTCCGCTCTGTTTTTCTCAACATACTGCTAGAGAACTCAGTTCATAACTCATGAAGCTCAGAGAGGCATTTATCAATTTTGAAAAATTGGCCTGATGGAGCCAACATGAACACTTCTAAGGGCCATTTTATCATGAGATTTTCTGCTAAGTAGATCATAGATGTTCACAATCAACAATGACATAATGAGAGTTAACTTTGGCCAGCTTTTTAAAACTTTTCTCCTGCAGATTGTTGGATTGCAGTGCCTATAGCACTGGCAAGGAATGATGAGTCTTGTAGTCTTCCAGGTTTGATTCATGTTGGACTTTGTTGATGTTATAATGTTGCTTTATATGGATTTTTTTTCTTTCTACCTACATTACTTTGCAGTATTTGTTGCCACAGACACAAATGTTATGTGCAATAGAGAGAATTGATTGCAGTTAACTTCTCATTTGAAACAAATGCCTCAAGTAATGAACTTCGATTTGAAAGAATTATCAGAAAAGCAATGACATCTTTGGGTCCGAAACAGAAAATATTTTGTGTAGCACAGCAGTGGAAATCAGTCCAGTTTCCTGGAGACCTTTAGTATCTGTCAAAAATTGTTTTGAATATTAGTGTTTAATTCACATAGAATTAAAAAAAACAAATTTTCATGAATGCTTTTAATATTTCCTATGCTACTAGTTCCTTGGGAAGAAATGAGCTCTTCAGCCTTGCCCCCTGGTTTGAGAGTAATTGAAGAATTGGTTTCACCTGAAGAAGAAAAGATACTCCTGGAAAACATTAATTGGACAGAGGATGAGGACATTCCCAATGGTATGTTATATTAACAGTGCATAAGCCAGATTGTGAGTGTTTTGCTTGTGCTTTAAGTTCTTGAAAGACATGTGCTCTATATGCATGCATACATACATACATACATACATACATACATATTAAATTAAGAATAAATACATCGTGGATTATCATGATGTGTGACCTCAACCACATTTGCAATAGATGATAAAGTATTGTTAGGCACAGCAGAATACTTTCATAATCAATCCACATGATTTGTTCTAAAGTCCCTATATCAAAATAATAGTAATAACAGACTTGGGCATTAAACCATCCAGAAAATGAGGTGGAGTCTTTCCAATCTATCCAAGTTGCTTAAGTGTGATTTTTCAAGTGCAGCCAATAATTTGGAATAGTTGGTCCCTGCCAATCAGAGTTCTGCCTTGGAGGCGGCTTAGGTGGCCAGGTGCAAGAAAGGTTCCTTGGGGACAAGAAAATGCTTTTTGCTGGAAAAATTGGAATAGAGGAATCTGTAATAATAATAATAATTTATTAGACTTGTATGCCGCCCTCTCTCCCTAAGGACTCAGGGCGTCTAACAATAAAAAACCCAGTACAAAATTTACAATAAAAAACAATTAAACAATTACAAGCCTAATAAAATAAAATAATAAAATTAAAATTAATTAAAATAACTCTAAAACAAACCCTCCCCACCCTTGGTCAGTCCAGACTGGCCTGTTGAAAAAGCCAGGTCTTCAGGTCACGGCGGAAGGAGCGGAGATCAGGGGCCAAACAAAGGCCCAAGGGGCATTGGTTCCACAGGGTGGGTGCTCCCACAGAGAAGGCCCTACCGCTGGGCACCGCCAATCGACAATGTCTAACCGACGGTACCCCAAGGAGGCCCTGCCTGTGGAAGCGTACCGGGCGACCGGAGTGTGATACTGGCAGGAGACGCTCCTGCAGGTACCCCAGACCCAAGCCATGTAGGACTTTGTATGTTGTTACCAATACCTTGTAGTCCTCCAGCTGAACTATAGCTGCCAATGATCCTAGTTCACCTACCCAACAGAAGGGGAAACTGTAAGTAATATCTGAAGAGCCATTGGTGCTCACAACCAGCGAACCGGTTGGTAATGTAAGTGCAGCCCACCTCTGATTGGTTACCCTTAAGGGTGTTGAAAGTATTCAGCTCTAAGGATAGTGCAATTCCATTTTGGGACTTATTACTATAATAGTAATGTTTACTAACAGTAGTACTTTCAAATGTTCACAACATCAGTTCAATTTCATTGCAGATGTTGGAAGTAGGAAAGTATGACCTTCCTGAGACTACATTGTGAGCTTATGGCAGAAACAGGATTTGAGCTGAGCACTGATTCGTAAGCATAGGATTACATAGGCTCATAACCAATATTGTATTTACAACTATATTTTAATCCCTTGTTTCTTTCCATTTCATAGCTCAGAAGTCTTTAAAACATAGGAGGGTAAAACATTTTGGATATGAATTTCGATATGATAACAACAATGTTGATCGAGACAGACCATTACCCGGAGGTGAGTATCTAATCAGAATCTCTTTATCAGTCTTCCTGTGTCTGTGAAATAGTTTTCATGCCAATGAGCAATAATTTCATTATACCTACTGTATACAAATGTGGCTGCGTTTCTTTGCAGTCCCATTGAAATAACTGAAACTTATAGGTAGTCCTTGGCATGTGATTGTGATTGAGCCCAGGATTACGGTTGTAAATTCTGCTGGTGTTAAGCGGGTTACTACATATCCATATAATTTAATGGCCAATTTTGGGGTCATCATTAAGTTAATCTATTGCAATGGGTTGTTGTTTGTCAGAAACAAGAAGAAAATGCTGGTCTCTGGAAGAACATTGTAAATTGTGGTCTTGTGACTGTGGCACATTGCAAGTGGCCATAAATGCAGGCTGGTTGCCAATGTGATCAGGTGACTGTGTGTATGTATGAGTGGCCATTGGAACTTTGAATCTGGGTTTTAAGTAGTCGTGGGATAGTCTGATCACAAATCAAGGACTACTGTACTTTAAGTCCATATAAAAAATGGGGTTGTGTAGTCAATTCCCATTTAAGTTAATGAGGACATGCCTAAGTATGTTTATAGAGAGGTCAATCTAAGTGGGATGTTTCTTGACCAAACTTTAGAATATGGAATAGAAGTATCACAGAGTACATAATTTCAAGGGATCATACAAATTCATGGAGGATAGGAGTGTGGTGGCCTAGACATGAAACTCTCGCCTCACAAATCAGGAGGCTGTGAGTTCAATCCTAGGTAGAGGCAGATATTTCTCTCTCTGGGCACACTGAGAATATATCTGCTGAACAAAACTCTGCATTGGCGACAGGAAGGGCATCCGGCCATTAAAACATTCTGCTAGCTCCATTCAGTTGACCTGACTCCACCCTGCAAGGTATTATGGGGTTGTTGAAAGGAGATGATGATGATAATGATGAAGATACAAATTCATAGAGGATATGGTTATCCTGGGGAATAACAATGAGAAGATGTTGAACAGCACTGCCTTGTTTGTGGGCTTTTTAAAATCTGGTTATTGTGAAAGCAAAATCCTGATGTAGAGCAATGTTTGATTGCTTTGATTAAAATAATCCTTATCAATTTTGGGGGAAATCGTAGCAGTCTAAATATAAAAGTAAAGGTAAAAGTTTCCCCTGTCCAGTCATATCCGACTCTAAGGAGTGATGCTCATCTCTGTTTCTTAGCTGAGGGAGGGAGCGCTGTCCAAAGGCATTTCTGTGGTCATGTGGCCAGCATGGGTACAAACCAAACGCGCACAGAATATTTGTTACCTTTTACTTGCATTTGTATGCTTTCAAACTGCTAGGTTGGCGGAGCTGGAGCAAGTAATGGGAGCTCACCCCATCGTGCTAGGGACTCGAACCCTGGTTCTCAGCTTTCCAGCTGACAAGTTCAATGTCTTTAACCACTGAGCCATTGCATTATAGAAAGCTATAAATAGTAACGGAATCCATTCTGTTTTTCAATTCAAACTTTAGTACATGCTTATTTATTATATGTAGTCTCTCTTATGAAGAATTTCTGAGGGAACAAAAAAGAGGCAAAAATTTATCTTTGTTTTGAAACAACAGGTCTCCCGGATTTTTGCACCACAATTCTTGCAAAGTGTCTGAAAATGGGATACATTAACCAGAAACCTGATCAACTGACTATAAATCAGTATGAACCTGGACAAGGTATGTACCTGGGTTCTATATCATCCTCACCTGATCTTCTGGGACCAGATTTTCAAGTATTGTAAATCCAGCATTGGGGAAAAATGTTCAGTGTGGAGATGTGAGAAGACTGAGGAGAATTGGCAGTCCTTAGGATAAGGATAAGTACCCATGACTGTAACATAAAAGCAAGTATTCTGTATTAATAAGATCATACCAGTGCTACCTTTTATCAGTTCAGACCAGCCAGCATGAACAGTTATAGTGCTGTATTTTTAGGCTGCCCATTGATATCAGACTTCATATGTTTGACAAGCCTGCACATTCTTTACTGCCGAACTGGAGTTCTTGACCCTATAGAACAGGCCTGTCAAACTGGCAGCCCGCAGGCCAGATGTGTCATGCACAGGCCACGCCTGCCCCGGCTCTGCAAAGGCAAAAGTTGCGATATATCATGATACATCACGTGACATGATTGCGTTTGACACCTGTGCTATAGAAGGAAGAAAGGATAAAACAAGCATATGTTCTGCATTATGGTATTCTAAACGTATGACCATATAATCACAATAATGTACTCATTTGGGTGAGAAATCCACATCTGCTTTATAAGATCTGTTTCCCACCATTTCGTGTACCTTTGTTCCCCAAATAAATGTCATCAGAGGGCTGTAGTTATTCTTCTTTTCTACACTAAAGTAGGACTAATGATGAATAAAGGCTGATTGATTTTCCTTATTCTTTGTGTCTGTTTTTATTTGATGTTATAGGAATCCCGCCTCATATTGATACTCATTCTGCTTTCGAAGATGAAATAATATCTCTAAGTTTAGGAGCTGAGGTAATTTTTTAAAAATCTTTTAAATATTTCCTCTAGAAGTTGAAAGCATGTTAATTTATATTTGTTGCTTTACCTTGTACCTGTGTGTACTTCCAGTAGGAAGACATTTTTCTTGAAAAGGTATTTTCTTCTAGGCTTGATTTTTCGGGAGTGAACACGACAACTAGAGAAATAGTTTACTGTAGGGAAAGTGGTCTTTATAATAACTCAGGAACGTTCTTCCCCAATGTAGTATATCTTCTGCAAATTGTAGCCCCAGCGCATCTGGAAAGAACAGGTTTGGGAAGGCTGCTGTGAAGACAGATAATGATTTCACACCTCTTATTTAGCCATGGTTTCTTGAGCTATTCTGTAAGATCACATCATCATTTTTACTAAGGTCAATAGCGTTTTAAAGTAGGATTTGGATACCCATGTATAGGGAAGTTAGCCCTTTTTCAGTTCAGTGGGATCTTCTTATAAGGTTGTATGTTATTAACTGCATATCCATGCATCCATCCACCCCTCTATCTATGGAATATATATTTGGAAATCCTACCAATGTCTGGAAAGGATTGGACTAAAAGATAGTACTGAGGCATTGATTATAATAGCACAGGAACAGCAGTGGTGAGGTTTGAAACTTTTTACTACCGGTTCTGTGGGCATCCCATTCCCACCCCACCCCACTAACCTGCTTTCCAGCTCCGTTTTCCTGTCCAGGGCAACAAAAGAAGACCCAGCCAATCAGCTGGGACTTGGGAGGCAGAGACTAGATGGGGATGGGGACAGTCAGAGAAGGTATTTTCCGGTTCTCCAAACTACTCAAAATTTCTGCTACCGGTTCTCCAGAACTGGTCAGAACCTGCTGAATACCACCTCTGAGGACCAGGCACTAAGCACCAGATCCATAGAAGCAGCGGTCTACCACAATAGACAGAACCAGAGGGGCAGCCTGTGCAGACAGGTCTCATGCAGCCCAACACATAGTGGCAGGGTATAAGATGTAGGCTGGAACAGCATACACTGAAGGCTACAATCAAGTAGCTGGCATTGTGCATTTTTCCTGAGCTTTTTTGTAAGCACATGATTGTCAGGGCATCAAAGAATTTACAGCTTTCGTGGCTTAGCTGCTAAGATATCTTAGTCCCATAGCAGATTAGGAATTCCGCAAGTTGCAACCCCAGCATATATATTGTGTATTCTATTGAGGCAATATATTTCTATTCCATACATTTGCTGACAGCTCATTTCGGAGGGGAAAAAAGTCCCGCTGTTCTTAAAAATAAGTTGCCTAAGAAGGAAGGAAGATTTTGCTTTCTCTTGTCTTCACCCAGGAGTCATCCTGCCTCTCCCTGTTGAATTTTTAATGCAAGAAGAGAATTTCACAGAAATATCTCGGCTGCAAGCAGAGCTCCTGCAGGGAGCCATGCCTAAGAAGCCTTTGCCAATGAGAAGTTATTTTATTCTGCTATTTTATACGTTATTTATAAAATGTTCCTGGCATTGAAATATGTTCCCCTCATCTTGGTTCACCCGGGTCAGAAACTTTTGTCTTTTTGTCTTTCTACTTCAGTTACGTAGGTTGATGTTGATGTATAGAAAGGAAACCTTGAAATGCAAAAGAAGGAGAATCTGAATTATTTCAAAGACAAGGTATACTGCAGCCAAGCATTATTTTAGGTTGAGTAGGTCTATCAAGTTCCATTTTGTCTCATCTCCAACCTTCCCTTTTGGGGGAACGTTGCTGAGAAGGTATTCACACTGTAGCTTCAAAGGATCCTGGAGGAAATGGATTATCTAGATCCCTTTCAGTTGGGTTTCAGGGCCTAATATGGGACAGAAATGGCATTGCTGATGCTTTTTGATGATCTCTGGTGGGAATGAGAACAGGGATAGTGTTCTTGATCTATTTGTCCTTTCAGTGGCTTTTGATAACATTAACCATGGTTGGCTTCAGGAGCTGAGAGTGAAGAGCACAGTGTTGTCCTAGTTTGCCTCTTTCACCATGGCTGGTCCAGTCAGTATTGATCAGGAGTGAGAGGTCCAGCCCTTGGCCCTTGCTTTGGGGGTTTCCACAGGAGTTAATGCTCTCTCTGTTTTTTGTTCAACATACATCTGAAACTGCTGGGTGAGATATCAGTATGCTAATGATATGCAGCTACAAATCCCTGGTGAATTAAGTGATGACATGATTGTCCTTTCCCAGTGTCTGGATGCTGTTAAGATCTGGATGCAGAATATCAGTTTTAAAACTGAATCCTTTAAGGCCAGAGTAGCTTTGGGTGTGGGGCTCTTTGATTCTTGAAGAATTACTGTCTTTGGTCATGGATGGGGTTACATTGTCCCAGACAGATCAAGTGCATAATTTGAGGTTCTGCTGGACTTACAACTCCAACTTGAGAAGCAGGTGGCATCCATGTGTGTTGTATACCAGATACACTGTTCCTGGACCACCATAGCCTAGTCTCCTCCCAGTTGAACTATACTGAAACTAGCTTGATTCCCCTGCTATGAAACTATGTGGCTGGGCTTAGTTTTTGGGGAGGAAAATAAGGTGAAAAAAATTCTGCCTCTGCCTACCATCATCCATCTGTATTCATCTGGCTTGCATCCTGTCAGTGTGTGAGAGAATTGAGGGCTGTTTGGACAGAGAGAAAGAAGGAGACAGCAAGGAGCCTGAGCATGGCTTAGCTCAACTGTTCTGTACTAAAGCTGCTTGGTGCTCTGAAACTAAAACTGAGACTGAAACTCCTCTCCTCTGCTTGAGTTTTGCAGGTGGGGAGGGGGAGTATAACTCCTTAGCATCAGAGCGTGTTAATGATAATATACGAAATACTAATGCTCTAATGGTCATTTTGAAAAATCCTTTCTTAGTGAGCACCTAGAAACCAAGAAGAACATATGTGCCAAATTTCAGGTTTGTAGGCGTTATGGTTCTGGAGATTTTGTGATGATGCATGAGTGGCATTTTGCTTTTATATATATATATAGATGTGCTTTACCTGGGGCTGTCCATGAAGAGTATTTGGAAGCTTCAGTTGGCCCAAAATGCAGTGGCTCACACAGTTTTGTGCATGCCTCTTCTGCAGTAGCTGCACTGGTTTCTGATTTTCTCCCAGGTGCAATTCAAGGCGCTTGTTTATCACCTTTAAAGGTCTGCCCGGCTTGGGGTCAGGGCATCTGAAGGGCAACCACTCCTCAGTTACATCTGCCCAGCTCATCAGAGTGGGAAGACTGGGTATGATGTAGGTCCCATCAATTAAGGAAATACACCTGATGGGACTTAGAAGATGGACCTTTTCTGTAGTGGTTCCCTCCCTTTGGAACATCATTTCCCTGGAAATAAAGTTAGCCCCCTCCTTGCTACTTTTCTGAAAGGACCCAAAGACATGGACCCAAAGACATAGGCCTGAGGACCTCAGTTTGATTTGGAGCTGAACAAGAGGCTTGTATGATTGTGTTTGTCACTGCTGTAGGGTGAGGGTTGGATGTCGGATGTGTTTATATTGTTGCTTTTTAATGTTGTAGGCTATCTGGAGCCACTGTGTAAGTTTTTTTTAAATTCATATTTATATGCTGCCCTTCTCCGGAGGCTCAGGGCGGCTTACAATTTTTGGAGCACAACCCAATGCACTCAGCAATAGCCTTCATTCCATTGTATATGCCTGCTTATTACTAGGGCTTTTGCCCCCCCCCCCAGTGGCATTTTTACAAAGTCAGCTTATTGCCCCCAACAATCTTGGGTCCTCAATTTACCTACCCCGAGAGGATGGAAGGCTGAGTCAACCTTGAGCCTGGTGGGATTCGAGCCTGCACTAATTGCAGGCAGCTGGAGCTAAGTGCTAGGCATTTAACAGCCTGCACCACCAAGGCTCTTGGGGGGCCTTGGGGGGGACATATAAATCTATTTCATAAGTGAATAAATAATCCCAAAAAATCCCACATACAGGTTGTAAATTGACCTGTAATAGATAGCTTTAACTGAGTTTAAATAAAATCACGTAAAACTGTATTTTGGTTCCTGGGTGCAAAGTAGAATAGAAAGCAACCTTAACCTGACTTCCCATCTGTGATGGTAAACAAGCCCTTCCATTAAAAGGTGGTAAAAAGCACTATTTATCCTCATGTCAGAGAAAAGGAACATGAGAGTCGTTCAATAACTTTGAAGATGTCTTTAGGAAAATAGCATATTGTAGCTAGGCTTGTCTAGCTGGTCATTATGGCACCATCAGCAAAAGCAATGTAGGTGGAAAGAGAATAGCATTTTAAAAAAAGCCTTCAGCTTTAAATTAGTGGTTTTTAGACCATTTGCTTTTAGGAAAACCTTTATAGATTCATTGGCCTGTCAAATCAAATAACCTCTTCAAGCCACAGTTTGTTCTTAGCTCGACTGCTCTGGCATTTCAGGTTGATGATTATCCTCAGAGAATTGGGATTGTCAGTGATGAGCAGGGGTTTAGGTGCCCTTGTCCAAATTATTTTCAGTGGGACATCTTTTATAAAGGGATTAGAACACGCTGGTTAAGTGTTCTTGCATGCTTTCTGCTAGCCTCATGTAGGCTGTATGAAAAAGAATAAGGCCTTTCAACCGTTTTCAGAGTAGAGTGTGCGGCTCATCTCAGCACTCTATGAAACCAGCTTTGAAGATGAGATTCAAGATTAGCTACATGGAATATTTTTCTGTAGCATCACATAAAGTCTGTGACTTTATGAAGCTCCTGAAAACCTTGCTTGAATATAGTGTTTGGAAACCTCTGAAATGTGTTATCAAACTAATTTTAATAAAGCAGAAGAAGATACATGACTGAGAGTAACCACATTAGCCACATTTAATTTTTAATTACTTTTAAAGGTATGTTAAATTAATGTTATGTTTTGCTAATTGTTTGGCCACAGAAGGTAGCTCCAGACAAGGTACTCAATGCTGGATGCGTCCCTCAGTCCAGAAAAAGATGCACATCCCTTTTGTAAGAATCTTTCAGGTTGACAAGTCTATTGTATCACGTAAAATAATGTCAAGATTTGTCCTTTCATGTACCACAAAGCAAGATGCAAAATAATTATTTAAGTTATAGGAAGACAGATTTTAATTGCATGTTATAGAATTTTTTTTCTAATAGTACGAACAATGCAATCATAGCATCACTAGCCCAGAAATGTACTGGGTTTCTTTTCATTGGATATGCCCATGTGAAAGTTAGACAACCAGTTAGGAATTTCAAGATGGGTGGATTTCAATTCCCAGAATTCCCCACCTGCACAAGCAGGGGCCAACCTTCTTGAAGTTCTCAGGTTGAGAAATATAGATATAGTTACTGGCTTTCTTCCTTATTTGTAATGTTTTCCACGATGCTACAGAATTGTAGAATTAATTAAGACTAAGAAAAAGAATGAAAATACTGTATTTTTCTTCCAGAATTTCAATTTTATTTTGTTCCATATTTTAATTATTTTTATTACAGTGTAGGTAAAAAGTAGTGGGGTTCAGTGGTTAAAGACGCTGAACTTATCAGCTGGAAAGCTGACAGCATGGGTTCGAAACCTGAGCACCGCCCGATGGGGTGACCTCATCTTGCCCCAGCTCTTGCCATCCTAGCAGTTCAAAAACATGCAAATGTGAATAGATAAATGGGTACCACTTTGGTGGGAAAGTCACTATTCTGTGTTTATGGGAAATACATGGATTGCTCTTCGCATGTCTCCAATTGCCCATTTTTCACAAGGTCAGAATGATTGAGCAAACTCTCAGATTAATGCAACATTACTGACTGAATTCACTGAATCTTTTAGCATGCTATAATTAGAACGTCTACTTTTAATTCATGTCCCAAAACAGAATACCAAATATGAAGCACGTTTTTTTTAAAGAAAAAACTTGTAACATTTTGAAATATTTCAACAATGGGTGACCTTCTGGGGCTGAGAGGCCATTTTGTCTTTTTCTTTTCTGCCCCACCTGCAAGCTGAATAAATGTTAAATAAATATTCACAGATTAATCGACCAGCTATATATTAGCTTAACACAGTGTTGCCTTTCACATACCTTGGATTTATTTCTCTTGTCCACCTCCACTTACTACACCACTGTTTGTCATATTGCTGATTTGTTCTTAAAAATAGGGGGCTTTACGTAACATTCATCCTGTGTGCGCTTTCATCCTCAGTGACGTTAACTGTATATAATGAACATACATCATACGCTAATTACAAGCTTTTCTGCTGCCAGTGTTGAGGGAAAGGAGCACAAAACATTTCCAGTTTTCCAAAGATACAGATATTAAAATAATTGACTACATCCTCGTTCACACTTGTCACTTTAGCTCTAGTGGTGGGTTTTTATGAGGAACTGCGTCTTCTTTTTGACGGAGATCTATCCTGGGTTAGACAAAAAGCTGGTAATAGTTGCTAGGCAACTACTGGATTCTAGAGTAAAGATGGGTATCAAATGTTTCCTAGCAACCATGATGTGATTTCTCCTCCCCTTCATCCAAGACATGTGTTTGACTGAGTGTTACCTTTATTTGTTACCTCCATTTTGTTCCTCAAAGTGATTTCTAAAAGTACTTCTAACTTGGGTGGGCAATCTATGACCTACAGATGGTGTTAACCTCCAGCTTCTCACATCTGTTACTGTTGGTATAGCTGATGGAAGTTTATTAGCACCAACTGAAAGACCCACCAATTCTCCAGGCTTGGTCTAAGATTTTACCAATTAACATCTAATTAGCCTTCTTTTCTTCCCTTGGTTTCATTTGACATTTTAAATCTGTTTTCATTGTCTCTTTCAACACTACTTCTGTGTTTGCTTTATTCTTAAAATAAAAGACTGAAAGTTCTGATACTTGATCATCTTATTTCTAATGGATAACATTTTCATTTCTTTGTTCTTCTATTCAGTCCCAAAAATTCTATACACAGTGCCTCTCCCATTGTGTAAACTTTTTTTTTGCAAATTAAGGGATTTTTTAAAAAATCAAAAATAAATTTAATACATTTTTAATCAAAACCCCTTTTGCTATCTATTTTTGGAAGATCAATACATCAAGCATGAAATGAGACTGCTGGTGCTTGTTAGAAATTAACAGCTGTCAAGGTGAACTCTGGTGCTTTAGCAAGGAATTGTTGCAACTCAGTAATGTCTCTGCCTCAGGAGTTCAATAAAGGGGGAGTAATTTCATTTAGCCTGTGATGTCATTCCCCTTTTGTTATATGAGTCTATTTTAAGGCTCGCAAGTCTCAGTTGCAAAGTTTTCTGCCTGTACATGAAGCTGTGGTATAAAAATGCCAGTAGGAGGCACAGTTGGTTTGTCAAACAGTGAAAAGTCAGAAAACAACCAATTATTGCAGTTCACTGATAGTCTCTCTTCTGGATGCAAAATAAACATTGTTGATATTTCAGCCCCAAACTGGCTATTCCTGTTATTGCATGATAGAGAGTCCCATTTAAAAAATAAAAAATAAAAATGTGTGCCTATTACTGTATTTGTATAACAGATTTGTATATGTATCTAATTGTTCTACTTTCTGCACAAAGCAGTCACCGAACTGCTAGTAACATGGGTTGAATCCCACCCCTGATCATAAGATACAATACTTAGTGATAGTCATAGCTTACTAATAAGCAATCAAATGATATATAGGTTACTAATAAGCAATCAAAACATACTAGGAAAACAAAACAAATTGTAAAGATACAACAACTTGGTTATAGTCATAATTGGGAAGAAATAGGTAATAGGAAGGATGAGAAGAAGAATAGTAATACAGTCTTACTAAGTAGTTTGACAGTGTTGTTTAGCAGAGTTATGGCATTCAGGAAAAAACTGTCCTTATGTCTAGTTGTTCTGGTGTGCAGTGCCCTATAGCATCGTTTTGAGGGTAGAAGTTGAAACAATTTATGTCCAGGATGTGAGGGGTCTGTAGATATTTTCACAGCCCGCTTTTTGACTCATACTGTATACAGGTCATATATAGACATATATACATATATATGTATGTATACAGAGCAAAAACAGACATGTTTCAAACATGTCATGATAAGGGATGTGGAAGTGAAGTCTTGTGAATAGGGAGGAAGTGGAATTTGATATATTTATCCTTGAAAAAAAGGCAACTGAAGAGCAATATGGTAGCACAGAAAGAATGCCATGCAGGAGATCAAGATCTGTTATTTATTACCCTGGAAGGCAGGATATAGAATAAAGATTTTAAGTTGCTGGAAACTTCCTAATAGTAAGATCTATTGGATGGTGGAACTAATTGTTGCTGCTAGTGTAGTTAATTAATATTTCAAGAGCTATGGTAGGATTATTTCTCTTTTGTAGCTTTTTGTAGCTGTTTCTTTTATATGTACCACCAAACGTTGCTATGGGGATTAAGTAGTTATTAAATAAAATCAATTATCAAAAGAATTGGTGAACTCCCATTCAAAAGCTGATTGATGCTGGATATGCTTTAATTTGGATTCTTGCACTGAGTAGGTAGCTGGGTGGTCTGTATAATCCTTCCTAACATTCTGATTCTATGATTCATCTAATATTTAATCAAAATTTGCTTCCCTGCAGTTTCTACATTGTTTTTAATCCTGCTCTTAATGATAATAACCCAGAGGTCTGTTTCATTTTTGTGTGAAACTCTTTTCAAATTTTTCAAATTGTAAGTTTAATTTGTTCTCTTTACCCAGCTATAATAATAATTAAATAAATTTATTTCTAGAGGTTTAGCAATATCAGTTTCATAAATCAAAAAGGAGTGTTGTGAGTGTTGTGATGAAGGGTAAGAGATTTATTGTTGCTTTTTGGATTATATTCTAGTCATGCTGATAGGAAGGGGTAGGAGTTATTGTTCCTATACAGATTTGTTGAAACCTTTAAAATATCAGGTCAAGTGAGAGGTTTCCTATCTCTCTACTTAATTTACAACTCAGTATGTGTTCCAGAATTGTTAAAGATATCAGCCAAAAAAAGAGACTAAACTGCATTAAATAGTTCTTGCTTGTAGAAATAAAGTGAGTTAGACAACTATGAGAGTCTTTTATCTGGAGCAGAACATGGGCAGTTAGTGAAATCTAATAATACTGGAAGCCTAAGTGAATCATTGGTCTTGAAATCATAAAAGATACCCATGGCCTGCATTACTTTTCCTTGAGGGATTAAGTTCTTGATATACCAGTGAGCCTGAAAGATCAAGAGACAATGAACACCATTAAGTTCTCTGCCCCAGGAGTCGAAAGTTCTTGGCAATAAGCTTGCAATAACAAATATTTTGCATGGTAGGGAAACTAAACTCATTCTAAACAGATTGTGAAGGGAAGAAGGAATAGCTGTTAGCCTGACATAATGGAAATTTTGGACAATGGATAAAATAGTAAACTGTGTTGAAGTCATGTGGAGGATTACATCCCCTTGGCAGATATAATTTTATCCTTCCAATTGGCAACTATTACTTAATCAGAAGGAATGTGATAATATTTACAAAATACATAACAATGGAACATTCCCTAGAATGAGCTGTGTTGCTGTGAAACCCATGTGGTTAGATTTTTCTATCTAAGGTCATTTCCATTGTGCCTTGGAACTTGTAATCCTAATTATATGATTTAATGCATTTACAGTATACTCACCTTTCCTTTTGGAGCACAAGGAAGCATTCAAGGAGGTAATACAAGCAAGCTAAATTTCCTCATTTAGGTTGGACTGTGATAGGCTCATAATCATTCTCTAAGATAGATAGTCCAATAGAGTTTTGAAATTGTATCTCCCCAATTCATATCCAAATCCATATCCACTCCACTTCATACTGCTGGATCTCAGAAGCATCATGTCTTACTGGGTATTGAACTTAACCCTCAAGAACATTTTTTGGCCTACTGAGGTCTTGTATTTTAAACCCCTTTCCTGCAGTTAGCACAACAGTTAAAACAAAGATAATGGGAAAGATAAGCTGTGTTGTATTTTCTCTTGATCAAGATGAATATGTAATTCAATTTCCAGGAGCAAGAACATCTTTATAGAAACTATCTGTATTAGACTATGGTTGAAACATTTGATTCCATCCTCTATTTTAAGCTCATTGTGATAAATGTTCTTTCTCTGAGTTGCCACCGGTACCTGAGACAAAATGTAAATTGGAATAACATTATCACAAAATGATTACATACAGTTGTGAAGATATGGTAATGAAACAGAATTGGAGAACTTTTGGGTAGTTAGCTCATTTTGAGAGCAATCTAAAGGCAATAATAAGTGATGATAGAAAATATATTTTCTGGGTTTGTGTGTGTTTTAAACTATCTGAAAGCTATTTTAAGGCTTATGTATATTTCCTGATTCAAAATGGTTTGAAAAATATGCTCCTGTATTTCAGAGGCAGATGTAGTTCTCATTTAGTGACCATATTTAGGAATGGTCATTAAGTGAAATGCTTGCTAAGTAAAACCATGACTGTGCTTATGATTTTACTTCAGTTTTCTGTTGCTTTGCATATATGTAAAAATCATAAGAAATATGAGGGTTGGTTGCAAAGTTACATTTTCATCACTGTCATAACCGTGAATGGTTCCTGTCTGAGGCAGTCACTACCTGTATTTCTGTATTAAGCCTATCATTGTGTGGTTTTTTTTAAAAAATCTTCAAGTTACAGTTGGATGAACAAATGTTATGAAAACTCTACCAAACAGATAAAAAATTTGAAAGAGCATTACATCTAACTAAAATAAACATTAACTAAAACTATTTAAGTTACATTTATCATATCATTTAGTGTAATTTATTTGTTAGATTTATTCCTGGCCTTTTTTCCAGAGTTTAAAGTGGTATACATAATTCTCCTACTCTGTGAAAAAGGCTTGCTGAAAGAGAATAACTGGCCTAAAATCATCTAATGAGCTTTAATGGTTATATTGGACTTGAACCCTGGGCATCCCTAATCCCTAGTTCAACTCTTCAGTTACTATACCACATTGGTATTATTCCTAGTCTTATTTTTTTCTTTCAGTGTTTGTGTAGGGAGGAAGAAGTGTGCATACATGTATGTATTGAGTGTAGGGTGGGGGTGAGAATCAGGCTCTAGTTCTACACTTGAAAAATTCAATACAACATTACTGTATTGAGGTCTTCCTATGCTTTTCTATAAACTCTGTTGTTGCAGGAGTTCAGAACCATTTGAGCACGATCTGGAAACAATAGCAATAGACTTATATACCGGTTCACAGTGCTTTTACAGCCCGCTCTAAGCGGTTTACAGAGTCAGCTATTTCCCCCAACAGTTTGGGTCCTCATTTTACCCACCTCGGAAGGATGGAAGAGTGCTGAGTCAACCTTGAGCCTGGTGAAATTCGAACTGCCAAATTGCAGTCAGCCGGCAGTCAGCAGAAGTAGCCTGCAGTACTGCACTATAACCACTGGGTCACCATGGCTGATGGGATGTTGCAATGTTTCCCAGAATTTAAATGTTTTTCTTCTGCAAGTTCTTCATATTTGTTTTAAGGGCTTTGTATCGCTTATTCTCTGTGCTAATAGTGCAGTGACTGTGAACATAATTAAACAATGACTCACTTTATATAGCATCTTTATAGCCCCTTCAACAATTCTTTCTCTGCCGTCTCTTCTATGGCTCACCAGATCTAATTTCATCTCTGAGCAAGCAGCCTTGCACAACTTTCATACCTTTAAGAAATATCTCTTGCTCCCTTTGTTCTTGTTTGTACATATCCCCTCCACCCCAACAGATGCCCACACTTTGCTTGCATTATTTGGGTTGTGTCTCACGCAGCAGGAGCAGCATTCAGAATGCAAGTGGTGGCTTAGAGCTGTCTGAGCATCTCTGAAAGATCCATCACAGAGTCCCTTAGCACAAATGTTGGCTCCAGCGTCATGTTTTTCCTGCAGAGCTGTATTATTAGCTTCATGTGTGTTTCTCCCCCTATGTATAGTTGCAAAAATATATATATATGGCAAAGGATTGTGTGAGATCAACACATCAAACTTCTTACGCTTATCCCTATTTTTTTCTTTTTTAAAAAAGTTATTATTGACTGTGGTCTCTGATGATGTATTATGGGCAAGGTAGAAATTTGATCTTTATTGACTTTGCCACCTCTGGGAATAAAGAAAATGGATAAGAACAAAAATAGTAATTGGAAATATCTCCAGTTGGAGGGAACCTGTCATGAGATGAATTGATTCAGCGGTGGCAGAAGTAGCGCTATTGATTGGGAGCCTTTAGTGAATTAAAAAGAGGGCCAGGCATCTAATATGCCTCTTTCTTTTCTTTTGAATCTATGGACGTGTGAGGGAATGAAACAAAGAAGTGGAAATTTGCAGTTCTCTTGTTGGACAAAAATAAAGATTCACAAACAGGCACAACAAGGTCATCTCTGTCTCCTTTGGCATCTGGTTTTTAATAGCGAATGGGATCAGGACTTTTCCATGTGGAGGCAAGATGGTGATGATGAATTAGGGGCAGATGTTGTTTGAAGATGAATGTAGAAGCTGTAAATGCTGATTTGCAACTAGATATATTTTAAAAAATATGTTTAAAAGGAGATGTGGGTAGGATTAAAGAAAACAGAAAAGTTTTAGGCCAAGAGCACACACCTTGAGATCTCAGGGCCACTTACATCTGTAAAAGCTTAGAAATGTAGGTTTGCAAAGTTGGAAAGGACTACCAGGATAATATAATTTATCCCTCTGCAGGAAACCAGTTGAACTATCCACGAGAGATGGCTTTTATCTTCTTCTTCAAAGCCTCCAAAGATGGAGAACCTACAATATCCACAAGACTATTCCATTATTATGACAGTCTAATAAACAGTTATGCAGAATATATATCACAAAGCTTTTTTAATTTTTTTAATGAAATGTAGACCGTTGCAACTTAAACCTGTTACTTTTGGTCCTTGTTTCCGTGGCCATGAACGATAGTTCTTGACCACCTTCTTTCTTTTTGTACCAGCGCATGGATATTATGAACCCTCTTCCTGGGAATACCAATATGCCTTTCAGGGCCATTAACTTATGATACAGAATGCAGAAAGTGTGTCTTGCCATGTGATCTAAATGGTAAATCTTGCATCTTGCAAGTACACGTTTTGACAACTTTCAATGACAAGAAATAACTCTGGATTACATTCCTTTTCTGCAGATTGTTATGGATTTTAAACATCCTGATGGACGCACAGTTGCAGTGTTGCTGCCTCAGCGTAGTTTGCTAGTGATGTCTGGAGAATCCAGATACCTCTGGACCCATGGGTAAGAGCTGGTATTCACCTTGCAGTCAAATAATTATAAATTGGCAGTGTATTGTTGTGAGCTTTTATTTTTGTTAGTGGTCAGTAACATAAGCAGCCTATTTATCCTGTAACTAATATGCATAAAAGACAAGTCACCACCTTAAGGTACCTATCATCTGAATTTTGACTGACTGACTGTGAGAGCAATTATGAAGAAAGAGGTCTTATACATATTAAGCTCAGTTTTCTGTTTGATTGACATCTAAAGAATTAAAGCTTTCATACAGGACTTATTTGTTGAGGAAGAAAACAAACAGTGATGCCACCTGGGTGAAGGTGCAAGTATTTATGATGGATGGCATTTCTTAACCCTAATCTTCCTTCAAGGAGTTTCCCCAATTGTATATTTCATTTTCACATTAATTCTGTGAGGTCGTGACTTTAATCATCTGCAGAGCTTTATGGCGGATGAATGATTTGAATTGGAATCTCCTTCCACCTAAGTGAACCTGTTAATCAGTACAACACCTGGATTCCAGAGGGCATCAGAATGAGAACAGGATATGTTACCAGTTCCCAGAAACCTTAAGAAGTAGGAAACTGAAAGAATTAAAGCAGCCTCCCTCAGTTATTGTGAATAGTCATGCTTAGCTGGGAAGTTTAGAGTTGTAATTCCAACATTTAAAGACAGCAGCTTAAGAATAGTGAGCTAGTAGAATAAAGCAGACTCATGTTGCATTGATATATAACACTGAACTAGGAGTTTTTGAAGTAGACATTGTGAATGAGAAAAGAAAGCACGGATGATTTGGTTAGTTTTTTTGGTTTTGGGTTTGTTTGTTTTTGTCAGCTTGTATCTAGAAAAGTATGGAATAGAAAAGCCGGCTAGAAATTATGATTCTGGTAAACTGCATTTAAAAACAAGCTGGGATTTGCAAACTAACAAAAAACCAGGGCTTCAAGTTCCTTTTTAATTGCTCCATACCTCATGTCAAATTAGAACAAAGTATCACTTTGTGGCTTAATAAGATCTATGAATTTAGAATGTAGTAAATCTCATTGAAATCTAATCTATAAGTAGTCCTCAACTTACAATTAATTCAGTGGCTATTCAAAGTTGCAGTGACATTGTGAAATGTGATTTACAACTAGCCTTGGACATACAACCTATGCAGTATCCCGACAGTCACATGTTACGAATTTGAATGCTTGTCATCTCGGTGTGTGTTTACAATGGTTGCAACGTTCTGGGATCATGTGGCCATCATTTACAACAGGGGTGTCAAACTGGTGGCCCGTGGGCCAGATGCATTACATGTATGCCACACCCACCCCAGCTCCATGAAAGAAAAAACATCACGATATGTCACATGACGGCAACATGAGGCCGCAAATTTGACTCCTGTGAATTTGCAACCTTTCCCACTGACTTCCAGCAAGCAAAGTCAGGGGGAAATCCAGATTCGCTTAAAGACCACATGATTCACTTAACAACTGCAGTGATTTGCTTAACAATCATGGCAAAAAAAATCACAACAATCACCTTGCTTAACAACAGAAATTCTAGTCTCTGTTGTGATTGTGAATTGAGGACCCATTTCGTGAAAAGGAAAGATTATGCTTCTGGCATTTATGAAATGTGTACATAGGTGTATTTGTGTTTGGTTTTATAGAAGTGGCCAAAATTGTGGAAACCTTTTGGGAAAAGTGTATTTTTATGCCATCACTACCAAACAGGGAGATCTTGGTCTCATCACTCCAAATAACACTGTTCTCTGTCCAAGTAACATGGGTTTTAGCCCAGTTCAGTTTTTTCAACCTTTGTTTGAGAGATAAAAGTGGCTTTTTTTAAATGGGATTCTAGATTTTAGGCCAAATTCCTGCAGTCTGTGCCGGACAGTCCTTGCACTCAACTTCACATTGCATTGCACCATTTCATCTTGTATACATCCAGATGATTTTCTTCTGTCACATAGGCACAGTCTCTTAATTCTTCTATCATCACTTGCTGTTGTGCACCTTTCCCTGCCTTTACCAATGTGGTTTTGCAGTGACTGAGTCTCCTTATACCTTTTCAAAAACTTAGAAATGCCACCTTTGGTTAAGTTTCCACCATTTTTTCTAATTTCTTTATAACTGTAGCCTTGTTCACTTAATAATATTATTTTATAATGCATTTTGGGTGACCAGTCAACTCTTTGCACCATTACTTTAATTTTATTATGTTTTACAAGCTCACTAAATGAAAGAACACAAAAACCCCAACAAACTTAATAGTGATCACATAACACACTGGCCAATGTCCTCCTGTCAGCTTCAATACATGACATCAATAACTGAATCCTACTGTGATCTGATTGGTTTATTACCAAAACAAGAAGACACCTTATTGGCTCTCTAAACACTCGTGCTCATCGGCTACAATCAGATGAAGGAAAGCTACCTGATATCAACCTAAGCAAATTGTGCTTCCTTTTTCTAGTTATTTGTCTATAATGTTTTGTAGAATAAGATAATTGAACAAACTTTGTTGCATTACATTCTTAATTAAATTATCTTTCCATTTATATATAATTTTATGGTACTACTCCAAAAAAACTGGGGTTATTAGCCATCAGACCTTGGTGGTGCAGGCCAGGGCCTTGGTGGTGCAGGCTGTTAATAGCCTAGCACTTAGCTCCAGCTGCCTGTAATTATTGCAGGCTCGAATCCCACCAGGCTCAAGGTTGACTCAGCCTTCCATCCTCTCGGGGTAGGTAAATTGAGGACCCAAGATTGTTGGGGGCAATAAGCTGACTTTGTAAAAAATGCCGCTTAGTAATAAGCAGGCATAAACAATGGAATGAAGGCTATTGCTGAGTGCATTGGGTTGTATCCCAAAAACTGTAAGCCGCCCTGAGTCTCCGGAGAAGGGCGGGATATAAATATGAATTAAAAAAAAATACACTTATCTCAAAAGTTTCCACAATTTTGGCGACAACTGTACTTTGCTCACCAGTTACAGCTGCCCATTATTTTGCTCTCTGATAATATTTTTTTGTCTTGCTGTAACTCCTTTGACAAGGCTAAATTCAGATTTCTAGCATAGACAGGCAGAAGGCTTATCTTGTTGGAAATGAAAGGCTGATGATCCTGAAGGTTGAAATTCTGGGGATTTTTTAAAGCCCGCTGGTCCGTGCCAGGCCATGCTAGTTCCTAGAGGCAGATTCCGCACCGTGGTAGCTGATTATCAAATAGGATTATTCTAAGCCCCTTCAGTATTATTCAATATTCCCTGTTTCCTGCCTTCTTTAATATGAAATAGATGCTTTGGAAATAGCTTTTTGCTGCTGTTTGTTTCCTGCCACCACATCATCTTTGAACTGTCCTCTCAAGATTGTCTTCTTTTCACGACCTTTTCCTAAGCTCATACATTATTTGCTATTCAGCGTGTGGACGTATTCCTATGAGGGAAACCTTTTTATTTTTATTACTTTAAAAAATTATTATTATTTGGAAAAATAAAATGCCAACTTGTTATATTAAAAAACTATAGAAGAAAGAGAAACAAGCTCTATACTAAACAGGATCGAAGAGACAAAAATGGCAAAAAAGAAATCTAAAATCAATAAATCTAAGATATAAGCAACAAAAAAAACCCCAACCCCATCTGAATCTTGTCCAAGTATATAGCAGATTTGGCAACACAACACTCCACTGTTGTAAGGAAGAAAAGCAGGACGCACCTGGACAATTAGGTTGACCTTTGATTTGTTGTGTGCTCTCAGAAAAGCTTTACTTATGAGAAACCCCACTGGGGAGACTACTACAATATAGCCCTTGTTCTTCTGATCCTAGAGATATCTAGTTCTTCTGCCTGCCTTCCTTTTTTTCATGCTGCCTGTTTTAATTCTTCTTTTGACTCTGGGTCTGCTGTGCAGGAACAAGAATGGTACCAACAGGAATGTTTTTGCAAGTGTTTTGCTTTTAATAGAAAGGCACCGTTCTCATGTCTCCTTTTAAACATCTGGATGAACGTTCAATTGAAGTTATGCTGCCTCCATACAGTTTGCTAGTGATGTCTGGAGTATCCAGATTTCTTTTTAAGGCTTTAGCTTTAGAGCTGTATGTGTGTGGACTTGTTTGGTCACGTCACTGATTGTCAGACATATGTATTATTATTTGACAGGGTGGGGAGAGATTATTTACAGAAGGAATTTCAGGCACAGGTGTCATAGACTGGTTTCAGGGCGCATCCACAGATGAGAAAACATAGATGGAGGTCCTTGGAGACTTCAGCGATGACACTGTGTCAGGTCTACCATCTTCAGCTTGGCTCCTTGGTGGCATCCTGCCATCAAAAGCTAGAGGAGAGGGACATGGGGAGAACAAATGGACAATAAACCTGTATCGGGATAGTGCTGGGAAACTGGGAGAGGGGAAGACCAGGATGCTTTGAACCAGTTTGTGCCAGTTTTCAAGGACACCGAGAAGCTGAAGATGCTTGGGAATGGAATGCTGATTACTCCAAATACTGAAGGTTCCCCAAATACCTAAACATCCACCCATTGGCTGGAAATAGACTGGTCAAAGGGGGAGGGACAGATTGAGGGGGAAAGCCTGTATTCTTTCACACAGGAAATTTAGTTCTAGCCTGACTCAAGCTAGAAATTTAGTTCTAGCCTGACTCTATTGCAACCAGCACCCTTTAATAAAAGAACCTACCACTTCAAACCAAATGGAGTTGAGGCAAAATAGGCATTATTGTGTAATACATACAATTCAATGTGTTATATATATTATAACATCATTGTCAGGGCTCCAGCATCCACCCCCATTTAAATCTTGAGTCTCGAGCTGCATCTCTCAGAGTTTAAAGATTTATTAGGAGTGAACATGCCGGTGCTACCTGGGTGTAGCCGACTCTGAGACACATCATTCATTTCACCCTTGACCCTGGTCTTCCCCCACACCCTGGATGTATGTTCCCCAATGGCACACATCCATAGCCACATCCATCAATCATGCTCTTCAGTAATAATCTTGCGCGCCAAAAGCTTCGGTCGCCTAGAAATTATCTATGAAGCATTTAAGGAATGCACTACTTCCCCCACTCACTTTCTGCTGGCAACTCTAAGAGACCAGAGACATATTTTTGAGTTGACAGTCATAATATCTGATATGAGTCCATTCAGCAGTACATCATTTAGTTCATATTTTACCATATAATGGAGAGTATCATGAAGCATTCTGTCAAAGACTGTGTGAGGTATTAGTCTCAATCTTCTTCTCCTGAGCTAGTATCTCTATTAAAGAAGATAAGATGATAAATCCGGAATGATTTGTTTGTTACAAAACCCATTCTTACCCTGTTAATTGAAGCATGCTTATTAAAATCTCCATAGATGTGCAGCTTGATAATGTTTTTGAAGATCTTTTCCAATATAGATTTAAAAAAGCAACACAACTGTTGTTTCCCAGATCTTCCTCCTTCATTTTTTTTGAAGATGGGAATAACATTGGCTCCTTTTCTGTCTTGGGATTTTGCCAATCTTTCAGGAAATTTCAAAAGATTGGGATTTCAAGAGTGATTCTGTGATCATCTCCTTCAATATCCTAGGACGTATTCCTTCTAGTCCTACTTAAATTAATTTCAGTTAGCTAATTTGTCTCTTTATCTTTTCCTTGTCGGTCTTAAAAGCACAGTTCCTTCCTTCAGTAGTCCTGGACTGGTAGAGCTTCATTTTCCTTCTGAGAAGACAGATGCAACATATTATTTATTTATATATGAAATTCAGAGACTGCCCATCACAGTCACAGAAGAACTCTGGGTGGTGTACCATTAAAAACACAAAAACCACATAAAATATTGTATTTCAACAAAAGGAGGCAGTTAAAACAAAGATAGAATAATTAAAGTTAAATGAGTTACCTTGTTATCATCACTTATTACCATTTCACCATTTTTCTTCTTGCAGTGGTCCTGTATTCTTTTTAATTTTCCTTCTATTTCTAACATACCCAAATAATACATCTTTACTGATTTTGGTATCGCTTGCAAGCTACACTTTTTCAGAGCTTTAACTTTTATTTTGATAGACTTTCCACTATTTCTGGGTATGATTTTATATTCTCCTTCCATTATGTTCAGCTCTTTCCATATATCCTGTACATATCTTCATTAGTATGTGTTATTATTATTGCATATTTTAATTAACATTTGTTTTACTTGGGTTAATTGTTTTATTGTTATATGGGTTATGGAAAGCTCACAGATTCAGGAACAGATTATGAAGTTTTTCAGAATTTTTTTTTCTTGAATTTAATGTGGTTTTGCACATCTCTTTTGTTGTAACACTTTTCTTCTATTTAACATTAAGCTCTGAAGTTTAAATCTAAATATTCCCTATTTACCATCCTTATTATGGTATGATAAGGGGATTTTTCTGCTACTTCTGTATACAAATGGGGATTAAAGGTTTTGTTATGGAGTGCTTTACTTGGCTAACCTTCCTTTTTGGTCACTGTCCTTGTTTATGCTACTGTCCTTTGACACTTACCACCTGAATTAATTGGGAAGAAGAATTAGTGGTAGATAAAAAAAGATTCTGCCTTTGCTGAAATTGTTCTAAATATTCATATTCTTCTTTAATGTTTCACAGACTTTTTAAAATCTAGCTCAAAGCATGTGTGCCAAAATGTGATATTTATGAAATATATATAAAAAAGGGAGTGAAATCTGGACCTCTGTTTTTATTTTAAAGTATTACACCAAGGAAATTTGACGTTGTTCAAGCATCAGAAGGAGAACGTGGGAAGCATCACTGCTGACATCAGAAAATTAACCTTAAACAAAAGGGGAAGGAGAATATCTTTCACTTTCCGGAAAATAAAAAGAAGCCCCTGTAGCTGCTGTAAGTACTTGAGCTGCATGCAATTTGAGCCTCTTTCATTTTAGCTTTCAAAAACAGCAATTATATGTCCCTATTGCAGAATTGTATTTTAAAAAATTTCCACCCATCTAATCATAGAATTGATATTGAATTGACTTGCCTTATTATTTGTGAGTTCAGTCATAGCTTATCTTTACTACAGTATAGCAATAGCACTTGGACTTATATATCGCTTCACAGTGCTTTACAGCCCTCTCTAAGCGGTTTAAGAGTCAGCATGTTGCCCCCAACAATTTGGGTCCTCATTTTACCAACCTTGGAAGGATGTAAGGCCGAGTCAACCTTGAGCCTGGTGAGACCTGAACTGCCAAACTGCTGGCAGCTGGTGATCAGCAGAAGTAGCCTGCAATACTGCACTCTAACCACTGCACCATCGCGGCTCTTTGGGTTATGACTTACGATTGAAATGGACAAGCACCATCATGGCCATAACTCGAGGACTACCTGTATAAAGGAGAATATGTGGTAAATCAATGTTTCTCAACCTTGGCAAGGTGAAGGTATCTGGACTTCAACTCCCAGAATTCCCCAGCCAGCCTGACTGGCTGGGAATTCTGGGAGTTAGTCCAGACATCTTCATTTTGCCAAGGTTGAGAAACACTGTAAATGTTCTCAGAGGAAGGCTCTCAGGGAGGGATCTCTAAACTTGTTTTAAGATTATGGACTTCAACTCCCAGAATTCCCTAGCCAGCCTTGAAGGAAATTACCAGGCATCACCCCCAGAAGTTTCCCACTGCTCTTTTTCTGTGCAGATGGCACATTTCCAACAAAACTGAAAGGCCAACTATCCATCTTTTCTATCTTCCAAGAAATGTAGATGAGGCTGTAGGCTGGTGCTTTGCTTTCCAGCATATTCATTTCCTATAATAGAAGTTAAATGGATGCTATATGAATGTAAAAATAAAACAGTTCGTTTAGCATGGTCACTTGTAATAAGTGTCTTGGGATAATAGCTTTGTTTTCCTCTTTCAAATCATGTACATGAGATTCACAGCCAGATTTCTTATGTTTATTTTTGTGATGGTACATTAGGCTACTGATGAAAAATTTTGTATGGAAATAAATGGGTTATGTTGAAATACACTGTATAAAGTCTGGGCCATTAAAATTGGTGTCACTGTGGTGTCATTATACATAATTACTAGCCTACACAATAAAGGTCAGCTTTTTCCCCATGTAATTCTGTCTCTGTTGTTTGGCCTTGTATAAACTGACTAGGAATTCTGGGTGTTAAAATCCTAATATGGCTGGATTAGTGCATGGTTACACAAAGCAAAGAAAAACACGGTTTGCCTTCATTGTGGTTTTCTCTCTTCTTCTGTTTTAATCAGTCCGAAAGCTCTGAAAACCCTGGATGAAATGCAAGAAATAAATAATCCCCTTATCTCACTGACCATTTTTTCTAATTAACTTTACAAAAAATGAGTGCATAGGTAGCTAAATTATGATTAATATTGACATTTATAAGTGCTAGGAATCAGAGGAAAATAAACAGGCAGGCAGAGGGGATTCTTTGGGCTCCCAGAGAAGGGGCTCCTCTTTAAATGAAACCCTTTGATGTCTCCAGAAAGGCCATTCCAGAAGGTTCTAAGACGCTAGAAGATTACAGGGACCTGGAAATAGAAAAGAGGAGGGAGCTCCAACATATAAGTGTCCAGTAGATGGCAGCACCAAACTAACTTTGGCCATTCCCAAACAGGCTAAGTAAAGTTGGATCTGTTTAGTCTTTGGTCAGGGAACCAACAGAAGAGTTGTAGTCTAGGCTGCGAAGGGAACGTAATGACAAGCTTCGTCCATATTGTTGGCTGGATAAATGTGTGAATGTCACCAGCCACCAGCCTGACATTTGTATTTGTTATTATATTAATAGAGAAATGCTTGGGATAGATTACATCTTGGCCATACCATTTACTGCGTATTATTCCTGGAATATGATTTTCATAGCAGCTAATTCATATTTATTTACTTTTATAGCAGGGCTAGGCATATTTCTAATTTTGGGAACATGTTGTAGGCACTTTCCCTAAAAGGTGTGGTTAGTTTCATTGACAATTACCCAGAATAACAATCTGGTGAGATTATTCTCTAATTTCCCGTTGTCTCTTAAATGTGTATGTTCTGCAATATTTTCATAGTTACCATAGTTTCTTACCATAGTTTCTATGGTAAGAATGCCTAAGACATCTATTTGAGGTTCAGAGGCAAATAAACAGATTTTAGCCCATTGGCTAAAATTATATATATTGTGTTTAATTTATAAAAGAGTATTAGGTGGGACGGGAAGTTTGTTAGCTGCCAAGAGAGATATCTACAGACTCATTGCTTACTCCAATCCTGTTTCATAATGTCCTAATTAGGGATGACTACCTTTTGAACATGGCAAATTTTCTAATTTAAGAGGAGAAGATCTGTTCATAAGCAACAGACTGGGGGTTGGCATTTTTATTAATGAACTATGGGTGAGCATCCCTTAACAACTGTTCAAATTTATTGTGGTGCTGAACAATTGGTAGTTAATTGGTAGCAGTCCTACAGTCTTACAGTTTATGACACCTTTTCTGGCTTCCTACAAGCAAAGCCATTGGGGAAGGCATCAGGAGGTTGCAAATAGCAACCACATGATGTCCTCACTTAACAACGGTACAGGATTCACAGGACCGTTGTGCTGTGAACAATGCCTTAATTTCTTTGCAAATAAGTACAATCATGTCACACTTTACCAATGTATCACTTATCAACAGAAATTCTGATCCCAATAGCTGTTGTTATTAACCCAGGACTATCTGTAATTAAATTTTGCAATGAAAATTAACATTGAAAGTTGCAGTTCGATTTGCAACTGTCTGTATTTTCTCTATTAAGAAAATAAAGCCAAAAAATATTGGAAGAAAATACACACATGGCTGGGAAATATGATAAGACAAAAATACATCTGAAACCTGAGACAGTTTTGTTGGGCATGATTCCAAGAAATTACAATAAGGGTAACACATATTTGGTTCTACACAACCTAACAGCATCTAGGATTGCATATGCACAATGTTGGAAAAACCCAGAAACCCCTGCAGATGATATTATAATCAAAAAAATTCTGGAATGTGCAGAGATGGATAGGTTAACCCTAAAAATTAAAGGAAAAGAAGATTCAGACTATTTCATAACATGGGAACTATTCTATAAATGGTTACATGACAGATATTGAGGTTAGAGGAGTGGAATTAAGTGAAATATGGTTTATAGGAGAAAGAAAAACAGATGAGTAAATATTTCTGACGGTTATATAATCGATACTATAACGGAAGATAATGTATAATATGATTGATGTTATCATATTTGTTTATATATTACTGCATATTTGTTTATAATATTATCATAGTGACGATGATGATGTTTGTATGTTAACACCTTGGACACCTAGAGAGCACGCTGTTCAACATAGAAAGGAAATGTATGATATAAAACAATAAAAATATTTTTTAAAAAAGAAAATAAAAATTTAAAAAATGATAGTTCTGGGTCTAAAACGTAGCAATTAAAAATAAATGTAACTTCTATCTTTCTTCTCCCAATCTACTTCCCCCAGTATTTCCTTCCGTATGCGACAGTCAACATAAAGAGAGGGCGCCCTTGTTTCACAATAGCGACAAAGACGCCTCTGTGCTGGAGCAGAAGTATGTCCATGAAGTGTATGAAGACATTGCCAGGCATTTCAGCAACACCAGGCATAGTCCGTGGCCACAAGTGGTTGAGTTCCTTAAAGGCTTGCCATGTGGGGCAATTGTGGCTGATGTTGGTTGTGGCAATGGAAAGTACTTAGGCCTCTGCAAAGACTTGTATATGGTAAGATGATATATGGTTTGCATTTCTGTAAGCTTTGTTTATGTGAATGAAGGCAAATAATACGTGTCCCAGGATAATGTTGCAGGATCCAATCTGGCTAAGTCACTGGGACCAGAGGTTTAGTCTTCCGAGATGGCGGAAGGTCTCCCTACCAGAATGTGTTTGTTTATGTGCTACATTTATATGCCATTTTAAATTTGGAACAGATAATCACTTTTAGTTGTTGGCATCCATACGGGCACCCCACCAAATTATAGCAGTTTACTTTTTTTGTTTGCTTTAGATTAGAGTCAAGAAGCAGATTAAAAGTATGGCGAAATCCATAAATAATCAAAGCACATCTAAACTGAATAAATCTTCAGAGAACCTTTACAAGTTGTTTCAGTGCTTAAACAAACCCAGCTGCAAAATAATTTTGGCTAAGTTAGATATATGAAAAATCCCCCAAAACTTTTATTAGGGGAGGCTGTAAAAGAGGACAGGTAATCCTCAGTTTATAACCATTGAATAGAATAGAGTAGAATAGAATAGAATAGAATAGAATAGAATAGAATAGAATAGAATAGAATACTTTATTGGCCAAGTGTGATTGGACACACAAGGAATTTGTCTTGGTGCAAATGCTCTCAGTGTACATAAAAGAAAATATACATTTGTCAAGAGTCGAGAATCATAGGGTACAATATTTAATAATAGTCATAGGGTACAATAAGCAATCAAATCATACTAGGAAACAGTCAATATAAATCGTAAGGATACAAGCTACAAAGTTACAGTCATACAGTCACAAGTGGGAGGGGATGGGTGATAAGGAGTGATGAGAAGATTAACAGTAATAATAGTGCAGACTTTGTAATAGTTGAACAGTGTTGAGGGAATTATTTATTTAGCAGAGTGATGGCTTTCAGAAAAAACTGTTCTTGTATCTAGTTGTTCTGGTGTGCAGTGCTCTATAGGGTCGTTTTGAGGGAAGGAGTTGAAACAGTTTATGTGTGGGATGTGAGGGGTCTGTAAATATTTTCACAACCCTCTTTTTGACTTGTGCAGTATACAGGTCCTCGATTGAAGGCAGGTTGGTAGTAATTATTAGTGATTAGTGACCATTCAAAGTTACAACAGCAAAAAAAAAGTGGGTTATGACATTTTTGACACTTATGACTGTTGCAGCATCCCCGTGGTAATGTGATCAAAATTTGGATGCTTGTCAATTGGCATGTATTTATGTTGATTGCAATGACTCAAGATCATGTGATCACCTTTTACAACCTTCTGACAAGCAAGTGGGGAAGCCAGATTCATTTAACAACTGCAGTGATTCACTTAACAATTGTTAAGTGAAAAGTTAAGAAAGGTCATAAAATGGGGCAGAACTCACTTAACAACTGCCTTGCAGACATTTTGAGCTTAATTGTAGTCGTACATTGAGGACTAACTGTACTGAGTTGTCCTTGAAGAAGGTATCAGCAGCTATTAAATAGACATAGCTTAGCCCCAAAAGGTTGAATATTGATCAACCTTGATTCTCTTTGGTACAAGATCAGGAAAATATAATCTTTGCCAGGCCTTTAAGATTATATTATTGTACGCTTTAACAATAAAGTGGAATTCCATAGTTCTTATAGTTTCTGTTTCCTGATCTGGCCGACTTGACTGATACATATCTGAAGTATGCCTTTAAATCTGACCATATATAGTCCTGGATAGGATTTTAGGCCTATTCTTAATATTAGATTGCACAGTTCTTAGCAAGGAATTTTCTGACTATATTTACCAGACCCATTTGTTTTCTTTCTATGGCTTTCACATTTTCCCCTTGAGTGTGTCTGAAATGGCTACCTTCCATTTTCATAGTATAAATCAGGCCACGGCACAAATAATAGATAGTAGAATAAATCAAACCACAGTCTGGTTCACTATGTCCAGATTCATATTAGTTGTAAAATCAAATAATGTCTGCTGGAAGCATCATGTAACCGTATCTCCAAAAGTCAAGAAAATATGAGAGCACAGATGGTGAAGCAACAGGTTTTCGATCTATATCTGAAGATTAAAACCATATGAGAGATTGCTTAGCTTCAGATTAATTGGTTTTCTTTTTACAATTGCTGTTCAAGTGTTGGGCTTGATGGAGTGTAATCTGTAAAGTGAATGTATTGTCCTCCCTGGCTTCTCTAAATTTATCCTGCCTACATGGTCCTACTTTAGAAGGTTTTAGTTGTTCATTGCCACATCGCCCAAACCAAATATTAATTGTGGGGGCCATATGTTAAAATCATTACCGTCTAGGTGTAAGAGGTTAGGTCTATGTAGTGGGTATAATCAGGAAATTACATGTTCTCAGAAGTATATACAATTAAGTATATACAATTAATTAAAACTGGATAGCATTTTAGGAGCTAGATGAAATTACTTTCAGTTAGGGGCTGCTGGAGCTGAATAATTGTTTCACTAATCTGCAGGTTGCAAGTCTCTTAAGTCATTTTTCATGAAGCCTCTGCCAATTTCAGATGATTATTGGATTTTTTCAGATAGGAAAAGTTATAAAGGACTTCTTGTTGCAGCTGAACATTTTCTGATCATCAAGTTCTACTGACTTTAAACAAATAAGGAACCCCTGATACCTTGAAATTTAATTAAAAATGCACAATAATTATTCTGCCTTTGCTATTTCAGACTTAACATGGTTACCAAATTAGAATTGTTTGGTTTTTGTTTGTTTGTTAGAGTTATATCTACCGAGATTTCTTGGATCATCATCTACATTAGCAGTAGCATGGAGTATTGTCCATAGTATGGGGTGACAGGAGATGAGAAAATAAGTTTTGAGGGAAATAAAATGTAGGCAATCCAAAGAGTGAGGTAAGTAGGAGAGAGTTTACACTGTCAGTCCATAAAGCAGTTGTGAGTATAGCACAAACTTTCTTGCTTGGTGATTGCTTGGTGGAGCAGTGTGATAAATGTCCTTTGGTTCCATATACAGTAATCCATTGGAGCAAGAATGAAAAAAGAATTTGTTGACTTTTAGTGCAGCTGTTTCAAGAATGTGCCTTTGTAGCTATTTTTCTTGAGAATGGGCATCTTGAGGTGGTTTATAGGGACTTACTTAGAAGAAACAACTTTCTTTCCTATTCTATTTTCTTTGAAGGTCATTTTAGGAAATGGGATTATTTTTGTCTAATGAATAATAAATCTAGGTTGCTTGTTTTGCTTGAGGTAAAACCATGGGAATTTTAAGCTACAATACAGTGGGTGCTTACCTGACAGCAAAAAACAGCAAAGCTTATTTGTTAGTGAACATACACTGAATTTTACTGTCAGTCAAGCATTGTTCTCTCCTCAGGTATTGAGACTATAATAAACAACTGGCTGTATTCTTACAAAACTGTTGCACATCATAGTCTATGGATAATGGCAAGTTTTAGTCTTGACCGTTACAATGGCGGCAGAATCAGAGGTCATGGCCTGAAATGTGGGTGCATCCTCATGCACATATAACCCTATATATTACACATAACATACATATGTACAGTGCAGAAACCTCATCTTTCCCTCCCTCTTTTTAAATGTTTTTACTTTCACTGGAAGCATGAAATCAGTGTTCTGGGTCTCAAGTGATCAGCTAGCTGTTTTGAACTACATTGCTAAGAATCTCTACTTACGCAGCTGACAGTGTTGATCAGATCGGCCCCTTTCTGCATCCAAATTCAAGAACTGCATTATTTTATTCAACTCCTGGGTCTTTAACAAAACAGCAGATTGGAAGGGGGCACCAGAGGTCCTCCAATCCAACCCCCTGAACAAGCAGGAGATCCAAGTGGCTGTCCAGTCTTTTCTTAAAAACCTCCATTGATGGAGCATCCATAACTTCTGAAGGTAAGCTGCTCCACTGGTTAATTGTGTTCACTGTTAGGAAGTTTCTCCTTAGTTCTAGATTGCTTTTCCTTTGGTTAGTTTTCATCCATTGTTTCTTGTCTTCCTTTCTGGTGCTTTGGAAAATAGGTCGACCCCCCCTCTTCTTTGTGGAAACCTCAAAACTAAATCTTCATTTTCTTTGTTGGGTCTGTGTTAATGTTTGTTAAATCCTTGAAGCTAAAAAAACCCCTTTCTATTAATTTCTATAGATACTTATTATCAGGAAAACAATTTGATATGGAGATGCCAAGAAATGAATGGAATAATTAGAGATTCCTATATTATGCAGACAGTGGGAGAGTGTCAAACTCCTCATATTTAGTTTCATGTCCCTATTTTTTCAGTGAATAACTCCAATCTAATCAAAGGCATCCATCGTGGTGCGAAGGGGGAGAAATTGACATTATCATGCAAGCAACAGAAGTTACACACCTGCTTTTGATGTCATTTTATTTATTTATTTATTATTTGGACTTGTATGCCACCCCATCTCCAAAGACTCGGGGCGGCTCACAACTAAAACAAACAACAACAATAAATAATTAAAAAGAGAATTGAACAAATCACAAGCCCCATAATAGCTAAGCTAAACTTTAAAATTTAAAATAAGTTAAGAATGATTCCCCCCCCCCGGGAGAGGGTCACAGCCCGGATTGGTCAAACAACCAGGTCTTCAGGTCGTGGCAGAAGGTGCGAAGGTCAGGGGCCAGACGGAGCCCCAGGGGTAGCTGGTTCCAAAGGTCGGGGACCGCCATAGAATAGGCTCGTTGCCGGGGGACCGCCAGCCGACATTGGCTTGTCATGATGCATAATTGCACAATTGCATAGTTTATGCAGCAGTGCCCTGATGCTCATGATATTTTAATATCATTGTGGCTTGTTATGGATGCCTGCGGCCTGGGTATTGTAGTACTTCTTTGCAGCAATCTTACATTCGGTCATAAGACCAATCAACGAACCCAACATCTACAGGGAATGATCCCCATTGCATGATATTTCAGTAGCCAAAAATCCAAATCCAAATAATATGTAGGCTGAAATCTTATAAGAACCAAAATGCAGATGTTGTAAAATCCAATTGGATGAAGGTTATAAAAGGATATAATACTTTTTTAAATGAGTACATTAGTTGTCAATTGTCATATGTAGGTACTGTCAAAGACAGATTGCCACAGGTGATAAATTATAGTCTCCCAAAGCAAAAAAACAAATGGTCAATCCAATGGTGGGATTCAAATTTGTTTACTGCCGGTTCTTTGAGCGTGGCTTGGTGGGCGTGGCTTGATGGGCATGGCAGGGGAAGGATACTGTAAAATTTCCATTCCCACCCCACTCCAGGGAGAAGGTTACTGCAAAATCCCATTCCCTTCCCACCCCACTAACCTGCTTTCCAGCTCCGTTCTCCTGCGCAGGGCAACAAAAGAAAACCCAGCTGGGAGGCAGAGAATAGATGGGGGTGGGGCCAGTCAGAAGTGGTATTTGCCGGTTCTCTGAACTACTCAAAATTTCTGCTACCGGTTCTCCAGAACTGGTCAGAACCTGCTGAATACTGCCTCTGGGTCAATTTTAATATCAATTTATTTTTGAAGGAAACAAGGAAATATTACATTTTTAACTTACTTTTTGTGGGAGTCTATCATTAAGATGCTCTGATTTTTCTGTCCAGTAGGTCTTGCTCAAAGATTGGAGTCTGCAATGTAACTAATAATTATTTCCAAGCTACATCTTTCAGGCATAAATATGCCTGTTCATAATTCAATAGATTCCTCATGATTTAAAATAAATTGCTGGAAGCAGATGCATTGTAATAGCGAGATTTTAATAGCAACTTACATTTTGTAAATGAATAGAAATGAGATAAATGTGTCTGCCAAGGATGATGATGATGATAATAATAATAAACCTTTACTCTGAAAGACTCCAACATTTTTATAATGACAATATAGAGAAAAAGTGAAAGAGGGGAAAAGAAGGTCATACCTAAACTTCTGCTGATGCAAAATGTGGCAGCCATTAGTTGTACACTCCTCAGAACCCTATTAGTCTGAAGCAGTATATAAATCATCCTGTCTGGTGCAATTTTTAAAAAATCTCTCCTACAAAATAACTGCTAATTACAAAAGGTTGTGTTCTTGTGTTCTGTTCAAACTGTGTTCTTGTATTCTGTGACTTTAGAGAAACAATGGGAAGAAAAGAACATTAATTGAATACCACCAGCTTTCTATTCCTAGAGCAGAATAACAGAATAACAGGGGTCTTCTACTCCAACCCCCTGCTCAAGTAGGAAACCTTATCAATTTCAGATAAATGGTTGACAAATCTTTCTGAAGGCAAGCTGTTCCACTGATTAATTGTTCTCATTGTCAGGAAATTTCTCCTTAGTTCTAGGTTGTTTCTCTTTTTGATTAGTTTCCATCATTGCTTCTTGTCCTGCCTTCAGATGCTTTGGAAAATAAGTCGACCCTCTTTTCTTCGTGGCAGCCCCTCAAATATTGCAACACTGCTATTTCTTTTAATTACACCAGACATATCCAATTCCTGCTCTGTTCTTTGTATATTTTAGCCCCCAGTCCCCTAATCACACATCTTATGGTCACCAAGATTGAGAAATGCTGCTCTAGATGGTGTCTTTTTATCAGGAGTTCGGATTTTGCCCCCCTAACGAACACGTTGTGTGGTCTAAAAAAGCTTGCAAACCCTTAATGTACAGATCCCCATGTTCAGAATGATTCTGGCAGGCCCGTGAAATCACCCCAGCCAATTGTGGTTTATTTGATAAACCATGGCTTAGTGCATTATGTGAATTATGTGCAATATGTGAATCAACATACTGTCGAGGCCCTTCAGCAAGGTTGTCTCAGTTCCCTGTCTGTGAGCTGATTCACCACCATCATCTCTTTCTGTTGGTACTGAATGTTCAGTGATCCTTCCCTCTGAGTTGATTTTGAATTGCTTTGCAGTGGGAAAAGTCAAGGCAATTATAGCTCCTTCTCCTTGTTCCCTTGCAGACTGCAGGTGAAAAGTGAACAGGAGACAGCAGAATAAGGGGGAGAACACCTTTACCTCCATGACAGGAGTCTTGTCAGGTGCCCAACTCTACCCAACTGTTTTGTAATGCCCTTCTAAGCACCTTGAAACATCTCACTTTTCAGATTTGATGAAATAAATCTGGGTGGGTTTTTTTCCCTTCATCATGAAAAATAGTTCTGTTGTTTTGAAATGCCTTGGAGGCATTCCAGGCAGCCATTTGTAGTAAAAACCATTGATGGATGTCATTTCTGCTCCACAGAATACCAAGGGCTCACTCGTGGGAAGTTTGGATACTCAGATTTTATTAGCAACCAAGAAGCTAAAGTATCTTGGAGATTAAAGACTAGAAACAGCAAACAGCGAAAGCTTAAAGGTATAATGCAAGTTGCCGGAACCTCATCTGCCAGTGAGATAGGCTTCTGATTTTCAATATCGCATCTTTTACCCAAAAAGGTGATACGGCGTTCTTTCTGGTGGAAAACAAAGCTTTACGTGAAGCAAATGTTAAAGGCCGATTCAGAACAAGTAGACCAGTGGAATTTCTCTCTTTTTCTCTGCATGCTGTCATCCTTCTTGCTGTGTTTGTATGCACTTGCCAGAATTTAATTTGCTTTCTCAAGATTCTCATGCTATTAGTTATAGCTGAGATATTTCTCTGGGGAGCCACATAATTTCATTTGGTGGCTGGATTTCAGAATTAGATGTAGTTCTCTCTCCATTAGCTTTCTGATACATTACATCAATCAGATTTCAATGGACTTAAATGATTTAATTCTACCTGGTGGAGTTAGTTATTATGAAGTAGAGCTAAATGCCCACAGCATCTCATGTTCCTTTTTGTTCCCTGAACTTGGATAAGTAATTAATCTCTCCCGGGTTGCATGCTCCCTTACAATTATTTTCTTCTGCATTTTCTACCTTAATTGCTACTTCGATAATAGAAATAAATGGGGCTACTGCTGAAATATGGCTACAGTCTAGGATGAAACCATAACGTTTTGACTTCTTTCTTTTCTGGTCTAAAGAAATGCAGTCACTCGATGTCAAGACCAAAAATGGGGCAGAAGCTATTCTTTTATATATTCTATCCTCTATTTTATTGAAAAAAATCTAAGGAAAAGGACTTTTTCAGTAATTTTTCTGAAGGATAATTTTTGTGAAATAAAAGTCATCTGATTTTTTAAAAATAGTTGTTATCATGCAGAGGCATGAGTTCTGAAAGCATTTTTTATTGATGAGGTTCATTACCTGGAAAGTGACTGAAAATGGCTCTTTACTGCTATTTAGTAAATGCCACTTCCATCATCTGAGGGGTAAATTAGAAGTCATTTTCTCCTCAAGATTTTATTTTAATATTGTTATACTTTTTGATGGTCATTTTGGAGCTAACTTCTATATAGATAAAATACAGATAGTTCTCAACTTATAACAGTTCGTTTTGTGACCATTCAAAGTTATAATTGCACTGAAAAATGTGATTTATGACTATTTTTCATAGTTACGAGTTTTGCAGCATCCACATGATCATGGGATCAAAATTCAGATGCTTGGCAACCAGTTCATTTTTTTTTTTATTTACATTTATATGCCGCCCTTCTCTGAAGACTCAGGGCGGCTTACAATTTTTGGAGCACAACCCAATGCGCTCAGCAATATTTATGACCTTTGCTGTGTCCCAAGGTCATGTGATCACATGTTGTGACCTTCAGACAAGCAAAGGCAATGGGGAAGCTAGATTCACCTACCAGGTTACTAACTTATTAACTCCAGTGATTCACCTAACAACTGTGGCAAGAAAAGTCATAAAATGGGGCAAAACTCACTTAACAAATGTCTCACTTAATTACATAAATGTTAGGTTCAATTGTGGCTGTAAGTTGAGGACTACCTGTACATGAACAAGATTCAAATGTTAGCCATCAAATAACAATGACATAACAATGAAGCAGCAGTATTGCTAATTTCAGTAACCAGCCCAAAATATCAACATATACATTAAAACAGATCAGAGAAATTCCTGTCTATTTCAGGATTCTTAGCACAGACAGTAATGCAACATCTGGAAATAAGAGTACTCTTAAAGATATATCCACAAATATTCATACTATGTAGTTGACATTTTTGCCATGATCAAAAAGAATACACACAAAAGAATCACAAACATATTTCAGGAATTAAATTCACAAGAGAAAAGGGAAATATGAGCCTACCCTTCCTGGACATACTCTTAACTGAAGGGTGAACATCTATGGCCACTTTGTGACTTGTGGACATGGTTGGGTCAGTGTTCTGTCCTAGGATTCCCCAAAAAGCACTAAGCAAACTCTGTGTCCCAGAAAAATCTCTTTTATTAAATGAATGTGAATTTCTTGCATTACCATTCAACCAACGGCCTGGTAAACAGTCTTTCAAAAGTATCATTATGAGCTCAGACCTTATCTATCTTGAAAAGCTGCCCAGTAAATATTTCCAAACACAGTGCTGACAGGGAAGGGCCGGGCATAGAGTCTCTAGGTTACACAGACAGATCTTTACAAGGCTGGAACGAACGAATGAATTGTTTCCTGCAAAAGCCCTCTCCCCTTTTGCTCCTCTTTTAATCCTTATGGGAGGGGCCATTCCTTGTCCACCTGTGGCCTTACTCCCATGTCGACCCCGAGTTCTTAATTGTTCCTTCCTTTTGGCAGCTCCGCACATGTGCAGGCTGGGAACCGGCTCCAGAAGTTCCCCCACCTCACTGCTGTCCAAGCCTGAAGGCAGCTGATGACTGCCAGCCTGCCCTGGCCCCATCTCTGCCTCTGACGCAGGGCTCTCATCTGAGCCTTCCTCAGCCTCCAGGACTGGCCCAGGTTCCTCCCCAACCTTCTTACTGTCCAGCTCTGCTGCCAGCTTTGTCAGCTGCCGGCAGGCCACAACACTCAGGAATTCTGGGACTTGAAGTCCATGGGTGTCTATACCTCCTTGCCTGAACAATGAAACTCTCCACTATCCTTTCATCAGTTGCAGTGTGACCTTTTTCAGCTGCTAGTTTCATCTGTCCCCGTTACACGTGGCACTGCTTTCTATCCTGCATCTTCTTTAATCTCATAGCGGAAGCTTTTCTGCATTCTCTGGACTTCCTTACTTTTCTGTTCCCATTTGTTCATACGGGCAGCCACATGGCTCAAGGTTGCATCTCTCCCTTCTGTCTTTGCTGTCTATCCAGGGTATGAATACAAATAGCATATCAAATGCAGAACATCTTGTTGGCAAGCTGGGTGATTGTACTGCTGTCGGAAAAAAGCTCATCGGTATTCATCTGCGTTATTGCACATGCTCCAATGTTCAGCCTTGGCATTCCAAATCGGCTGCTGGACTGAAGTTCGTCTCTGAATAAATCCTGATCACAGAAGCATGTCAAGAGAGGAAGAAAGTTAATTAGTTAGAAAAATGTTAAAATAACCTCTGATAATCTGAATGAGATCACAGCGTTAGCTGGGGGAATGATAAAATAAAAAGTTTGCAGTAATCATCTCTTTCCAGTTTCCGTGGATGTATATCCAGTATTCATCACATTTATGCCAAAGGGAAATTTCCTCTGGAGCTGGCATATCCTTTGTATTTTTATCACACTTCAAATAATTGATGCTCCAAAGTATTTTTATTTTTACTGCAAGATGTAATCTTTTTGTTTTGGGCAGTGGATTCACTTTGCTACATAGGACGTTACAACTAAGCCTGACTTCGCAATTATTTGATATAATTTAGATGCAAATTGGGATTTTGTATTCTAGCTGTCATATGTTTTATTCCTCTTGGTTAGCTAAGCTATAGCTCATTACATTTTATCACACTACAGCGTTATTGTCTCTTGCAAGGTCAGCTCAGGCTTGTCTTTTTGATTGAATCCCTGCCTCTCCATCCATTTTTACTGTTCTTACTTGGGACAGCAGAAAGCGATTAAACTGAATGCAATTTTGCCTCTTTATAAGAGATCCAAGTTTGGCTGTTGAGTTTCTATTTAGTTGCTGAGATGCTCATATGAAGGACCAAATTCCATCCCTTTCTCCCAGCTCTAAATTATCTAACAGGGCTCCTTGTTAGAAATTGTTTTCATCACTATTTTAACATTCTCTTTTTCACCCAGTCATGAAAAATACTTTTAGACTTTGTAAACACCAGAATGGACCAATTTGTTTGTTTGAAGTGCAGTCTGTTCTGCAGATGGTGGGCTCTGGTGCTGTAAATGTTCTTAATTAAAATCAAAGTCTTTATGATCATACTCAGTAATGAAGTTGGCACCATCAGCAATAAAGATTTCCCAGTTATGGCAAATCTATGATATGAATAGCATTATGTACAATTGGCGTGCGCTTTACATTTACCCTAATCCAACAGAACTGAAATGTGGAATGTTGTATGGTTTTTTTTCTTACAGATCTTTCCCTTTAATGAAATGGAGCAAATCTGTTTTGAGGATTAGATCTGGCATATATTCTGTCAATAAACCACTTTGTAACTGGCAGTTAAGGCTTTCTAAATTGAGAATTTAATCTGTCTTGGCTGGAAACACTAAATAACCTGTTGCTAAAAAATTCTATTTATGTTAACACAAATGAGTGAATAGTTAGAGTTACCAAAGGAAACTATTTATTGGTTTTTGTATGTCCCATCTTTTGACTTTACATGGCATTGTTTTCATTTGATATATGCAAGTGCATGAATCAAACCAGGTTTACAGCTTTTGCATTCTGTTTTTATTGTCTTCTAGCAGCTAATCCATCAACTAAAATTAGTCTTGTAGATCAACATTTATATTCATAGCAAGCAATCCGTGGCACAGATTTACATGATTCCCCGTGCTGTTGGTTTTTTACTGTAATAAACTTTTTATATGTAATTTATTACCTCTCTGCAAATATAATAACTTGCCTGTAAACAGACTGATTCCTGGATTGCCGTGATGATTATGAATAACCGTAAGTTTACATATAATCCATGAATAAAAAATTCATAGATTTATTTCACTCATAAAGTGGGACTTTACTTGCTCATCTTAAACTGGCAACCTTTGAAACATTATTGAAAGGTGTGTACATATGTGCGTGTGTGTATTTTATATATTACCTTTCTGTTCAGAAAGCATTGTGGGATTTTTGGAAATAGTGTGATACATTGCAGGAGAATATAAATCAGGAGTCACAATTTATGGAGGTTTAGTGGATGTTCCTAAATTTTGAGAGCGTGTTATACACATTTTCACAAAAGGCTGCCATAGGGGATATGCTTAGTCACAAAATACCTATTTATCCAAAGGCAAAATAGTAAAGTTTCCAGTCTCCCTTTCTGGCTTTTATGGGTCCGTGTAGAAGTAACATTATGTGAAATGAAGGTAATGCTTGAGACTGACAGTTTGCTTTGCAAATCAATGTTATCTTTCTATCTGTTTTTGGAAAAAGAATCTAAAAAGTGATAAAACCAAGTAGAACATGGGCCGCAGCAGGCATTGCAGGAGGTACAGTGGTGAAATGCTACCGGTTCGGCCCAGTTCAGCCGAACTGGTATCAAAAATTGCTATTGTTCGGCCGAACCTGTAGTAAAAAAAGCTCTGATGATCAGCTGAGAGGAGAAAGAAAAGCGCAGGATCGGTCCTCCCATCCACCCCTGTGCTTTTCTGTTCTTTATCCTCTCAGCTGATTGGCATGCAGAGCCTCAGCTGGTGTTTGGAAAGTTGTGTGCGTGTGTTAGGTGAGCACGCACCAGTGGTGGGATTCAAATTTTTTTACTACCGGTTCTGTGGGCGTGGCTTGGTGGGCGTGGCAGGGCAATGATACTGTAAAATCTCCAGTCAGAGGTGGTATTTGCTGGTTCTCTGAACTACTCAAAATTTCTGCAACCGGTTCTCCAGAACTGGTCAGAACCTGCTGAATACCACCTGTGGCGCACACGCGGAAAGTGCGTAATCACCAAACCAGTAGGGAAACTTGTAGAATCCAACCACTGAGGAGGTATCCCTGGGGACCATACTAGAGTTTTAGGCTTCAAGCGTGGGGCAGAATTACCAAGCTTGCTTGCTTCTTGCACCAATGGAAAAACTACTTGGGATTCAGTCTGGTGCTTCCTTTTCAAATCTCCTTCGTTCTATAGCTTCGTTCTATAGCTGCTGTTCTCAAGTTGATAGCAATAATACAGTAGAAGTGTTTCTGCTACAATCCCACTGGCCTTCCAAAGCTATCCACAAAGCCTTTCCACGTTGTTTGATGCAATCTGAAGGTCAAATGAGAGTGCTACAGTGCTCCTTTTCTTGAGATGGAAAATTGAAGTGATCTCTCCCCGCTATGTGTTTCCATGCTATTTGAACTGGGCTGTGACAGGAAACATATGGATGGTAGTAAATTAATAAACCCAATTCAGGCTGCCTCTGAACTTCTTACTGATTGGAAAAGAGGGAGGAAGGCAACTATATAGCTGTCTAACAGCAACAGCATAAATGCCCTTTTCATGCTGTAGATTATTAAAAACAAACAAACAGAAAACCTCTGATTTCAGGCCAAAAGCAGATGTCTCAGTGATTCTATAGATGGAATGCTCTGCCAGTTGAGACTAGCTTGTTCCAAAATTTAGATAAATCTATTTGAATAAGAACAAGTTTATTAGGGGTAGGAGTTCTTCAGTATTTACAATCACTGCCAAAAGTTGCTCTTAGTAGATTTTAGAACCGTGGTTTATATTCCTCATAAGCCTGAATACTATCCTACCCAGGGATGTGAGTCAAAAACCCTAGCAACTGGTTCACTGCCCGGTTACTGGGTGGGCGTGGCCTACTGGAACTTCCGGTTCAGCTGTTTTCCCAGAGGCTTCCCTCAGGCCTCGGGGGTGTGTGAAAATGGCCTCCCCCGGGCTCAGGAGGGCCTCTGAAAGCTGGAAACAAGCCCATTTCCGGACTTCTGGAACTTCCGGTTCGGCCCGTTTTTTGCCCTCCCAGAGCCTTCATGCGGACCCTGCACTTACCTGCATCCAAAATGGGCCATGTGGAGAATCCTGGGAGGGGTGGGATGGGTGGGGCCAGCCAGTTCGGCGAACCAGATATAAATTTAACATCCAGTTCGCTCGAACATGTTCGAACCAGTAGAATCCACCCCTGATCCTACCAATGAAGATAGGCTGAAGGAACTTGTGGTTCAGGTCAGCCTGAAGCAAAGAGGATAGCTTTGTACAAATACATTACCAGTGACAAACAGTCTCAATCTGAAGTTGTCTCCTTTTACCTTGCTGGTCACTAATTATTATATTAACTAACAGGAACAGAAGTTAGAAACTAAACAGAATTTTAAAAGATAACAAAAATTTGCACTGCACATTTTGCCAGATGGATAAACTAATCGTATTATTATTCTGTGATTAATATTGATAGATTTATTACGATTACTAGTATGATTATGGTTATCATTGCATTTTTACTTAAAATGAATTGTGCCCAGACAACACGTGGTTCAGATAGACATGCAATTTGTTACGTTTCTAAAAGAAAAATGTACCAATAAAACATTTTTTTTAAAAATTATATTTTCAGCTATAAAATCTTCTTCTTCTTCCTAACATACTCCTGCAGGTTCAGATCATTGAACGCCACTTTGCAATTTTATAAATTTTTAGTTATAAAATAGTCTTGTCAAAAGTAACATTGGAAGGTAGGCAGTAAGAGCAGCCAACTGGCTCCAGTTAAACGGTAACCTCGATCCATTTTCAGAGTACTGTTCTCATGAAAGATGTATTGTTAAAGCCCTCTCTAGTGGAAATTGGATAAACGGTGGGTGGAACTGTGCTTGGCCTAGCCTTTGCATTCAGCCTAACCTACTATGCCTTGTATTCGTTGTAGTTTTGATGTCCTCTGCTGAATAACTGTATGTGTATTGATTTTATTCCAAGCTGCTTTGAGTGTCTTACACAAGAGAAGCGGGGCAGGAGAGTGTATTTCAAATAAACAGGGTCAGAGCTAATATTGCTGCAAGCATTCCTAAGTGAATTGTCTAGCTGGAGAAAAAGAAAATAAAAGAGGGCATAGGTAGCCATGTTTGCTCTCTTTGCTATCCTTCCCCCATATTGTTTTTTTTCCAAATTGATAGAACATACAGCAGGAATGCAATCGGTGGAAGAAGTGAGAAAATATTCCCTTTCCCTGTGGGAAACATGGAACACAGGATCAGTCAGGATCCATTGCCTGTTGCTTCTGTGCATATCAAATGATAATGGAAAGTGGAATTAAAATGCAAACCTTACTTTTAATTATCCCAGATGGGGTGTCTTGATGGCAGGAATGAGATAGAGAACTGGTTTCTTAATGCTACTGCTGGATCAAACAATAGTTTGCTTTTGATACCGTTTAGACAGAGTTGATAAGCTCACCTTCTATAAAATGCAGCTAATATTGAACTATCCCTAAGTCTTGGTGGAGAAAAAAGCGGGTTTATAAATCAAGGCAATCGGTGTGGTGGATTGTGTTAAAAGAACAGCATAAAAGAGAGAAACTTAAAAGCTTTGATGCCTGCAGGTGTAATTTGGAGTTTACAGCCCTTCACATCTGGGCAGCCAGCTGTTACTGTCACTGAAGAAGCATGTGCACGCTGTTAATCCAGCACTTAGATCATTATTGTGGTTCTTCCCTAAAGAGATAAAAATTAATCAACATTCCAATATTGGATCTGGAAAATTGGATTGTTTATTTCTGTAAAGCTACATAACGTTAATGTTCATTCCTGGATTATGTACAGCCTTGTCACACTTTTTTTATTTTAATTTTAACAGTTGGGCTGTGACCGTAGTAAGACTCTGGTAGACATCTGTGGGGAGAAGGAGTTTCAGGCTTTTGTATGCGATGCGCTCACTGTGCCAATACGGAGTGGTTCTTGTGATGCTTGCATATCCATTGCGGTCATCCATCATTTTTCAACAGTGGTAGGTTAAAACTGCCTAAAAGTAAAAAAAAATGTAATATAATTTGTCCTTCTGTTTCATGTTTTTGTTGTTTTCATTCCAGGAAGCTGTGATTCCCAGTTCCATTTCTGAATCTCCCAAAGAACTTCCAGATTGCTCCTTTGATTTTTACATCACAGTTATTGGTGCCATTGAATTAAGGCTTACTGTGCTAATTTTTTTTTAATCTATAACTTTTTCTAGGGTGGGACTGGGGGCAAGAAAGAAAATGGGAAAGAAATTCTGGAGAACCTTCCCATCCTGTGAAATTCCTGTACTGCTAAAGTTTTTCTAAGTTTCTTAACACCCTGTACAGTCTGCAATACAAATTCCTCAATTCTGTCTATTCTTATTGGTGGTGGTTCTTCATGTTCTCTGGCGTATTATCTTAAGTTTTTGTTCCCTGAAGCTGCTGCTGCTAAATCTGAAAAGTTGTACACAAAGCCCATGTTGGACCACTTAGCAGTGATCCCGTTTCAACCTCACTGGAGGTGGGTCTATTGAAGCAAATTATGAAGGGTTGTAGTGTGATGTGAGATCCTTCTGAATCTTTTTTTGCAAGACTTCGCTCTCCAAGTTAGCCAATATGGCACAAACTTTTCCTATGTTGGATGTGAACAGATCATAGAACTTGCATGCTGTGGTTCTCAGTTTTGCTAGCTACATCACAATCAATATATTTTTGTAAGTGTCAGAACAGAGGATAAAGGATTTTAGCTTAGCTACTGAAAGACCTCTTTTGCCTAATTAGACTTGCCAACAATTTTTTGTTTTTAAAGGAAACGCTGTTACGTGCCCTGCTAACATTTCTAGTACAGTTAAGGAAGGTCATGGAGGCTCCCTTACTATGAGAGATCTATTTTGTTAAATTTTACAGGTAGTTTTTAACTTACGTCTGTATTTAAGTTTGCAATTATGGTCATGGAAACTGAAAGTAAATGTAGTTTCCAACAAAAATCTCCTAAACTGTAATCTCATGACTGCAGGATGCTGCAAACCACTGTTGATGCAGTTCCTGAGTACCCAAAATGCAGTCATGTGACTGCAGGGCATGGACAGTTCTCCGAACTCTGGTCATAAGTCTGTCATGACCTCAAATGCTTGCTAGGCAACAACCGGTTGTAAGTTGAGGACTACCTGTAATTAAAATGGTTCTTAGTTCTTTCTTTCCATAAAGTTGTTCTTTCTTTCCATAAAGTTGTTGACACGTTTATGGTAGCTGTTTCTTGTTCTGCAGGTTTGTTTATTTCATTCTTTGCTGAATTTTTAAAAATAAATATTTCACTTTATATTCTATTCTATTAATTTCATTGATATAGAATTCTATTAAATAGCTGAAAAGCATGAAAGAGGTATAATTTAAAAAGTAGAAATAAACAGACTACAGAATAGTACCGTGTTCCTAATTCTCTGAGCTCGGTCTTGTATTTTTGTTTTTGTTCTGAGTACAGTTTTTAGTTTGTTACGTTTTTTACCTTTAGAATGAGTATCTGTGTTTCTCTCCCTTGACTAGGAGAGGAGGCAGGCTGTGTTCTGTGAACTGACTCGGCTGCTGAGACCTGGTGGAAAAGCACTTGTTTACGTTTGGGCCATGGAACAGGAGTACAAGGAGCAGAAGTCGAAGTATCTGAAAGGGAAAAATGCTAGTGATAAAAGGCTTGGAAAAGCTGTCAGCGACACGCTAAATAAAACAGGCAGCACTGAATGCCAAGGTTTGGCACAGCCCAGCAAGGACTGTAATCAGCCTAATGGGACGAGCAACAGTCCAAACAAGGTGGCTCCTGCCAGACTTCCAGTTCATACAAATAGAACTTCCTTTGAAACTCAAGATGTCTTGGTCCCTTGGCACCTGAAAGATGGAATAAGGAAAAAGACAGGACATGGCAAGCTTTCGCAGCCTCTGGATGGCCCTGCATATGCTCCAGAGCCCAACCCGGTTTTTCACCGCTATTACCACGTCTTCTGTGAAGGTGAACTGGAACAGCTGTGTAAACAACTAGACTGCATAAAGGTACAACGAAGTTATTACGACCAAGGAAACTGGTGTATGGTTCTTGAAAAGCAGTGATGCCTTCACAGTTCCAGGGAGGCAGCTGTGTCTTTGATGGATTTATTGATACAATTTTTTCCATGGATATTTCTAAAACATGGTTGGTTACCCTGGCATTTGGTGTTGTGTTTACATTTTAAAAAATAAATACCACTTTTACATGCTGCGATGAGAGAGGGCTGTTTTTCTTCCCCGATTTATGAAATTCTAGCCTGATGATCAGATTTCACGATCATCCTTGCAATTTAAGATCTGTTGATTCTAGGAGATGTGATCAAATACTGAAAGCTTCTGATTTGATGCACTCATATGCAGTGGAACAATTGAGAAATGTCAAAATTATGGAAGGATATAAATGACTATTTTATTTAGCAAACCAGGCGGGTGAATTCCAGTCCTGTGCATCTGGGGCAGGCCAGAACAAACAGCATAAGAATACCTCAAATCTTGCAGGGATTTGATCAAAGAAACACAGAGCATGTGCTCAATATAATGAAACAAAGAGATGTATTTGTACCCAATGCAGGAGCAGCCTGGAATGGTTTCAGAGTAGGAGAAGCAACAATGGGACATTTGGAAAGGTAATATAAAATCTTTGGTTCAAGGCAGTGCCAGCATTCTATTGTTATTCTAGCAAGCTTACCCATTGTCTCCTTCACCACAATAATTGCAGAAAGAGAGAAATAAGAGGCCAACTGGCACATTCCCATGTACTTAGCAATCTCCCACAACTTAAACTTGGTTGTGAATTTTAAAGGCATTTGGAAAAGGACCTGTTGATCTTTAATTATATACAGACTTGCAATTATGTTTGGTTGGTGTTTATAAGTGTATAAGATACAAACATCACTGGCATAGAAATCAATCAAATTGATATACAATGAGAGGAGGGAGAGAGAGGGAGAGAGGCAGGCACTGATAAATAATATTTTCTAGTGACTATTCCACTGATTTCATTACTATAAATGATTCTATGTAGATACAGAGTATCAGAAATCAAAGCTTCAGAATACAATTTCTATTTCTTTAGCTTTATGTTTCCATCAGCACTTCATTTTTTAAATAGATGTGTGACCCATGTGTCATTTTTTTCAGAGATATTTTGTTAATTAAACAGAGAAATATAGTAACCATGACAGGCAAAAAAGCAGTGGGATCAGCTTCCAATTTCCTTCCTTTTGAATTTCTTGTAGAAAGCTGGCAGGGAACATTGGAAATTCCCTTCTTCTTCCCCTTTCATTCTTCCAGGAGGCAAGGAAATAATTGCATAAGTGACCAGGACGGGGTTAGGGAACATTGTAAACAGGGATCACATAATTGCAGTGACTGAAGCAGCCACAATTTCCCAAATTTCATTCCATTAGGACAGGGCTGTCAAACTCCTGGCTCGCAGGCCGGATGCGTCACATGCTGACCACGCCCATGCCTGGTTTAGTGAAGGCGGGGAAATTCCCGATACGTCACATCACACCGCCGTGACGATGTGAGTTTGACACCCCTGCCTTAGGAGTACTAAGTCCCGGCATTCTGAAAGTTAATCCATTAGAGTTATCTCGGTTCAATAATTATTGATCCAGACCTCCTAATTTTGTCCAGTTGAAAGTTACAAAACAGACATGACAATTTTTGTACTCTATAGATGTAGCAGAAAGCTTGCATAAATACAAGAGTGGTATTTCTATGCAATTTAGAATCCTGGATGCACCATGTTTAACATTGGTGGTAGTGGGAGGGAGAAGGAACAAAACACAAAAAATAATAGTAGCATCTTTATTACCAAAAAGTAATTTTTAATAAAGTATGTTACAAGCCACATAATATTTCATTTGCAAAATAAAATACACAATTAAAATCTAATTAGGCCTCAACAAAACTCACAGTAAATGAATCTAGTCCAGTAAGCTAAATCTAACTGGCACAATATACTTAAACTAAGTATCCTATCATATCCAAATAATAAACATCAGTGAACATAATATAATCAGGTTCTAGAATCCTGCTTCCATTAGCTTCCATGGAAATAATAAAACACAATACCATGTTATTTGGTGAATCAATCAAGTTTTATATTCGATCCAGAACCAGACTGCAATCAAGTAAATTATATTATTAGATCCCTGCAAGAGAATACAAGTAGTCCTTGACGTACGACCACAATTGAGCCCGGAATGATTGTCATATGTTGTGGTCGTTGTTAATGCCCACATGATTGCCTTGCTTAATAGCCACAATCAAGGCTCCCCCAGTTCAGTTGTTAAGCAGACCAAGGGGTGCTTGGGGGGGGGAGACACTTTGGGAGGTCTAGTACAATCAGACTGGCACCTGCCCAGCTCATATGAGGCCTATCCTGGGCCTCCCAGGGCCTTCCGATCCCCTGAGGCAGCCCTTGCACAGCGTCATGCCCCTGTCGGAGTCTGAATTCGAGAAAGAAGATGAACAGCTGACAGGGAGTGGGAGTTTGGCGTTGGCTGTGGAGGAAACTGGGGAAGCTGGGCAGAACAAGGGGAGAGGTAGAACAAGGGAGAGGGAGTTCAGAGGAAGACCCAGGCCCACCCCCCTCTTCATCCTAGGGCATGCAGGGAGAAACGGAAAAGAAAGCAACATGGGTTGCGTGGTTTACGGGGGAGGAAAGGGCCCTGATTCCCTTCATTAGCCATATCTGGGAAGGGAGTTTAAAAGAGATGCATGCTGAGTGCAGAGTCTGCTGGGAACAAACATGAGTTTATTTTGTGTGTACTTTGATTATCTGCATTCCTGGCATCCTCCCAACTGTGTTGAATTATTGCCGTGCCTTCATGTCTGGAATTCCTTCTCCTGCCCTGCCGGACTAATTACCTCATTTTGCCTTGTTTGGACTTATAGTTACAGTTTTGTTGACCACGTTTTGGACTTGATTCTCTGCAGCCAAAGGCTGTTCCTGGGAGAGTTTTTTCTCCAGCCAGAAGGTAAAGGGGGCAAAGTTGGAGCTAATAAAGGGACTCCTACTGATTATCTGACTGTGTTGCCTTTGTGCCACGCCCTGAGTCATCACACACAGTATCCCATCCCATTTAGTGCCATCCTTTAGGTTTCCTCCCCACCTCATCACACCTTGCTTTATTAACCTTTTCCAAAGATAGCCTTTCCCAAGTAGTGAATGTGCCATGCAGCCTTCCTATACAGAAGCTGTGTGGTGGTGCCATCCTGGAAGTGGGTGCCATTTTGAAAGCAGCTGCAATTGTCACGATCTGAGAATTGCAATTGTTCCCCAAATGGCACCCGCTTTCCAGAGATTGTCTTTTGGAAAGAGCAGCAGTCGATCTGCTATGTGACCTTCCTATACAGATGCCAAATGGTGCTATTATTAAGTTTCATTACAAGATAAAAAGTAAAGAAGAAAGCAAAGTTAGGAAAATAAGAGAGAGAAGTACAAAATGAAAGAAAAGTATTGGCTTTTAACTTTTTCAGTGCTGCAGACTACTGAAATAATACATCAACCTTTTTCTTTAATTTCATAACATTTCAAGCAGCTTCTATAATTACAAAATCATTCCGATCATCAAAACCTAAAATCAACACTTCATTTTCTTTCCAGCTCTAGCAAAAAGCCCAGATGTAGTTTCCAAAGAGAAACAAAACTAGATAAGTTCTTTTTAAAAAAAATTAAAACAATTTTGCCATCTCCACTAATTCTATCACCTTTACTGCCTATTTTCCACTGTGGGAATTAGTGTGTCTTTCCATCTTTGCACATATACAAAACGAGATAAGTTGTTTTCTTTAATTAAAACAATTTTGCCATTTCTATTAACTATCACCTTTATTCCCCATTTTTCCATTGTGAGAATTAATATGGCTTTCCATCTTTGCACGTATAGGTTTCTTGCTACTGTCAACATAGGCATTATAATATCAAAGTTTCAAAATTTCTTTCAAGTTCTATGTCCATCAAAGCTATGTTTAGCATTAAGATAACAAATACAATAATAATTAACCCAACTTAGAGCCTAACCAATGGGATTCAGCACATTCTCCCCTGAGCTGCTGCGAACATCCAGATATGGGAGGTGCTGCAGTCTGTCTCTTGGAAAGGCTGGGCTTAAAGCTGAGGACGCTCCTCCTCCTCCACGTGACTCCTCCTTTAGCTCAGCCTTTCTGGTGTAAGGTTGGGGCTTGTATCTTCTCCTGGTCAGAGCAGTTGAATTCCTCTTAAATCACTCAGGCTTGTATCATCAAATCCCTTTGGGGTTTCTCCCTTGTCTACTCTTATCTTTGTGTTTTATTACCCAGTGATTCTTTTTTTCTTCGATCCTTTTCGTTCGTCTCACAGCTCAGTGAGGCTGAGGCCTCGTGCCTCGCCTCTCCTCCCCTTCCAGGAATCGTTTCCTCAGCTTCTTAATTGCCCTTTTACCCTTCCAGTCCTTTAGTTTTTTGTTTTTTCCTGTGGCTTGCCTGCCTGGAGCCTCCTCCGGCTAGCGCGGGGTACTTTTCTCCCTCACCATTAGTCCATCCGCCATTTTGTTTTTTTCACCCGATCGCTCTAAAACGTATTAATTTGTATTTACTGGTTTTGACGCTTCCCCCTGCAGAACGCCCTCAGGGCAGAGAGGTTTAGACCCTGCCCTCCCTGCTATCTGTTTTGCTTTTTAGCAGACTGGGCGGTGTGAATTATTTCTTCTCCCTTCTGGCTGGCTGCTGTTGGTGAGCGCGCCACGAGGCGGCAGCCATTTTGATACCATTTAAGCCTGTGGTTATTTTCCCTTAGGTTTCCCTTCTTTGGATCCGGGATTACATCGCTGATTATTGCACATTGTTTTCAATCTGATTAATTTACTGTTATCTGATCCAGGCATTGTACAGCCCAGCGGAGATATCTGTGTATATATGTAGATCTGGTAGCCCCTAATGGGGATCAGGTCTGAGGGGTTCTGAATTCGAATTCTGATTGGTTTTATATTACAAAATAATAATAATAATAATAATAATAATAATAATAATAATAATAATGAATAAAACTACAAACCATTATTTTTTTTAAAAAAAAGGAGAGTAAAGGAGGAAGCCATTCAAAGTTCTTATATATATATTATAGCCACTAAAAAAAATTACATATATACATATATATGTATATCCTTATTTCTCTCCTGTAATTACCTCCTAGTTGTATATATTCATTAATTCTAATTCCTGGCATACCATTGTATATAGCTTCCTCCCCTCAAAAAAAAAATTATAGGGGGACAAACTTGTATTTTCCCAGGACCCCCTGCCCTTTCAGGGTCAGACTCCTGAGGTGTCAATTCTCAACCTCCAAGTCATTGTGGGTTTTTCTTCTCTAATTGCCTCATTTTTCTTAATTATACCAGTTATCATGTCAAGCAATTATAATCCCAGGACTAGAGCGTCCTCCAAGGACCACGACAAATCCAAAAAACCCTCCAAGGCTGCGGAAAAGGATGCACACAGATGGCATCAGGCCATCGAAAAGCAAGTAGCAAGGCACACTAGAGCAGTTGCTCAGGCTTCATCTCCTTCTCAACTTCCTTCCACATCTCAGGTCCAGGTTCAACCTCTTCTCATAGATTTACCCAGTAGGTGCTCAACCCCATCCTGTCCTCCAGCTGTGGTCTCTCCTCCCCCTCTCTTCACGAAGGGCTCCAGAGGTCACCTTCACTCCGACAGCCGCTGGCCTTTGAAGGGAGGAAGAACCCCTGGAGGACATTCCTGTTAACATCAAAACCTGGGTGGAAGCAGCGCTACAAAGAGGCATCTCAGCTGGCGTCCAACAAGCCTTACAAGCTAGATCCACTGTATCTGAGTGCGGCTCGGTGTCACGTCATCCCATGAGCCTTGTGGAGCCCCTTCAGGTACTTCCTCCCAGCCCTCACTCGTTTCACTCTGACCCCGGACCGCAATATGCATGCGAGGTTGGGGAGCCTCCGGATCTAATCGATCGTATGGAGGAGGGTTCAATTCGCACTACCGATCAGGTGCCCTCGGAAGTTGACCCTTTAGAACGGGGGATGTCTGATGATGAAGGGCTCATTCCGGATATTCCATTTTTTGGGACTTTTTCAGTCCCACCTTTTTAAATCCCTGCTATTTAAGGCAAAAAACACGGCAGGCTTGGACACCCCTAAACCCACTCCGCATCCTTCTCCTACCCCGGGGATAGCAGATGATCTTGTGTTTACTCAGCCCATTTCTGAGGCTGATGTCATTCCGGTACCACATATGTTCTCAAACTTGCTTCAGAAACAATGGGCCGCTGCAGCTGCATATCCCACCCCTACAAATCAGGACAAAAAATTCTTCAACCTGGCACCTGACTTCTCTACCCTGTTAAAAACCCCAGAAGTGGATGAACCCATCATACCTCTCACTTCCTCCTCAACCGTTCCATCGGAAGTGGAAGAGGCCCTCAAACCTGAGGAAAAACGGGCGGAGTTGGCTCTCTGTAGGGTTCACGTTTCAACCGCCTGGGCCATTAAGGCCACCACATCTGCCTCTTTCTTTACCCGAGCTTCCATAAGATGGCTCCGCCATCTCCGTGACACAATCCCCCCATCAAATATCAGGGCCCACCATGATGTGGCAAAGCTAATTGCGGCTGCGGAATTTTCAGCTGACGCCATGTTCCAGGTGGTTAAGTTTTCCTCCCGAGCTATTGCTTCCCAAATAGCGGCCCGGAGATTGTTATGGCTCCGTCACTGGCAGGCCGACGTTAAGCAGAAATGGCGTTTGGCATCAGCCCCTATATCAGAGGACAAGCTGTTTGGAACAGTGCTATTGATTGAAACAGTGCTATTGATTGAAACCCGCAGTAAACGAAACCCGCAGTAAACGAAAATTTCTCCCCTCTCTCTCTCGCTGCCCAGAACCCAGATCTCAACTCCCGTTCCGTAGAGGCTCCTATCGACACTACTTCCAGGGCCCATATTACCTGAGGTTGCAGAGGTCATCAGGATTCAGACCACAGTTCAACAGATCAGATACAGGCGACAGGTTTAGACGAGGGCCTAATCCCAGGAGGCACTTTCGAGGGACGGGATCCAGACCTTTCCGCAAGTCTAAATGATTCCCTCCACCAAAGTCCCATAGGGGGCCGTTTGCAAATGTTTGCCGATCAGTGGGATGCCTCCACCACTGATCCCTGGGTCAGGAACACCATCAGATTTGGTCTCGCTCTTGAGTTTCATGCCCCTCCCCCGGATTTTTTCTTGGCCTGCCCCATTTCCAACCAAAGAGCAAAAAGGGAGCTCATGGAGGAAGCTATATCACATCTCCTCCAAATCCAGGCTATTAAGCCAGTTCCCCTGGGGCTCCAAGGTAGCGGCTTCTACTCTCACCTTTTCGTGGTACCAAAACACTCGGGGGGCTGGAGGGCTATATTAGATCTTAAACATCTAAATCACTATCTAATCTATAGGAAGTTTAAACTGACCACTCTCCAGGACATTCTCCAGGGAATCAGGCACGGAGATCTCCTCACCTCTATAGATTTAACTGAGGCCTACTCACATATTCCAATTCGCTCATCACATTCAAAATTTCTTCGCTTTTGCTATAATCACAAGCACTATGAGTACACAGCCCTTCCCTTTGGCCTCTCCTCTGCTCCCAGGATCTTCATTAAGGTCCTGGCAGCCTTGGCTGCCTATTTGAGAGATAGGTCGGTTCGCATCCAATGCTATCTGGATGACATCTTAATACTGGCCTCCTCGCTCCAACGAGCTCAGCAAGATACCCTATTCACCCTACATATTCTGCAGGCTCACGGGTTCTCCATAAATAGATCGAAAAGCCAGTTGTCTCCCTCCACCAGAATTATCCATTTAGGTTCAATCATTGATTCTGTGGAAGGCAGAGTTTTCCTATCCACTGAGAGACTCAATAGCATTACGGGGTTAATCCTACAGATTCGTGGGGCTAGGAGGGTTAAGTTACGTCTTCTCTCTCAACTGCTGGGGAAAATGATTTCCTCTATCTTTATTCTTCCCTGGGCCCAGTTCCACACCAGAACCCTTCAGTGGTTCCTGTTGCCATTCCAGCGCGCCGGAAGGGCAGACACCACAGTCATCCTTCCTGCAACAGTCATCCGATCCCTCAGATGGTGGACGTGGCCCAGAATCAACAGCGGCTGCCCCTTCAGGGAGCCTCGCCAACTGATAGTCACCTCAGATGCCAGTCTGGTAGGATGGGGGGCTCATCACCTTTCCCACACAACTCAAGGTCTCTGGTCCAGGGCAGAGAGCTCCCACAACATAAACTTGCTGGAGCTCCGAGCCATTCGTTTAGCTCTTCTAGAGTTCCTCCCTCATCTCCACCATCAACACGTATTAGTTCTCACAGACAACATCACGACAAAAGCGCAGATCAACAAGCAAGGGGGTACTCACTCCAAGTTGCTGATGCGGGAAACAGAGCTCCTGTTCAGATGGGCCGAGGTCCACCTCCTCTCCCTCAAAGCAGACCATATCTCAGGGACGGACAATGCCCAGGCGGACTGGCTAAGCAGATCCACCATTGACCAGGCCGAATGGCGTCTGGATCCCAAGATTTTTTGGGAAGTGACGCGGTGGTTGCGTCAGCCAGTGGTCGACCTGTTCGCCTCTCCCCTCAACACACAACTTCCCCGGTTCTTTTCCAGATATCCGTCACGGGGGGCAGAAGACACAGATGCCCTCAGAGCTCGCTGGCCCCCAGGTCTCCTTTATGCCTTCCCTCCCCTTCCCGTAATTCCCAAGCTTGTTCAGAAATTATTGACCGAGAGGGCAGATCTCCTTCTGGTGGCCCCATACTGGCCAAGAAGGCCCTGGTTTGTGGACCTCAAGGATCTCTCCACAGAACCTCCATGGCGGATCCCGCTGTCAGAGGTCTCTCTCTCTCAGGGTCCTCTGTTCCACCCGCATCCACAATGGTTAAATTTAGCCATGTGGAAGTTGAGCGGTGCCGTTTAAGCGCTGAGCACCTTTCCCCCCAGGTTATTTCTACCATCCAGGCGGCCAGAAGGCCCTCCACCAATCAAATCTACGAAGCCACTTGGTCGAGTTTCTGTCGCTGGTGCAGCAGACGTGGCTCTGATCCCACTTCCCCTTCTGTGGCACAGTTGCTAGAGTTTTTGCAAGAAGGTTTGAACAAAGGGCTGGCCCCTAACACCCTGTGACGGCAAGTGGCAGGTCTCGCATTGGTGGTTTCCTGGGAGGGGTTTCCCTCTCTCTCTCACCACCCACGCATCCACAGTTTTCTCCGGGGTGCTAAGAATTTGTGACCCCCCACTGTCCACCGTTACCCCACCTGGGACCTCACCAAAGTTCTTTCAGCTCTTACCACCGGCCCCTTTGAGCCCTTATGCACTTCTTCTCTCCGTTTTCTAACCTACAAGGTGGTTTTTCTCATCGCCATCATGTCAGCGAGGCGCATCTCGGAACTAGCGGCACTCTCTATCTGTAAGGAGCTGTGCATTTTCCATGAGAACAGGGTTGTCCTTAGGCCTGACCCTTCCTTCCTCCCCAAGGTAAACTCCGCTTTCCATAGGGCACAGGAGCTGGTACTCCCCAATTTTTGTGTTCGTCCCCATCACCGCCTCGAGCGACGGTGGCACACATTGGATGTTAGACGGGCACTGCGTATCTACATTGATCGTACTTCCACCCACCATCGCTCTGAGGCTCTCTTTGTTTCGTTCCAACCTAGCTCCCTTGGGCTCAAGGTCTCCTCTTCCACCCTTGGTAGGTGGCTGCGGGCCACCATAGCGAAGGCCTATGAATCACAGTCATTACCCGTGCCACGAGATCTTACAGCTCACTCAACAAGGAGTGCAGCTACCACAGCGGCTTGGGCTACCCAAGCTTCTTTTGAGGAGATTTGTAGGGCAGCCACTTGGGCTTCGGCCTCTTCTTTTATTTGTCATTACAAAGTCAATCTTTTTGCCTCTGCGGACGCTGCCTTCGGCAGGAGAATATTACAACAGGTTCTTTCGGCTCCAGACCCGCCTTTACTTCTGACGGAGTCCCTCCCTTAGGACACTTCCCAGCTTTGGTATGTCCCATATCTGGATGCTCACAGCAGCTCAGGGGAGAATGGGCGTTGGGACTTACCTGATACGCCCTTTCTCCATGAGCTGCGTAGAACATCCAGCCCCTCCCTTCTTCTTCTCCGTCTGGTGGGCGGGCCTGTTTCCGACCAGGGTCTTTTTAGGGTAACTTGCCGAAGTCGTCTATTCCTGTACTTCAGCTTCGCAAAACTGGGGATGCAACAGAGGAGTCACGTGGAGGAGGAGGAGCGTCCTCAGCTTTAAGCCCAGCCTTTCCAAGAGACAGACTGCAGCACCTCCCATATCTGGATGCTCTACGCAGCTCATGGAGAAAGGGCGTATCAGGTAAGTCCCAACGCCCAATTTCCAAGAAGAAGCAGAAAACGAGAGCCACTTTGGTGTAGTGGTTAAGACTCCAGGGTCGGTCGGTCGGTCGGTCGGTCGGTCGGTCTGTCTGTCTGTCTATCTCTCTCCCTCACAGGGTTCTTGTAGTGAGGAAAATAGGAGAAAGAAGATCATTTAGATAAGTGTGCCACCTTGAACTATTCATATAATAAAGGTGGGATAAAAATAAATAAAAACAAGGAAAATGCAGGGCAACTACATAAATTGAATAAATAAGTTACAAAAAAATAACTTATTCCAAGCCTTCACAGGTTTTTTTTTGGTAGGGTTTTTTTAAATACTTGAAATTAACCCAAATGAGAAACTGCTTGTCTGTAAACATTACCTGCTTCTTTCACTGCTTTTAAAATAGAAATTAAATCCAGCTTCTGAACACACTTACTTGGGAATCCCATTATTCTATATTTAGAATGTACTGAGTTTTTAGATGAAGAAACCAAGAATTCTGTAACTTTAAGGGGCTCTGACAGAGAAGTAATATGAGGTCAATGCAATTTAGCAAAGAGGCACCATTAGTTTTAATAGGAGTGGAGATGGGGTTTGGTTGCTGTTCTGAACTCTTGATATGAATGCACTAATATCAGTTGGAGCTCCAACTCCCCCAGTCTTTGTTCCTTTCTTGCAGGAGGCTTGACTTAATTAGTTAAGACCTAAGTCTGCTTCCCTTTAATTATGCCAGTCTACAATTTGAGATTCAGAAGAAGTTGGACATGAAAGGGAAACCTGTTTGAGAAGTATATCTGTGTGCGCAGAAGAGATTGGCTGAAGACAATGTCTTTGGTGAAGGTCGAAAAGAGGGCTGCAGGTAATGAGACAATATACTAACTAGTTGAAAAGTTGGAAGGCCAGGAGAAGATATAAAGTGAAAGAATTGGGTTAATGCAGCTGCAGCAGGGGTTTAATGGCGTCAGATAAATGAGCATGACAGTGGGAAGCTGAGACAAATGGCAGCCAATTAAATGGAGTCAGCCCAGTGGAATGGGAAGTGCGATGAGTGCAATTAAAATAAATGACCATGGGTAGATATTAAATATAGCACAGAAGCACAGCCATCACTCTGCCTGGCACGGGCAAATAAGAGATCGCTCAAGACGGTTGGAAGCAAACAACTGCAAATGTCTGCAAAAGTTGTAGCTGGGGGCTGAAAAGCACTGATTTAGAAAATATAGATACATCTTTGCACACAACCTGGCACAAATCTGAAAATTGGGGTTTTAATATGCCCTGTTTGTGAGTGGCATAAAATATCCCATCAATTCATAATAACAATTAAATGCTGTTGTGCTTCTAATAGTCTTTCGATCTATTAAAATCAACAGATGAGGTTCTTTACTTATGCAAATAAATAATTCCTTATATTTTCAATGTTTAGGCATGAGTGCAAAATCTTACTTATATATTGACAAGATTTAATACTACTGTTCACTTCAAAATGGTGAGTGCTGAGGGATTTTCTATCTCCAGGCCCTACTAGAAGGAGATAAAATGGCTCAGCAGTTCATGGATTCATAGCAATTATGTGTTTATTTATTTTATTTATTTATTAAATTTATATCCTGCCTCTCTTCCCCCATCGGGGAACTCAAGGTGGCGTACAACAAGATAAAAGCAGTTGCCTATACAATATAAAATCAAAAAACTCATTCATACCATCCAAACATACAGGAGGGAAGAACAAAGGTCTCAGTTTGTCTCTGTTTGTCTCTGTTGTGGAGAATATCTGGCCTAACCCATACTGGTCACTACTTTAGAGCAGATGGACCATGATTAGAAGGTGGAGGACAGCACAATTAGTCCATTCTCTATGTCAGATGATTTCTGGTCACAACTAATCTTTTCTAGAACAAGAATTTGAAGGTCTGTTGTGGATCTGCCCGGGTTTTAACAAGTTCTTGGGGATTTTCCTAGCAATTTCACAAGCACGTCAGCTACCAACCTCATTCATTTCTGCCTCTGAAATGCAGAAGAAATAAAGGCATTGCAAGTGATTGAAGCCGAGTGATACCTCTCTAACCAAAGATCTAAATAGGCACAGCCAATGAAATAGCAGAAGTGACATCTAGAGCACTGGTGCTGGAGGATAAAAGATGAATGTGGTCAGTCACTACTATGAACCTACAGAATGGCAAAAAGGACAGTGGAAGCCGAAGTAATTCCAGGTGGTGGTGCATTGCCGCATAGTCCAGAGAAGCACACCCAGGACCATTACCATTAATAATAAAGTTACATTAACACTAATTAACATGAAAGTCTGAAAGTACCAATCCCATCCCTCATTTTATATTCCCTAAAGCTAGAAAGCTTTTGAAATACTTTTGCCACTCCTCCTCCTCCTGCGGACTCAAATTTCGTTTAACAGACCTTTGTCTAGGCAGTACTTCTTCCTCCTATCTCCCAAGGTCATTCCCACATACTATTACAACATGCTCTTAAAGCAGCACATCCATAACTGCTTTTTTTATTCATAGCTTCTTCTGTAACCATGGGTACAATCAGTGGCTAGGGGAGGCTTTACCCAGCTTTGGTTCATGTGCTGGTAGGGACAATAGTTACTCATGTCCATATTATAGATTAGATGTAAAGCTTTCTACCTGGGGCTGCCCTGAAGACCACTCCGAAAATTTACTTGGTACAAAATATTATGGCACAATACTAGCTGGGGAAAGTTACTTTAGCAGTGTTACCTGCAGATGGTGGATACCGTATTAGTTATCAAGACTTTTTCTGAGTTCAAGCTACCATTGTTAAGCTATGATAACTAAATATTGAAGTGGGAGGGAAGGAGTCTGGGAAGGGCAAGAAAGGAGACAAAGAAGGCATGTTTCAGAATCCCAGGAGATGACCCAGAGTGTTTCCACCCTCTTGGGATGGGCAGAGACAATTGAATAGTCAGGGAGAACCAATTTCTCATGTTAGTCCCCCCAAACCTTGGTGGCTCAGGCTGTAAATGCCTGCTCTTAAGATCCAGCTGTCTACAATTACTGTAGGCTCGAATCCCACCAGGCTCAAGGTTGACTCAGCCTTCCATCCTCTCGGGGTAGGTAAATTGAGGACCCAAGATTGTTGGGGGCAATAAGCTGACTTTGTAAAAATGCCACTTAGTAATAAGCAGGCATATACAATGGAATGAAGGCTATTGCTGAGCGCATTGGGTTGTGCTCCAAAAATTGTAAGCCGCCCTGAGTCTCCGGAGAAGGGCGGCATATAAATGTAATTAAAAAAAAAAACCAGGCTACCAATTTCTGATATTTCAAAAGGCTAAAAAAAAACCCCACTCTATAGAACATTGGAGACTTCAGTTCTTGTTGCCACCAGGCTGCTTTTAACTCTGATTTGTAAAATTGGTTAACGGTTAGTTTTAATTTTTCATCTTCCTTTCAGTAGACTTACTTGTTTTAAATTAATGTCATAGATATTTATTTGTACCTTCTGCCCAGACAGGACATGAGTTTCATTTATGAAAGGTGGGCAATAAATCAGAAAACGTACAGTGCTAGGATATGCATGAAATCTGCAACGGTGAAGATAATGCATCTGCAGTTCTTCATAAAAATGGGCAATGAAAACTATGAAATTACTTTTGCTTATGGCAGAGCAAAAGGCGGTGGCAGAGGGCTATCACAACAAACTAAAAAACAAAACAAAAGGAGAAATGTTTCCCCTTTTGCATTTCAGCATGAAAGAAAGGACAGGAAAGGAGAAAAGGAAAGAGGAAAGACAGAGAAAAAGAAAAAGAAAGAAAGATGAGAAAAGAGCAAGGAAGGAAGGAAGGAAGGAAGAAAAGAAAGGAAGAAAGAAAGGAAGGAAGGAAGGAAGGAAGGAAGGAAGGAAGGAAGGAAGGAAGGAGATTATAATGTGAGTGAGGGATGGTCTCAAGGAAGACCTGCCTTACCATTTGGCCACCACAGGTGTCCCCGACATGAGTCCCATGTCACGCCCACCATGGCCATGCTCACCATGGCCATGCCCCCCAGCCATGACCCACGGTCCCTCGGCCCTTCAAAGTAAACACAACCTTGATGCAGCCCTCAATGAAATCAAGTTAACACCTCTGCGTTAGAGCTTATTGGAAGTTATGATATTAACTAGATAGAAATAACATTAAGAAGATTTTTATAGTGTTACTGCTTCCCCCCCCTCTTCCGTTCAATTGTGTCCAATTTTGGGGGACAGCATGGACAAGTCCCTGCAGGTTTGTTGGTATAGGTTCAGAAGTGCCTCCTTTCTAGAGCTAAGAGAAAGTGAGTGGCCAAAGGTCATCCATGCCTAAGGCAGGACTAGAACTCATTGTCTCCAGTCTGATGCCTTAACTATTACACTAAATCGCCTTTTGCTGCTGCGTAAATGCATTTAATTCTTGGACTTCTTCAGCTATAATTATTATTTTTATATAGCTTTGTAGGAATGTGTGGCTTTGATACAGAGAAACATGTTTATTTTAACAGAATGCTGTGATTTGATCTACTTTCAATAACCCTGAAAGTTGCATGAAGAGCTCATCAGAGATATGATAATCACATATCTGATAATCCCATCAGAGATAATCCCATCAGAGATAATCAATATATATCAACTGACAATAAATTTGCTTTAGGTTTTTTTTTACTTTATTTTCCAAACAAGTAGATAGAAAAACCTTCTCTTTTTAATGTCTTCTTCACATTCTCAAACTTTTCTCAGCATTCTGGGCTTTTTCATCTGAATCTAAAAACCATTTAAGGATGTTGACTTTCCTTTGGAGTAGTAAATATGATATTTCATATTTTTGCTGCTTAAATATGATATTTTCCATATTCTCAGTATGCTAAGCAGAGTTGAAGTTTACTGTTCCTTCATTTGAATTACTCTGCTTTTGGCCATTAATCATACTTTGATTAGTTTCTACCATTTATTCTGATTTAATTACCACAGTCAATTATACTGCAATGCTTCATTTATTGTGCTTCAATGCATGCATCATTATATATTACGTTATCATTGTTTTTTTTTTCAAAATGTGTCATATTTATGCTTCATTGTTTTAAACTGATCTTCCCAGATGTTTTTTTTTTTTACAATGGACAAGCTTCCTGGAGCAAACCAAGATCAAGAAGATTAAACAACCTGTAACTTTTCATTGAATTGAACCATACTGCAATGTTTAGGTTTTTGTTACTGTCTGATAGCTGTTCCTATTATTGACGTATCTCTAGAGCTTAGTTAAAAAATTGGCAAGATTACAATCAAATAGTAACATAATAAAAGTGGCTCTTCCCTACTTCTTCAGCCATTTACATTTCTATCCTACCCATCTCACTCTGAAAAACAACTAGTGTTAAGTGGCATGCAAAATCTCTGCTATTTAGATAAAAGCATTTAGCATTAAATGCTAAATAGCATTTTGATTGCAGTTGCCATGTAGCAACAAAGATAGCATCCGAATAGACTAAATTCAAATAAACTTTGGTGTTGAAGAAGACTTTTGACCTCTTGAGTTCTGTGGACAACCCAGAAGGCAAACCAATGAATCATCAAAAAAATCAACTAGTAGTCCCAGTTGGGGCACAAATGAGAACACTCAAATTATCCTACTTCAGACACATTATACAAAGACCCAACTCTCCAGAGAAAGCTTTAATGCTGGGGAAGATGGAAGGGAAAAGAAGAAGAACAGGAACAGCATCAACGTAGATGGACTCAGGTTACAGTGGTGATGGTACACATCACTGGAAGACCTGAAAGGCCAAATGAGGGATAAATCATCATGGAGAAAATATCTCTCTGGGGCTGTTAAGAGTTGAAAAATCAAAATTCAAATAAATTAAGGATTTGTTTGTTGTGTGAACAATAATAAATAAGTATGCAGAGTAATATTTATGATGACACATGACATAATGACCTTTTAAACTTAACAATGGCCAAATGGTAATAATATCAACTGTAATATTCAGTAAAGTTTTGTGCAAACTACATGTATATTAGCTGTCTGTCTGTCTGTCCATCTATCCATCCATCCAGTTATTTCCCATTCTTTCTTTCTTTCTCTTTCTTTCTTTCCATCCATATCTGTCCATCATCATCATCATCATCAACATCATCATCTTCTATCTAGCATATGCATCTAGATTTGCACAAGAAATCTTTATGCATTACAACTTAGCTATTAATTGCATTTTTCCCTCTTTGCTGTGTTCTATTACATAAAATCAAAGGAACTCCTAATTTAATAAATAAAATAAATTATAAATATTTTATTATTCAAAATGTCAAAAAGAGAAATGCAATTTAGTGATAAAGCAGAATATTCCAGAGTGCTCCTACTCTGGTACCCAAATTTTCAGTTCCAGTAAGTCTGAAATGTTTCCTGCACCTCATGGATGGCACAGTAGAAAAGTATACAATGAAGGAAAGGGAAACTGCTATTGCATTCATGGACTTCTTAAAGGTATGTACAGGTAGTCCTCAACTTACAACCACTGGTTTAGTTTAGTTTGAAGTTACAATGGCACTGAAAATAGTGACGTATGATTGGCTTTCACACTGTGATGACCTGGAGTGTAACACGAACGTAACAAAATCTAAAACGTAAATAAATGTCCTTTAATGCCTCCAACTTGGCCCCACTGTTCAATAATTCTCAGTTGGAAATAAAACTTACTCAAAAATAGTCTTTAAAAGAAAGCAATACAGCCCAAACTTAATGAGCAGATAGAGGTGAAATAAAAAACCCAAAACCAACTACAATGAAGGAAATTCCACAATGGATCAGGATAAGTAACTACCCACTTCAAGGAAATAACAAGGCACAGTCTGTTGGAAGGACACCAACCAAGATAACTTCAGCCCAAAATAAAACATGCTTTGCTTCTGGCAACGCTGTGTTGTAACTGTCTCTCTTATATACTATTCTCCCCAGCTGCAACTAATGAGGAGGATCATGGCCGCTTCCTTTCTCCTAAGCTAAGTTGTTTCCTTCTCCGTTCCTCCCTACGTGTCCTAGGATGAAGAGGGGATGGGCCTGGTTCTTCCTCTGACTGCCCAGTCGGCCTCTGCCCTTCCCCAGCCTCCACCCCAACCTCTGGAACCACACCTCCACTCCCTGTCGGCTGATCCTCCTCTCCCTCAGAGTCCGACTCTACCAAGGGCACAACACACACCTATGACCATTGTAGCCTCCCCATGGTCACGTGATAAAAATTCAGGCACTTGGCAACTGGCATGGATTTATGTGATCACCATTTGTAACCTGCCTAGCTGGATTCCAACAAGCAAAGTCAATTGGGAAGTCAGGCTTGCTTAATGACCACGTAATTCACTTAACAGCTGCAGTGATTTGCTGAACAACTGTAGTAAAAAAGCTTGTACTCACTAGTTTGGGGAATATCTCCTAGAGAGTTTCAGGATTCAGAGCAGTGGTGGGATTCAAATTGTTTTACCACCAGTTTGGTGGGCGTGGCTTGGTGGAGGTGCTTTGTGCGCGCACACAGGCTTTCTTACTAACCTTCTCCTGCACTCTCCCTGTCTTCAGCAGCTGACGCACAGAAATCTGCTGTGCTGAGCGATGCAGCTGAGGTTCAAAAGCAGGAAATAAAGGTCAGTATGGAGCCAGGACAGGTGGGTGAGCCCAGCAGCTGATCGTTGGCGCTACCAGTTCGGCCGAACTGGTAGAATCCCACCCCGATTCATAGCCATGTTATTAGGGGGATTTACTCAACAAACATTTGGAGTTGTCCTGATCCAAGGAATGATCTTTTCTAATGAAAGCCAGACATGAAAATGTGGGATGGCATTTATCAATAATACCATATTTTTTCTTGAAAGAAATGAGAAGCTGCATGCGCCATCTACGCCCAGAAGCTGTATATTAATTAACTATGATTTGATCATCTGTGCAACAAAAATAAATTATTGCTCTTGTTAATAGAATAATGGTCTTGTTAATGGGATAATTCCAGATAAATGAATCAGTCTACACATTGTATTGTCACAGTGATGGATGATTTGGCTTTTCCTGGAACATGTTATGAAATCTTGCTTAAATAAGAATGAATAAAACATTAAAAAAAACCAGCTGCTCAGAACAAGTGTAGAAATATTGGATCAACAGGATAGCTGGGGAAAAAAAAGTTTAAGGAGCATATCCCCACTCAAAAGCATGCCATATAATACAGCAGTTCCTAACCACAGAAATTATATGGTAAAGGTGAATTTAGCAGTCTCTAGATCACGGGTATCAAACTCGATCACATCACATGATGTATTGTGACGTATCATGATGTTTTTTTCCTTTGTGGAGTCGGGGTGGATGTGGCCTGCGCATAATGCATCTGGCCCGCAGGCCACCAGTATGATAGGCCTGCTCTAGATCAAGAATACCCATCATAGAAAGAACCCCGCTCATCTTCAAAGCTGCCAAGTGCCCCACCAAATGGTTGAAAGAAAGAACATACGAGTTTAAGCACATTGGAATGTAAGTTTTTGATGTTTTTGCATGAGCAACAGGCAAACAATTGGTTTATAAGATTTCATTCTTCTCTACAATTGAGATCTTAAATTATCAGAGTCCCATCTGAGACTTTTCAGACAAGTCCAGCGAAAGAATCTAGCTATGGTGACACAGTAGTTAGAATATAGTACTGCAGGCTACTTCTGCTGACTACCTGCATTTTGGCAGTTCGAATCTCACCAGGGTCAAGGTTGACTCAGCATTCCATCCTTCCAAGGTTGCTAAAATAAGGACCCAGATTGTTGGGGGCAATATGCTGACGCTATAAATTGCTTAGAGAGGGCTATAAAGCACTGTGATGCCGTATATAAGTCGAAGTGCTATTGCTAAGCTATGGAAACAGTGATCTATGGCTGAGCCTAGGTGAGGATGCCTGACAGATATTAATGAAGATATAAGATATCACTACTAGCTGACTCCAGTCTTCCAAGTGATAGTATCTTCCAAGTCACCTTCCATATTTTCCTTAGGAAAGCAGGTATAAGGTATAAGGTGTTGATGGAAACTGCCTTGTGTTGCCTTTCTATCTTAGTAATCTGAAGGCAGATCCTAGCACAGAACTTCCTCATCACTTTCCTGATTCTTTCCAGAGATTCACCCTGGAATATTCTGCTTTACCAATGAATCTCAGGTAAGTATGCACTGGATGGATCCCTTAAGGGATTGTAATTGTAACAGAAAATCAAGTTAGGGAAAAACAAAATTCACTTATAAAACTATGATAGAGAAATATTCCAGGTAGATTATGGGGCAATATGCAACTTTTACGTTTTCTATAAAACATTTTTCTACAATAGAGGCTATCTATTTTTTTTAAAAAAGGCTCTGACCTTAATCAGAGCTGTTAACATTGTTCTCTATTAATGATTGGCTATGCCTGAAGCCATCTGGAGTGTGAAGTTTTAATCCATCTGTTTAAATGTTCTAGTGAAAGTGTTGTACATATGAGGTCTCTGAATTGTGAAGGTGTTGGCCTCACTTTCTTATGTATATCAATGTATCTGAAAAACACAGATATTTTTCCCAAATGGCGTGACTCATAAAAAGGAAGGATGCTCTCCACTAACTTCTCCTGGAGATTTTAAATATAGTGCCCACTTATTTATGTTCTTAGGATTTACACATTCTCCTACTGGTAAAAAAAATAGCTAGCCTTAGAAATGGGGACCTGAGGGATCCATCTTGCCATTTGTCAGCTCTTGCCATAATGTAAGCTGAATTCAAAGATTGTACACAAAGGAAACGGTGCTGCTAGGGTTTTTTTTTTAACATCTCACACAACTACAAAAATGGAACAAACCGCAGCTGACAGTATTTTCCCTTTGGTACAGTTCTTAGTAGTGCAGCCGACACTCTTGATAACCCGATTAGTAAGTACAATAGTGAGAAATATAGGATCTTGTGCTATTGAGAACTTCAACTCCCTCAGGCACTGAAACCAATAAGGAGAAATAATTGGAGTTGTGATTTTGAGAAGGGATATCTGAGATAAATCTTAGATCTTAGATTCTGCAGTAAATACAGTGACTATACTGGGCCCTTTCAATGTTGGAGATATCATCCCTGTCCATCAAGTTATTTCTTTTATGGAGGAAAGATAACATGATGTCCTTACTCTTATCTCTCTTTTGCTGCTACAGCATGTACACAAAAGCTGGAATAACCAAACTTCCTGCAGGACTATCCATGGTAAATACGCATAGTATATTTCAAGTAAATTTGGAAAGTACTATGATGTTTGCAGTTATCAATAAAATATTTGGATTGTTGATATTAGGTCTTCTAGCAATTCATTTCTCTATTTCTGTTCTGCCTGCTTTTTGCTTTGGTTTACCAATTAAATATCTTGATGTTTGCTGATGTTTATTAAAGAAACTTTAAGCTGTATATATCTTTTTTGCTAGCTTAATTGAGTGTTGTTGCTGCTTGTGGTGATCTGGAGTTGACTGGGTATGTGCTGGGGTTCATACTAAACTGGAAATTACCCACTGTAATTTTCTAGCACTCATCACATTAATATGTAATGGCAGGCTTGAAAATGTCTAGATCTTATAGCAAAATGACTCTTAAAAATAGCAATATGAAAAGGGTGGAGAGATATTAATTTGTATTTGTATACAGATAGGTCTCACTGTGGCAGGATTTTGTTAACTTTGCTATACCTGTAGCTAGCATTGTTATATTCCCCATCCTCATCCTATCAGTAGGATTTTCCTGACAGTTAGAACAATTAGTCAGTGGAATGATTTGCCTCCAGAAGCTAAGAATGCTCCAACACTGGAGGTTTTTAAGAAGATATTGGACAACTTTTTAAATTTAAAATGGTGTAGGGTTTGCTGTCTGAGCAGGGGGATTGGTCTAGAAGACCATCTAGGTCCCTTCCAACTTTGTCATTCTGTTATTTATGTTAAATCCAGATCCTAATCAAGCAGGGGTGGGATTCAAATATTTTTACTACCGGTTCTGTGGGCATGGCTTGGTGGACGTGGCAGGGGACAGATACTGTAAAATCTCCAGTCAGAGGTGGTATTTGCCGGTTCTCCGAACTACTCAAAATTTCCGCTATCCGGTTCTCCAGAACTGGTCAGAACCTGCTGAATACCACCTCTATAACCAAGGTACCATCTGACTCCCAAATAACTTGGTTAAGTTTTCTTTCTTGCTTATTTAACAAATTTTCGTTGCTGCTGACATACTGTATGTAAGGAATTCTGAGTGGCAAACAAAAACAAAACATAACCAAACTTCACCAATCCAAATTAAAAGAAAATGGGTAAAGCCTCCCAAAATGACATTATTAACATATCATTCAAACTACTTCTATGCCAATGTGCCATCTTCTTACCAACACAATTGTGGATTCCTCTATTTTTCACTTTTTTTTTTAATTTGGAAAAGGCTATACTCCTACACACCAGTTATCAGGATTTTCAATCTGAGGTGGGGTAGGAGCAGTGGGGCCCAATTTCACTTACCCATTGATAGATCAGTTTGGGCTTTCTGGTCCTATAGGATGCTAGTATGAAGGCATTCTTCAGAAGATTCTGTTGCACAAAAATCAGTCACTGGAAGAAAAAACTGGCAGATTCTGGGGTGGGAGATGGGGGTGGGAGCAAATTATTAATTAATTAATAATTATTAATAATTGTTATATATAGAAATAGCATATATATTGCAAGTTACACCTGAGAAGTATAGAGCAAAAGGGACTCCATTTTTGTTCAAGATGTGACCTTTTTACAATGATTACTGGTTATATAACTGTATCTAACAAATACGTACTGTTTTGTAATGTGTTATGTTCTGAAGTAAATATCAGGTTTTTGACTGGAACATGAGGGTTTGTATTTTGGCTTGAGAATTAATGTAAGAGATGCTATGGTCATTCTGACCTGAACGGAACTGGTTAATGATCCATTGTGTTCAGAAGAACATAACAAGAAGATGCCATGAGAACAAGGGTAGTGTCCAAAGAAAGGGAAACAGGTGGTACACCATGGGTGTGGCGTAGGGAATTATGTAGTTGGATAGATTGTAAACCCAGGAAAGGGGCAGAGACTGTATAGTTGAACCTGTATATATTCCCCAGCCTTCCTGGGGAGAGTGTCTTCTGCTATGAGCAGAATTCCCTTTTGCAAAAGCTTAATAATAAAGCTCTTTCATTTTATTCACCATCTCTAGATGTGTTTTGTGATGTTTCTCACAGTTAATATTCAAGGTATTGGTTGTGTTCCTTACAAAGCCCTTCAGGGCATGGGGCCAAGATACTTCTACGTCCATCTCTCTCTGATTCTCTCTATCCGGCCTATTAGACCTGCAAGAAATATGTCTCAGGTTAGCTATGTTCTTTGAGATTTGTTGCTGTTGGTTTTTAATTGTATGTTGCTCAGAATGAATGAGAGTCAGGCAGAAGGAAAGAGAGTGAGTGAATGAATGAAATGTCATGCCTTTCAATGGCGCCACTCATCCTCCGTAACAGTTGAGTATCTGAGATTAGACTGGTTTCTACCTTGTGGAATTGAAAGAACAGGCTATTTCATAGGGTCCATTCAACTTGAATGGACCCTATGAAAACTTTGAATCGACCAAAAACTTCGAATGAATGAATAAATGTTAGCAGCACTGTCACGTTCCTAGCCTAATTTTCTTTTTCTTATAATCATTATTTACAAGATTCCCCTTAGGAAGTTCTATCTGCCTATCAAATGAATGCATAGCTCACCTAGATGACTGAAAGCACCTGCGGCAGTTAAAAATCATAATTCAGGGAAGTCTTTATAAGCAGTAGTGAATAGATATACATTTTCAATTTTTTCCCTTTCTGCTATTATTGCACAATGTCCCATAGGCCCAAAACTGTTACTTTAATCACAGCGTATAACATTCCCACTTCTGTCTTTGTAATCCTTGAAAAAGATCAAGAGTACTCAACTGAGAAATGGATGATTTGCTAAAACAAGGGGATATAAATAACTGAACAGAGGCAGCTGCTTTTCAACACAGGGATTGCCCATTTCTCTTCGTATTGCCTTCTTATGAGGCATGACTCTAAATACTTTCTGAAATACAGAGTTAAGATTCAGGCTAAGATCTCATGCAGAGACATGCAGAATTTACTCATTAAATTCCAGGTTTTCCTGTCATTCTCTGAATGCTCCCAAAATACAGTTTTTAAAAGGGTTTTTTTTTTCACTTTGGCCACACTGGTGAAATCTTGGTTTTTTTTTTCTTCCCTCCCCTCCCAGACATTAAATATCCCTTCTTTTTTTCAGTGGTCTTTTCTGTTAAAAATATATGTGTGTGTGTGTGTGTGCGGTTGCTCACTGTGGAAATTGCCAGTGGCTCATGCTGTTTCTACCAGGGAGCACATTAAAGCTCTGCTAAATGGGATATGGTGACTCACTTTGCAAAGGTTAATGTCTTCTTGCTGGGGTTCATGTCATCTGAGACCATTGCCTTTTATTAACATGATCATTTCCCCCAGCTACCAGGGAAGATTACAGAACAAAGAGAAAATATTGTCTGCTTGTAACAATGAGGGCTAAACTTAGGTAAGATTTTCAAAGTAGACAAATGGAAGACTGCTCTTTTCTTTTCTATCTTTTCTTTTTAAAATGTTTTTGTTAGATTTGCATGAAGAGTCAGATGCGGAGTGCTTCAGTGAAGAGTTTATTAGTGACTACAGCTCATAACAGACCCGATTTGGCTGGACTGCGCTGCTACTTATAGCCAGCAGCCGCAGTTGCCAGCCAATCAGAGTGCAGGGTTTTCCCGCACTATTTAAACCAATCATTTCTGACATTTTACAAGAACAGTTCAAACTTAACCAATGACATTCAAACCTGCATACATAACACCCCTCCCCACTAGGTTCAGTCCATACTCAAACCCCAACCTATCTAATGTATTCTTTTAAATAGGTGGGGCTCTTACTGTACGTTGAGACCTTCGTGGTTCAGAAGTTTTAACGTTCTCACCCAGTGAGAGGGGAAATGTGTCTGTTGACATTTCCCTAGTTGGACTTCCTGTGAAAGAAGACCCTGTTTGATTGTTAGAATCTGGTCTCTCCTCCCAACCCATCTCCAGCCCAATGTCAGCACCCAAGTCAGGTAGTGATGTGCAATCTTCCACTTGTAAGGATGGATTTTGGCATTGTGACAGGTTTTGGGATGGTTCCTGTCGTAATGGCTCATTACACATGGGGTTGATTCTTATTTGCTGATTATCCTCATGTTCCTCCCCCTCCCCTAGAAAAGCATTAGGTATGGGAACTAGAGAGGAACAATTGCGATGTTCCTGAGGTAACCTGGATCTAAGCTGATCAATGTGCCTGCTCCAGAGGACTCCATCCTCTGTTTGTACCCTGTAAGAACGAGGGCCTGTGATTTGAGTTATTTCAGCAGGAATCCATGAAGGCTCACCCATAAGGTTCTTAGCATAAACAGAATCACCCACACTGAACATGCGAACTTTGCTAGTGGAATCTAGTGGTGCGTTGGGTGCGTAAGTGGGATGAAGGTGGTCAAGGGGAGACCTAAGTTTCCTACCCATCAACAACTCTGCTGGGGATAAGTTATTAGATGGGTTAGGAGTGATGTGCTGAACACTAAGAAGTTTTTCAACTTTCTCAGTGATGTCCCCAGGACCCAATTGCTGAAGCTTTTCCTTGGTAAAACGTACCATTCGTTCAGCCCGGCCGTTAGCCGAAGGGTGCCCAGGGGCTGTCAGGGCATGTCTGATACCCAGTTGTGCTAGATAGGATTCAAAAGGGTTGGATGTAAATTGAGGGCCATTGTCAGAGACAAGAACATCAGGTAACCCGTGGGTTACAAAAGCTTTTAAGCTGCTTGATGACAGCATCAGTTGTGGTGGATGCCATAGGGATTACCTCTAGCCATTTGGAATATGCATCTACTATAATAAGGAAGGTGTGCCCTCTGGTAGGGCCAGCGAAATCAATGTGAATCCTAGACCATGGGCCCCTAGGACATTCCCATTCCTGTTTGGGGGCGAGAGGTGGGGCAGGCCTGACTACCTGACAGTTGGAACAAGATGCAACCCAGTTTTCAACCATTTTGTCAATACCTGGCCACCATACATAACTCCTGGCCAATCCCTTCATCCTTACAATACCAGGATGACCCTCATGTAGCATTTCCAAAACCTCCCTTTGTAGTTTTGCAGGAATAACCACCCTGTTACCCCACAAAATACATCCTCTTACTACAGATAATTCAGTTTGCCTGGATTTAAAAGGTTGGGCAAGGTGAGGTAGATCTTGAAGAGGCCAACCTTTCTTAATCCAGCCTATAATAGGAGCCAATAAAGTGTCTTTGGCAGTCTCTCTGGCAATTTCAGCAGCGTGTACTGGAAGCTTGGCAACAGTTTCTAGGAAAAAGGTGTGTGCCTCAGGTTCAAAGTCCTCCTTGTGATAAGGAAGTGGGCAACGACTCAAGGCATCAGCATGTCCAATGTCCTTGCCAGGCTTGTGAATAAAGTTGTATGAATAAGCAGCAAGAAATTCAGTCCACCTCAGCATTCTTGGTGACAGGATAGTGGGTGTAGGTTTGTCTCCTGCCACAATGCCTAACAAAGGTTTGTGATCTGTGACAATGGTAAATGTTCTCCCATATAAATACTCATGAAATTTCTTGATAGCTGCAACAATTGCCAATGCTTCCTTGTCCAATTGGCTGTAATTCCTCTCTGCTTTGGTCAAGGTGCGAGAGTAAATGCAATAGGGGCTTCCCTCCCGCTGGGAAGCCTGTGGCTCAAACCCCCCACTCCAAAGGGGATGCATCACAAGTCAGTACAACAGGTAAATTCTCAAGAGAACTGTATGAGTACAGCATCAGACGTGATTAGTCTTTTAATACTGTTAAATGCTGATTGTTCCTTCCTGCCCCAGACCCAAACAGACTTTTTGTCAAGTAATCTGTGTAATGGTTCTGCAATGGTTGCCTTCTGAGGTAGGAACATGTGATAAAAGTTAATGAGTCCCAGGAAAGCTTGCAAGTCTGTTTTGCATTTTGGTCTAGGGGCTTCTTTGATTGCTTGAACCTTGGCATCTGTAGGATGGATGCCATGCTTGTCAATCATATAGCCCAAGAACTCAACCTTGTCAGTTCTAAGAGTGCATTTTTCTTCCTTGACTTTTAACCCCGCTTTCTGGAATCTGGTAAGGACTTCTCTGAGTCTCTCTTGTAATTGAGTGTCATTTTCAGCAGAGATTAACACATCATCAAAGTAAGGCACTACCCCTGGCAGTCCTTGGAGCATCCTTTCCATAAGGCTTTGGAAAATGCCTGGTGCCACTCTTACTGCAAACTGTAACCTTTTACATTTGAAGGCACCTCTATGAGTTACAATGGTTTGGGCCTCTGCAGTGGCATCATCAACTGTTAGTTGTTGATATGCCTGGGCCAGATCCAATTTGGCAAAGACTGTACCCCTGCCAAGTGAATGTAATAAATGATGCACCACTGGAACTGGATATGCGCTCTGTTGAAGTGCATGGTTCAATGTCCCCTTATAGTCCCCACAGATTCTCACTGACCCATCAGTCTTGACTGGTGTGACTATGGGTGTCTCCCATCTGGAGTGGTCAGTGGGCTCTAAAACTCCTTGAGCTATTAGTTTATCTAATTGTGCATCAATTTTTTCCTTTAAGGCAAATGGGACCCTTCTGGGCTTTAAGCGAATTGGGGCACCTTGGGATCTAGGTTGAAAGTGATAGGGTCCCCATATACTTGCCCAATCCTTCGCTGAAGACCTCTGGAAACTCAGACTTCAAGGCCTCCTCCCATTCAGTGTTGCTCACGTGATTGATGCCAGTCACCTCGATGCCTAGTGGATTGAACCACTCAAGTCCCAGCAAGCTTGGGCGATCCTTGTCCACGATGGTCAGGGGCAAACGTTTGGTGTGGCCTTTGAACTTCATGTTGAATTCTCTTGTTCCAACTACTGGAATCTTGTTCCCTTGGTAGTCTTTAAGAGTCAGTGCTTGCTTCTGGAAATGCTTCTTCTGAATGTTGGGAAGTAGCCTGTGAATGGTGTCCCATGACACCATAGATAAATAGGAGCCTGAGTCCACTTCCATTTGGCAAGGCCTTCCTTCAATTAGTACCTTCACATGTACTTTTCTGCTTCTTAAGGGTGAAGAATGACCAATGGTGACTGTTTGATGAGTTTCATTCTTCCCATTTGCTTCTGTGTTGTGCCCCATTTTCTCACTGAAGTTGTTAGGCTTGAAATCTTTGTCAGGAAACTTCTTTCTGCTTGGTGGAGTTCTGGATGATTTGCAGACTCTTGCTAGGTGACCTCTTTTTTCACAATGGAGGCAGATGGTATCGAAACTTGCATTCAGTGGGGTGGCCCCCCCACAACCTCTGCAGTAAAAGTCTTGCCTCTTTCTTCCAAGGTCTTTTCTTTTCTTCTCCATTCTGAGTCTATAAATTCCTTCCTCCACCTCACTACAGTCTGAATCAGAATCTATTTGCTTGCAATGGGTTGTTGTGGATTTTTCCACATCAGGATGGCTTGCGGCCTTGTTAATTTTCTTCATGGCTGCTGCTGAGGACTTGGTAGCTTCCGCTGAAGAAGCTTCTTCTATGGCCTCCTTAAGCATGATCTTAGGTTTCATTAATAATTTGCTCTGCAAAACTTTGTCTTTTAGGCCTAGAACAAATCGATCGCGCATGGCCTAAGTTGATAAATTCACATGCACCCCCAATGTCCCTTAAACTTGCCACGAAGTCATTAACGTTTTCGCTTTCCCCTTGATCCCGATGGTAGAATTCGTGTCTCTTAATGAGGCACGATACTTGTGGCGCGTAATGGGCTCTTAATAACTTTTCTAAATCGGGCCAGTCCATTACCTTCACGTCTGCAGCTCCCGCCAATGCCTTCGCCATCTTGAAAACGGCCGGACCGCAGTGGGTGAGCAAGACCGCCCTCTTCCGCTTGTCGGAAATGTGAATCGTTTCCCTCCAAATACATTTGGAAACGATCTGCATACGAGTCCCAGTCTTCTGCCGTCGGATCGAACAGGGCTGGGGGGGTGTTCAGCGCAGCCATCTCTGTCGGCTTCTTCTCCGCGTTGTCTTCTCTTCGGGAAGGATCCCACCTTCGTCGCCAGTGTTAGATTTGCATGAAGAGTCAGCGGCGGAGTGCTTCAGTTGAAGAGTTTATTAGTGACTACAGCTCATAACAGACCCGATTTGGCTGGACTGCGCTGCTACTTATAGCCAGCAGCCGCAGTTGCCAGCCAATCAGAGTGCAGGGTTTTCCCGCACTATTTAAACCAATCATTTCTGACATTTTACAAGAACAGTTCAAACTTAACGAATGACATTCAAACCTGCATACATAACAGTTTTCTCTAAGGTATATTTCTTCTAATATAAAAGGAAGAACTTTCTCACCTCCTGAAGATTTTGTTTTAGGAATGCCTTGGGTGATTATCCCATTGTTATTCATGATCAGGTTTCTCTTAAACCACAATTCCTTTCCTAATTTTATTTCATTTAAGTGGATGAATTGGATTGGGATTTCACACTTTCAGCCAGAAGATGGCAGTGCTTATTACAGGAATGGTATTGAAGGAATGGTTTTTATAGTTAGGAAGGATATAGCAACAATAGCATTTGGCTACAGGGTAATCAGTGATTGAATAATATCAATTACACTTTGTGATATTATTTCATACGATGATCATCCAATGTCATTCTTGACATTGTTGATTACTGGTAACTGCCTGGATTAGCCCCTGCAGTTTTCCTTCCTAAGGCTGAGAGGGAGGGACTGTCCCAAGGTCACCCAGCTGATCAAAAGCACCTGAGGGCAGGACAAGAAGCAATGGGTGGAAACTAATCAAAGAGAGAAGCAACTTAGAACTAAGGAGAATGACAGAACAATTAATCAGTGGAACAACTTGCCTCCAGAAGTTGTAAATGCTCCAACACTGGAAGTTTTTAAGAAGAGATTGGAGAACAATTTGTCTGAAGTGGTGTAGAGTTTCCTGCCTAAGCAAGGGGTTGGACTAGAAGACCTCCAAGGTCCCTTCCAACTTTGTTATTCTATATGTGTTACTTTGTCTTAAGTCGGGATTGGAACTCATTATCTCCTGCTTTCAGGTGTACTGCCTTGAGTGCTACACCAAACTGTCTCTCCTTATGTCTCAACTACCCATGTAGAAAAAGAGAAGGTTAATGAATTTAATTGGATTATATGGAATAGGAAATCCAAATGAAACAAGCAAAAGGTTTATTAATTTCTGCCCATCGACAAAATATCTTTACAGCTAATATGATCTTTTAACAAACCAAATTATGCCTGTATGCATGAACATCAGAGGTGGTATTCAGCAGGTTCTGACCAGATCTGGAGAACTGGTAGCAGAAATTTTGAGTAGTTTGGAGAACCGGCAAATACCACCTCTGACTGGAGATTTTACAGTATCCTTCCCCTGCCACGCCCACCAAGCCACGCTCACAGAACCAGTAGTAAAAAAATTTTGAATCCCACCACTGATGGACATCACCAGATAGAATACATAGAAATAAAATTGACTGTATTTACTCCTAAAAGGAGAGCTCAAGTGGTAAGATCAAACTTATAGCCAGGACATAAATTGATTCCGACTATGGACAGAAATTGCTCATTTGCAACTTCCAAGTTAAGCTAAAGCAGCAGCAGCAGCAGCAGAAGCCAATCAGATTCCATGATATGATCTTGAGCATATATATGTAGCCCTCTCTGACTGCAATTGGGGCTGGTAAGTCTGTCAGTAAACATCATGGCTATGAAGTGAAAGGTCACATGACCATGCCTCATGACATCACTTCATCGGTTCTGACTCTGGTTGTTAAGCAAATCACCGCAGGTGGCTACCGTGTTTCCCCGAAAATAAGACCTACCCCGAAAGTAAGACCTAGCACTATTTTCTAAACCTGCCCTAATATAAGACCTACCCCGAAAATAAGACCTAGTGTAAATCTCCAGTTCCAGGAAGACTTTTCAGGGAGCAACCGTGCACCCGCAAAACACCCCCCACACCCACTATTTGGCACCATAAATATATAAGACCTACCCCGAAAATAAGACCTAGTGTGTTTTTGGGAGCCAAAAAAAATATAAGACAGTGTCTTATTTTCGGGGAAACACGGTAGGTGCGATGCTGTATGACCGCAACTGCCCACTTCCTGCCAGCTTTCCCTTTGAATTTGCTTGTCAGAAGGCAGCCATGAAGATAGCAAATAATGGCTGTGTAATTGCAGGACTCTATGACCATCATATATCTGTCCCAGTTGCCAAGGACCTGAATTGCAATCACATGACCACAGACACCACAATAGCAGCAGTTTTGCGGACAAGCTGTAAATCTCCTTTTCCAGCTGCATTGTAAATTTGGCCAGTTGCTGAACAAGTCATTGGTGAGGAGTACCTGTACCTATCACTTTCAAAGAGAACATCAGGAATTGCTTTGAAGTCCTTTAACTTGATTGATACAGAACTTGAGGAACTGTGGGATGTAATGAAAGAAGTGAAATGAAAGGATGAAAATGGAAAGAGATCGCCAGATATGAAGAAACTGAAGGTCGAAACCAATTGTGAAACTTGTGAAGGAGAGAAACTAAAGGAAATAAAAATCTTAGGAAGGAACTTAACAAAGAGTTTCAGAGAACTGTTAGAAGAGACGATTAGCAATATGACAATGTCTCTACAGACTTCGAAATGAAAACACACATGGGAAAAATAGTAAACTCTTTCAAAAGATCTCTAAACTCAGAAGTTCCAATCTCAAATCGGAATGCTAAAGTATGCTTATGAACAGGTAGTAAACTGATCCAAAGAAAGCCAAAGAATACCAAAAAAATATCAATGTGTGCTTTATTGATAATAGAAAGGCCTTTGGTTGTGTTGGTCATATTAAACTGTGGAATGTGCTTAAAATGTGTTTACATCAAACTTTCTTCTTCCTCTTCTTTCTTCTCCTCCTCCTCCTCCTCCTCCTCCTCCTCCTCCTCCTCCTCCTCCTCCTCCTCCTCCTCCTCCTCCTCCTCTCTATCTCTCTACCTACCTACCTATCTAGTGAAATACCACTCATGCTTCATCACAAAATCTCCAGAACCGTAAAGCCTAGAAACTTGAAATTTGGCATGTATGTTCCTCTTGGCTTCTAGGTGCTCACTAAGAAAGGATGTTTCAAAATGATAATCAGAGAATTAGTATTTCGTATATTATTAACACTCTCTGATGCTAAGGAGTTCTACTCCCTCTCCCCACCTGCAAAACTCAAGCAGAGGAGTTTCAGTTTCAGAGCACCAAGCAGCTTTAGTACAGAACAGGTGAGCTAAGCCATGCCCAGGCTCCTTGCTGTCTCCTTCTTGCTCACATAGCAAATACTGTTTCATTTTCCAAACAGCCCTCAGCTCTCTCAAACACTGACAGGACGCTAGCCAGATGAATACCGGTGGATGCTTGTAGGCAGAAGCAGAATTTTTTCCTTATTTTCCTCCCCCAAAACTAAGCCTGAACACATAGTTCAGTAGCAAAGCACGGGTATCGAGCTAGTATTGAGATATATGTCCTGTGCTGTTTTAAATTCTGTACTCAGAAGGAGTGTCCACTTCAATTTTCCAGTGTAGAATTTGAGATAAAAATTCTGAACTTACAGAATACATCATTGTTGAAAATGGGGTTTTCCCTTAACAGAGTGATACTTTGCCTGGTCCATTTGTCATCACAAACACAGGAGACTCTATTCTAATTCTGTGACTACCCAAGAGACCATTAATCCCAAGGAACTGTAAATTATTTCCAAAAATGGAAGGCTGATATGGGCAAATATTGTAAAAATATTCTCTAGGTAGAAATAAATTCAGCACTTGTGTACACATCATGCTGTAATCGGTTTGAATTATTGACCCTGACACATCACATTTATTTTCTTCTGCAGACTGCACAGTCTGCATCTCAGCATATACAGTTGAGAGATGAGGTTTGGAAATTTGCCTTCTCTTATTTAAGATTTTATTGCTTGCTTGTGAAAAGATCAGTGTTTATAAGAGTATGTATCTTCTTGAAAGCTATGTTTCATAACATTTCAGCTTGGTATCCTCCTTGACATTTGTTTGTGACACTTGTCTTCTTCCTGGTTAAAATTATAAAATGATAAATTGAACATTTTGGTTTAAATGAGTCTTTAAAAATGGAGTAACTCATAAACTCAGCTATGTGCACGATGGTCCTAGAAATTTGAACAGATAGCTGAGGAAAGGACAAAGTAATGCCTCCTCCTTCTTTATACAAAATCTTCAATATTTTAATGTTATTTTAACATTGGAAATGAGCCAGTGTCTTCACTGTACCTTTCTTAGGAGGCAGAGCAATTGCTTAGTAAAAATAACTCAGCTATCCAAAATCTCTTTGTTACTCCTGCTTCCAACAGGAAAAAAAAAATCTTGTTGATGGGATGAGTTGGGTTAGAAACTTGGAATGGAATAAAATGGAATATTCTGGGAGAGCATGTCTGGTTGGATAGAATCCTGATTCCCTGTAACATTTCTATTAGTTTACTTTATTGTCACTGCACTTCGTACAACGAAATCAAACACCCTCTTCAGTGCACATCATGACCATGAAAATAAACACAAACACACATCCTCCACACTCCACACATTGAACTGAAAACCCCCAACACTGTACCAACACTGCACTATACAGTAGAATTCAACAGAGCTACTGCCCTGGGATAGAAGCTGTTTTTCAGCCTATTTGTGCTTGTTTTTATTATTCTGTACCGCCTGCCAGATGGTAATAGTTTAAAAAAAGGGTGCCCAGCATGAGATGGATAGCAAAGCTGTTTAAATTTGGAGGGAGGGAAGTAATAGAATAAAAATGTTGTAGGAGACCTTGAAAGTCTTCTAGTCTAATTCTCTGAAAGCAGAAGACCCCATACCATTTCAGAAAAATGGTTGTCCAATCTTCCAAAAATACTCAGTGATGGAGCACCCACATCTGAAGGCAAGTTGTTCCACTGATTAATTGTTCTGTCAGAAATTTCTCCTTATTTCTAGATTGGTTCTCTCCTTGATTAGTTATTATTAGTTAATTATTAGTTATTATTAGTTAATTATTCTCCTTGATTAGAGGGAACCAAGTTCCCTCCTTGGTTGGTATTTTGAGGCAATGTCTTTGGCATTAATCAGATTTTGCCTTTAGCTGTAATAAATTATATTTACCTATTTATCTGTCAAAAATGACTACTGTGATGGGTTTGGGAATCAAAGTTTGCTTTGAAGTTATTAAACTTCATTGATAAAGAGCCAGAGGAACTGTGGGATGAAATGAAAGAAGGCAGCAAATTGGTAAAGTTGCTTTACTACACCCTTTATTGGAAATACAGCTAATGTTTGGGGTTGATATATCATTTTTCATTCATTTTTCAGGACAATAGTATTACTGTACTCTGTAATATTAACATATTGTCTTAATATAAAAAATCTGGTTTTTTTTATTTAGAAGTACTAAAAATAAAAGAAAATAAGTTTGTTTGAATTTATTATTTAAGGATTAATTATAAAAACAATTCATCAATAATTCTACATAACTATAAATCTGCATTATATTGATCAAAGTCTCTCTAGATTGTTCAAGTCTAGAACACAGGTTTCTACTCTGGCCCTTCTTGAGTGATGTCGCCAGGTAAACTGAGACAACAGCATACAGAATTACAATTTCTGTTGTTAAGTTAAACTTTTGTTAAGTGAGTTTTACCCCATTTTGCAACCTTTCTTGCCAGTTGCTAAGCGAATCACTGCAGTTGATAAGTTACTAACCTGGTTAAGTGAATCTGGCTTCCTCATTGACTTTGTCAAAAGGTCACAAAAGGTGATCACATGACCTTGGGACACACATGACCCTGGGCATGCACCAGTTGCCAAACATCTGAATTTTGGTTACATGACCATGGGGATACTGGAAAGGCTGTAACTGTGAAAAATAGCAATAGCACTTGTGATACCTTATTATTATCTTAATATCTGTCAGACATCCTCAACTAGGCTCAGCCATAAATCACTGTTTCCACAGCTTAGCAATAGCACTTTGACTTATATACTCCATTACAGTGCTTTATAGCCCTCTCTAAGCAGTTTACAGAGTCAGCCTATTGGCCCCAACAATCTGGGTCCTCATTTTACTGACCTTGGAAGGATGGAAGGCTGAGTCAACCTTGAGCCTGGTGAGATTTGATCTGCCAAATTCCTGGCTGTCAGCACAAGTAATTTGCAGTACTACACTCTAACCACTGTGCCACTGAGGCTCTCTAATGGTCCCAAGTCACTTTTTCCAGTGCTGTTGTAACTCTGAAAGGTCACTAAATGAAATTTTTGTAAGTCGAGGACTCCTGTATGGGACTGTTTGACTACTTTATACTGTAGTTCTGTGGACAAAGAAGAGCGGGTCAAATTATTGGCCAAAGCACCAAGAAACAATGGTTGGAAACTAATCAAAGAGAGAAGCAACTGGAATTATGGAGAAACTTCTTAACAGTGAGGACAATTAACCAGTGGAAGAGCTTCCCATCAGAAGTTGTAGGTGCTTCATCACTGGATGTTTTTAGGAAGAGAGACTAGACCAGCTGTGGGCAAACTACGGCCTGGGGGCCGGATCCGGCCTGTTCGGCTGTTCTATCTGGCCCAAGGAGCCGAAAGAGCGGAGGGTTCTCTTGCTCTCCCAGAAGGCTACGTGAAGTAATCTAACTTTGAATTTATATTAGTTCACACCAACACTCCATCCATGCTTTTGTTCTGGCCCTCCGGTCCAGTTTAAGAACCCATTGTGGCCCTCAAGTCAAAAAGTTTGCCCACCCCTGGACTAGACAGTCACTTATCTGAAATATCCTGCTTGACCAGGGGACTGAAGACCTCCAAGGTCCCTTCCACCTTATTCTATTCTCTATTCTCCATTCTTTCACTCCACTCCCTATTTCTACTTCTACTTCTACTCTGCTTTAAAAGGCTGTCCACTAAGTCATATGTCCCATATTGCCTGAACAGTATAACCACTTCCATACTTCCTACAATGCATTACGGACGACCGGAATACATCAAGTCACTATAAATAAGAATGAACCAAAGGAGAGGCTTCAGAAGACAGTAGCAACAATTTTATTCTCCGCAGCTGCCAAGAAGTCGAAAAGGTACTACCCAACTACTTAAGGCCCTGATGACTCCGTCTACGCATGCGCGGAAACGGAGGCATGAAACGAGTTCGTTATTGATGACTCCGAGTTGCGCAGGCGCACTAGCCGGTTTCCTTTACGGCAGCCCCTCCTTCCCCCGAAACAATCATGGCGTCTGGATTTGAAAGCGAGCGGGTCTTAGCGGGGCGTAAGGAAGACAAGCGTCGCCAGCGCGAGGCGCTGCTGCAGCAGGTGACCCACCGGCTCGGCTTTTGGCTCCGCGTCCGGGGCCGTTTGCTTCCTTGAGGGAAGTCGCGCGTTTCTGAGCTTTAAAACAAACTCCAGAATTGGGACTCGCCTTCCCTGCTGTCTCTTTTAGTTAGGACATGACCGAGCCCTCCCGTCTAGACTCCGTCGGCTCTTGGCTTGGAGACGTCGCCATAAATATAAATAAATAAAAACCTTTTGTTTTGAAGGACTGCGCCTTAGGCCGGATTAGTCGCCCGGTGTAACAACTGGGCTTCTTTATGTCGTTTCGAACGTTTTCCAGGAAATGTAGTTTTACCAATGAAGCCATCTCTCGTATTGCTCTTGGAGAGAGACTCCCATGAAGTGCAGTCAATGGCAGTTTTGAAGTAGGGGTGGTGGTGGCGGCAGAGAATTCCCTCCTCCAGGCAATGCCTATTTATTAATATAGCCCCCTTCTTCTACCCAATTGCTCTGAGTGGTCCAAAGTAAAGTGATTAAAATATAAATCCACTGTTATCTGATTCTCAGTTGACTCAGCCTTCCATCCTTCCGAGCTTGGCAAAATGAAGACCCAGATTGTTGGGGGCAATATGCTGACTCTGTAAAACTGCTTGGAGAGGGCTGTAAAGCACTATAAAGCGGTATATAAGTCCTATCTTCATGAGGGAGTATTTTTGCATTTGGGAATACGTGAACAGTCTTATGTACAACAATTCTTTCACTGGGTTGTTGGGATGTCTTAGGAAATGAGAGAATTATGCAATATAGTCTTGTTCAAAGTCCCTTTTAAACTGTAGGCAAGGTATTAATGCATCATTGAATCCTACTGAGTGAGGCTATCATGGTGAGAGGTCCTTTGTGCTCTCTGAGCCTGGCTTTCTCCTTCTTTCTGCAGATGTTTCATTACCCAAACCAGGGATCATGGAGTCCTAGTGGACAATCACTTAAATATGAACCAGTAGTATGTGGCAGCAGCCAAAAAGCCAACACAATCCTAAATTACATTAACAGAGGGATAGAATCAAGATCTTGTGAGGTACTGGTACTGCTTTATAAAGCCTTGGTACGATCACACTTAGAATATTGCATTCAGTTTTGGTCACCATGTTATAAAAATATGTAGAGACCTGGAAAGACTAGAAAAGAGCAACTAGGGGTCTGGAGGCTAAAATATGAAGAATAGTTGCAGGAATTGGGTCTGTCTAATCTAGTGAAAAGAAGGACTAGGGGTGACATGTTCCAATATTTGAGAGGAACAAAGAAGATGGGGTTAAGCATCAGAAGGCAAAACAAGCAATGGATGGAAATTAATCAAGGAGAGAAGCAACCTAGAACTAAGGAGAAATTTCTTAACAGTGACAACAATTAATCAGTGGAATGGTTTGCCTTCAGAAGTTGCGGGTGGTCCATCACTTTTATGAAGAGACTGGACAATGCTGTAGGGTCTCCTGCTTGAGTAGAGGGTTGGACTAGAACACCTCTAAGATCCTTCCAATTCTGTTATTCCATGTACTGATGATGTTACCTAGTTTGAGTAATGAAACATCTGCAAGAAAACAAGCTCAGAGAGCACCAAGGACCCATCATTTATAATCCTGAGCTACAAATATTTTCCTTTATTGATTATATCATGTTTCCCTTTCTCATACTCCTGGTCTTATTATTCCATAGTTTATTTTAAGTTGTATGTAAGACAAAACAGTAGTACGGATGAGAAGTTTCCACAGGGAGCAAAGGGTCTCAGATACAAGTCTACCCTTGTAGTTGGCCATAGGTAGTTATTACATGCCTTATCCCAGTGATGGCTAACCTTTTTGTTGTCGCGTGCTGAAAGTGCGTGCGCGCATACATGCCTGCACCCATAATGCAATGTGTGTGCAACCCACACTCCCATGCATGTGCATGCATGCGTGACTCCCATCCCATGTGCCTCTGCACATGCCCACCCCCTGCTCATGTGCATGTGTCTCCCGCGCGCATGTCTCCCCCCACACATGTGCAGCAGATACCCGATAATCAGCTGGCTGGCAGGGAGCGCTTGCGCATGCGGAGTGAATCAGTTTTGGGCGACGGCTTGCGTGCCGGCAGAAAAGGCCTTATCCCAACCTACCTTACAGAGTTATTGTTGTGAAGAAAAATGGAAAGAGAGTTGTAAGACCTTGAGTTCTTGAACAAAATGTAGGGTAAAATATTATTAATCAGTAAATAATTTCCTTTTTTACTCCTTGGTGGTCTTAGAACCAGGGGAAAGAAGTCCCTTCCGATGTACATGTAGATTCATGTTATTTGCAAGTCAGATGGTGCCTTCAGATAAAAAGGATCCAAAGAAATGATTACATTCAGAGTTGATGAGCTTCTTTATTAACAGCCACATCATTAAACTCCAACATATACACAAGCTATAAGATTCTTGGTAAGATTGAAAATTAGGGGAGCCAGAACCTATGTTTTAAACTTCACAGCCTTGGTTTGCAAGAACTGTGTCAAGTTATTATTTTTTTAAAAAAACTGGATTCTATAAGCAAATGTAGTTTAAGATTATCCCACAAATATTGTTAAGCCTAAAAATCAGTTTGAGGTTCTGTTAAAAACTAAAAAGAAGAATGTACTCATGGAAACTTGAGAATAATTAATTCAGGCTGCCAAAGGGTATCATCCTTTTATTTTTGGCAAAATATTGCTATTTATGCAAAGAAATGGTTTTGTGTGTGTTGGCTTCCCACCACTAGCGTGGGAAAAGTTCTACAAAATTAGGAACATTTTAGGGGCGTTTTATGGCTCCTATCCTTACATTTGGGGTTGTGAAACTAGTGGTTTTATTTATTGTAGACCACTCCAATCCCAAAGGATGCTGGCAGTTCATGAAAAGCAGAAATAAGGACAGCAAAATAGTATAAAAATAAGATTCCAAACCAAAGTAAGATTACGGGCAATGAACTCAGACCAAAAGTATGATGGAAGAAACTATTTTTTAGAATCTTGTGGAAAGCAAGGTTGGAGCCAAGTATGCCTCTGGAGAAAGTGTGTTTCATAGCATAGAGGCTAATAGCTGAGAAGGCCTGCTGTATCACTCTTTAATGCATACAATAATATCTATGTGAATCAATAGCACAGAACTTCCACTATCCTAAGATTGCTGATAAAGACTTAGCATCCTACCCTTTGCAGGTGATAATGTCAATGAACTGTGGAGCTGGAGAAAATATACTGAAGGATCAATAATTCAATATATGAGGGAAGACCAGACAGTTCACTGGATGTACTAATAAAGCTAAATTTGAAATAATGTTGATCTGTAATGAGAAAGGTAGACTGAAGAATATATTGATATTTGAGGAAATCAAAGACAATAGAAAAACTGTCGGAAGACAAAACAGTTTAGTAGTATTTCTGGTATGAGCTTGAGATTAGAAGAACTTGAAGCAATTATGGATAGAAAATCCTTGCAAACTGTTATCTGATCACAAAGAATCAGAAGTGACTCAACGATGACAAGATTGTTGCTAAATGATTAGCAGACTTGAAACTTAATTTGTTATAGAGGAATATAGTTACTTTGCAGGGAAAAATTTGGAATTCTGCTGTATTAGATAAGGGCCAGCCAGTAACTATATTCATATGTATTATGAGAATACTGTAAGGCTGAAATATTAGAGATTTACCTAAAGCAAAAACTTTGAATACCACAGAAAAGACTGATGTGCTGTGAAAGGAAGCAAGAGTATTACAGTAATGCAGCCTTCTAAACTAATAATGAAAATCAGAAAAAATGATGGCTAATAAGGTCTGTAGCCTACATTTTTCCTTCCTATTCAGCACACAGTAAGTAGGTAAAATGAGTTTGAATCTTTATAGAAATGGAAATACGATTTAATAGGAATAATGGGCATTTAGTAGGATAGGCTCCATAACGGAACTGTCTGGACTGTGAGAAAGCACTACTTATTCATACATTCAGTTGAGCCACCTTGAGAAAACATCTTCTCCCAGTCCTGCTTCAAGTTACCTTGTCATCCATGGATATACGAGATGAATTAGAAAGAGAGGTGGTTGGAGAAGCCAGAAGGGAATTTGATAGTTCAATTTAATTGTTATTTCAGGAGATAAGAGTTGTGACAGTTGTTTTTCTATTTCTATATGCAAATCCCATTCATGTACCTCAAACGTGTTAGCATTTGGGATAGAAGTAGAAATAAAGGAAGTAATTAATTTATTTACAGTTTCTGCAAGCAGAAGGGATTTCTCAATTTTTAGTTGGTAGGAGAATATGGAGATAGTTGCAGTCCAGGATTGGCTCCACGCAGCCCAGGACTTCTTTTTTCCCTTTGCCCATCCTACCCAGAGAAACTATCACACCCAGCCTGTGACTGCTTTTGCTTTCTCCCTTCTCTGATGCCTTCTGCATTCTTTCTTCCAGCCTAAGCATTCTAAGCAGTTGTTTGAACCTTCTATGTCAGGGATGTCAAACTCAAGGCCCAGAGGCCAGATCTGGCCCACGGGGTGCTTGGATCTGGCCCACGGGCCACCCTGGAAACAGTGAAGGACTGGCCCATGGTGCTTCTGCCAGAGAGAACGGTGCTCAGGAGGACCGCTGGTGGCACTTCTGAGCTCCGTTTTTTTAAAAATTACATTTATATGCCGCCCTTCTCCAAAGACTCAGGGTGGCTTACAATTTTTGGGATACAACCCAGTGCACTCAGCAATAGCCTTCATTCCATTGTATATGCCTGCTTATTACTAAGCGGCATTTTTACAAAGTCACTTATTGCCCCCAACCATCTTGGGTCCTCAATTTACCTACCCCGAGAGGATGGAAGGCTGAGTCAACCTTGAGCCTGGTGGGATTCGAGCCTACAGTAATTGTAGGCAGCTGGAACTTAAATGCAGGCATTTAACAGCCTGAGCCACCAAGGCACTGGCAGAGGGTTGCAGGAGGCCATTGTAGCCAAAAATGGAGCTCATGAGCCCATTTTCTCTGGCAAAGTGTTCAGGCCACTAGAGGCACCCCTGACACAAGTGACATCAAGTTGGCCCCTCAAGGTCAAACACAACCCTGATGCATCCCTCAATGAAATCGAGTTTGAGACCCCTGTTCTATGTTATCATATAAACAGCAAATAAAGACAAAGCCAGGGAACATATGTAAATTAACCAATTGCCATTTTAATCTATCCCTTTATATAGGAGTATAATGATTGAAGGATGCAGTTTGTTTAAAAGTAGAAACCATTGTAAGGCAGGAGAGGAATTAAAACTAGCAGCAATCAAAGAGAAGAACAGTAATTTCAAAATACTGTAATACATGTTCGAGTTCAGTTAAGCGAAAGAATAAGTGCAAGTAACATGTAGCTCAGAATTGAACTTTGGGATTCTTGGTCCTTGATTGTTTGCTTGCAAATGTTTCATCACCCAACTAAATAACATCATCAGTGCTGGTAAATGTGGGGAATGCTCCATGTTTATTTACAATATCTTGCACCTCCAGTATTGGTCTCTCTGTGTGGGTAGTTTTCTCCTTAGTAGTTCCTTGATTAGGATAGTGTTTTCTGCTTGGTTGTTTGCCTGTGTTCTGGGTTTTTTGTTCTCCTTTTAAGCTTTTTATTGTGTCTTTGAAAGGGGTATAAATGTGGCTTATGTCTTTCTGTCTATTAATGGTTGATTTGTCTGAATATCAAGCTTCCAGGAATTCCCTAGTGATTTTGGATTTAGCATGGTCTAGGATGCTCAAAATTTCCCAGTTAAATTATGGGTGAGTCTGTCTCTGTACTGTGAAACTAAGGAATTTTCGTCATGTCTTCTGACTGCTAGTTGCTGTTTACAGATGCACTCTGCTAGTCTTCTGCTTATCCATCCTGCATAATGGTTGTACAGTCCTTACACTGAATGTTGTGGATAACTCCAGTCCCCCCACTTCCCCCTTGGGCTACTGTGTTTGGTTTCACTTAGGAAAGTTTGGAGTTTTCAACTGGTTTATGTCCATGTAGATTCTCAGTTATCCAGGTCATAGTTGTCCCAAAGGTGCCTTTTCCAAAAGACAACTGGACTTTCTTGTTTTTTTTTCCTTTGAAAACGTTTCGCTCCTTAGCCAAGAAATTTCTTGGATGAGAAGTGAAATGTTTAAAAAAAAAGAAAACCAGGAAAGTCTGATTGCCTTTTGGAAAAATCCCCTTTGGGACATTTTAGTTGTTTTGACTGCTACAGTGATACTGTGTGGTTGTAATCCTTAGTTGATTATTTTCAGGGTTATTTTTGATGTATGATAATACCATTTTCATAGCTTGCATTGTGTTGTAGCAGATGGAATGGTTAGGCCCTTTTTGATAAAGTTGCATTCTCATGAAGGTCCAGGTCAGGTGTGCCCCACCAGGACTGGGAAGACAGCGAAGGTCAGCTGTGGGTGGCACGAGCAATGGAGTGCATGGCAGAGTTGGTACAGTGTGGAGTGTGAATAAACAGAGTAGGGGACAGATACCAAAGGGTAGAAATGTGGGGGGGAGTTGAAGCATGCAGTTAAAGATTGTAAATGCAGATGGGCTGTTAAGCACCCCGGTTTTGATCATGATGCAAGAGTGCTGTAGTGGTTCTAACTTTGAGGGCTGAATGTAAGTGGATTGGACATAAGTACTATTTGTTTAGTGCCATTGTAATTTCAAACAGTTGCAGTTGAACAAATGGTTGAGAGCGCTATCTGGGCTTCAAAAGAAAGTAGTAGTCCATTTAAAAAAAACCTATCACATCCCAGCTCAATGGCAGTGTTTGGATGACCATGGCAAATCTAAAAAAACCTGGTCATAACCTGAATGGCAAATCCTGCAGAAGATCCAGGGCTGTAAGATAGAATAGGAAGGTCAGAAAACACTTCCAGAGAGAATAATGGAAATCATTTCTGTATTCTTGCTAAACAAGATACATTTTGTCTGTAAAGTCCCAAGAATAAGATGGAGGCTTAACCCATAACTCAATGGTGACCTTCATGAGAATGCAACTTTATCAAAAAGGCCTAACCATTCCACCTGCTACAACACAATGCAAGCTATGAAAATGGTATTATCATACATTTCTTGTAAGTCTGTTGTAATATATAATTGTAAACATACTTTCTTAAATGATTCTACTGATGTTTGTATGATAACGCTAGGTGTATGTAAAGATATTGTTCTGATACTTGGAATGAATAACATGGATGAATAAATAATTCTTAATAGGATTGGCAAAGCTATTAATGTATCTCAGAAGACCAAGGTTCTATCACCAGAACTAGAATTGTGGATGTTGGAGGTGCTCAGCATGGCAATAAATTAATTGACTGAAAAAAAATAATACTAAGGCTGCTTGATATAGATCAGTGGTGTCAAACTCAATTTCATTGAGGGCCACATCAGGGTTGTGTTTGACCTTGGGGGGCTGGGTGGGCATGGCCAGGGTGGGCGTGGACAGCTCTCCGTCGCTCATGTCAGGGGCCCTTGTGGTGACCTGAGTGCTCGCTACCCTCCCAAGCTCTGTTTTCACTGGCAGAAGGTTGCAGGAGGCCGTCGTAGCAGAAAACTGAGCTTGGGAGGGCTTCATGCGACCCTCCTGAGCTCCGTTTTTGCTGGCAGAGGGTTGCAGTAGGCAGTCGCAGCCAAAAACAAAGTTTGAGCTCCATTTTTGCTGGCCGAGGTACCGCGGGCCAGTCCTTTGCTGGTTCTAGGGCAGTCCTGCGGGCCAGATCTTAGCATCCCATGGGCTGGATTCAGGTCCCGGGCCTTGAGTTTGACATCCCTGATATAGATGGTTCATTGGAAAGAAGTATATAAAGATGTGCTATGGCAAGAAATGCGATTGGTGCTTTCTAACAGTTGCTTAAATGAGAGTAAATTAAGAAAACATCAAAGGTTTATATTTTTCTTATTCTGAGATAGATGGACTCCAAGAAAAGTTTATAAGAAATAATACAATAGATATGTTACCCTATGGTAAAATGGGCAGCCAATAAACTTTATAAATAAATAATAAATAAATGTACATCTAAAATGCCAGTTTTCGCCTGCCTGGTATCCTTCAGATACCAATTTTCAATCTGCTATCCTATTCTTCGAACTTCCAGATGTCTTAGCTAGCTGTTGAGGATTTGATAGGGAATAATGTCAGTTATGATTCTAAAATTTGGCTCTAAAATATTGGAGAAGGGAAAAGGGGCACACATTTGGAGAAAACTGATCTTTGTCTTATAGTGGATTTGTATGTTGTTGAGTAAGTCTTTATTACTTGCGTTCCAATCAATAGCTATATATTTACTATACTTTGGAATCAAGAAGCAATTATCTAACATGAACCAGAAATGATTAAGTCACTTCATATTAACCCTAAATCAGTCCAAATGTAACCTCAAGATAATTGCTGGAATTGCCTGATAAATTTATTCTCGAAGGTTATTCAGGAAAGGAAAATGAAAAGGTTTTACTCTAGTCTGGTTGTTTCCATATAGCCAGTGAAATGTTGAAGTTTCTTTTCTTTGGAAACATGAACCAAATCCTGGTGAAAGAGTAATGTTGGGTGGATAAACTGGGTAGCTCAGAATTGCATATATGCTATTGTTTCATGGACTCTTATCATTTCCCATTAGCTAATCAAGCAAGTCTTGTATGAACAGGACCATACCAATTTTAATATTTTAATGTTAATATTAAGTAGATGTTAATATTGTACACATGTAAACAATAATAAATGAAGTATATTCTTCATGGTTTATTAGCTTTTTATAGTTAACAAGTTACATAGATTAACAGCAAACAACTCTAAAATAATTCACTTCCTACTCAAGGTGGATCTGTGAATGGGGTGTTTGTGTATCTTCTTATTAAATTCAAATATGAATTCAAAAATTAATGAGCACAAACCTTGAACACCAAGTATTTATTCCCCTGAAAAAGGGAAATAAATCTAAAATGAGGTACTGAATTTCATTTGCACAAGATAGCATTAAATGAAAACAAGGCTATTAAATGAAAACAAGGTTATTTTAAGCTTAGCTTGTGTTGAAAAAGATAAGGAAAGTTTATTCACTGCTGTAAATTCAATAATTCTCCCAGCCTTAGATATTTCAGTATGCAGCTTCAAATGGGGTTAAATGGCTCATTCTTAAATCTGTATTGGGTTACAGCCTTATCAGATGATTTGGGTAGCATTGAAGCATGCAAATAGAATAAGAATTGTATGTTATCAGTTTGTGTTTATTTTGTAATATCCCATTTTTGCCATTCCACCAGTAGGAGCTAATGAAATTAAATGTAAGTAGCGCTGCTTATCCATAATTCTATTATCCTTAATTTTACATATCTGTTGTGACTAAAAAGAGAGCACATCATGGTATCTGAAATAAAATGTTTATGAACTTTTGGGGGTGGTGGCGGCTTTTTGGGGGTGGGGTTACATTATGCAAAATAGCAGTGGCTGTCAGATATTAGCTTTTTCAGTATCTTATTATCTGGAGTTTCATTATTTTCTGTTGCTAGGCAGGAATGAAAAATATGAATAATGTATAGAGACGTGTATCATCAGAATATCACAATTTGAGTTAAGAAATGCCTATCTCCAGCAAAAGTCCTACAATCACATAACAGATAGCTCTATTTGCTTGGTTATTATGGAAAACAAGAACTGTTTAAATTTTTAAGTTGAAACCATCGTATCTAATAAATGGAAGAATATATTGGACCGAACATTGAAGGACATTGCTAAATGGATGTCTTGTTACTATATTTAGGAATTCCCTCAGTGCTGACTGCCAGAGGAATTATGGAAAACTTACTTGAAAGTGTATCTGTCCTTATGAAGAGAAGTATTGAAATACGTGAAAAGGAGAGTGACAAGACTTACTTGTGTCCTGCTCACTGATTTGTGACAGTCATCAAAATAGAAACTAGTTTAGGAGAACTGCAAATTCTGGGATATTTTTTTGAAAAGTGTAGTGGTGCCTGAGGGAATGTCAGAGGTGCATCTGTGGAGCTGTCATCCCTTCTATGACACAACTAATATTTATTTCATTTAGATTTTTATATTTATTTTATATAGAAAGTTATGTCATTTAGTTCTTGATATATATGTAATTTTTATTAAGGATTTTGATTATAGTAGTAAAATGATACAAACTAAACTTAGTGGTTTAAGGCAAGAAAGAGAGAATAGAAAGGAATAAAAAGTGTAACAAAGAGAAGAAAAAGTGAGAATATAATAAAGAAAAAAGAAATATATAAAGTGACTTCCAACTTTTGTCATGTATAAACAGATTTAGTGTAAACTCTTCACCCCTTCTAAGATTACAAATGTTTATCTCTTTGTCCCATATCTGTTATCCATAAATGTGTTTTACTTTTGATCAAAAAAACACAACTTTATATTTTTTTTACTTATAATAATCTTAATGTGTAGTTCATAGAAATATTGTCATAGGGTTTGATTTCTCTTCATTTCTTCTTTGTCCCATTTGCCAGAATTCTCCAAGGCTTTAACAATCCAATAGGAAAATCCAATAGCAAAAATGATTCAGGTTACTGTCTTGGTTTGTCATTTGTATTTTCCTTTTAAAATTTAAAACCTTAACTACTTTATTTTATAGATCAAGTGAAACTTCCTTTTGTGAGTCATTCTTTTGGCTTGTCAGTTGTAAACACACGTTCAATACCATTTGCTTTCATCTGATAAAATGTGTTCTACATCTGTTATTTCATCTTTTGGACATAGACATCATTATTGACATTGTTGATACTGTGACTACTGTTTTCCGATTCCCATTCTTCAAAATTCTCCTTCAGTATTTTCATTGTTGCAGTGTTTTGCAACATTTTACAGGTTTGTAAGTCTTTCCTTTATGTAAAAACTTTAATTCCCTCTTGTGTCTACTTTTTGAAATCATGAAATTGCTTATCTTCCTTTTGTCTTGTACAACCAAATCGCTATATTTTCCACGAGAAGTTGTTTATTCTTTATAATATCATTCCAAAAATATACAAATATTTCAATATTCCAAATTTATCTGAACTCCTTGTTTATCTCTTTCTAAGATCAAAATCTTATTTAGCTTTTTTCTGTTTATTTCAGATTCTTTAAATTCTTAAATTTATGATTAAATTTTTCTTTTGTTCAAGATTGAAAGCACATTCACTCGGCATTTTGTAATTAGCTTAGAAGTAATTAATGAGCAATTTCTGAAAGTGATTAGAAAGTGAGGCTTGTGAACCTAGTGTTCTTTAAAAGTCTCCACCATGGAAGTTCCCATCAATCAATTATATTTGAATGCTCCTGAAACTTGTGAGTTGAATTGATTCTATCATATTTGAATTACAGTACTTTGGTAAATAAGGTTAGAAACAAGTTTTACTTTGAAGAGATATTAAAACTTTATTGTCTGTAGAAAAGGAAAAAAAATGTTATTTTACTAGATATTTTTGAGTTTGTTTTAATATCTTTATATATTTATTGGTCATTTTCATAAGTAATATATTTAGAAATGTATCTTTACAACTTACTTTGACTTAATCATAAGATGTCAATTTAAATCACTATTCAAGAAGGCTCCATTTAAAGTGTATCGCTAAATGACTATGGAGATTCTTGGTACGGGCGCATAGACAGGGCCTCCTCAGGGTACTGTCCGTGGCTCAATGTCGCTTGGCAGGGACCCGGGGGAGAGCCTATTCTGTGGTGTCCCCCACTTTATGGAATCTTCTTCCACTGGGGCTTCGGCTTGCTCCCAATCTCCGTACCTTCCGCCACGAGTTAAAAACCTGGCTGTTTTTACAATCAGGGCTGTGGTGACTCCTTGGGTTTTTGTTCACTTTAAATTTGGAGGGTTTTAATGTTAATTCGGCTTATTTGGTTTAATATGGTATTTATTTATTTATTTATTTATTTATTTATTTATTTATTTATTTATTTATTTTATTCGACTTATATGCCGCCCCCTCTCCCAAAGGACTTGGGGCGGCTCACAAATTAAAAGAAAATACAACAATAAATTACCTAAAAACCGTATTAAACAAACTAAGCCGAATTAACATTAGGTAATTTATTGTTGTATTGTTTTTAATTTGTGAGCCTCCCCGAGTCCTTCGGGAGAGGGGGTGGCATATAAGTCGAAATAATAAATAAATAAATAAATAAATAGGCCTATTATAACGGCTTTTAGTAAGAAAAATTAAGCTGACTATAATTCTTTTTCTTTTAAAACTCCCCGGCTAGTCTTATGCTTCATTGATTCGGCATAATCAAGTATCTCTGAGATATAATGGAGCATCACTGATTTATTCCAAAAAGAGTATTTCACTGAAGAGTTAAGCATTACTTTATATGCATATTTAGAATTTGCTGCATTATCCATATCCCTTTTTCCACTTTAGGCAAAAGCTAATTATGAAAAAGATGAAAGACGCAAGGAACTGAAGCGATTGCGAGGGGAAGATACTTGGATGCTGAATGATGTGAATGAGCGTTTAGAAGAAATGAAAAAGGTAAGGCTTGTGATGTCATCTAATAAATATTTGCAATGAGCAATGTATTAATGACTGTGGGCAAGCCATGTTTTAAAAGTCACTGTTGATATTGCCATTGAAATCATTTTAAATTTGTGAATAAGCAAAAGATTTGCCCACTTATTTCCATTCTAGTTATGCTGCACAGGTAACAATAATTTAAAAATAACATCGTATTGCTTAATTCAATTAAAAACAGATGAAATATTACGTGATGCGGAAATGACTGCATTGCATTGCTAGTATCATCGCCAACATACTTTTCATTCATCATCTTTTTGTAATCGTGGGAGGGAAAAATCCTCTGAGGTAAACTTAAGAATCCAGGAGGACCAGCTGTTAAGTAGTTTAAATGCATGCTCATAAAATTTCAGTTTTAATTTAATGAATTTATAGAAAAAGCAAAATGAGGCAAGTGCTTCAAAATGTGATAATAGGCAGTGCAGGCCAAATTCAATCAAAGTCCCAGGAAACCAATTTTCTGCTGGGTTAGCAAAAAAATAAATAGTTTGGTGGCTCAGGCTGTTAATTGCCTGCACTTAAGTTCCAGCTGCCTACAACTGCTGTAGGCTCGAATCCCACCAGGCTCAAGGTTGACTCAGCCTTCCATCCTCTCGGGGTAGGTAAATTGAGGACCACAAGATTGTTGGGGGCAATTAGCTGACCTTGTAAAAATGCCGCTTAGTAATAAGCAGGCATATACAATGGAATGAAGGCTATTGCTGAGCACACTGGGTTGCATCCCAAAAATTGTAAGTCGCCCTGAGTCTCCGGAGAAGGGCGGCATATAAATGTAATTAAAAAAAAAAAATAAAAAAGTTTTTGGAAAGAAATTTGAATGAATTTAAAAACAAATTCTGGAACATAAAAGCAAATGGAAGAAATAATTGTGAAATGTTGAACTGATGTTCAGCATAGATAACGACAACATAATTATTACATGTTGTTACTAAGGCATTGTACAAAATAACTCTTGCCACCGATAATTACAAATAATCCAAATAAGATTAGCTTTGAACCTAGTAAACAAATATTAGCACTAAAGGATCAACACAATCCAGTTGAAACAATAAACTGGGGATACTGCAGAGGATATTTACCTAATGGTTTAACAAAGGTATTAATCTGCAATAGTCAACTATCAGATGCTCTGCCTCTAAACCGTTAATTAAATTAAAAATATTTTAATACCCTTTTAAAAAGTTATCGCATTTCTATAGAGATATAAAGAAAGAAGAATTACTGGCAACATCCTGAAAGGCCTGGAGCTCACAGTCACCCAGGAATGAGAAACTGAAAGAAGAGTGAGAATTAGAGGAATGTAAAAAATGAGCAAAAGGATAGGTGAATATTGGGAAATTTCTTAAGTACACCTACCAATTAGGATCCAGTGAGGAGCCTTGCACTATAGTGACATATGAGAATAAGGTGAAAAGATTGGAATAGCCAAGATAAACTATTCTGGAGTAAGTTCAGAGGAAGGAGAAAAAAATTAGAATCTGTTAAAATAATGTAGACATAGGACAACTAAAACATACACCTAAATAGCATCTCCTCTGCAAGAAAGCCCAGAACACAAATTAAGTAGTGACTAGAAGTGGCAGTTGTGGCTAGGTTGACCTTGGTCGGTTTAAGATTGTATTTCCAGTTGTTGCCATTCACTTTCAATCACTCATAGACTGATCACTTGCAGAATGGATTAGTGCAATGCTATACCATAATGTTAAAATACTATAAGGGGCTGTCCTTGAAGAGCATCTGGAACCCACAATTGGTTCAAAACGCAGGGGAGATTTTTCCAAAGGGTGGGCACCTATTCTAGACTTATTTGGCCTCTCAGTGGCTTTTAATACCATTGCTTCTTAGTATTGTCCACCTATGCCATCTGTGGGGTTGAGGAATATTATTCTTGGTAGTTCTAATCGGTGCTGGTGGGGGAGAGGTTGGCTTGATGGTCTCTGATTTGTGGGTAGCTTTAGAGATTGGCCATGTTTCCCCTACTTTTTCATCATTTGTATGAAAATGTCTGGAGAGATCATTTGATAGTTCAGAATTTAATATCATTAATATGCTGAAGATACCCAGTTGGATATCTTACATGGAGTCATGAAGGAGATGGTATCAGCATCCTTTCCTGACACTTAAAGGCTAAAACAGGTAGATGCTGATGCCACCAAATTTATTCCTTAATGGATAAGTACTACCTTTCAGAGACTAGGCCTACAACTTGGGGAACATTCTGGACTTACAGCTTATCCTGGGTCAGCAGGTAGAAATCATGGCTGGGGAAGGGGGGGGGCTATTCCCAGCCTCACATGGTCTACCTGGGACAAGAGAACCTGGCTACTGTAATTATGTCCTTTTCACCACCCAGTTGGACTACTGCAGTGAGCTCTACTTGTGTTCCAAAGGTGCTTTTTTCAGGAGGCAACTGGACTTTCTTGTTTTTTCTTTTGAAGGCATTTTGCTTTTCATCCAAGAAGCTTCTTCAGCTCTGACAGGATAGTGGGGAATGGAAGGATTTATATTCCTTGCAGATATTTGCATCCTTTTAGAAGGTTGTTGAAGCACTTGGAGGTTTATCTGTGTCCTCAGGGTCACCCGAGTAGTGCTCCTGCTATCTGTAGTCTGCAGTTTTTTCAAAGATGCCAATTACCAGCTGTCTGCAAGGAATATAAATCCTTCCATTCCCACTATCCTGTCAGAGGTGAAGAAGCTTCTGGAATGAGAAGCGAAACATCTCCAAAAGAAAAAAAAACAGAAAGTCCAGTTGCCTCCTGAACAACCATGGGACAACCATGTCCCATGGGACAACCATGACTGGATGACAGAGAATCTCTATAGACTTTTCGCTCTACTTGTGGTTACCCATAAAGAGTATTTGGAAAGTAAAGTTGGTCCAGATGCATCAGCCTATGTACTTTCTGGCTGTTGGTGTTGGGAGGGTATAACACCATGATGAAGTATAAAATATGGGGTAAATCAATACCCAGTCAAATCAGATTATCACTAAGTTTTATATACAGAAAAGATATTTACAGTAACTTGAGCTTGTATCTTTTTGGTCATTGAATCAACAGCGGTGATGCCAACTGAAGAAGGGACATGTTGCTTAGTCAAGTAATATTCACTAGGTTAGCAATAATAATAATTGTAGCTTTGTAAAATCAACTTTGTTATTGTAGAATACATCTTTTATATGTATGTTTCTAACACATGCTAAATAATGTATCTTTCTGTCAAGAAGCTTTGGGTGTGATGTATAATAAAATAAACCATTAAGCAAAGTATCCTGGGATGTTTTTAGCAGGGTGGTGATTTAAAAATGATAAAACACTGTGTAATTTCCTAATTCTAGTTACGTGGTTTGTCAGATTATACAAATGTTGCTTTTTGTAGGAACATGCTGTTACAAAGAAGAAGCATTCAAAAAAACATAAAAGGGAAAAGAAGAAAAAGACTAAAAAAGAAAAAACAGATGATTCACCTGATACTAGCTCTGTAAGTTTTAAAATCCAAGTTGCCAGTTGAGAGAAAGCTATTTGTTATCTATATTAGTGACTAGCTCTATACCCGTGCTTTGCAACAAAACTTTGGATCGGGCTTAGTTTTGGGGGAAGAAAATAAGGGGGAAAAAAATTCTGCCTCTGCCTACCAGCATTCATCGGTATTCATCTGCCTAGTGTCCTGTCTGTGTGTGAGAGTTGAGGGCTGGTTGGAAACTGAAACATGGAAACTGAAACAGTTTTTGATATGTGAGCAAGAAGGAGAGAGCAAGGAGCCTGGGCGTGGCTTAGCTCAACTGTTCTGTAGTAAAGCTGGTTGGTACTGTGAAACTAAAAGTGAAACTGAAACTCTTCTCCTCTGCTTGTGTTTTGCATTTGGAAGAGATTTCTTTTCAGGTGGGGACGGGGAGTAGAACTCCTTAGCATTAGAGCATGTTAATAATAATATAGGAAATTCTAATGCTCTGATGGTCATTTTGAAAAATCCTTTCTTAGTGAGCACCTAGAAGCCAAGAGGAACATATGTGCCAAATTTCAAGTTTGTAGGCTTTACAGTTCTGGAGATTTTGTGATGATGCATGAGTGCTTTTTGCTTTTTATATATATATAGATTATATACTTAGGCCTTAGTTTGATCAATATCCTGGAATTTAATTTAATTGGCTATTTAAAAAAAAACATAAGCATGCAAATAGACCATTAGGTCAGAGGAAGAAAATTCCACCTGTATTAAGAAAGTGAGCTGAACAGATAGTGAAATGAATATTCATTTTGAAGCATACATCTGATGTAACATGGAAGAAATAGAAAGCACATTGTAGAAAGAGCCAGATTTCAGATGCTGGGTCTTTTCTCATAGTGCTATATGCATTCAGTATGGGTAATAATGCATCATTAGACGCAGTATACAGAATATTGGTCTGCTTGAAAGGTTAAATATGAACTTGTTTGTCTCGTTATTGCTGTTGTATAGTGATGCTGTTCATTGCAATACTTGACAGCAATGTTATTTGGACTCTATTCTACATTATTACTGGATATGCTCTGCACAATTTTACAAATTTAGCTTTAACATTCAGATAGTATTGGATTTCAAGTCCCTGAGGCGCAGTTGGATTAGCTGGTTTGATAACAAAGCAGTGTTTCATAACTGGTGGCTGCATACTTTTTCTTAAACTATAGATCTGCTTATGATCAAGGTCGATTATTTCACTTGAAGGAAGTTGCCATTAACAATACTGTTGTCTGCACTTTGTTTGGGTTTTTCTTCTAATTGTGTTGTTATGCATAGGCTATATTGTTGCCTCTTCTCATCATTCCCACAAGTTCTGCTGATCGGGTAACTTCCAGCTGTGAAAATGTGTTGGCTTTATTTTAGCATTTTAAGTGGTCATTTTAACAGGAAGACTACAAAAGTAATTCCTTTCAAAAGTCTTTTGAGAGTTAACAACCCGTCTTTTTATGTAGCGCTGTATTATTAATAATAGTACCCAAGTGAACAAATTGATGACCTATTTTCAGTGGGGAAAAGTGACTAATATATATCAGCTGTACTTAGTTACTTTTTCTCTGATTGCCCAACTCTTATAAATACATTTAAAGAGCTGCAGTCTCCAATAAGACTATTTTAATGTTATAATAGTCCCTTTAGTCTCTCCTTCTGGATAGCTGAGATAACTCTCCTATTTGTATAGAAAAGGAAATAGGTTTTTAAATGACTTTTATATTGTTTTATTGAGCTTAAAAGCCCTCTACAATCCACTGAAACACATATGATTATTTGAAAATGTGTTCTTAGGGTTCTTCAGAAGAATGGGTGGAAGCGCCTCTTGCACAGTCTTCTAGCACAGAGCAGGCTTGGAAGGCAAAGAAGGAAGAATCAGAAGAAGAAACCGTGGAAAACCCTACATCAATTCAGGTTACCATCCTTTTTGTAGATGGGAATTGTGCTTAACATTTGAGGAAAGAAGTTGACAATCAGTAGGGAAATGTCAAACTGGTTGCCTGGCCAGGGTTTCTTGTTTTTCCTTGGACTGGGAAGATTTAAAAAAAAGGTTGCTAATCCTATTTTAAGATTCAGTTGGCTCCATTTCTTCTGAGATTTTGGAAAGCTTTAAAAACATGGCTCTTTTCCTGGGTATAGAGGTTGAGAGGTTAATTTGATCTGTGAGACAGATGTATCCTCTGTAAACAATTTATTCCATCCTTGGTTGTCACTATTTATATGTATTACTATTGATTGTAGTTGTGTTTTTAACTTTATGTTAGCTTCCCAGAGTTGCCCTTGCAAAGAGACAGGCAATCATTTCTATGATTTCTTTCCCCACAATTGCGGTTGAAAGTTCAATATGATTACAAACAAAAACTACCAGTCCAGGGACAGAGAGTTTCAAACTTCCCTGGAGTAGTGATATATATTCTTTAAAGCCTAGAATGCCTTTTTAAAGCCTAGATCCTAATGTTCTATAAGGATAGTTGGTAGATTTCCATCAAGTACTAAGTTCTAATTTTTTAAAATCAGAAAGTGGTTCATGGTATTCTGGGCAATGGCATATTCAGGAAGGAAAAAAATAGAGTGCACCAGAAAACACCAGGAAATTCCATCCTTGATTTTTCTACTTCTGACTACATGCAGTCCTGGATCCTAGAGGGTAAAGATGGATTGTGCATCATCAGAGTGACCATTGATGGTATGCTCCTAACTTGACCCTGTCTTCCAATGCTACATGAATTGCCATTGTAACTGAATCCATCCACACACACCTTCTTGTGGCATTGTGTAGATCTTACCTTGGACTCCTGTTTCTTTGTGTAGTCCTGGGGTTACAATGGCAATCAGGATTGCTAGGACAGTCATCACTAAGCAATGCGGTCACATGTCATAGCTCTTTATGATTGAATCATCATCCCAACTGTTGTTGTAGCCCGATGGTTACTTACATTTCTTGCAATTAATACAGTTTTTTATTTTGTTTCTTGAACTGCCGAAGAAAAAAGCTGTGGAAAGTATATGTGATAGTGTCTGGTTAGAAACGAGAAGAAAACTCCTATTATGTGAAGAAAAGCAAGCAATTCACCAAAATTTGGAATGAATTAGTTGGTTTCTGAATATAGGAAGTAGGAAATATGAAACAGATAATGTTCTCTGAGTGTATCACAGTGATTCTTTTTATTTTAAGAGCATAGATATGATTTCCCCCATCCCACTGTTAATGCTGACAGGAATAAAAATAAATGTAATGAAGTTTTTAAAAATTTTCAATATGCATTCTTTCTCTTTGCTCTCTCTGAGAGAGAGAGAGAGAGAGAATCTGTTAGTAAATATTTTCCTAAAGAAAGTAAAAGAGTGAAATTTGAAAAGTGCAGTAAAACCGCAATTCCTGGGGGCATGAAGATAGCATTATGCAGACATTCTTCTCAGACTTGAAAAGGGCAAAGAGCAAACATTTTACATTAAACAATAGGCAAGTATTTTGAAAATGAGGATTCCACCATTTGAATTGAATTGAATTGAAACTTCTTCCACAGTGGCAGAAGCATTTGGGAAAGCCATCAGCGATTCAGTGTAGAGGCGGATTTTTAAAAACTATATTTTATTTCTGGCTTCTTTTCAGGAATGATTTGGGGTTAGTAACACATCTTAAAACATCAATAAAATTAGCTGTAAGCCTACATTAATATGCTTACCAACCATTTTTTAATTAGCTTATCCCTTTCAGAAGTACTGTTCACAAAACATATTTACAGGGCTTTTGGGAAAATTTAAGGCCAATTCTTTTCCTGTAAAAGAAATATTTTTCACCATTGCTGGGTCAGTGCTGTGCTTGACTGCCCTTGCAGGATTTCTGAAGGCAGGAGTACATGTATGGCTTGGCCAGAAGTGTAAATAGGTTGAGTTCATTTCAAAGCATTGCATGAATTGCTGATATTATAATGCTTTAATGTTTATTGTGGGTTGCGGTTGCCAACTATTTTAATACTTTTGAGAATGGGGATTATCAATTATAATAATGGGGGTAGATCTTTTAATTATTCTCTTCCACTGGGTCATGAATATTTTCTCATATTTTTATTTCAGTGGTTCTGGCAAATTGTTTTTCTTGAAAGCCTTTCAACATGGCCCTTGATGTGCAAATACTATTCAGAGTATCCAAATTGGGCCACAAACAAATGTGTACATTTATTGAATTCATCTTAACAGTTCATCTAATACTTGGACAGATTGAGCAGCTAAATATTGTAAGAAGTATATAATGCACCTGACTTACGATGCCCAATTGAATAAAGCAGATAAATGAAACGGTGTGTATTGCGTACCACCAATGTTCCAGCATCTTGTAAAATTGTCAAAATATGAGATTCTTAACAGAGAAAAAATTTCCCAGTGTTCATATACATTTGCATTATATTCCAATTCTCACATGATCTGTTGCCATTACTTAAAATGCATTCTTTAAAACATATGTATGGAATTAGAAAAAATGATGGATGGGCTAGGCTTATGAATTGCTGTAAGATTGTTAAATGGAAATTATTCTATTTTTAATGTCTTCAAAACACCCGACAACTTTCTTTATTCCACAGCCTGTAATTTCATTTTTTTCTGTCATTTATCTCAAAAGTAAGCTGTTGCTGAGTTTGGATCTATTTTAATAAGAAAAAAAAAGATGTGTTTCTTTTTTCATAGAGGGATGAATGGATGACCTTAGATTTTATGTCTGTGAAAACACTGTCTTCAGCATCACTGAGGGCTGAAAAGCAGAAAGAAAAAATATTGAAGCAGCAGAAAGCACAGGAAAATGAACAGGTAGATTTGGTTACTAATTGATTAAAAGTTTGCAAGGAACTAGCCAACAGCCAGAATGTGAATTTCTTCAGTTATCAGATATTAATTTGTGGATTCAATTCTCCTGAGAGCCAGTTCAGGTTTCCATGCTTTATTTATAATATATGTGTAGCCATAGGGCATTCCATCCAGCAGTAATAAGTATTCTGCTTGTCTGGATGATTCTTGCCCAAAAATGAAAATAAAGTCCTAGGAGCAAATGAAGCCATATTTTTTGTGATGTATAAGAATTAGAAAAACAGAATGATTTTAATATAAATAAAAGTAACATTAAATAAATTTGCTTTGCAAACAAAATGCAAGAGCCTTCGCTGAATTTTAATTTGATTACTTTGGCAGGTAACAATTGGTTTCCTGTTTGTTTTTAAACTAAAAAGCTTGAATTATTTTAGTGCTGGCTACGAGGCCACTGTTGAATTGTGGTTTCTTACTTTTAATTGTATTTTAATTATTAATTATATTAATGGGTGGAATGCCTTATGGCTACACATATATAACAAATAATGCTTTTCTGTTAATAATCAACTTATGCCATTGTTGTCAAACTAATTTTCCCCCTATTTTTGATGTAAAATCGGTCAAACTTATATATTTATTATTTATTAGCTGAAATAAGTTAAAGTTTTGGGGTACTTTCAACCTTCGAATACAAAATTAGCAATGGCAGTAGCATTTTAGACTTGTATACCACCCCATAGTGCTTTTCAGCACTCTCTGGCTGGTTTACAATATTTCCTTACTGCCTCCAACAATCTGGCTCCTCATTTTATTGACCTCGGAAGGATGGAAGGCTGAGTTAACCTTGAATTCCATCAGGATCGAACTCCAGGCTAAGGGCAGAGTTTGCCTGCCGCACTGACTTAACCACTGCACCATGTTAGAACATATAACACAGAACAATAGGATTGGAAGGAATTTTGGAGGGCAATCCCTGTTCAGGCAGGAGACCCTATGCCATTCCAGACAAATGGCTGTCCAGCGTCTTCTTGAAAACCTCCAGCTATGGAGCACCCACAACTTCTGAGGGCAAGCTGCTCCACTGATGAATTGTCCTCACTGTTAGGAAGTTTCTCCTTAATTCTAGGTTGGATCTCTCTTTGTTAATCTTCCACCTATTACTTGTCTTGCCCACAGGAGAATAGGTTGACTCCTTCTTCTCTGTGACAGCTACTCAAATTCTGGAAGACTATTATAATATATATATATATATATATATATATATGTATGTATGTATGTATGTATGTATGTCTTGGTGTATTCAGGTCTTGTCCCGTGTAAGATTGAGAATACCTTGGCAACGTTTCGACGAAATCTCATCCGTCATCTTCAGGCTGGTGTCTTCAGCCTCGTTCTTCTGGGACGACTTCTCCCAGAAGAACGAGGAACGACTTCTCCCAGAAGAACGAGGCTGAAGACACCAGCCTGAAGATGACGGATGAGATTTCATAAACGTTTCTCCAATCTACAAACCACCAAGACCCTCTACTACCTTTACCCGATGAAAATCTCTGAAAACACACACACACACACACACACACATATATATATATATATATATATATATATATATATATATATATATATATTTGTTTTCGTTCTCCCAGGAGAGAAGCTGAAGACACCAGCCTGAAGATGACGGATGAGATTTCGTCAAAGCGTTGCCAAGGTATTCTCAATCTTACGGGACAAGACCGAATACACCAAGACCTACATACCTTTACCCGTGAAAATCTGAAAACACACACACACATATATATATATATATATATATATATATATATATATATTTGTTTTCGTTCTCCCAGGAGAACGAAGCTGAAGACACCAGCCTGAAGATGACGGATGAGATTTCGTCGAAACGTTGCCAAGGTATTCTCAATCTTACGGGACAAGACCGAATACACCAAGACCTACATACCTTTACCCGTGAAAATCTACGAAAACACACACACACATATATATATATATATATATATATATATATATATATATATATATTTTTTCGTTCTCCCAGGAAACGAAGCTGAAGACACCAGCCTGAAGATGACGGATGAGATTTGTCGAAGCGTTGCTAAGGTATTCTCAATCTTACACGGGACAAGACCCGAATACACCAAGACCTACATATATATATATATATATATATATGAACTTGTATGCCGCTCCCTTTCCGAGACTCGGGGCGGCTCACAACTAAAATACAGAACAATAAATACTTAAAAAACCATTAAACTAGATTACAAGCCCAAATATTAAAACAATAGGATAAAACAAATTAAAAGGTCCATCCCACCCCTAGTCCTAATATCACCCTAGTCCTTTTTTTTGTTGTTAAACTAGAGATATCTTGTAGCGCAATTCTTCTTCATATGATTATAGAGGTAAAGTAAATTGGATGAGGCACAAATGGTACTTCCATGAAACTATTAACTATGCAACTTTTGGGTTTTTTTTTTGAATTGCCAAATAGTTGCTGCTTGCAGAAAGAGAACTGAACCCATATTGGAAAGATGGTGGTACAGGCTTACCAACAGAAGTATCAACATCAGTAAAAGGTAATATTGTTCTATACATTTTGACTGTCTCTGTCTCTGTCTCTCTCTCACATACACACACACACATCTTCATTACTGTGTTGATGCTAAAATAAAATTAATATTAGTTGGTAATGATTACCTTCATTAAAATTGTACCTCATAACCGCAGAATATTTTAACTCATTTCTTTTTTTTCTAATCTTAAGAGCTTGACCTTCAGAATGTGCAGAATCCATCATGAACTAATTAAAAAAAAGCAGATTGTACTCAGACATGATGAATTGTTGTCATCTCATTTGGCCTGTTTCATTCCATTATACAAATTGCAGCTTTAAAATATTCAAGGGCTGAACTTTTGTGAATCCTATTTTAAATAAAGTACACCAAGGGTACTATCAGGAGCAGAATATTATTTATGTAACCCTTTTTCATGTCTCTCTTTTCTCTTCTAGAAAGAGCAAATACAAGGGTGTGTGAGAGAATGTGTGTATGTGTGCACCTGCCGCCCGCATGTGTACAATACTATTCATAAAATTACGCAAACTCTGTGGTGTGCTAAATGGTAGAGATGTTTGCTGAATGACAAATAGTGATGCAGGATGGAAATATAGTCTAACTTCACAATGTTTACAGCTAAAGTTACTTAAATGTCAAAGTGCCAAAAGAAAGAAATACTGAAATTGCATGTGTCAAGAGTTGAACTTTATATGTTTAGATGTACTTCTAAATAAAAATTCATTATAACACGAAAGGACCCTAAGATTTATTTTATTACAACTACCTTCCTTGCTGAGTTTTTTTTCTCATGCATTTCCATGAGAAAAATGGAAATGTTCCTAGTTGTTCAAGTAAAAACGCAATATTTTTCCTCTGTAGTTACTCACTGAATATGCTACAAAAGTGGTTAGTTACAAGTTACCGAATCCATTAGTTCCACTGTCTCTCTGTCACCTTCAAGAGTGGACTAATTTTTAAAGACTATTAGGTGGACTGTGGTTTTCAAATGCATGTAAGAACACAAACACAAATGGGATAAATGTACCATTGTTAAGAATATTTCTGACTAGAATAATATATGTTGCAATGGAAACACACCATATGCAGTTGGCACTAAGATTATTTAGGTAATTGTATTACATTTCAGAATGCAAATACTGTAATTTACTATCATTATTCTGTAGCAACAACAGTAGAAGATGGTGGATTAAGCTGGCTAAGGAAATCCTACCAGAGAATGAAGGAGCAGTCTGAGAAAGAAAAACGAGACTTGAAAGAAATTGTAGCTGAAAGATATGGGGTAAGTGCTGAGAGGATGATAATAGTGAAAATATTTGTGCAGGAGAGAAAGAAATGAAGCTTCTCAGTAAAGTATCAATAAAACAATGTCTTAAATAACACATAGACTAATAAAAATGTGCTTCATTATTTGGGATGGTCAGTGTTGCCTCACAAATACCAAAATAACAAAGAATAAGACCTTAAAACAAACTTTATCCATGCCTAATGCAGGTAGTCTGCAGCTTACAACAGTTTATTTAGTGACCATTCACTTAGTGACTTATGACCATTTTTCACACTTAACGACTGTTGCAGCATCCCCATGGTCATGCGATCAAAATCCAGATGCTTCACAACTGGTTCATTTTTATGACGGTTGCAATGTCCTGTGATCAGCTTTTGTGACTTTCTGACAAGCAAAGTCATTGAGGATGCCAGATTCACTTAACAATCGCGTTACTAACTTAACTGCGGTGATTCACTTAACAACTGTGGCAAGAAAGGTTGTAAAATGGGGCAAAACAAATGGGCAATGGGCAATGGGCTCAGTTGTGGTTGTAACTCAAGGACTACCTGTACTCTTCTCCCTGAGATCCTACAGGGCCTTACCTTTCTAGCTTTCTGAAATACCTTGAAGATCTGGCTTTATTTCCAATCACTGAGGCAGTGTAAGGTTAGATATGCCTCTCTCCAAATATTTCTGCCTGTTTTTTAAGATTTGGCACAATTGACATGTTCCTGCAGCTAAGATTGGATATTTAATTTGATAGTTGTAGGTATTTTCCATGACATGGTGTTCAATGCTGTTATTATGGTTTTTCTCTTTGATTTTTAAAAGATGTTTATTAATTATTTTATGTCACCTAGAATTTCTTGAATGATTGAGCCAGCTCTTAAATTGATCGATAAGTAAACCAATTCCTCTGTTCAGCTATGAGGCTCACTAAAACAAATCTACAAAGGACTAAGTAATTTGACACATTAAAAAGAGTGATTGAAATCCTGAGTTTCTTGGAGGGAACATTTAGGTAAAAATGAAATATTTCATAAGTTTATCGCCAGGTTTGTGAAACTCAGTGATTTCAAATGATGTTCATTTCAAAGTTAACATTACAGGTTTTTCTTTCGTATGTTTATCTTAATAGTACCGTGTTTCCCCGAAAATAAGACCTACCCCAAAAGTAAGACCTAGTGTGTTTTTGGGAGCCAACAAATATATAAGACAGTGTCTTATTTTCGGGGAAACACGGTATTTTCTTTTTTACAAATAATGTGTGCTTTTTCCTCTGTCTTGTAGTCAGTGGAGCTATTTCAGTCCAAGTTAAGAGAAGCTGAGACAGCTGCAGTCCACAAAGAAAATGATAGAAGGGACTGGCAAAAATGCAAATATTCAGAAAGCAAACATACTTCAAGGGATGACAAAGAGAAGCAGGAGGAAAACAACCTAGGAAGGTTTTCACATAAAGAACAACTTAAAGAGAAGTATAATAAAGTATATTCTGAGGAGCCAAAAAATTACAGAGGAAATGAACAGACAGAAACCAAAAAATCAAGGCCAAGTAATAAAGAATTTACAGCAGCAAACTGGACTGGCACAACCAGAAAAGATCCTTGTCAATTAAATCATTATGAGAAGCCTTTCTCAAGCTCTGTGAAAGCTGCATTTCTGAAACCTAGCAATGATGGTAATGAAGGAGGCAGACATCAGAGAACGTCATCCCAATTATCGACTCCTCATTTTATGAGTTCTGGTTTCCGCAAACCTGTTTATGATGCTGATGTGACCCCAAGATGGCGCAAAGCACAACCTAAGGATGAAATGGGAAAAACAACTCCAAATGAAAAGTCTCCCGAAATGAATAAGGCTGTTAGCAGCAAGGAGGAAGAGCCAAAAGAGAAAGGAGAACAGATCTCAGAAGCTGCAGTGGAAGAAAAGGAGCTAGTGGACAATAAACCATCATGTTCCAGGTATTAAATACCTTCTTGTTCTGAAGGAGAGGATGGCTTTATAGCTGCATGATTGCTTTATTGTCACATTTTAAATTTATCTAAATATACATACACTAGCTTGATACCCGTGCTTCGCTACGAAACTATGTGGTCGGGCTTAGTTTTTGGGGAGGAAAATAAGGGGGGAAAAATTCTGCCTCTGCCTACCAGCATGCATGGGTATTCATCTGGCTAGCGTCCTGTCAGTGTGTGAGAGAGTTGACGGGCTGTTTGGAAAATGAAACAGTATTTGCTGTGTGAGCAAGAAGGAGACAGCAAGGAGCCTGGGCGTGGCTTAGCTCAACTGTTCTGTATTAAAGCTGCTTGGTGCTGTGAAACTAAAACTGAAACTCCTCTTCTCTGCTTGTGTTTTGCATTTGGAACAGATTTCTTTTCAGTTGGGTTGGGGAAGTAGAACTCCTTAGCATCAGAGCATGTTAATAATAATATAGGAAATACTAATGCTCTGATGGTCATTTTGAAAAATCCTTTCTTAGTGAGCACCTAGAAGCCATATTTGCCAAATTTCAAGTTTGTAGGCTTTACGGTTCTGGAGATTTTGTGATGATGCGTGAGTGGTATTTTGCTTTTATATATATATAGATTATTAAGATATGCTTGGAGTTTTGGAATCGTACCATGGGCATCCTCATAAAATGGTAACCATGGGCAACTTGAATGTTCAAAAAATGGTTACCTTTTTTTTTTTACTTAAGTCAGGCCAGAGAAATTACTGCCCAGCATAATTTTTAATTCTAAGAAAATTGGCTTATTTCCTTGCATCCTTGTTTTAATGACAGTGCCTTGTTAATGACTAATGCCTTGTTTTAATGAACAAGGGTGTTTTGTTTAACAATTGCAGTGGAGATGAGGTTGTAGGTCCATTGTGAATCAGTGATGTCTCACTTAATGACTGTATCGCTTAGTGATGGAGTTGCCGCTCCTAATTATGGTTGTTAAATGAGGAATACTTGTAATAGGTTCTCAACTGGAAATTTGTATAGATACTTCATCCTACATACAGTATATATCCACTACAAATGATTTACAATGCTACAAAAATAAAGAATACCTGGGATAATTCTATAATAATTTATGGATGACTAAATGCAAGGAAACAGTTTATTTTGTTAAAGAAATATAAACTCTAGTTACTTTCTATGAGATATGTGTCATGCAGTATGAGAGTGTCTTTTAAAGAGAAGATGGCTTGATTTTCTTGATTTTCTTATGTAAAATATTTTGTTTAGTAGGTTTTAAGTTTTAGATTTTATTATGGATTCATGCTAATCTTGAATGCTGTACTGTTTCTTATTAAAAAATACAATATAGAAACAAATGAATGACCAGGTTATGTAAGTAAAAAATAATTCCTGTCATTCAGATGTCAAGGCTACAACTTCCTCATCTGTGATTTGTTTACAAAAGCTGGTAAGGATAGCATTTGCCTTCAGTGACATCTAGAAAATACAGTTTCCCAAATTTATTAATGGAATATAGTTTGCAGAATAAAGAAGATGGAGCACTGCAACAAAATCTTGCATGATTGCATATTTCCTGAGGCTATGGCAGAGAACATGTAAACTTTTAAAATTAGCATTAAAACTAGGAAAACTGACTCTAATTTGAGATTTCAAGTAACGTAGCAAATGTTCTCAACAAATTTTTAAAGTTTTTATATATATATATATTTAAAAGTGAATATAGTTTGATGTAAAATACTCAGGGCCTAAGCTGAATTTCCTGAATAGACCTCCCTGCAGGACTGTCATAAGGCACTTTCTCCCACCTAAGTTATCCAGCTGAGATGGTGAATGGCACGTTCTCCTTTTCTCCATGCGCAATGCCCTGTGTTTGTATTTGACCAGATCTGTTTCAGAGGATGAGACACCTCTCATTCTCAGTGATGACGAAATGAACAAACTGGGAGCCAGGATTGTAAAAGCAGAATTGATGGGAAACAAGGTATGTGATTGATTTTATTAGATTTTTTTGGTCATGTATGTATGTATGTATGTATGTATGTATATGTATATGTATATATATTTCACATTTATATGCCGCCCTTCTCCAGAGACTTAGGGCGGCTTACAATGTTTGGAGCACAACCCAATGTGCTCAGCAATAGCCTTCATTCCACTGTATATGCCTGCTTATTACTAAGCGGCATTTTTACAAAGTCAGCTTATTGCCCCCAACAATCTTGGGTCCTCAGTTTACCTACCCCGGGAGGATGGAAGGCTGAGTCAACCTTGAGCCTGGTGGGATTCGAGCCTGCACTAATTGCAGGCAGCTGGAGCTAAGTGCTAGGTGTTTAACAGCCTGCACCACCAAGGCTCTTTAAGATAACTATAATACCAGACTTTAAGACTGGTATTATAGACGTTATTTAAGTCGTTGTATTCATGTTGGAAGCATCAAGGCACTTCTGGGTTAAAAGGATTAGCTGGTGACATTACTGTTGCCCAAGGGTCGCCCAGTTGGGGGCGCCTTTCATGTCCCCATTAATGAGCCCATCAAAGTGATACCTATTTATCTACTCGCGTTTGCATTGTTAGAAGAGCAGGACCTGGAGTGAATGACAGGAGCTCAGCCCATCACTTGTCAGCACTTGGGTCTTGAACTATGAGCTTGCAGATTGTCAACCCAGCATCCAAACCATGCGAGTCACATCGCTCCACACTTTTAGACTAATTGTTCAATACTGTTCAAATATTATAGCTCCAAAGTAATAAAAAATTAAACAGGTTTATGAAAATATTCTATAAATACTGTATCTTTAGAAGCACCTTTACCCTTGATTTCATAATGTTTGATTTACTGCTGATAACATTGAACAGCTGAAATCAAGAGCTTTGGGTAGTTATAGTGACAGTTCCGTTTACATAGCATCAAACATTTATTTTGTAGGTACAGCTTAAAAATTATTCAGAGAATATTTTAGCATATAATGCATTGTATGTTTTAAAAATTACATTGTGCAATATTTGTTCTGTTTGAAGGATTTAGCTGCAAAACTTCAGTCTCAGCTTGATAAGGCACGCATGCTAAAGGACAGTGGAGCACAAGCTAAAGCTAGAAAAACTGATGAGGTAAGAGGGTATGCATTATTCATTTTGCATTAGTGCCTTTGGAAACAAAAGATTTAATGACAGGTGTGCAGCACCTAAGGCTGTGACATCGTTAAATATAGTTCCTAGAATACCTACAAAACAATTTATAGTGTGTGGTAAAATATTAGCCTATGAAGGCAAGCTGTGAAAATACATTGTTCAGTATCAGTATTAGAATGATGGCATATTTGGTAATTTTAAATAATATAACCATTGAATTGCTTATCTCTTGTATTTCAGAGTGTATATTGTTAGTTTGCCATAAACTTGTATAGAGTCTACATACAAGAATTTTCTCTTATTTCTGTTTACCTACTGAAAATAATGTAGTTATATGATTAATCAAATATATATATGATTATATGATTATACATATACATACTGTAGTCTTGGGAGTTAATTTCCTTTTAAAGGTGCATGGACTTTTTGTTTGCCTTAAACTTACTTCAAGATTCTGAGATCATGTTTCTACCAAAGATCTTGGTTAGTTTCTCAGTAAGGTAAAGGTAAAGGTTCCCCTCGCACATGTGTGCTAGTTGTTTTCGGCTCTAGGGGGCGGAGCTCATCTCCATTACAAAGCCAAAGAGCCAGCGCTGTCTGAAGACATCTCTGTGGTCATGTGGCCGGCATGACTAAATGCCAAAGGCACACGGAATGCTGTTACACAGTAGTTTTAAATAATTACTTACTTCTTTTGAGAAAACAGAGAGCAAGAGCAGTTTTGCAGTTATCCTGATGTGATTGTTGGTTATATGCAGTGGGGATATGGAAGGAAAGTGGTTCAAGAAGCTATAAAGGGGATGATGTTTTGTGTACTTGTTTATAAAAGAACTGGAATTAGGGTTGCTAGCAAAATTGTTGATTAAAAATCAAACCATTTCAAAAGAAAACAAAACAATGAAAATAAACAAAAAGGAACAGTGAAAAGTTCCAAAAGGGGCAAAAATAATAATAATATCCCAACTATGATGAAAATGGCAGTGTGATTCACGCAAGAAGGCATCCAGTGACACATTTTAGGGCAAAAAAAAAAATCTAACATTATTCCATATATGCTGATGGTGTTTTGCTAGTGGTGATTCCTAAAGAAAGATTTTTCTGGAAATAGCACTTTGATTTGCAATGTGTCAGCTCCCCTCCCCACCCACCCGCCCAAATTTAAAATAACAGTGAGTAAGGTTTATTGTGAAAACCTATTTGTAACAAGGTGTGATTTCAAAGAGGTGGTGATGAGAAATTTGTTAATAACATAACGTTTTGAATTTCTATGGAATTTATTCCAGCCATATATCTTTTCTAGGCAAGATGTTGAGACTTGTACTGACACTAGAGTTTTCTGGATGATTTGATAATGAGCTGAATATCAAGTTGGTTTCGCACCTATGTCTAAGTAGGACTGTGCCTATGTTAAAGGAATAATTACATTAACGACTAAAGGGAATAAATTTACATTGATACAATTGATGTATTCTTTCTGTCAGAACAGGTATTATAAAAAAGGCTTCAGATTTTAGTACTATCATTATGCTGATGACATCTGGCTTTATTGCTTTTTATTATAGCTGATAAAGCTCTTTAAATCAGAGTTGGTTATGAGTAGTAAATTATAGGAGATGGAAACAAAATAGAGAAGTTCTTGGTCAGTCAATATAGGTAAAGGGATACATATCTTCAACCTAGAATATATTGTTGGAGTTCATTCTTCCTAAAAAAACTAATTTGCAGACTGAACATATTTTTGTATTTGGTATAAGTCTAGATACAGAAATTTCAATCATGGGCAGAGGTTTGCAAACTGCAAGAATCAATTTCTCTTATAATGTTAGAGTACTTGAATAAGACAACAAGAAATCACTTGTCTGGGTAAGCTAAAATAATCTATTTCCTTGACAAATGGAATCCAACCCGGTCTTACATAGATTAATAGCTTCTGGAATTTAAGATATTGTTATAATGATATGTGAGAAACTCCTTCAGAAATGGGTGAAGGGAGGCTCCCTAGGGAATGGTCAGATAAGAGAGGGCATAGATGCTTAATGGAGAAACAACCACTATGAAAGGACCCTCCCAAACTTCTCAGTTTTAAAAGAGGATGGTAGGAGATTTGTACTTTGAGACTTGCAAGATTCATGTCAGTGTATGTAGACCAGACAGAAAACACAACCAGATGAATTAATTCTACTTTCTTGTAAGGTTACATTAACAGAATCTTGCAAATTTTGGAAGTACAAATTTCCCACTGCCTCCCTTACAGCCCTTACTCCCTTACAGCCCGTTTCTCAAGATCTTTCTCACATACCATTTCAGTTGTTAACCTTCAACTCCCAGTATCCTTCATTAGTGGCAGAACTGGAGTTCCATGGATTGCATATCCTTATTCAAATTTCAGTATCATGCTGTTGGTGTTCACATTTAATATTAATTATGCAAACATTCTGAATGCTTAAATAAAGAAAACTTAAATAGATTAAAAATGAAGAATTTTTTTTCTTCCAATACATGTCAGAATTCTAATATGAAAACTTCCCTGATGAGGAGTAAGTTAACTCACTTTATAGAACTAGGTAGTTTAATTAAATAAACTATATTGTTCAACAGTGCTGTTCTTCATTTTTATATTAGCATGCAAGTAACAAAAGCAGATCCCTTGGCTCCAGTATAATCATGCCAGACAGTACTTTAATAATTATGTATGAGTTGTAAAGTGGAAATTAACTGAATGAAAGCCTAAAAAGGAAGAGTTTCTGAAAAATGGAAATTGAATGTAAGAAAAACTGTATTTTCACATTTGAATGCATTCTGTATTTGCATTCTTGTTAAAAGCAGAAAGGGACATATTTGGAAATAAATAAGAGCATAGTCACTTTGAAATCGTAAGAAAATAAGTGAATGTATTGTGCCAGTGACAATATCCTTTAGAGATTTTTGTAAGTGTGGTTTGTATGAGAAATTTTGAAGAGCATATTCTTTTTTCTTTTCTATTCTGGTATATACAGAAGCATTTGATATTTATTTAGACTGTAAATGTTTTACTGCTTTAATAACTACAAAATGAAGAAACTGCAGGGAATGTATGAGGTTTGATGACAGTTTCATAATAATTTTTGCTCATTTTCTCTTCTGCTTTTCACATGAAATTAATGGTTCTTTTTCGGGAAAAGCATCAGTATATTAAGCAAAAAAGAAAAATGGTGCCATTAAATATAATTACTTGAATTCTGGTAATGTGATCTGAGAAGCTAGGTATTTAGGAAAAAGGGTTGTGGGTATACTTAAAAAGTAAAGGATTGGGTGCTTCTATGCCAATTTCCAGGTTTTAAAACTTGCTAAAATATCACCCTGCTGTGTTTATCAGTTATATGCATACGATATTCCACACCAATTAGTTAAACTTCAGCCGTTCTACTTTTAGAAGCTTCAAATGCAGTAGATATAATATCAACTATTTTTTTCATTTAAGTCAACAATTACTGTTGTTAAACATTTTTTCATATTGGAAAGAAGTGACAGGAACTATTTCAAAGTTAAGCATATTGCAAGGTACTCAAATTTGATTTAGGCAGTGCATATTAAATCTTCACCCCAAATTGAAAAGTATAATTATAAGTGTAAATAGAAAGAAACACCAGGCAAGAAAGAACAGCAAATGAGAAAGCCATCAAATTTCATGTGTTGCCAAATAATTTCTCTCTGAGATAAGACATAAGAATTTGAATTTTTATGAATTTTGGTCCCTTCCAGAGTGTTTTTAGGACCAAGTATGTACCATGAATATAAGTAAACTGTGATGCACTTCATAAACTATGGCACTTCAAAGAACATATTTAATAATTATTCACTCAAAAGATATGTTAGATTTAGAAATATACACGGAACAGTAGAAGTCAAGGAAAATGGAGGTACAATGATCCAAAATCACCTAAAAAAAGGTAAGTTTGGGATTTAGTTCTTGGTACCATGGATACCAACAAAAAAGAGAACTTATTTCAGAACAGCAAAACTTAAAAGGCCTTTTGCAAACAGCCAGTAAAAAGGTGTTGTTCGTTTATTGTAAGGATAGATTATGTGCGGTGTAGCAGAGGATGGATTTACTACAAATAATAATGTATGAATGCATTAAATAAATGGAACTAAAACCCTTAATACAAATATTATTTTAATATTGAAGGAAGAAATAAAGTATGGTTAATCTGTGCAAGTCATTTTTTTCAGCGCTTTCATTGACCAAGTGTGTCTTTAATTTAATCCCTTTAAATCTGATCTGGTTGGTACTCCGTGAATAGGTATCTCTTTGCATGGAATTAATTGGTTCATTCAGATCACAGGTAATGAACAGAAACTGCCAAATTATGTGAGTTCCTGATGAAAATGAGGCAAGGCCAGACTTATGTGAGCATACCTTTAGGGCTCATAGGAACAGTGTTGATGAGTTAGATGGAACAAGGTAGGATGTGCAAAAATGATGTTAGCTGTAGGAAGGAATTAGATGTTTTCAGGATGCAAAGAAAAGTGCTGGGCTGATCTTAAAAATTGTTACAGCCTCTTTCAAATTAATACAATAATAATTTGGCTCACCCCCCCTTTTTGGCCTTTCTGTGGAAAACTCATCAGAAGTGTAGTGTGCTGATTTGATTAAAAAGGCTCCATTAACCTTGGAAGCTTCTGTAAGCCAAAGTTAGTTTATTATCTAAAAGACATTAGTTTTTATATTCATTGCCATCTCAAGTGGCACAACCTGTGCTGGAAAGTGTTATAAAATCCACATATTTGGCTTAGTTCTGAAATCTAAAATATGCATTAATTAAACCAAAAGTTGCTTTTTCCATGATTCAGTGTCATCCAATTATTTAGACTTGTATGCCGCCCTGAGTCCCTAGGGACTAAATAAATAATAATAATAATAAGAGTGCTTAAATTTTGAGAGGCAATTATATAAGAAACTCAGCAATATAGCCATATGTGTAATTGGTGTTCTAAAGGTCATTAGTCAGAGGTCTCCAAAATGTATGGAAAAGATTTCATACAAGTAATTACACAGTTTAACATGAGTAATTAAACTATATTCCTTAAATAAAGATGTTTAGCTTTCAGCCAATGCACCTGGAGAATATGGATGGGCTTTCAGTTAATTGCAAGTTTGTAATATGTATGTACATAAGTGTGTTGATTGGATCATTGTGTTGTTTTTATATTTCTTTTTTTTATCTTTGGGAGAAGTAATATGATAGGACTGGGTGGAACCTTTTTTTTTTAAATTAAATCACTGAGGCCAGTAAAGGAGGAAGCTGATCTTTTGGATAAGCATCATACAAGATATCCAGATTCTTTAGTATAACTAGGTTTGCAACAGTTCATTTGAATATTTTCCAAGATATAATAATAAATTTATATGGTGCCCAGTGCCAATGACTGAAATATTTGAAATGTATTTTAGAATATGTATACATTCTGGAAGTTAAGCCTTTTGCTGGTGAGGAATTCATTGACCACCATTTTTATCTTATATCTAGCATGAGACAAATCCTTAACTTTTTCCATACTTTCATGACCTCATTCCCTTCAGATGGGTGGTTTGTTTAATTCATTCTGGATTAAGACGATGGGGTGTCAGATACTTGAAGACTTAATGACCGAAGGATGGAAACCATCCACAAGAAAATAGTTCGTAGCAGAATTGCAATACCAACTAAATAAAAGCTTAGTAGAGAAAAAACCTGTTCAAATTAGCTGAGATCATGTTTCTATAACTCAGCTGAATATATGAAGGCATAATTTATCTTGAAATTGCTCTTAACACAGTTACAGCATGGAACTATTTTGACCTTCCAAGGTTACATCATATTCTCAAGAACACTCTAGTATTGCTCAGAATATGTGAAATCCTTGTAAAACGTTCAGACAGGAGGAAGATAATGTCAGATCCCATTCTGATTATCTCAATATAGAAACTTTCTGCTACCACCACTAAGTAGTCAAATGCCATTGAATAGGATTCGACATCTGATAATGATATGGATCAGCACTCCCTATTTTGACCTGCCTCTGTTGTAGTTCTTTCCAATAATCTTGAACCTGTTCATTGTTTTCCCCTTCTGTTTTCCTTAACTTTGTTAAGCATAACAATTTTTTCCCCTAGTCCATCATTCAAGTGCCTTAGATGCCCAAAGTATGTGATTTTCTACTTTGATTACTTTAAGAAAGTAATCAATACTTTTTGATTGGTTATTCCTCCCATTCATGCTACTCTTAGTAACTTGTTCCAAGCGCATCATCCGAAAGTGTATTCCATTTTTCTTTTGCCATTTCTTATAGTGCAGCTTCACAACCATATGTTACCCCTGGAAAGACCATTACTGTAATAATTTCAGTCTTTATTGTTATAAGAAATGTCCGTATGCTCATGACCTCAAGTTAACTGTAGGTAGTGCTTATTTAGCAACCACAATTGGGACTGTCAATTTGATCATTAAATGAAGCAGTTGCTAAATAAAACTGTGCTTATGATTTCAGCTTCCCTTTCCTTTACACACCTGTGAAGGTCACAGATGTGAAGATTGTTTGCAAAATCACATTTTCATCACCGCAATTGCCAAACAAGGCAATCACTAAACAATGACTACCTGTATTGCTTTTCTTTCTAGAATTAATTCTCTAGCACACTGTCAGCTTCATTTTTGAGCCTTAAAAAAATCCTATTGTCTTCGCTTTTTCACTGTCATCTATTCACTAGTCATACAGGTTGTTATTAACTATTTTTCTCGGTAGCAGCAATAACCCATTTTTTTTTCATTTTCCATTTTTAGTTTTATAAAGAACTATTCTAAATTGTTTTTACTTTTAGGTAACAAAGTAATAGCTGCACATCTCAAACTCCCTTTTTTTAACAAAATGTAGAGCTTTCTTTCTAGCTTTATATCTTCCCATCTAGTCATTCTTCTACTATAACTATATAAGTTAACTATGTAAGTTAAACAAATGTAGGGGAAAAATGTGCATCCTTGCTTCACTCCTTTGCATATTCTGAACCACTTGGTTTCTCCAAATTCAGTTCTCACAATAGCTCCTTATTCATTGTAAAATTGGTCAGCAGAATAATCAAGCAGTTCTGGCACATTCATTAGCTTTAATGTGTTCTACATTATCTTATTTTAGCTAATTAATGTGGCTTTCTGAAATGTTTGGGTTAACCTAATATTTTGCTGTTTTGTGAGATCTTAAGCAAAACTTTACCACTATGAGGAATGATAATTGGTGATTTTCTTTTTCAATTTATATCGCAATCTGTTTTTGATTTGGCCTCAGATTTGTTTATATTTGCTGGTGTAGAATTGGTAGAACTTCTGCTTCCTCATGTAACTTTAAACAGTTCGGTAGGTATTTCATCTCTTTCTGGTGCTTCCATCTTTAACAGGTAGACTATTGCCTGTTGTAACTTAATTTCTTGTGGAATTAATTCCTGATTATTTACTCTCTCAACAAGTATTTCATTTTTGTAATTCACTTGTAAAAAAATCCAGTTTTTCTGTTTTAAAATCTTATTTGATGCTACTTACTTACTTACTTACTTACTTACTTATTTGTTTAGCTGCCCATCTTACCAAGTGGCTACTCTGAGTGGCTTAAACAATAAAAGAGAAAAAATGATAAAAATGTAGAAATAACAATACTAAAGGAATAAAACAATAAAAATGAATAATGGAAGTACAATAATATGAAATTGAAAAGATAAGCAGAAGGGAAGCAGGAAGTGTAGGAGGTAGGTGGAATCAGCTAGTTAGCAGAGGGTTGGATTAGAAAATCACCAACTTTGATGATAATGATGATGATGTACAGATAGTCCTCGGTTTACAGCTGTTTATTTAGTGACCATTTGGAGTTACAATGGCACTGACAATATTGACTTATGACTATTTTTCACACTTATGACTGTTGCAGCTTCCCCATGGTCATGTGACTTACATGCTTGATAACTGACTTGTATTTATGACAGTTGCAATATCCCAGAGTCATTTGATCCTTTTTTGCATCCTTCTGACAAACAAAATGAATGGGGAAACCAGATTCAATTAATGACCATGTTGCTAATTTAGCAACTACAGTGATTCACTTAACAAATGTGGCAAGAAAAGCTATGAAATGAGGCAAAACTCACTTAATAAATTTTTCACTTAGCAACGTAAATTTTGGGGTCAATTGTGGCATAAGTTGAGGACTACCTCTGCATACATACATATATATATATATATACATATTTCTCTGTGTGTATGTATAAGTATAAATCATATATTTAGATATAATTATAACTTGCCATTAGTCCTAAATATTCCTACCTCAAGCTATGATTTCTTTGGTCTTAAAAAGATCTTTTTCCTGTTCTGTTGTATTCTTTGGTTGACGTTTTAGATTGAGCTCTCTTGCCCTTGTTTGATATTGAAACTATGCATTCAGGTGTCATATGTGATTTCTGTTGTCTAAGACTTTCATCTTCTCTCTTGTTCTGGCTATCATAATAGCTTTCTTCTCTTTGAAATTAGGAGCCTTTTTCAGCGCCTGCTTCAGATTTGGGGATATTTCTTATCTCTTCCTCCAGCTTTTCAGGCTGATGTTTGCAAAAGGAAACATGCATACTAAGTCCTAACATTGATCTTATAAGGATGTTCAAAACTCACCAATTGGGAAGAGAATTTTCTGTTCCCCCTCTGGACCACGCTGAAGTTTTTAGTGACTATGCCATTCCACATGGTGGCTTGTCAGTTTCCTGAACAAAAATGTTTATAGATAGTGTAGATGACATTTTTCATGGTCCAGAATAGGAAAGGAAAATTCAGAAGTTCTCTCAAACATTCTGTAGTCAATTTATACATCCCTCTGGCTGTATCCTTCAAATCACATTTTGCTGTCATGCTGTAATTTTATAACTCTAAGCTTCATGTTTGAGACATTTTATAAGTCTGAGCTTCACATTTGAGACAGTTCAGTCTATTTGACAGTATGCAGCTAGAAGTATTCAGACTCACTGAATTGTCTATTTCCATTTTGTCCTTCTTATTATGTTATTAGATTTTAGTGTTGTCTTTTTAAAATATAATTTTATTGAAAGTTTTAAAAATGACTAGAAATTTAATGTAGACAAAAACAGACTACGAGAAAAGAAATAAATAAAAGAGAAAGATTAACGGCAAAAAAAAACCCTAGAAAAAAATAAGAAAAAAATACCATGGTTGTTAAGTGAGACATCATGTGATTGCAATTTGTGACTATCCTACTGCCTTCCCCATTGAATTTACTTGTTGGAAGCTGGCTGGGAAGGTTGCAAATTATAATCACATAACCAAAGGATGGCTTGCCTTGATCAACATTTGATGTTTAGTTTAGTTTACTTTATTATTATTGCACCTCGTACAATGAAATTCAATGTACATTATAACTATAAAAATAAAATACAAACACACATTCTTCTCATTCTATACAATTGAATTGAAAACCCCTGATATTGCATTAATATTGCACTATACAGTACAATTCAATATAGTTACTGCTCTGGGATAGAAGCTGTTTTTCAGCCTATTTGTCCTTGTTTTTATTATCCTGTACTGTCTGCCAGATGGTAATAGTTTTAAAAAAGGGTGCCCAGGATGAGATGGATCTTTAAAAATGTTTTGAACTTTCTTAAGGCAGCGGGAGCTATAAAGCTCTTCCAAAGAGGGGAGAGGGAAACCAGTGATCCTCTGGGTAATGACATTAACCCTCTGGAGCGCTGTCCTATCTGCCACTGTGCAATTGGCAAACCATACACAGGTGCAATAAGTTAAAATACTCTGTATGGTGCAGTGGTAAAAGGCCACCAGCAGTTTTTCATTCAGTTATTGTTTCCTGAGAAGTCTCAGGTAGTATAATCTCTGCTGGGCCCTTTGTTTGAATTTCTGACTGAGGTTCGCTTCGTTCACACTTGCAGAGTTTTGCAAGTCTTCCATTTCTACTGTGGATATCTCTTAGCTCCCCTTCCCTCCGTTTTCAATCACTGACAAAGGAGGCCCTATCAGGAACTCACACTGTTACTGGTGTAGCTCTCAGAGTATTGAAGCTATTGACCTCTTCTATCACATCAGGATTACAATCCTGAAAAGATAACTACTTCTTTGCAAAAAGCTAGAATTGTAGCCAATGCCTAGTTGCTAAATAGCTTGTGGGCAAATGTTTTGAAAAATTAAAAAAAGGGAATTTTTTTGGTCCTTTGCGTATAGTGCTGGGAGTTCTCACATTTTGGCCCCAAATTTAATTTTCATTCTCAGGGTACAATGTACTGCTAAACCCACAAAATTTTATCTCACCAACTTTTTTGCAGAGCACAATACAGGAAGTCCTTGACTCACAACAGTTCATTTAGTGACAATTCAAAGTTACAATGGCACTGAAAAAAGTGACTGTACAACTTATGAGCTTTCTAGCATCCCCATGATCATGTGATCAAAATTCAGACGCTTGGCAACTGGTTCATACTTATGACCGTTTCTGTGTCCCAAAGTCATGTGATCACCTTTTGCAACACTTTGACAAGCAAAATCGATAGGGAAGCCAGATTCACTTAACAATGGTGTTACTAATTTATCAACTGCAGTGATTCACTTAACGACTACGGCAAGAAAGGTCGTAAAATGGGGCAAAATTCACATAACAAATGTCTCACTTAACAAGAGTAATGTTGGGCTCAATTGTGGTCGTAAGTCGAGGACTACCTGTAATTAATTCAGAAGTCCATGAAGTCAGTGTGTTCACTGACTTTTCAGGCTTGATTTTTTTTCTTTTCTTTTCTTTTTTTAAATTACATTTATATGCCACCCTTCTCCGGAGACTCGGCTTACAATTTTTGGGATGCAACCCAGTGTGCTCAGCAATAGCCTTCATTCCATTGTATATGCCTGCTTATTACTAAGCGGCATTTTTACAAAGTCAGCTTATTGCCCCCAACAATCTTGGGTCCTCAGTTTACCTACCCCGGGAGGATGGAAGGCTGAGTCAACCTTGAGCCTGGTGGGATTCGAGCCTACAGCAGTTGTAGGCAGCTGGAACTTAAGTGCAGGCAATTAACAGCCTGAGCCACCAATATACAAGTTGATGAACTTTACTCAGAGCCTCTCCTTATAGTCTCAGATTATTTATTTTTATTTTGGTTGTCCCATTTTATTCTGTGTGCCTTGGAGTTAACCTAGTTGGTTATATAAATAGTAAGTATGCATTCATATTTGCAGTAATTCATTGATTAAGTCACGTTTTGATCACTTGGAGCTTTCACTGAAATATCCAGCTTGATCAGTGTGGCTAAACCACACTGATCAAGCTGGATATTTCAGTGAAATGTTTGTCAATATTGGCAAATTTAAGATCTGTGAACTTCAATTCCCAGCCAGCAAGACATCTTAAAATTGCCAAATTGAGAAACACTGGTCTAAACATTTCCATTCCACTCTCCCTGTTAATGCTAAATGACTTCTTTATCTAAATATTGCTGTTCTTTTGTTGATACTGGATCTGGATTAATTTCACTTAGTTTTAGTAGAGAACTACATTTATCTTGCACCCTATTGGATCTGTGCCTACGTTTTTCATTAGCTTAGCTTGTTTTATGTTTGTTTTTAAGAATCATTATTTTTCCCTTTCCTCCCCTCTCTGTGACAGAGCTATTCTTAAAATTTTATTAATTACCGAATAAATATTGAAAAACAAGTCCACTTTAATAGATAGTGACCTCATGTAATCAGTCTGCTTTGCTCAGCTGTGTGTTGTGTTCCAATTAGACTGCATTGTGGAACCATTTCAGTTTTGATGTGAAATTATGGCGAAGAGCATATTTTAGCATGCCATCCATTGAGGGTGTTTCCAGGGGGCAGGAGGCTTGTTGAATTAAAATGTAGGAATTGGTGGTAAAGTTTCTGCTATGTTTTTTTTTTAAATTCATATTTATGTGCTGCCCTTCTCCGGAGACTCAGGGCGGCTTACAATTTTTGGAGCGCAACCCAATGCGCTCAGCAGTAGCCTTCATTCCATTGTATATGCCTGCTTATTACTAAGTGGCATTTTTACAAAGTCAGCTTATTGCCCCCAACAATCTTTGGTCCTCAATTTACCTACCCCGAGAGGATGGAAGGCTGAGTCAACCTTGAGCCTGGTGGGATTCCAGCCTGCAGTAATTGCAGGCAGCTGGAATTAAGTGCTTGGCATTTAACAGCCTGCACCACCAAGGCCCTCTATACAATTGGAGAACATGATTGATGTCTCTTGGCTATGCACGTGTTTCATTGGAGAATATGAATTATAATACACCCATAGGGATAGGGGAAAACCAGGGTCAAGGTGACAGTGAATTATATGTCGGCTGTACACAGGCAGTGCCGGGCATGTTAACTCCCAATAAAATCTGTTTACTTTTGGAAGTTTGGCTCGAGACTCATGATTTAATTGGGGAAACTGCCGGAATCCTGACATATAGTTTATAATTTTGAGGTAATTGTTCTGATGCTTAAAGAAAGAACTCGGATGCTTTTACGATCCTGTTTTGATCAGTTAGGGCTTTTTACATATGATAGTCTTTCAGATTTAAAGAAGACGTGCTGATGTGCAGTTCATCTGTGAGCACAGAGGTGGCTCTGCAGTCCTACTCTAGAATCTAATACAATGGAGGCACTGAAACTCCATTGTTGTGATAATTGTGGGTGTTATTCTGCAATGCTGTTCACAGTTTTATATCAGAATGTCTATAGAGATTCTCAATCATCCAGGTCATAGTTGTCTCAAAGGTGCTTTTTTCAAGAGGCAACTGGACTTTCTTGTTTTTCTTTGAAGATGTTTCGCTTCTCATACAAGAAGCTTCTTCAGCTCTAACTGGATGGTGGGAAATGGAAGGATTTGCATTCTGTTTGTCCAGCTGTCTGCAAGGAATGTAAATCCTTCTATTCCCCACTATCCCATCAGAGCTGAAGAAACTTCTTGGATGAGAAGCGAGACATCTTCAAAGAAAAACAAGGAAGTCCAGTTGCCCCTTCAAAAAAGCACTTTTGGGTCAGATTTATATCAGGTTTTGGCAGCTCTTGCCTTCAAAACTGATGGAGAGGCTTCATAGCACAGCTTGCCAGCAACTGGTGAGGTATATATCATGGAGTCCCTGATTATCAGAGCCCAAATGAAATTAGTAGGACATGTCATCAAAATGGATAACCTTCATATGCTTTGCCAGTTACCCTACACAGTGTAATGAAGTCTGGGAAGAGACATTTAGGTCAGTGCTGTGAAGAAACCCTACTCCATTGGGGCACCCAGCCAAGGGAACTAGAAGCTGCAGCTGCTGACAGAACCTGCTAGGAAGCCCTTGGCATAATGGGACTGCAGACCCATGTCCATAGTTAGCCTTCAAACTTACCATACTGATTCGTTGACCCATAGAAACTGTGGATAATTTTATAAAACATAATTTTATGCCTTTACTGTGGAGAGAGTGATCTTGTGCAAAAGATGTAGTTCCTGTCCAAAATTAGTAAATTAAAATCTGATCTAGAGCAACTAGCTATGTTGACACATTGCACGAAGCCATATTGTGTGTTTGGTTTTGTTTAATACAGTATGTTATGTAAATCAGTTATTTATGTTTGGAATCAAAACAGTGTTTTATGTTTGGAATCAAAACAGAGGACACAAAGCAAATAATCAAGGCTCACAAAACCAAACACATTATGGTTTCATGCAATGTGTCAACATAGCCAGTCTTTATTAGATAGTACATGCTGGAGGGTACCCACCAAATAAATAGTGAGAGACCTGCAAACAAAGATGCATGATATTTACACATTCCAAAAAGGAAGGAAAAATGATGCAGGCACATATATGCATAAATAATAGATGATGTAACCATACATATTCATAAGTAATAGATCTTGGGTTACTTCCCAACCTTCTACTATTACTATCTTCAAAAAGAGAATAATTGTTTTAATGAAAAGAAACATATCAAGGGGTTGCCATGGGAATCTTCTGATAAGATTTGCTGTGAAGTAGCTGCTCCAAGGCTGCATTCCTTATGTATCTATTTTATTAATGGGTCCCATTCATCTGAAAATTTACCACATTTATTAGTAAAACATAGCTTATGGCAAGAGTCTTCAAACTTGGCAAGTTTAAGACTTGTGGACTTCAACTCCCAGAATTCCTGAGCTAACATGACTGGAGGAGGAATTCTGGGAGTTGAAGTCCACAAGTCTTAAAGCTGTCAAGTTTGAAGACCCCTGGCTTATGGTTTTTCATGTGATACAAACCCATAGTATGGACATGTTCTCTCTGTTAAGAAGTATTCTGTTCTAATATGTTCATTTATTTATCTGTAAGTATTGGAGTCTTCCAAATCATGAAATTGCTCCCTTTTTAAAGATTGGAAATAATGTTTGCATAATTCCTGCGATTTTCTTGATCTCTATAATTTTTCAGATTCTGCATTAGGTCAGATGATATTTCTGTTGTGGCTGAATTCAGTTGTATTATTGATATTCTGTGTGTTTCCAAACAAGTTAATGCGTGATTTTCTTCAAAAAAAACTGAATACTTTTAAAACTATATTAATACTACATCCTTCCAGAAATCTGGTTCTAAAACAATAACAACATGCCATCCTGCCTTCTTAAAACTAATTCTGGCCATCTAGTCAGCTAAATGCGATGGCAGAGTTAATCTCACCAGCTACCTTCTGGTGAATGAACATTTTGTAGATAGCCAAGCCTAGCAGGGCAGTGGTTTCACGAAAAATTGCAAGTCCATTTCTTTGTGGCAGTGACTATTAAAGTACTCATGACATATGAACATGAATTCCAAAGAAATTCATGCTATCTTTTCCTCATCTACGTCATTTATGTCATTTAAAAATGTAACCCTGTGGGTTGTGTAGATAGTATGAATTAGTTGACAAGTGAGAGGCAGGATATTGGGAGTTCAACAACATTTGGAGGGAAACAGATTTCTGTCTCTGATTTACACATTTTTAGACATGTTTAGGAATGCCTGATATAAAACATCTGCCACTATTCTTGAGCAAAAAAATAATAATAAAATAAGCTCCTGATATGGATAAGCTCATTTGAAAGTAATTTATAAATTACTTGAAAGAGCTAACCTGAAATTTGAATGAGGCTTTTTGATTGACAAATATTTTAGACTACAGTTATTTGCATATCTTACTGCATATTTCATTGACTTACTTCAGAATTAGTCAATAATTTAAATGTACCAGTGTCTTAAATATTATATGGAAGATTGTTGTCCAATAGCAACATAGGGGTTTGTTTTTTTGGGCAGGACTACTAACAATACTTACCAATATCTGCAAGTTATGCAGGATTTGTGGCATTAGATTCAGCTTGGAATTCAATTTTATATATTGTTAGTGAGAAATTCTCATAGTTTGTTGGGACAATTATATAAAGTAGTCCTTTAAAATAGTAGTTATATAAAGTAAAGTAGTTACATAAAGGGAATATCAGAGTCCTTTTGGATCACGTATGAAAACTTTTATCCCAACAGCAGTGAATAATACATAAGTAAAATGCTTTAGTAAAAGTATTGGAAAACATCTACAGGGCACAAGAGGTTTGTAATATTACATCTTTCAAAGGCTCCATGGAATTCAGTTGCATGGCAATGAGAAATTCTCATTATTTTACAAACAAATGTATAAATACAGTTGATGGCAAATTTTCCTTTTTATTTTTTATTAGTATAAATTACTGTATTCATTATCAGGGACTCTTCTTGTTTGAAGTACAACATTAAATAATTAAAGCATGTCCCATATAATACAAAATATTACTTAGTTGACAAGAAATATTAACGTAATTTCTAAAAAAATACTTATCCAAAAAGTATGATTAATCTTTCATGCAGGAAGAGGGATATTGTTGTAGATCAAAATATAACAAGGGCAAAATGTATAGATCTGCAGTTTTTTCACAATTCTTTATTACTGCTGTGTTGGTTTTTCTGAAAAATATAATTAAGCCCTCTGAGCTTTGATATTTCCATAACTATAGAACTTTTTTTTTCTTTTAGTAGGTCTTAGAATTTTCAGGGGGTGAACTGTCATTTAATGGTAGAACAGATGTGAGTTCAACACATTGTTTATTTGCCTGAAAATGACTTGGATAGAGATTTATTTCAGCGTATATCAAAGTTGACAAAGTCAGTTTTAATGTGCCCAATTTTGATGACATTCCCCTTATTAGAGTTAATTTAATCAATTAACAGACAGTGAGCTGCTGGTTCTCTAATGACTGAGTGAGAAGCTTATATTCTGCTCTTAATTTCTGTTTCCAAAGCTTATAAATAAAAATACACACTTGCATCTTATGGAGGCCTCTACTAATGCAAGTAAGTTGAAAATATTATTTCAGGTTCTGTTTTATGTGGTGACAGGCTTTCCTATGAAGCTTTCATGGAAAAGACAAAGATAAGCATATCTAAAGGATACATGTAGTAACAGATATGAAGGTACAACATTTTGTCATACCTGCAAATGTTGTTGAAGATTAAGGAAAGGATCTGACTCCTGCTAATTTTCATTGGTCGAGTGGGAAGGAAACTTTTTTAGCACTCATTATTCTTTGACTTGCTTTGCACATTAAATTAAAAGCCAGTTTGGTATAATGTTTAAAGCACAGGACTAGAGGCCCCTGGACAGTATAAGTTCCATTTTAGGTGTTAAGTCAACTGAATGTCCCTGGACTCTCTCTTAGTCCTAATCTCGATCCCACACTGAGTAAAGAATGGTGGATCAGTTTTTTCCTCCACAGTAAAGATCATATGATAGTGGATGAACACAAAACTCTGGTGCATATTACCAAGATTTGTTGGGCTTTGATAGGGCTATAGTTTTGGTTTTCCATGACACTTTTCCATCAGCTCAAGGTAACATTTCATGTCAGTCACAAACCTGGCCTATATTAACTGGTCTGTAACTTTAAAGTACGATGAAATGCTGTTTGATCTTTTAAAGGTTATAAGGGAATAATGTATACAATATATGTCCAATAAGTTAAAATATTTTCAAACATACTTATTATATCAGCACTTAGTGAATGAAATTATACCAAACATTTGAATGTGTATAGTTTTTGCTCTTGGAAGGGTCTTAATTCTATAATTATTTTAGTAGAAAAAGTTGTTTTGAATTCTGGATTTCATCAGTTCTGTTTAAATGGCAAATTTAGTGTATAACAGTTGTTGAGCTTATAAACTAATGTGCAACACCTGCTTCAGTGTTTGTTAACTCTCTCTGATTTTTTATATATATCTTAATATAGAAAACTGGTTTTCAAGAAGACCATGAAGCGATCTTGGTCAGAACTGATAAATCTGGCAGAGCATGGCCTGTTAATATTCCAGAAGAAACATTGGATCATGTAGGCAGAAGGAGGAAGAATCAAATGGTGGGTGTTTTAAATATATATATTTCTTATTAGTATAGATGTATATTAATAAAATAATATAGAGACATCTTATTAGTTCATACTCCCTAAACATATCTTGTGTAAGGTGGCACTAGAGCAATAGTAACCTCAAAATTCATATACCATAAAAAGCAAATTCTTAGCTATTTCTAAAATGTCATCAAAAGTTTCCTTCATCTCTTTTATTATGACTTCTGTGGAATAGTAGAGCTCATATCAGCTCATCAATAAGGGGAATGAAGATTTTATCTGTTTTCCTCTAGGAACTTTCCAAAGGTTCAAGATTTGAAACGCCTATTTCAACCTTTAAACATTTTCTTGAGCTGTTTTGCAGAGGAACAAGATGTTTCAGTGGTTGGAATAGTCCATTTTGAATAGAAATGCTTTATATATCCCTGTTTTTGTTTTCCCTTTGAAGGAAAATGTTTTAAGAAAAAATATTTTTAATATGCTTTTCTATAATTTTGAACAGCTTTTTCCAGATGCCCATTTTGTTGATTATGTGAGGCATCATGTGGCTACACCTAATTTTATGACTTTCCCCTCCCCCCCATGGTTGTTAAGTGAATCACCATGATCATTAAGTGAGACATTTCCTGCTGGCTTCCCCATTGACTTTGCTTGTTGGAAAATGGCTGGAAAGGTTGCAAATTACAATCATATTATCGCAGGATGCTGCAACTGTCCTAAAAGTGATCCAGTTGCCAAGTGCCTAAATCATTATCATGTGACTGAGGGTATTGCAGTAGTCACAACTTCAAGGATGGGTTGTAAGTAAGTGTTTTTTCAGCACCATCATAAGTTCTGACCATCATTAAACAAATGATCATAAGTCAATGACTACCCATAATTTCAGATGTTGGTTTGTGATAGCACGATTCATAACATTTTTCATGGGTTTGTTTTAAAATCAGTTGACAATCATATCAACAATCTGGTTTTTTTAATATTGATTATTAGATACCTACTCATGTGGATAAGGAACGAATCCGATATTTTCAAGATGATGATAATTTAGACCTGAAGGATTTGATCAGGAATGAAAAGATGAGTACATCAGAGGATCAAAATAAACTTTTCATGAGAATGGCATCAAAGGTAAGACTTGACAGTCTGAATTCTTACTAAAAATTAAAAATACATTTTCGATATTTTTAAAGTATTATTATTTCATATATTCTAAGATGTCTTTAGACATGTTAGAATTTAATTTTGAGGAAATCAGCTTAGTAGTGTAATATTTTAGATAACAGGTCTTTCATTTAATAGAATATCAATTGCTTGTTTTCTTCTGTGACATTTATTTTTCTTATGCCCATGGATTTTAGTTTTCAATAGATTTATAATAGGATCCTAAAATTTCAATGCTAAGCCAGGCTGAGGCAAAAAACAAAAAGGTTTTCAGTCCGTTACAGTGCCAGACCCAACACAGTTTTAAAGTAACAAAACCCTGTTGCTATAAAATTAAGATTGTTAATACTAATTTACAGATTACAATCTCCTCAGCAGTTGTATGGTTTGTCAAAATCATGAAATATGCATTGTGATATCATAATACAAGCTCTACCCCTTAGGTATTTATGGGCAACATTCCAACATAAATACAAAGGAGATGTGTCTCAACATTTGTTTTGTCTTTATCTATCATTGCCTTATACTTTCTTCTTCTTCTTTATTTCCTTTATTTCCTTTGAGCTTCATTATTGTTGAAACCATTATTGTCATGGTTTTTTTATGCGTTCTAATGCTTTGATGAAAAATCAATATAAATGTTCCAATTCGGTGTTTCCTTTTGGTTACTCCAATCTAGTTTCTCAAGTGTAATTTACAACTAGATATGTCAACTTGGGCTCTCATAGCTTCTCTTGCCTTTTTATAACGATAATCAACAGAAAAGCACTGAAGCCACATCTTGTGTTGAAGAGGGGGAACTGTTTTGTGCGATAAACATGCAGCTTAAATGTTTTCTAATAGCTTATGTGTGTGCTCTATAATGTTGGTTTAATTTATATGTTCTATTTCTGAAGACTCTTAAGTAGATTTCAGAAAAGATTGAAGATACTGAACAATGATATTGTGATACTGACCATTGGTCTCTCTCAGTCTAGCATCAGTACAATTTGATTGGTAGAGCATGACCTTCTTCCCTCTTTTGACACCATCTGCTGAGTGAATGTTCTCTCACACTAATCTGCACCTTTCTTCAGCACACCTGTCTGAATTGTTCACTGCTCCACTTCAGTGGTCTTCTTGCTCCCTTGAAATAGCACTCCTAATGTACAGTAGAACTGCAGAGCCCATTTCAATCTCCAGACAACATTGCTCTTTAATAAAATAACACGTTTTCAAAAGCCAATGTTCAACATATATCCATCTTAGGTTACCAGCCATTCCACCTCTTCCCTGTAAGATACACTTCCTCTTCCCAATATTCCTCCTAGTTTTTAAGATTCCGTCATCCTTTTCTAACACCGTTCTCCTTCCCATGAGATGATTTCCTTATGGGAAACTACTAAACCAAACTCCTATTCTCTAGTTCTGTTATCCGCTTGCTAGAATACACTGTATGTTGGGATATCTAGACTGACAGATTCACAGACAGGCATGGCCTCCTGTTACCTGCCACAGTATGATTTCCCCCCCTAAAGTCTTGCGCAGTTTCATTTGCTGTTCTGCCAAAAGCAAAGCAAATGGAAATTGAATCCCTGTTTCTTCAAGGTTTTCAGTTGTAAATCAGTGGTCTGAGTTGCAGGGGTGATGTGGTTCATTGAAGGTAATTTGGCCATATGTGGGCTACAGGTTTTCTATCTCACTTTAAAAGAACCATATTGTTTTTATGAAAGAGATTGGTCCAAGAAGTACTTTTTCCACTAGTCCATTTTTTTTTACAATTTAGTAATTGATATAATTTAAATTTAGCTGAATACTACTTGAAAGAAGGTTAAAATTTTTGAACCCTGTAAAAACCATTAAGCCTTCTTAAGCCTTAAAACAGCTTAGAGAGAGATGATTAACCCAAAGGGAGAGGGGAGAGAGAGAGAGAGAGAGAGAACAATAGATGAAATCTGTATTCAGATTTTAAAGAATGAAGATATAAATTTTAGGCATTTTGCTTCTATTTTTTTCCTCATTTTTATTAATGAAGTCTACAGACCAGGATGAGTTACTGTTTTATACCTTCATTTGAGGAAGAAATAAAAAAATAGATTTATTGATATAAAAGCTATCTTAAAATTGTTAAAAGCTGGAAAATAATATTTTGCTTAGATACTGAGAAAAGTGATTCTTCAAACACAGAAAAGGATGTTAGAATAAAAATAGCAAGGGCACATAGGGAAAATAATGTTAAAATAATTAGTTCTAAATTTTTTAAAAAAGAAAAAATGATGTGGGAACAGCAAGCAAGCAAGTTCGTTTATTTTTTTCTCCTCACCACACCAGGATTGTGTCACTAACAAAGGCCATTTCTCCCCCGAGCTGCTCTGAGCATCCAGAAGTGGGAGACCGAGCACCTCCCACTTCTGGATGCTCTTCGCAGCTCACGGAGAACGGGCGTATCAGGTAAGTACCAATGCCCTTTTTGTGTTGGGAATCATCACAAATCTTTAAAATGCTAAATATCCCTAAACATATCAATTACTAATTATTTTAGTTTTTCTGCCCTTAGGGAAATTTTACTTATCTTTCCAGAAACTCTGCCATATAGAATTATTTGAAAAACTTAGTTTGTAGAAGCCACTGGCCACATCTATTAGGAATTGTTACCTGTCCAAGTGAATAGATTTTCTTTGCATAATGAATGCTAACATTGGAATGATGGACAGTTGTCCTTCGAGAAGGCTTGTAATTATTTAACAGCTTATTTAAAAAGAATAAAAGTAAAATATGATTATCCCCATCATCCAATTTGCTATTTTTGTATAATAGAAGAATTTTACCCATTTCTGGCTTCCTTCAGGTTTTTTAATTTTTGTGAACTTGCATACTGATCATTGCACATTATGTTATTTTAGTTATTCTTCCTTTTTAAACATTAAATCAACACTGGCTATAGGTTTTCTTTTGGAAATATTTTCCAATAGCACTCTTAACAACAACAAATGGTATATTTCAATTCTGTCAACTGAAAATGTCCCTCTAAAAATAGTCTTTTCTATAGCAAATCCTCCAAAATAATTGATTTTTTTCAATCTATTTCTTAGCAGTAATTCAGCATCTAAGCAGGAACAAAGATGTCTGGTAGAAAGCAATAAACTTTAACTATATAATCTAGCTTTTGATTATTGGTTTCATTTCTACAGAGGTACTGATTTTATATATTTGTGTGACAAACTCATGTATTACTATTGAGGTTCATTTAATAATACTGATGTCCCATGCAAAAATTTATTCTGCTTCTATTGTGTGAGAGAAGTGAAATTAAATTGAAATACTTTTGTTTCTTTCAAAGAACTCCTGTAGATTTTATTCTGTACAAAATAGTATCACCTGAGTCCTTTATAAATAGTTTGGAAATATGTTTTCTTTCTTCTGTTGGTAATTTGGATACAGCAGTTTGTAGATGATCATCATGCAAAATAATCTAATAATAATCTAATAATTCATTGATTTTATTTCAATGGAACAAACTGTTGGTGGATATTTTACATTCAAATTCGGGTTCATACAGATACAATAGGATTTAAACTAATAAAGACATTTGAGTAATGAAATCTATCTAAGCTATATTGAATTAAGATACAGATTTTCTTCTATTAATGTGAATGAAATAACATTAAGTGCACTTAAACTATTCTTTTTTGCATTTGTAAGTCCATTTGTCTAAAATCTTTTCTGTTCACATATGTTCTATTTTCTGTAATATATTTGGAATCTAACATTCTTGGAATACGTATTCTACCATTGAGATTGGATGATGTCAGTGTTGCCATGGCGATTTAAAATCATATTGATGCCATTTACACAATCTGTACACCTTTTTTGTTCTGGCAGCTGTAACTCTTGCATTCATGTGGAAGGGGCATCTTGAATTGGTACTGCATTAGTGTTATTACCAGAACAATTTTTAGTTCACTAGATGAATACAAGCAAGAACGGAAACAGTCCACAGAAAACACTAATAAATTTAGAGTCAAATATAAGTAGTACTCAAATTATGACATCAGTTGGGTTCAGAACATTTGTCACTAAGCTATGTGGTCATGTGACTTCATTGCTTAGCAGTGGCAATCCCTGTTGCCATCATTAACAGAATCCACTGGTCATTAGCTAAGTACCCAATCTGATCCAAGCCATTCCTTTCCTAGACCTGACCCTCAATTCTTCTAGACATTGCCTCCCCTTCAACTCCCCAACTGCCTATTACCCTGCATTTGCAAAGTCTCGGCCAACAGTCTTTCAAGATAGTTCGTTGAACGAATTATTGTTAAACTGTAATCAAGCTTATGTTGTGGCAGGCTTTTTGATTGTAGAAATCTGTTGACTGTTCCCTTTTCTATTTTGAGGCGCTTTGCCAAAGTAGACATTTTAGTAGTGGTCTCTCCTTCCCTCTTATCATAATTGAGCCTGGCCTTTGCAAGGCAATTGCTGGTCACTCAAAGCCTTCTTCCCCATCCACTCCCAATGATAGCAGTTCCTTAAACAATGCACAAAAAGCTCAAATAATGATTTACTGGAGATTCAGAGTAGAAATCTTCAGCTTCAGAAGATTGTGAAATGCGATCTATAAAAGTTTAAAGCAGTGAGCAGATTTGACATTTTGACAGTTGGCACTGTCTTGAAATGGATGCTTGGAGAGTGTGACCTTGAAGCCTAACAAAAGCGCTGAGCTAAAGTCATCTTCCCTTTGCCCCCACCACCCTAACAATTCCTCAAGTATGGAAATGGGCCCCAAAGACTTTGATAGACATGCATGGTGTACTTGAGGTTATTTCTTTGCTTCATCACGTTAGCTTCCCATTTTTTATTTTTAATTAAAAGAACCTAAACAAATATAATTCAATAGAGTAGGGAGTTTGGCAGACACCTAAGGACTTTTTGGCAAGCAGATTGTCATCCTAGGCTTATTCCATAATATATTTATTTTGGTTTTCCTTAAAATGCCATAGAACAGTTTGTTCTGCTCATTGCAATAAACTAATAGGACTGTCATTATGCTGGTCATTTCTTTATGCTATATATCAACATACTTTTAAATGATTGATTTTTTTTTTAAAAGAACAACCTTCTCCTTGTTCCTTTTTCATGAAGTGAGCCTGAAAAAAGGCCCAGCCCCTTTTTAATAGAACATCTAGTTAACATAACATAACACATAGCAGAGATAGTTGTTTGATAGGTTTATGACAGGGAGTAGCCTTGACTATAGCTGATCAGCTTATTGTTTTGCCAAGTGTCAGGGTAGTGTTCAGGTGCCCAAGCAATTGGGTCTTTTGGATTCAGAAACAATAGCAATAACATTTAGACTTATATACAGCTTCACAGTGCTTTACAGCCCTCTGTAAGCAGTTTACAGAGTCAGCATATTGCCCTCAACAGTCTGGGTCCTCATTTTATCCACCTCGGAAGGATGGAAGGCTGAGTCAACCTTCAGCCTGGTAAGACTCGAACTGCCAAACTTCTGGCAACCGGCAGTCAGCAGAAGTAGCCTGCAGCACTGCATTCTAACCACTGCGCCACCACGGCTCATGAACACTCCAGTAAATAAAGGGATTCTAAGCTTGATTATTAGCTCAAGCAAACAAATTTAAAAGTGTAACATAAAAAACATAAATACAAAGCAAGATAATACTCAAATCTCTTACAGACTGCCAGGGAGATCCTTAATAATGACAGCTGAGATATCTCAAGGGCAGTCAGTTTCCATAACTAGTGGTAGGTTCTGTGCAGAAGCTCCACAAACAATGACATCCTTTAGTTTTTATTCAAAATGTGGCAACTTGACTTCATGGCCCCCACTACAGTAATTAGTCTGCAAGACTGGCTGGCACATGACTCTGGAATGAGAATCAAAAGTCAGTGGGAAAAGCATTGAAGCTACATAAGATTCCCGCCCACCCCTTTGAAGCTGCGTAAGATTCCCGCCAGCTCAGAATGAGCTCTAAACTTCTAGACTTTTCTTTATATACAGGAGAACTCAAAAGGCACCACTAAACATGGAAATAACAATGGTCTTCCGCATTCCCACTAGACTTATCTCAGTTTTAGGGTGACCTCTTTTGTTTTGGGAAATCTCGAGATATTTTTCATCATTGTATACTGTGATGTATATATAGGATTCCACATATAATTGCGTTATTGACTGTAGAAAGGTAGTCCAGAGTTTTCAAAGCTTTGTCTCTGACAGATGTAATTGCTGAAGTAGAAAATCAGTCATAGTCTGACACTGTGTGTTTTTCGGTGTGCACATGTGTCATTTGGGAATTCACATATAGTTTATGATTGATGGAAATGCCTCAATTTTGATTTTTGAGTTGCTGAAAACAGACATTGCTTATAGACAGGCCTCAACAGGTCTAGAATTTGCTTTATGGTGTTACCTGGTGCTTTAAAATAATAAACGGTAATGGGCAAGTGAAAAATATAAGAAAATGAAATGTACTTTCAATTCTCACCCCTTTGAACTATTTCCTCTCTCGAATGAAAAACTCCTCCTCCTACATAATTATTTTCAAAATTCAATAAATATAGAAGAAAATATAAGTCAACATGACATAATTAGAATCTTATTATTGCATATAGAGGAGAAACATAAAATTTGCAACTGAAAGGAAGTCTAATGCGTATTATTGATTATGTTTTTACTAGATTTATATCTTGTATATGCGTATATGTATATAGTATATTTGTGTTTGTGTATGTGTGTGTATTTTCTCCAAGCTGAACATCTCAAGAACTTCACTCTATCCTAGGGCATTTCCTTAAGTGTCTGTATCATCTTAATCACCGTCTTCTGAAACCATTCTAGCCTGCCAATATTCTGGAAATAAAGTACATAGAATTGTATAAAGTCCAGATGTGACCATATCAGTGCAGTGTAGACTTCACATGTCTGTTACCATGTTTCTTCTAAAGCATCCCAGATCATGTTAGTCCTTCTGGCAGCTATCTCACAGAGCAGGTTCACATTCATTTTGTAGTCACTGACCACACTCAGGTCATTCTCTGATGTAATGTTTCTAAGCCATGCATCTAACCTGCAATCTATAAAATGCTGGAAACAAATGGAATAAAAGAAAATAAACAACACCCTCTCACACAAAATTAAAACCTGGTAAAAAGGTGATGAATCTTCTAAGGAGCTTTCTTCAGGGCTGTTTCCTATCAATAAGGGTGGAAATAATTTTATGGGTGACTTTGTTGAGATTGTTCTTCTTTCAAACATAAACATAGCATTGAATTGAGATATGAACCATAGTGATGTTAATGGGCTGGTGAATTTCTAGGAAACACACAATTTTTTATATTAGCCATCTTTTCATATTTCCTGTATATGGATCACTGTGAATGAATGTGGTTTGAGAAGATAAAAGGGTTTTTTTTAAAGAAATCAAACATTTTAAGTGAATACTGGATAATTTAAGGGAAATGAAAAGGGGTGACATCATCTTAAAGGTCTGAAAAATAATACTATCAAATTACTTTCAAATAATAGTAATAGATAGTATAGTTTGATAGTAACAATACTATCAAACTATACTATCAAAAGCAAGCACTGGTGTGAAATAAATAGTAAACTGATAATATATTTTGTCTCAAAAATTACAATTCTTTAAACCCACACATCCACAGACTTAACTAAAACATGTTTTTGGATTATTTTTCCAGCTGGTATTGATAAGGAAAAAAAAACCCTGATGTTAGTGATAGATGAAGTATTGACTCTAGTTGACCTATCCTGTAATATAGTTCCTTCATAATCTTTGCTTTAAAACTAAGAGTTAAAATTCTATGTTAAGAAAGTTTGAATTCTGTATCTTATATGCAAACTGCCTTATAAGCCAATAGGTAGTATATGTTATGCTTAGTTTGCATGATTTATTATGGTTGTATTGAACATGGAGAGTGACACTGCCTTAAGTCTGGATCAATGAGACAGAAGAAGCCAAGTACACAATATGGTACAGTCATAAATAACATAACTGGGCACAGCAAGACCTCCCCTATAAAATAATGCTGAATTTATATCCAACATTTCACCCTAGAAAGGATGTGTATGTTGCTAAGAGTTGACACTGATTTGATGGCAAACATTAAGTGATCTTGTTAAAAAAGAAGGCATTTGCAATCTGTATACATGCTCAATGATTGTTCATTGGGAATTTTCCATGGCATATGTTCCTCAAGACATGTAAGATATATTCTCCTAGTGGATAATGAGCCTCTGAGAATTAGATCTGAGCCTTTGAGCCTTTCCTATAATTGGGCACCATTAATGTAGAACCTTTGTCCTGTTCTTGTCCAGACTGCAGTACTGTAACTTGGGAATAAGACCTATTGAGCATGGTTTCTATAGAAACCCAGGTAGATAGAACAGTAACTTTTAATAAAGATGGTTTACATTTAAAAAAGAAGAAGAGAAGGGTGAAAAGAATACAGGGTTGAGAGGGGGCATGATACATGGTATAAAAAAAATAGAGACATTTTCTTCCATAATAGGATGACATTAAAATGATGGTAGTAATTTAGATAGTCTTTAAAAGGGATTAAAGAAATTCATGAAGGGTAAAATAGTTGGAGGCTATTAACATGGTTATATGCCTCTTCATATCTATTACTGTGATATTACAGTTTATCTCACATCCTCATTGGATTTCCTATAGGTAGCTACCATAAAAAGGAAGTGCTATTCTAGGCCTATATTTTAGTCCAGCAGGGGTCTTACATTAATAAGCAAAATACTGTTCATGTGATTGCCTTTTCACCAGATGGGTGCAAGGAATATTTGATTCCTAGTGATTTCATCACTGGAATATTAATGATGCTGTTTCTTAGGTTGCTTTAGAGAGCTACTTTAGTGCAGTGGTTAAGACACTGGATTCAAAACCAGGAGACCATGAATTCTAGTCCCCCTCATTAGGCACAGACCCAATTGAGTGACAAATGAAGATGAATACACGTGACCCAGGATAATGTTGCAGGATCCAATCTGTGTCGGTCACCAGAACCAGAGGTTTTGTCTTCCGAGCTTTCGGATTCGTGCTGAAGCCCATCTTCAGGGCTCCAGTTTGGCTCCAGTATAAGTCCAAAAGCTCAGAAGACAAAACTTTTGGTTCTGGGGACCAACCTAGATTGGATCCAATTGGGTGATCTTGGTCCAATCACTCTCTTAGCATTAGGAGACGGGAAGCAATGGCAAGCCATTTCCCGGATCTTGCCAAGTATACTGCAAAGACTCGTCTATGATGTTGCCAGGAGTCAACACTGATTCAAAGACACAAAACAAACAAACAAACAACAACAACAACAAAACCCCACTTCTGAAATCTGAAAGGCACAAAAAAGTCAAATAAACAGAAAACAAAGCGAAAACACAATGCAAAGACAAGACAATCCAAGTTTAAAACCTACTCTTCTTTTGTATGGTCCTTTAAAATACTTTATGAGATGAGTTAATTTAAAATTCAGTGTGTTGTTCAGATTAATTAGTACAAGGAAATTATATAGAAACAGCTCTGTCTATGTTATATTGTCAAGACTTTAAAATTGTTTTATATTAACTTTCAGTGTTTCTGAGTATTTGGTTGTCAACATTCATTAAAAGATACTGACTTGTGGAGCTCTAAGTGACGCCAGAATTAAACTTTAAAAAAATACTATTAAAAAAACCAATCAGTTCATGAAATTATATGCTTAACTTCATAAATGCTTCAGTTTACCACACAGTAATACAAATATTTTTTTGTTTTATAAAAGGGTCAATTTGCTATAGTGGCTAAGGCATCAAGATAGAAACTGGATGATTGAGTTCTAATCTCACTGTGGGCACGAAGCCTGCTGTGTGGCCTTGGGCCAGTCACTCTGTCTCAGCCCTAGGAAAGAGGCAATGGCAAACCACTCATGAAAAACATTGCCAAGAAAACTGCAGGGGCTAGTCAAGGCAGTCACTGAGAATTGGGCAGAATTGAACAGAAGAAGATGAAAAAAATATTAACATTTCAAGGCAACTTGTCCTTTGAAAAGCTTTCTAAAGAGCTTTTCTGTAGTTTCTATAGAAACCTTGTGAAAATATGTTCTAAAACACCCTGCAGTCTATCATGTATATCATGTATCATGCATTTTTCTGCCACATACTATGGATGGTCTTCCGTTTGTGTGATTTAAAAAAAAAAGATGGTGAAATTTCATCCGTGATATTTTCATCAATAGCATTGAGCAAAGTCTTGGTGGCTCAGGCTGTTAATTGCCTGCACTTAAGTTCCAGCTGCCTACAACTGCTGTAGGCTCGAATCCCACCAGGCTCAAGGTTGACTCAGCCTTCCATCCTCTTGGGGTAGGTAAATTGAGGACCCAAGATTGTTGGGGCAATAAGCTGATTTGTAAAATGCCGCTTAGTAATAAGCAGGCATATACAATGGAATGAAGGCTATTGCTGAGCACACTGGGTTGTATCCCAAAAATTGTAAGCCGCCCTGAGTCTCCGGAGAAGGGCGGCATATAAATGTAATTTAAAAAAAAGTCATTTAGCTAGAGCAAAACTTTGGAAACAAAAAAGGCTTTATTTTATTTTATTCATTATTTTATTTTTATTTTATTTTTTCACTCACCTTTTGGTAATTTAAGATGGGCAGAGCACTGTGTCCATTTATGTCTTGGTTGTTGTTTCTTTTTTACTTTTAGTTATTATATGTAATCAGGTAACAAGTTGCAATTTCCATCTGTTTTTTTTCCTTCTAAAAATGTTTCCTTGCCTTCATTTTCTGGATAGTTTCTTTTTTAACTATTTTGTCTTGATATGTTAGGAAAAAGAAAGCAGGCACTGATTTCCCAGTCCCCTCTCCCCCCTAAAACAGTGGAAAGAGGGAGGGTATCCAGAGTCCTAGCAGGAAATATATATTTGAATGGATTCCAAATGTGTGAGCATAAGGGGTCCTTCCAGTGTAATATTCCATGGGAGACTTGAGATCCATTATCCCTTTTTGTCTGATAGTTACCTAGAAAATGCAGCATTTGGCTAAGGCTGTGCAAAATTGGCAGCAAGTCTCTGAAACTGAGTCCTGCGTTTGCAATTCAGTAATTGCAAAATGAGGCATCTCACTTGCAGCCAGAAAGCGGTGGCTGTTTGTTCCGCTATCTATAGAAGAGTTTTGCTAGAACACATTACTCTTTGGACAAGACTGGGCCAAGCTACCTGTATGGAATCAAACACAGGAACCAAAGTAAATAATCAAGACTTACTGTAGTGTTTATTAAGCAGCATATGCTGGTAGGATTCCTTCAAAAAAATGAATATTGAGAGAGACCCCACTCAACAGTGATGCACTTGTATTTATACTTTTCAGAAAGATGGGAAAATCCAATGCATAAGCAACAGAAGTAGGGTATTTATTAGTAAATAAAGGATTTCAAGTTACTATATGTATTTCTATACTATACTTCCCTGTCGGAAGCACCGAAGCCCTTCTATGATGAAAGTAGTGGTGGGATTCAGCCGATTCGCACTGGTTCTTAGCGAACCAGTTGTTAAATTACAAACCCACTCCCACTATCAGAGTGGATCCTGTGCTGTGCTGCAATGGAGAAACAGGCAATGGAGCGGCTGGTACCAAGGGAAGGAGAAGGCTGCTGTTCCGCTTTCTTCTCCCTGCTCCTCCCCCCTTGCGCCAGCTGCTCCATTGCCCGTTTCTCCATTGCAGTGCAGGACAGCGCCTAGAATCCACTTTGATAGCGGGGGTGTATGTAATTTAACAACCAGTTTGCCCAGGGTCAGGTTGCCTGTTGTGGGAGGCGTGGACAAACCTGACCCTGGGCAAACTGGTTGTTAAATTATTTGAATCCCACCACTGGATGAAAGATTGGCCGGTGACATCACCCTTGTCTGGGGGACACCCACTATAGGTAACGAAGCTCAGGTTACTTCCTGCACAATTTTTCCTTCAGAAACCAAAAGATAGAAATTAAACAATAAAACAGGGAGGAAAAAAAACTCCCATAAATCAAGAGGAGAAGGGACTTGGGAATACTAGGCGTCAAAAGAAGAACATTTCCTATTGCAAATCTATGGGCTTGTTCTAATAAGATAACAGAGTGTGGCCTTGTATCTATACATTAACTTGATTTAATAGATTCCATTCATCCCCAAACCTGGAACAACTTTTGAAGGCCTAAATTTACCTATCATGACTTTGTCTTAACCTGTCGTCATTACTTGCCGTCTACATTATCCCTGATCCTCCATCTAATGGAGATTATAAGAATAAAGACAAGCTATTGACTTTATGTAAGGCAGCAACTCCCACTGATTAAAAGCAAGGTGCCTTAATAAAAATGAAATGAGATTTGGTTTTTATTAGGGCTGTGCAAACATCTCCAGTGGAGTTTCACAGAGTTCACTGGTTGAAGCACTCTCCTTTGAGCTTGGAAGCTTGCATCTTCCTGAAGATTCAGTATGGCTGCTGTAGGAGATTTCATATGTGGTCTTTATATGCGAGTGCCCATACAAGCTACCTCATGGAAATCCCACAATTGTCTGAGTATTTTGAGCACAAAGCACCACTGCAGTCTGTGCATTTGCTCTTTGCAAAACACTACCGTCCATAGTTGTTATGTTAGAGGTAGTGAGTTTCTAGAAGTCATCAAATAAATTTTATAATCCAAGCTTAGCTTTCCAGCTCATCTGATCTACATTTTGCTTTAGTTTTCAGACAAAACTGATAGAGATTATTACACTCTGGATGACATGTTCGTTTCTAAAGCAGCAAAGAGAGAGGAAAGTGGAAAAGCGGAGGAAAGAGAGAGAAACCAAGCGATCCATGAGCATCAACGACTTGTTGCATGCATGGAAAAATGCCCTCATTGCTTTGGTAGCTCTGAACTTTCTAAACACCTAATCATTGCAATTGGCAACAAGGTAAGGGAAGAGCATCAGTTATTTTGACAATGAAATGGACGAATTAAAAGAAGGCTGTTCTCTGTGCATGATGTTATGAAATTAAAATTAAGATTGCTTCCCATGACATGAATGATTGCTTTTGAATAACCCTGGCTCTTCAATTAAGAGGAAAAAGCCACTTCAAGGATGCAGCAAGTATGAATATGACTTGTCTTGAATGATAAACTTAATCTTCAGTACTTCAGATTTGTTGATGACCTTGCTGCAATGATACACAAGATCTGAATATTTAGGTGGCACAAGAAGAGTCATTAATTAGGAGGCCAAAGCAGAGTTGAGTTGTAAGACGAGAAGAGTCATAGAGGAAAGGTGAAATTATAATTGGTAGAAGAAAACAAAGGCACAAAGACAAACAAAGTCATTCAGATATTAAAAAACAACAGATAGAGTTTCTCCTCCTTACAAAACGAATTTGGAATTAGTTTCAAAGAGCTGAAAGAAACCATTCTAAGGCATCACATTCAATCTTCTGCTCCTTGCAGAAATCCAGCATCCTTGACAAATGACGTTCAGCCTGTGCTTGAATATATTCAATGAAGGGATTCCAGTCCAAATTAGATGACATGGAAATCTTCCTTTCTCCCTCTGTGTGTATTTTTTCAGACTCCATATACAAATAAAAGAACCTTATGGCTGAGAAATAATAATGCTTCCTGTTTTGCCACTTTTTCTCATTCAGCAACCTGTCCCATAAGGACCCTATCCTATATGGATATATAAAACCCTGGTATGAAAACTGTTACGCAGATTCCCCACTGTTGGAACTTGTCATTCCCTTAAAATGAGAGTCTCTCTAAACAAGTTTTATAACGTATCTAGTTTGGTTAGAATAAATCATGCAGATCATAATGTCAATATACACTAACTGGATGCTCAAACATTGCATTTTCTTTTCTAGGTGTACTTATCCTTGCCGAGGTACCAGTCTCTTACTGAAGGTCATTGCCTGATCACTCCTATGCAACATTACATTGCTGCCACACTTCTAGATGAAGACATTTGGGAAGAAATTCAGGTGAGCACAGCTTCTAGTTTGATCTGGCTTTTTATGATGTGAGTTTTATGTGTTGTAGGTATAACATGGTACCAAGTTTGGTTTTGGTATGTACTTTATGCCGGGGGTCTCCAAACCCCGGGCTGTGGCCCAATGTCGGGCTGCAGCCCGTTCAGAACCGGACCGCAGAAGTGGTGGTTGAGTGTGCTGGAAGCTGCATTTGTGAAAGTGATGTGTACACGAAACCATCCCCATCACTCCTCCAGTCCACCCGAGCCAGAACGGTTGGGGACTGTTGCTTTAGACCCTTTCTTCTGAATGTCTTTGGATGACCACTATTGAGTTCATATTCTGTAGAATTTTGAAATTTGTCCTTTGAATTACAAAAGTTCGACAAGAAATTATAAGAGAAGCTTATATTCTGAGGATTAAGAGTTTGTAGCCCACTAGATAAGGACTGCAAGTTGAGACATTTCCTGAGAGCCGTGTATGGAGTGTCCTTATCTCTTCTAGAAGAAGAGAGAAAACACAATAAATAAAAGATGAATATGGTCTGTAAAATACATATTGTATCAGTTTTCCTTCAAAGAGATATACTCAGGGTGGGATTCTATCAGTTTGCACCTATTCGCTAGAACCGGTTGTTAACATTCTAAGCAGTTTGGAGAACCGGTTGTTAGAAGAAATTACTGGCCTAATCCTGTAAGGAACGCAGGAAGGAAACATTCTGGTGTTGCTTACAGAAACTGCCTCTCCATTAACCCTTATTGCATTCTTGCCAGGACTAGACTTCCTGTCTCAGGAACTTCTCTGGAGTTTTTTTCCCTCCTTTGCTGGTACTTTGCTTGTGTGGAGTGACCATTCAAAGTTACAATGGCACTGAAAAAAGTGACTTATGACAGTTTTTCACACTTATGACTGTTGCAGCATCGCCACAGTCATGAGAGGCCAGGCAAGGAGATGCGTGCCTCGATGTGAGTGATATTGAGTTGGCCACACCCAGCCAATAGCTTGACCACAAGCCACGCCCACCAACTAAACCACGCCCACAGAACCAGTTGTTAAAAAATTTGAATCCCACCCCTGGATATACTTACCAAAATGCTTTTGATAAAAAAGTGTTTTACTGGAGCTTTCCAGACCTCTGTGAAGACCAGTTCTCTCAAAGGAAATTACCATCTCTTGTTGACGATCTCACTGTTACTGAAATGAAAATATTTCAAAACTTAAATCTTTCAGTTTAAGGCCTTGGCAAAACAAGCCACAATGATAACCTTGCTAATGATGATTTGTAACAGTTGCAGTTGCCAAGTCAGATATTCATTTTTATTGAACTTTAAAAAAAATAGTTTATCTTTGGAGATAATGTTTATTTGTTTGGGATGATTAATGGTGTTAACTAGAGATCATTTAAGCCCTTAAGAGCCTTCAAAGGTTTCCTCAGATAGAGGAAACCAATTCAGTGAAAAGCTAAATATAAATGCTCAAAAAAAATGCACATTGGGTTGTGCTCCAAAAATTGTAAGCCGCCCTGAGTCTTCGGAGAAGGGCGGCATATAAATGTAATTAAAAAAAATGGTTGTGTGTGTGTGTGTGTGAGGGCGTGCGTGGATGCGCACACACACACACACACACACAGAAATATATACATACATACAGCACTGAAGCACTGAAGCAAACCTTAAGCTGTGCCACCAGAGAACTGAAAAGCGCAGTGCGCAGGTGCACAGCGTTTGGAAAGCCTCTTTTCCCTGCTTTTTCAACCTCAGCTGTGCTGTGCAAAGCAGCTGTGGTTGAAAAAGCAGGAAATAAAGGACAGGTAAGAGCCCAGGTGGGCAGGTGGGCCAAAGAGCAGCAAACACAAAACTGGTTCGGTGTCTGCTGCTCTTCAGAGCTACTGGTTTTATAGAGCTGGGCAGAACCAGTAGCATCCCACCCCTGGTGCCATGCCAAAATACCTTGGACAGCACTTACAAAATGATTATTGGCACCACCATGGCTGGTTTGTATGCCATAATGTTTCAGCTTCCAGATCTATGTGACTACAATCCTATATTTAAATTATCCATCCCCAGTGCACTGAATAATTTCATAAAACTGGGAGTTCTGAGCCTTTCTACAAAGAAAACTCCCTGTTCATCCTTCGCCTCTGTTGCTTGAAAACAGACACATTTACTTGGCACAGAAACTGGGCACGTAACTATTTAATTTGGAGATAGCTTGTTGTTAATAAAGCCTAGTTTTGTCAGCTGCAAAAATTTACAAAATAAAGATCTTTTAAAATCACCTCTCGTACTCAGCTTGCACAACAAATTCTAATGTATTGCAGACAATAAGGAAGACAGTGATTTTTTCTTTCTTTAGTTACAGTCAAACAAATAGGAAAAACAATATTAAAAATGGGTGTCAGACATATTCTTTGGAATGCTGTCATTATTGATTTCAGTCTGAAATGTATACAGTTTGCAGCTGAGCCATAAACTTTTGCACTCTGATCACAGGTATGAAATACAAAATCTCAGAGAAGGTTTAATGAAATCTATAACAAATGGCTATTGGATCTCGGTTGCAGAATGGCTATTGGATCTCGTGGGCTATTGGATCTCGGTTGCAAAAATCCAGATGACAGTCTGTAAAATAGTTTTTTTTCCTTGCCATCAGAAGATCATCCAGATTTTTAACACTCAGAGTTGATAGTCCTAGCAAAGGCCTTTGCCTCAAAGCTGAGCCGAGCAGTGTCTTTTGGAAAGTCAAGCTTTACTCTTTGATCTATTTTAGTCTTAAGTCTCTGGTTCCATCAGTCATGTTGTTATGCTGTGGATTTTGTCAGTTTCCCAAGCGAGAAACTTTCTTGTGTGACATTGGCTGTTAAATTGGGGGATGTAACATTTGTTCTTTTACTCCTGCTGTCTCTGGGTTCCCAGATATTTTGGTCTAGGTAATGGCAGATAAGGCTACAGGGAAGGAAAATTGGTAAAAATTAAAAATGGCACTGGTTGGTCTCTGCTGAACTGGAGTATTTCTCAGCAGAGACCAACCAGTGCCATTTTTACTTTTTACCAATTTTCTTTCCCTGTAGCCTTATCTGCCATTACCTAGACCAAAATATCTGGGAACCCAGAGACAGCAGGAAATGGCATTTTGGGATACAGGATTTCTTGTTTCCAGTTTTTGTTCTTAAGTTCAAAAATATTGATAGGATTTGATTTAAAACATTATTCTATGGCTAATGTTACTGGACTTTTCAGGTGAACATTGATCTCTTTGCCAAGCAATTTTAGGTCATTCATTTAGTCATAATTATGTATGCGTTGTTCTTGGCTGCTATGAATTTTAATATGTGTGTTGTTTTAATTGTCTTTATTCTTTTAAGTTTTGTTTGTTGCTCAGAGTCATTGGTGAGGTGGCAGCCATACAAAATACATAAACAAGTAACAACTTTTAGCAGTCTCTGGGAACCTAGGCAACTTCAGCGTAGCTAACCTCAAGTAATAGTTATAAACATTTCAAAATTGTCTCCTAAAACTTCTAGAGAATTGAACCTGGTACTTGTTACTATATGTCCTGGATGATAATCGAACCTCATCCTAGTAACTGCAGTGACAAAGCAGATTGTTGTGGTGTACTTTGCCACAAAAGTCTCCCAAATACTATTGCCAGAAAGTATGCTAGTGGCAATGTCAAGCAATAATGTGTTAACCATTGAATTAATTCTTAGTCTGGACAACAAGAACAGGATATTTAGCTGACTGGTAAAATGGTTCTTGAAGATGCTGCCCAGGGCGTTGTTTCTGTTTATTTTTGCATTTAATTGTCATTGAAACTCAGACCTTCTGATGCCAGGATTTTTGGTTGGTAGCCTTTGCTTGAGGCTGATTAGAATTCTCAGCACAGTAAAACTAAAAACAAAAATCTGAAATGGAAGTTTGTTGGCTGTCTTCAGATTTTCTCCAAATATATATATATATATATTTGCAGAGATTTGCCTTGATGTATAGTCTAAACCAGGGATCTGCAACCTTAACTCTCAAAGAGTCATTTGGACCCGTTTCCCACAGAAAAAAAACCACCGGGAGCCACAAAACCTGGGGGGGGGGGCGTGGCCAACTCAACATCAGTCACATGACCCCAGTCACATGATCCCAGATTTTGTGGCTCCTGGTGTTTTCTGTGGGAAATGGGTCTCCTTCCCCTCTCTATCCCTCCCTCCCTCTCGTTTCTGTTTTTCTCTCTTTTTTCCCTCCCTCTTTCTTTCTTTCTTTCTTTCTTTCTTTCTTTCTTTCTTTCTTTCTTTCTTTCTTTCTCTCCCCTTCTCTCTCTCATTTGTTTGTCTCTCTTTTTCCTCTCATTCCCTCTCTCCATCATTTCCTCATTTCTCTTTTTCTCCCTTTTTCTCCCTCTCATTTCCCTCTCTCATTTCTCCCTCTCATTTTTTTCTCTCCTTTTCCCTCTCCCTCTCTCTCATTCTTTTCTTTCTCTTTCCCCTTCTCATTTGTTTCCCTCTCTCATTCTCCCTCCAGCTCTCTCTCATTTCTCTCTCCCTCTCTCCCTTCTCTTTCTCTCTCATTTGCTTCTCTCTTTTTCCTCTCTCTCATTCTCTTCCTCCGTCATTTTCTCATTTCTCTTTCTTTCTCTTTTTTCTCTCCCTTTTCCCTCTCATCTCTCTGCCCCCTCTCTCTCCCCCCCTCATCTCTGTGTATCTTCTTGGAAAGCCAAGGCTGGGCCAACCCGTTGATTTCTTCTTGGGGCTCTTTGCTACTCCTTTTCTTTCGTCTTGGCAACTTTTCAGAAATCCGGGCTGGCTGAGGAGTGAGTGCAAGCTGCAGTGGCGGCTTTCTTTTTCTCCTCATGTGACCCCCTAGCTGGCTGTTGTGGGGCTTGGAGGGCATGCACGAGCCGGGATACCCTCAAGCGAGTGGCCAGGCTCAGCCAAAGTGCAGCGAAGGTGCTGACCCGATCGCGCGACCTGCTCTCTGCCCCGAGACACTGGCCCAACCCGGCTGTGGACGACACCAACCTCACTAACAGTAGGGCTGGGAGGAGGGTATGATGGAAAGGGGGACAGGCCTGCAGCTGAGGAGCAAGCATGAGCTGCAGCGATGGCTTCCTCCGAGCCTGATCCTTGGGATGGGCATGCAAGGTTTGGCGGGGCCAGCCCCCTTTTCCCGCTGCCCTGCTTGGAGAAAGCCAGAGCGCCCTTGCCAAAGATGCTCACCCATCAACTGGTCAACCCGCCAGCTCTGCATGCCTTCGCTGCACTTTGGCCAAGCCCAACCACTAGCTTGAGGATAGTATCCCCACTCGTGCGCACCCTCCTGGCCCCGCAACAGCCCACCAGGGGGTCACGTGAAGAGGAGGAAGCTGCCGCTGTAGCTTATGCTTGCTCCTCAGCTGCAGGCCTGTCCCCCTTTCCATCATACCCTCCTCCCAGATCCCATTCCCACCCCACCAGCCCTCATGTTAGCGAGGTTGGTGTCATCCACAGCCGGGTTGGGCCAGTGTCTCAGGGCAGAGAGCAGGTCGCGCGACCGGGTCAGCAGGGAGCCACAGGAGAGGGGTCAAAGAGCTGCATGTGACTCGGGAGCTGCGGGTTGCCGATACCCGCTCTAAACTATAGACTCAGTCCCCTTATTAAAGTATGCCTTACTTAGTTTTTTTTTTTTTGTATTTTGCTTTCTTTCAACACTGCCAATAACACTGCGTTACTTTATTGGAGAACTAAGCATCTTGGCAGCCACATCAGGCTATTCAATTATTTTGTTTGTCATTGTTTCTGGTACTTCATGAAAATAAAAGATCTGTCGCCTTTCATCCTGGGATTCTTTGGACCATAACTTACGGCAGAACATACACAAGTCCTAGTTTCAAACTGGCGTCTCTAGATAATAGTTCAAGTGACAAATAATGGATGTGGGTGGGGGAAACTCTGCATAAACTTCTGGAGTGTTTCTGCCATTCAAACTATGTCATATTTTCCTGGAGGGACAAGTAGTCTGCTTTATTATAAGGCAGTTCAGACATTTACATAATTGTTAACAAGAAAATAATGCAACCATCTGTATTTAGGCTGCCATTATCAGATGTATTAGTATTGGATTTTTTTAATAAGAATGTACTGTTTTTCAGTTTGTTTTTTATTCTGTATGGATGTTTTGGCCTCAGCAGCAAATACAGACAGTTTCATTTGCTTCTGGTATTACAAAATAAATAGTTGCTCTCATAATTAAAAAAATAAAGTTTGAAACTGTATTTCATGAGTTAGTGTAGCATGCCTCCTCATATTTTGAGGACCTCAAGTTCTTAGCACTTTTATCTTCTTTATCGAATATTATTACAACATTTCAAGTTTGGGTTATAGACTCATCTTTCATTGACTGGAAATCTGGACTGTGGTTTCCACCTTTTCCGTTTTATTTCTAAAAAGTCCCAGTTTGCAAACACCAGGGCAGATACAAACTGATTCTCTCCGTAATTCTTTGTGACATCCCATCCTCGCAGGAGAATGAGTGAACGTGTACAGAGGTCAGGTCTGTTATAGTTAACAGGTTGAATAAACCTCTGCAGAACAGAGATGAGAGATCTATGATTGCTTTTCTTTAAGGGAATATTATTATTGCACTTAAAGGTCAATAAAGCCTGATGAAAATGTCACGTTTTGACAAATTATGTAATTGGAAGGCAAAGTGGAAGAATGGTGGCATTTGGAGTCAGTATAAGACAAGAGATTAACTTCTGTGTAAATGTGCCTAAAGGGCCCCCTGTTGTTTCTGTCTCCATTTATGTTGCCCAATAAATGAACTTCGGTACATCTTTCCTTTGACATATAAGAAGGCGCTCTGCACCAAGGATTCCACAAAAAGTTCCTCTGACATTTTGCATATTGTATAAATATTTAAAATTACCCAATATGTTCAGTTATCAGTTCATTATATCCTACTTTGCATGCAGCAAGATGGAAAATGTAGGAAGCCACCCCCCCGCTCTCTCCAGATCAAAATATTCTTTATTCTTAGTATTAAAAAGAGGCAGGATAGAATATTTCCCCAAAGGAAAAATGTAGAAAAAATCTTAACAAAGGCAGAATGCAGCCCCAGTCTTCCTGCCATAGGAAAACAGCCTCAAGTAGACGAGACTGGTTTTTTGGAATGGAGATTTTGTATCCATTCAAAAGGCTGGGCCAATCTACTCATAAACAAAACACCTTCAGCGACAAACTCCCACAGAAGGCTGGAGCTGATGGGATCAAGAATTTACATTCCTCCACCCAAATTCTAAGGACAGGACATGACCTTTAGGACGTAATAGGATTTACCACCCCCATTAGAATAGCAAAAGACACAAGGCTCACTACATTGCACAACCCCCTGGAGCATCTCAATCACCAAATCCAAGAACCCTATAAAAATCCATCCATTCACTCAACCATTTTGTCAGCCACCCCAGAAACATGCTGCTGTTCCTGAAGTTTCTGGAAACCAAATAAACAGAGACCCTTTTTCCTTGTCGCCAGGCTCTACTTTATTTCCAGCATTTTGTTTTTCCTCCAGGCTCCGGACTAGATTTTTCTCCCAACACTATGAAAAGCATAATACTTCCTCAGTTCACTGCAGACATTTGCACAGTCACATTGCCTAATAATGTTAAGGTTGGAAACTATTGTTTTCTTCTCTCTCTCTCTCCCTTCCTCTCCTCCATCCCACCTTTTCTTGTACCAGGTATTCAGAAAAACTTTGGTAAAGATGTTTGAAGCTGAAGAGTTGGATTGTGTCTTTCTGGAGACAAATTTAAGTATAAGCAAACAATACCACATGGTGTATGAATGTATTCCTCTTCCAAAGGAAGTGGGGGATATGGCTCCCATCTATTTCAAGGTAACATTTTTTTTAACATTTCTGGTTTTCTTTTGACCCTAAAGCATAGGCAAAACTAGTATAGGCATATCTCTTTTTATTGTATTTCCCTTTACAGCACTTCATAGAAACTGTGTTTTTTTTTACAAGACCTATCAGCAAAAAGATTATTGTTTATTGAAGACTCAGATGATGATTCTTTTTTTCTTTTTCTTTTTCTTTTTTTTTAAGCAATGAAGTATTTTTTAAAGTATGACACTACCTGGAAATAGTCATATTAAACTAGCTGTGGAGTTGGTATTATCTGCTTTGATCCACTTCCCAGACGATCAAAGAGGGAAAGCAAACTTTTTCTTCATGAATGAGACCCACCGGTAGAAGTGAAATACAGGATGTTGTAAAATGGAAATCAAATTTTTCTAAAGATGGCTGATTTGAATATGTTGGTCCCAGCAGACATGTTGAACCCACAATTATTTATTTATTTATTTATTTATTTATTTATTTATTTATTTATTTGGTCTTATATGCCGCCCTATCTCCCGAAGGACTCAGGGCGGCTCACATAAAAACAACCAATACAAAAGTTAAAAGAATTAAAAACAAACTAATTAGACCAATAAATATTTAAAACCCAACCCACAAAACATTTAAAACAAAAGCCCCCCCCCTCAGTCCAGGCTGTTTTGTTTGAATAACCAAGACTTTAGGCCACGGCGAAAGAAGCGGAAGTCAGGGGCCAATCGTAGCTCAAGGGGAAGCTGGTTCCACAAAGTGGGCGCCCCCACAGAGAAGGCCCTCCCCCTAGGGACTGCCAGCCGATATTGTTTGGCCAACGGTACCCCAAGGAGGCCCTGTCTGTGGGCGCGCACCGGGCAATTGGTGTTCAATGCTGGCAGGAGACGTTCCCGCAGGTACCCCTGCCCTAAGCCATGTAGGGCTTTATAGGTAAGTACCAGCACAATGCCTTTATATACTGTGTATTTTGAAGCAATTTAAATGACATGTAAAGATATTAGTAAATATGGGATAAATTATATTGTTTTATTAGTAGATATTAGTAAATATTAGTAAATTATGATTCTTTGGCCTGAATTTCATTTTATAACCCTCCTGTTTCCCTTTCCTCTTTCCCGTCCCTTCCATTCCTCTTCCCCTTCCCTCCCTCTTCCCCTTTCCTTCCTCTTCCCCTTCTCCTCCTCTTTCTCTTCCCCTTCCCTTTCCTCCTTCCTTCCTTTTTTTGATATGGTGATAGTGGTGGTATACACGTAAATCGACTTCACATAATTGTCACAATTATTAAGATGCAATAGCATGTATAATTCTATAAAGTGAAATTCCTTATTTTGAAATAATTTATGTCAGATTACAGTTAAACTGCAGTTCTGAAATAGTAAAATAAAAAGAGAAAGGTTCAGAGTAAAGTTATTACTACATCCGTCTTCATTATGCTTTAATCTAATTCATAAATTGAATTACCTAATTAATATGTACTAATCAAATTTCTGAGAGCCAGTTTGGCATAGTGGTTAAGGTAGAAACCAGGAGACTATCAGGCGCAAGCTGGGTGACCTTAGGCCAGTCACTTTCTAGTAGTGCTATAAAAGACACAATGGCAAACCACTTCTGAAAAAACTTGCTAAAGTAACTGCAGTCTCTGAGAATCTGACACAATTGAACAGGGGGAGGGAAGTCTCCCTTCTGACCATAATTTGGGGAGAGGTCCAAATGAATTCTACTTTGTGTTATACTTTGCCATTTTGTGGAAGTTTTATATATTCTTGCAATATTTTTTTTCCAGAAAGCTATAATGGAATCAGACGAAGAGTGGGCCATGAATAAAAAACTAATTAATCTAGGCTCAAAAGATGTTCGCAAATCGGTAAGCATTCCTAGCTCGTCACTTGTAATGCAAAGCTGATTTCTACATGTGAATGTGAGCAATGCTTTTAAAAGACAGTGTCTTTATAATAAAAGACTACATAGAAAAATACATTGAATAAAGTTGGTGAAAAAACATATCTGAATTCCAAGGCTAAATCTAACCATAGTGACTGGTATATTTCAATGAAACTGTGACAGATATCAACGGGAATGCTTTTTAATTATCTTGTAAGTTCTTGAAGGTATTGGCTTTATTGGCAGATTTTCTTTGTTTCAATTCCATATGTCTTATAAATGTAATTACTCTGTTGAATCCTATTAAGTTCACTAAGAATTTAGTGAAAGATGCATGGCTTACATTTATATGCAGTGGCTTATGAAAATTGGGTTGCACATTCAATTGGAATAATTTGAAATTTTCAGCTAGATGGTTTGTTTCCTTCAGAAGAGCTATGATGTAGAATTGGGAAGAAAGGCTATTTTATTTTACTTTATTATCCTGCCTTTCTTCCAGGAGTTCAGTGCTGCTTATATAGAAAACGTCTTTCATTCCCCACCCCCAAATAGCTACTCTGTGAGGTATTTTGGACCAAGAATAATGATTGGCCCAAAATCACCTACTGAGATTCCATGGTGGAGGCCGGACTTGAACGTTTAACTTTTCAAAGCCTCTCTAACTTTGTAATCTTTAAATCTGTAACATCTAATTTTATCTAATTTTAACTGCTTTTAATTCAGTTTTCACTCTGTTTTTATGTTGCTGTATGTTTTTTATTTCTATACCGATGAAAGTCACTTAGGTGAGACAGGCAATGTAATCTTGGATATTCATTATGTTGGGTGTTCACTATTGTAGAGAAATCTAATTACTAGATCCATGTCAATCTGTCAACTAGAATGTCTCACCTAATGTTAGTACAGACCTAGCAGATATTATTTATCTTGCTGTAATTCCTAATCCATAGTTCTTCAAGGCAACTAAGTATTGAGATAGCCTTCATTATTGTATATGCCTGCTTATTACTAAGCGGCATTTTTACAAAGTCAGCTTATTGCCCCCAACAATCTTGGGTCCTCACTTTACCTACCCCAAGAGGATGGAAGGCTGAGTCAACCTTGAGCCTGGTGGGATTCGAGCCTGCAATAATTACAGGCAGCTGGAGCTAAGTGCTAGGCTATTAACAGCCTGCACCACCAAGGCCCACCTGTTTTCCTGGGAAATTGCTGCTTCACTGTAGTCCATCACAGTTTCCCCTCTGTAGGTACCAGGCTGCCTGTTTAAAAGCAGGAGGAGATGGTGTAATTGCCTGAACAACAAGTACTGGAAACAGCAATCGTTAGGACACATCTAGTTTCTTCAACATTTCGCATGCTTGCTCCTCCAAGGAAATCTTACTAAACAAGCCTTCTAGCAAAGCAGATAGCAGAATGTCAGAGCAGACCCAAGAGAAAGTTCTTTGCTACTTAGGCAATTCTGAAGTTGTAAGATACTAATAATTGGCTTGATACTAATGTTGAGTCTCAAAGTCCTAACATTATTGATTACTAAAAGTAGGCCAGTTTGCCGTTGGTAGCAAAAGCTCTGATGAGAGACCATGTGACAACAATTTGTCCTTTGGGGTTTTTTTCCACTGTGTCTCCCATTTATCATGGGTTGTTAAGGAAATTAAGCTCACAGTGCTAAATTTTAGCTTTAGTCAGAAATGGACAGTTACCAGCTAGGCTTGAATCTCTATCTTTGATCTTCTTCCACTCACAAGTTTGAACAGGAAATCGAACATTTTTGCTTACCTGACTCCATCAAAGAATACTTGGAATACAGGCCAAACTCAGATATATATAAAGCTATGTGCAATACAGAATATTTAAAAACTATATTCTAAAAATATACAATATTTTAAATGTTTATATGTCTTCATGGACAAAAAGCAAAGCTTCTCTGGCAGCCTGCCTTCCCCAAAATCTTCAAAGAGCTTTAGAGCACCTACCCATTTGGGATTCAGCTTGAGTAAATTTGGAAACTTTAGAATTTTGGAAACTATCTGATGGTAAATAAATAAGCCAACCTTCAGTTTAAACATTTTAAGGATTTGGAATTGAATGTGTTTGAAAGAAATAATTAATGCACTGTCTGGATTATTATTGTTTTGTTATTTATTTTTTTGGTATTTAGGTGCCAAAAGGTTTGCCTTACTTCTCTGTAGATTTTGGCCTCCAAGGTGGTTTTGCTCACGTCATTGAAAATCAGTACAAGTTCCCTCGTTTCTTTGGAAAGGTATTAAAATATTCAGCTCCTGTTCTGTAAGATTAGTGCTTTCTATGTAATTACTTAAGACGTTTACTGTAGGCCAAGAGGATTACAGCTGGCAGTTTTACAACTATATTCTTCAGAATTACCTGAGGATGTAAATATTGTATCTGCGGTTTAATTGGTTGTTTAAGCTCCCACGATGCAAAGTGAAACTGCCGATAACTATTTCCTTAAAAGAAAATTATTAATATGTTGTTTTTTTAAAAAAAGCTGTATATATTCTGTTCCTACAAACATTAGGAATAGATTTTATAGAATAACTCCAGGTATGTTACCTAGTTCTGTAGGGGATGAATTGAGAATTATTTTAGCTCAAATCCATATTCCACCCCCAGCCTCCCATGACCTTTGGGAGATGTAGCATGCATAAAACATTTTAATGTGGTAGCCAGTTAGATGACTCATCTCTTCTTAACATGCAAAGCTAGAAAGATTTTCTTCTCCTGCTTGACACTTTGTTTGAACAGGTGTGGGTTTTTGTGGTTATTTTAAGAAAAATAATTTTCCTATTTTGAAAGGAAATAATTGGTGGCATGCTAGATTTGGAACCACGACTTTGGAGGAAAGGACTACGAGAAAATTTTGAAGATCAAAGGAAGAAAGTGTTGCATTTTGCTCAGAAGTGGAAATTGTACGATTTCACTAAAAGTAAAGAATGAAAATATACTGCAGATGCTGATATATTGGATCCTGAAAAGTTAATGAACCATCACAGTCTACAAAGTTCCTTTTGTGGAAGAACTCCTGCTGAAAATAATAAACATGTTTTGTAAAGTGAACTCTGGAAGGAATAATAATACCTTAAGGAAGACAAAAAAGTGGATTGAAGCTAAGATATTTGAGTCATGTATAAATCATGTCTGATGTACAATATGTAGATATATGTTTGAAGAAAATAAGTCCTTATTTTAACAGATAACGAGTGTGTCTTGTTAGCAATATTCTTGCCGTGTATTCTTTAATGTTTCCCTGTTTTACCATTGTATATAAGTCTTAGCTTGTGTTGATAAAGGAAATCATAGTGAAGAGATTTTTAAATACTGAAAATGGCAACATTTTTAATGCAGAACATTTAAAGTTTTAAAAATATTCTGTTTAAGTGTTGACAATTTGAGAAAGTTTAGTCTGCAGTTTAAAAGAAAACTGATGTAATGTAAATTCTTTTGAAAATAATGATGTAACTTTTGAATAAATATGTCCCAATCTTTAAGTACAAAGGAAGACAATATTTCTAAAGTTTTGTTTCTTTAAAAATGTCAGGATTACCAAAGATTAGGGAATCTTAATTCCTATTTTTTTTAAATGAAAAAGGGAGCAATTGTTCAAGATAGCCTTTTCTCCCCTAAAATGGACCCATAACCACAGACTTTCAGAAAGATAGATAGGTAAGGGTATTTTCTAAATTCAGAACCGACCATTTCCAAAATGTTGCAAAGAAAAATGCAAGGAATGTAAGACTGGCAAGAGAAAAAAATTCCATATACAGAATTCTCTTTGAACTATGTGGCATTTATTGATAATAAAAGGTTGGTATATTTTTTTCAGCTAACCTTTGCTTTACCCTGAGAACTATATAGTATAAAGAAGAATAGCTTGAGATTCCCTTTTGAATGTGGATGGTGAAAATTTTTTTGAAAGTTGCTCTGGGTCAGAGTATCCACTCTTTGGGATTATTGTGTGATAGTACAAAAGCATAATGAATGGTTGAGGGAGCTAGGTATGTCTAGCCTATTGAAGAGAAGGATTAGGGGGGACATGGTAACTCCGGTACTTGAGGGGCGAATGTCATAGAGTGGAGGGAATTATTCGCCAAAGCATCAGACGACAAGACAAGAAATAATGGGTGAAAACTAGTTCAAGAGAGATCCAACCTAGAAGTAAGAAGAAATTTTGCGAACAGCTAATCAATAGAATACAAGTAATCCTCGAATTACGACCACAATTGAGCCCAAAGTTTATGTTGCTAAGCGAGACATTTGTTACGTGAGTTTTGCTCCATTTTTATGACCTTTCTTGCCACAAATGCTAAGTCAATCACTGCAGTTGTTAAGTTAGTAACATGGTTGATGAGTGAATCTGGCTTCCCCATTGATTTTGCTGGTCAGGAGAGTGAATCACATGATCCCAGGACACTGCAACTGCCATAAATATGAGTCAGTTGCTAAGTGTCTGAATTTTGATTGCATTGATCATGGGGATGTATTCAAGAGTTTTGCAGTGTTAATTCAGCGCCAGAAAAATAAACACAGATGGCTGATGCTTCATTTAATGTCTTTATAAACATAATAAGTAGATTTAACAAATCAGTTGTAGATTTCTCCAACATGGAGCAAAATCAATCAGAAACATATCGCAAGTAACTTCAGCAGAGCAGACAACAGTTTCACTTTAGTTCAGGAAGCAAGCAGAGGAGAGAAGCAGTTTCATCTTCAATAGACAGACTCAGAGCACAACATAGCTTCAGAATTGCAGAGCTTAATATAGAGCCACGCCTAGGCTACTTCTAGTTTCAGTTTCCAAAACAGTCCTCATTGGCTGACTTAGTTGCTATGCCTATTCATTGGCTGACCTTGTTACCAAGCTCTATTCCAGTTCATTAATATACTCTGACAGGATGCTGCAATGGTTGCAAGTGTGAAAATGGTCATAAGTCACTTTTTTCAGTGCTGTTGTAACTTTGAATGGTCATTAGATGAACTGTTGTAAGTCAGACTACCTGTAGCTTGTCTCCCTTTGTATGCTCCATCACTGTAGGTTTTAATTTAATTTAATTATGAGATTTATATGCCGCCCTATCTCCCGAAGGACTCAGGGCGGCTTACAATACTAAAAAACATACAATACAAAAGTTAAGAATAAATTAAATCCAGGGAATCTTATAATCATAAACTAAAAAAAATTAACCCATTTAAACCCCCATCAGTCCGGGTAGGCCAGTTGAAATAGCCAAGTTTTTAGGCCATGGCGGAAGGCCCGGAGGCCTGGGGCCACCCGGAGCACCAAGGACAGCTGATTCGAGAGGGCGGCCCCCCCACAGAGAAGGCCCTATTCCTGGGGGCTGCTAGCCAACACTGTCTAGCTGACGGCACCACCAGGAGGCCCTGCCTGTGGGAGCATACTGGGCGTCGGGAAATTGTTATCGGCAGCAAGGTTTCCTGCAAGTATCCCGGTCCAATGCCATGAAGGGCTTTATAGGTCAACACCAGCACCTTGAATCTCACTTGGAGGGCAACCGGTAATCAGTGCAGCTCGCGCAGGAGGGGTGTAACATGGGAGTATCGGGATCCTCCCATCAGAACCCACGCCGCTGCATTCTGGACAAGTTGAAGCCTCCGGATGGTCCTCAAGAGCAGCCCCACGTAGAGAGCATTGCAGTAGTCCAGACAGGAGACGACGAGTGCTTGAGTGACCGTATGTAGGGCATCTCAAGTCCAGGAAGGGTCGCAACTGGCGCACCAGGCGAAACTGGGCGAAGGCCCCCCTGGCCACGGCTCCCACCTGCTCCTCCAAACTGAGCCATGTATCCAGGAGGACACCCAAGTTGCGAGCCCTGTCTATGGGGGGCAACACCTCTCCCCCCAAAGTTAACGATGGAATATCCTGGTAAACCCGAGATGCCAGTACATACAGCCACTTGGTCTTGGTCAGGTTGAATCGGAGTCTGTTCCTCCCCATCCAGACCTGCACCACCTCCAGGCACCTGGACATTACTTCGACGGTGACACTGGGTTGGGTGGAGATGAGCTGGGTATCATCAGCATACTGATGATACCTCACCCCAAAACCACAGATGATCTCACCCAGTGGCTTCATGTAGATGTTGAATAGGAGGTGAGGACCACCCTGGGCACCACACAAGTGAGGGGCCTCACCACCTCTGCCCCCTGCCAACACTACCCTGCATGCACCAGAGGTAGGAGAACCACCGTAAAATGGTGCCCCCACTCCCAACCCCTTGAGGCGTCGCAGTAGGATACCATGGTCGATGGTATTGAAAGCCGCTGAGAGATCTAATAGGGCCAGGACAGAGGAATAACCTCTGTCCCGTGCCCTCCAGAGATCATCCACCAGTGCAACCAATGCCGTCTCCGTGCTGTACCTGGGCCTGAAACCTGATTGGTATGGGTCTAGATAATCGGATTCCTCCAAACATCGGGAGCTGACGCACCACCACGCACCACCACGCTCTCAACAACCTTCGCCACAAAGCAAAGGTTGGAGACTGGACAAAAGTTGTTTAAATCAGCTGGGTCCAAGGCAGGCTTCCTGAGGAGGGGCCTCACCACCGCCTCTTTGGAATGGTATATAACAGTGTTGGTGAACCTTTTCGGCACCAAATGCCAAAACAGGAGAGTGCTGGAAACTGGAAGAGCAACTCCCCGGTGTGTGTGTGTGCACGGGAGCACCAGAAACCAGAAGTGTGGCCACCTGGTCTTCTGGTTTCTGGTGCATGCTGGAAACCAGAAGCTCAGATTTCCAGCGCACTCATGCATGGCGGGGATCTGTTCTTCCAGTTTCTGGTGCTCCCATGCGTGCCAAAACCAGCTGCCTGGCGCACCCCATGATTCTATATTCTATTGTATTAAGTCTGCATTAAATGATGATCTAAGCTCAAATACATTGCATCTCTGTTTACATTTGTCCTATATCTGTCTACAGTTTAATGACTTGCAGTTTTTCTACTTTTTATGATATGAAATTCATGTCTCTATACTAGGACAATCTGGACTGCAACTGAAAAATGGAAAGTTACTTTTTCATCATGTAACTCAACAGTCTTTGCCCTAACCAAAGTCTAGCAGATGAAATTAATTTAACTGTAAGGAAATATACACTAGAATCTCAATTTTACACAAACACACACAGTCAGTGGACTTTGGATGAAACAGACAAAATCCGTATGTGGATTTACATTGTTATATGTCAAGATCAAATCAGATTATGCATCCCACTGAAAAGCTTGGATAAACACTGGATAAACCTCATTGTCTGACTAATAAATCTGGACAATGCTGGTAAATTTTACATACATTCAAATTTAATGGTCATTTGACTTTAACAGATATCTGTTCCTCCTGCACACAACTGGTTATAAAATCAAGATTGTTATTAGAGTAGATATTAATAGGACCTGCTCTAAAAAGTGAAATAGAGAAGCTTTAGTTCCTTCTCATTCATATTTGGTTTTAAGGTTACATCCTGGCTGCCTTTAATGATGATAGAAATTTACATTTTGAGTTTCACTGAACAAGAATGAGTCACATTAGTTGTTCAATATGTACCAACTATATTTCTCCCAGAACTTAGAGATAGGTGTTTCTTAGGTTTCTCCTGGAGATTTTTGGGCTTGTATTGTGTTTGCTATACTATCCACTTTTGATTGGTAAACTTTCACGTTTCACTGTTTTGTATATACGCACTCAGAAATACTGCAAGCTTCAATGGGATGTATAATCTGATTTGATCTCGACATGTAACAATGTAAATTGAACTCTAATATTTGGGGTCTAAGGTGTGCAAAAACAACTTTATCCATCACATTTCCAAATGTCCTAAAAGATTTTAGATGCCTCAGAGACAATTGGGCTTGATTATGTATGGCATAAGATTTATAACATTTTTTTATGATGGATCAAAGAATATCAGGCTGATTTCTTGCACAGTGTTTATTTACTTAAGAGTATGGCATACATAGACTTGCAATATATATTAACATTTTATCTAGTTTAAAAAAACAAGAACATATAAATGTTAAAAAGATCTATATTCAATTATCAATGTCTATGCTATCTATCCATTGAAGCAGAGCATCATTTACTTCAGACTAGCCAATTTATTTCAGGATTGGTATTTATTTATCCCAATCCTGTATTAGACAGGAAAATCCTGTAATCAGGACTCACACTGTTGTACTGTCTGTCGTGCCCTGTGAAGACGTTACTGTGGCAGAAGTAACAAGGGGTGTTAGGGATGTCTTACCCCCACAGTATTTGTTTCCAGAGGGTTTTTCTATATTCTAGTGTATCTTGCCTTTGTAAAGCTGACTGTACTATATAGCTCAGAACAGGAAGCCAGCAAATTGGAGTGATTTTAATATATCCACTTATAATCCTCATGATGTCATCGAGTCTGGTATCTAGCTCAATATAGTATGACCACTATGCAGGGGCAAGGAATTCTGCTGCAGAATAGATCAGTGCTAGGGCGGATTGCAATAGCACTTAGCCTTATATACTGCTTCACAGTGCTTTACAGCCCTCTCTAAGGGGTTTACAGAGTCACCATATTGCCCCCAACAATCTGGATCTTCATTTTTCCCACCTCGGAAGGATGAAAGGCTGAGTCAACCTTGAGCCTGGTGGGATTTGAACTGCTGAACTGCCGGCAGTCAGCAGAAGTAGCCTGCAGCACTGCATTCTAACCACTGCGCCACCATGGATCTCGACCTAAGGGTAGCAGCTGAAACTCCCCATTTAGTTCTGCACAATTTCTGGAGTATGTTGTTGCTAATATTATTTTTTGCCACCATATTCTCTAGATGTATCTTATAAGGGAGAGTCCGGTCCAATGTTACTCCAAGGTACTTTGGATAGGGGTTATGCTAGTTTGTCAAGGTGGAAGCACATAGTTACCATTTTGCTAGCGCTAGGAGTGAGCCTCCAGTCAGTGAAGAATTTTCCCAAGATCTTAAGGTCTTTGGACAAGAGGCTGTCTGTCACCTCCATGTGTTTTTCTTGTACTGCTATGGCCAGATCATCAGCATATCCAAATTTGCATTCTGCAAATTTGATGTATGTATGTATGTATGTATGTGTATGTATGTATGTCTTCTATCTGTCTGTCTGTCTGTCTGTCTGTCTGTCTGTCTGTCTGTCTGTACCTACCTATCCATCTATCTGAAGGAGTTTAATGGAGTGGATGCCAGGAACACTGCCCTGTGGCTAATGCTCAGAATGATGAAATTACAAATCAGAACAGCCCTGCTTGGGATGATGTGCAGAAAGAAAATAAAAATGTAATTCAATATTAGATAGGAAAGCTGGTGAGAAACTGAATATTTTGGGTTTCAACTTCTGAAGGCAGCTCATCACAAAATCATTAGATCTTCCTGGACACCTTTATATCTAATTCAGTCCTTATTTACACAAGCACGGATTCCTCTCCATATTGTTATTTGGAATTAAGTCTCAATTATTACAATAACTTCTGAAGAGATACATACATCAGCGTATAATCTATAGAAACTAATTTCCAAAAGCATTTCTTGTTCTTGGAATTTTGGGGTTGGCCTGCTCCCAGAGGATTGCCCAGTCAAGCAACTTTCTCATTTTCTTGATTGCTGTTTGAAAGTATTTTCTATTACACGAATCATTTATTTCTCAGGAGAGCATTATCTTTTAGTGAATTAAAATAATCTTTATCTGATTATCTAACACCTGTAGGAATAAATGGCCCTTGATCCTGGAGGCTGCTGAATTGTGTGTGAAAAGCAAATGTTCTTTTTCTTCATTAAGAAAAAAAATGCCCAAAGTAAAATTGAATAATAAAGGGAGTTGTGGGAGCATTTTTTTAAAATTACATTTATATGCCGCCCTTCTCCGAAGACTCAGGGCGGCTTACAATTTTTGGAGCACAACCCAGTGTGCTCAGCAATAGCCTTCATTCCATTGTATATGCCTGCTTATTACTAAGCGGCATTTTTACAAAGTCAGATTATTGCCCCCAACAATCTTGGCTCCTCAATTTACCTACCCCGAGAGGATGGAAGGCTGAGTCAACCTTGAGCCTGGTGGGATTCGAGCCTACAGCAATTGTAGGCAGCTGGAACTTAAGTGCTAGGCATTTAACAGCCTGAGCCACCAAGACCCTTATTTTACTAATCTAGTTTACTAGTCCTTGACTTAATGACCACAATTGACCCCAAGATATACGTCGCTAAATAAGATAGTTGTCAAGTGATTTTTGCCCCATTTTATGACCTTTTTTTGTCACAGTTGTGAACTAAATCACTGCAGTTTTTCATGCTATTCCCAGGGTCAAATCTGGTGCTTCAACCACCACACTAAACTGACTTTTTCATACAGCTTCCTGAAACATTTTAATTAAATAGTTGGTTGTGCTAGTTTGCACTGGTTAATCCAGGGGTCAGAGTCCTGAACAAAATATGTTAATTCAGGAATCAAGATAAATGTGGGAATGCAGCCACTGGCAAATACAAATGAGAGCAATAATAGCAATAGCATTTAGACTTCTATATTGCTTTACAGTGCTTTACATCCCGCTCTAAGAGGTTTACAGAATCAGCAGCATATTGCCCCCAACAATTTGGGTACTCATTTTACCCACCTCAGAAGGTTGGAAGGCTGAGTCAACCTTGAGCCTGGTGAGATTGGAACTGCCAAATTGCAGGCAGCAGAAGTAGCCTGCAGTACAGCACTCTAACCACTGCGCCACCCTAGCTCATCATAATTCATTCATATCCTGTTTATGGGTGTCCCAAATGTATCTAATTGACCAGTTTGGAATAGGATACTGGACAGACTTCAGGTCTTTGAATTTGTTTTGTCTTCTCTTCCATGATAGGACCCACCCTATGTGAGCAGATATGACAATAAAGCCAATACTTCAATTAGTCCAGGCTAGGAAAAGCATTGGCTATGTTCACACAATATCTTCAATTCATTACTGAATGAATTGCTTTTTGGGCTGTATAGAATACACTGCACCAGAAAAAGACTGGGTTTGCAGAACACCTTTAAACCACAACATTAATATAAATCATGATTGTGCTGCATGAATGCACTTGCTACAGGAAAAAACTCAACTGAAATAAATGTCCAAGGATAAGCTTGAATGTGTGGGAAAGGAAGCCTATTTTCCCAAAAGATATTTATAACGAGTACAAAAGAAAAGTCATCAGATGCCCTTGATAAAGGAAGGGATTCAGTCTCCTACAGATTCATTGAAAGTGCTGTGGGGGTTAAATTCACCTTATATTCCTTTTACCTCAGATGCTTACAGGTATTCTAGGCTATCTGTCCTGCTCTTCTTTAAGTTGTAGGTTATCCCAAGCTTTAAAATAGATGTGTGAATGTACAAATGCCACTCTGAGAATTATAGTTGTGAATAGGTAATCTCTTATATTGTTCTCTACCCACATGATGGAGACTTTTGAAGCTTCGGATCTGAAACCCTGCAGTAATTCTGTTTTGAACTTCACTGCTTCCCAGGTAGAGCCTAAATAAGTCCTTAAAGCATAGCAATTGAACACAGCAGTCACTGATTCTGCAGCATCACAACAGAGCCTTCAGCCTGAATGAAGGAAAACTCCAGGAATATATATCCCCTATACTTAAAAATAACTATTTTAAACAATAAACACAATTCATCCTGAAGGGTTGGAGCAGAGAACAGTGAATTAAGAAGACAGTACAAAATAACTAAAGCATACCAAACTGAACGGCAGCTCATCAGAACTGATTCTATAAAACTGATTCTATCCAAATAAATTGAGCTTCCAATGTCTTAATACAGCTTTCTGTTTTATATTTTGCATGGATCCTGTTTAATATGTGAATTTTTTTTCACAGCAGTTGAAAGACCACCACATAAAATCAGCCCTAATATTGGAGGCCTAATAAATGCAATATGTTGTCCTAGTCTCTAAAAGTGTGTACAACTATTACTGTAAAAGCTACCGTATATCATTTATCTAAAAACTCCAAATCTTTTCTTTCCTTTAGGTATACTGAGAGTATTTGCACCAAGACAAATTCCTTGTGTGTCCAATCACACTTGGCCAATAAAGAATTCTAATCTAATCTAATCTAATCTAATCTAATCTAATCTAATCTAATCAGGATCTTGGGATTTGTTTGTTTTGGGCTTGAAAAAGATTAATACTGTGAGATTACAAATTCTCAGTTTTGAATCAACAGGAGACATCTTGAACAATTTCCAGAGCTTTACTGACTTTTGCAAAAGCCGGCACCTTTTCCTCTTCTGGGTAGAGGCACAAGGTCAATGAGACAAATGATTGTACAGAGTTTTATATACTCAAGACCCCAAAATCTCCCACCTTTATTGTTAAGTTTGCATGAAGAAACAGACGCGGAGTGCTTCAAGCTCTTTTGTTTATTAGTGACTACAGCTCAGAACGAACCCACTTTGGCTGGGCTGCTTATAGCCAGCAGCCGCAGTTGCCAGCCAATCAGAGTGCAGAGTTTGCCCGCACTTTTTAAACCAATCATTTCTAACATTTTACAAGAACAGTTCAAACTAAACCAATGACATTCAAACCTACATACATAACATTTATCACTGCCCCATTGATTAAAATGAGCATCGGAAGAGTCTCAGATGCTTTTTAGGATGATGCCTGGGTTCATTTACTTAACATTTGTTTAATACTACATCCTGCCATGTTTACTCTAACTAGTATCTTTTCTGGGTCATCATGACAACCATCCTCTAATAGACTTCTGCTTAAGCGTATGCTGGATGGATTTCATCTCATCAGCACTTCTGTCTGTGTTATTGTTTCACTGGGGTTTTTAAGGTTATATAGAAGAGAAACACATAGAAGAGAAATATGTTGATCCTTTTACATTTTTCTTTTACAGGAATAATTATTTCTTCTTTTTTTACTTCTCACAATGCCACACCAGCATTCACTCAACATTTTTCTAAAAAGTTGCACAATGGATTGACTTTGAAGTGTGCATGTGTGTTTTTCATGTCTAGAAGGATTGGCTCGGTCAAAATTCACTCAGATTGGTCCTTTTCTACACCGGTTGTGCAAGAGCTTCTCTGGTGGCAGATTTCCTCAATATTCCTGACAGAACATTGCTCCAGGGAACTATAGAAAGTAGTGAGTAGATCTGACACTGGGAGACAGAGAAGGAAAGAATCACAGTCTTGATGTGCCCGTTGATGGAACATCAAGAATTAGTTGCAGGAACAATATGACCAACATATTACTTTGTCCAAGAAGGCAAGATTCATAGTTTTTTTTAAAATTACATTTATATGCCGCCGTTCTCCGAAGACTCAGGGCGGCTTACAATTTTTTGGGATACAACCCAGTGTGCTCAGCAATAGCCTTCATTCCATTGTATATGCCTGCTTATTACTAAGTGGCATTTTTACAAGGTCAGCTAATTGCCCCCAACAATCTTGGGTCCTCAATTTACCTACCCTGAGAGGATGGAAGGCTGAGTCAACCTTGAGCCTGGTGGGATTCGAGCCTGCAGTAATTGTAGGCAGCTGGAACTTAAGTGCAGGCATTTAACAGCCTGAGCCACCAAGGCCCTTTTTCATTGAAATGTTCGCATCGTTGAAATGTTCCCGCTTTGCTAGGCAGTTCTTTTCATTTCTCCACACGCTTGTCTGCTGTCTGGCAATTATTTTTGTTAGAAATTGTCTATACTATATGCTGCTAACAAATCTTCATTCCCTCCTAGCTCTCTGGAAGATTTTATTTTCATTTCTTGTTTATTACACAAAAATGTTTCCATTCTAAGCAAACTTCCTGTTTCAAGTTCAGCATATTATCTCTTCACACACTCTGAAAAGAAGAAGACGAGCCCTATGGAAATAAAAAGTTGCAAGGCTGATAAGGATCCCTTCACAGAGTGAGGCTTGGAGGTCAATTCTGGGCCACTTCGACAGGCTGAGATGCCAAACACACTTTGCTTCCCTGTGTGACCCTCTCTCTTATTTTAAGATAAAAAGTGTTCCTAAATAAGAAATGGGTATAGAACAGAAGATAATGGAGAATGCAAGCTAAAGAGGCGTTGATGTTTGAAACCATCAGGCAGCGAAGTCCCACAGTGCTGGCTTTATCTGTATATTTATAAATAAATGATTACATATGCATCCATTGCTATCTTTTCCAATGAAGATTAATTTTCAGAACATAAAACAATATTTCTTGAATCATGGATTCTGAAAGAAAGAAAGAAAAGAGAGAGAGAAAGAAAAGAAAAAGAAAGAAAACAGAACTAGAAAGAGAGAGAAAGAAAAGGGAAAGAGAAAGAAAGAAACAAAATGAGAAAGAAAGAAAGAAAGAAAGAAAAGAGAAAAAAGAAAAAGAAAGAAAAAAAAAACATTGTCAGTACAGTGCAGTTCTAATTTTCATGCAGTATTAATACATTGTTTTTGTTAATAGTATCACTCAAGCTGCTTTTGAAACTCTAGAATCTTTCAGACGTTGAAAATACCAGAATTGTTTATGTCTCCTTCTAAGCACATCTCACCACCAGGTATCTCAGAAACTACCTGGTAAATAGTTTGGGAAACCAATAGCAACACGAAACAATCTCAAACAGAGAGAACATTATTCATGACATCAGTTTAGGTAAAGGATTGAATCTGTCTGTGTAGAATCAACGGGATGACACAGAAATGATTTTTAACGCCTATTATGCTATCACAAATGACAGAGTAGCGTTTTGGCAAATCTCTATAAAACAGACAAGCAATATTAGAAAAGCTAGGAAATCAAATATCTAGACAGTTGTTTTATGACATATCTTCTTGAAGAAACAGAGTGAGCAAAGGAAGAATGCCAGGATGAAGATTTTCTGTGATGGAAAAAGAATGGCTTATGGGCAGGACGCAGTACACCTATCAAAATGTCAGGATCAGGAAAGGGGACATGGTTTATACAATGTGCTGGGCCTGTCAGCACACTTTTTCTTCTAACATTTATGTATTGATTTTCTCTCCCTTCCTTCCACACATTCTGCTTCTTAAGCCACAGAGGAATAGTCCCAAGACTTAAGGAAGACATTAATAATTGGCTTTAAACAAATCAATTAGTGTTGACTACTGTTTAATTGTTGTTCCACTTTTGCTTATCAAATGTTCATTATAATTTATTCTTAGATTCAATGGTTATGGTATTGTATTTTGGACTATATGACAGCCACAAGTTTAATAGATCCAGCAGCATACACATTTAATGAATATACAGTTATTATTCACTCTTTCTGAAAAGATGTTAAAACATGGCCCTGTGGCCTTATGAGCCAAGAGGACCAGAGAGCTGGTTGGTGGTCTGAGAGCCCTCTCTTCACCTTTTTAATTATATTTTTTAATAGGGATTAATCATATTTGCCTTCTAAATTTAAATTTTCTATTTTTTAAATTTTTATATGCCATTTTTATATTTTAATATTTGATCGTACATCGCTTCAAATCCCTCTCTGAGGAAGATGAGTGGGTCAAAAATGTGTAAAAAATAAATAAAACGCAGCTATTCCACTGCAAATAAGAAAGTAGTGTTTGTAATTGTGGGAAATGTTTTCTCTCAGCCAAATAAAAAGACAATTGAATGAGAGTTAGTATCATATCGACTTCCTGAAACTATAGAGAGCCAGTTGGGCCTAGTAATTAAGACATGAGACTAAAAACTGGGGGGCCATGAGTTCTATTCCCACTTTAAGACATAAAAGCTAGTCAGGTGACCTTGGGCCAGCCTCTCACTCTCTTAGCCAACTCACCTCACAGGGTTGTTGGGGGAAAATAGGAGGTGAGAGGAATAGCAATAGTGCTTAGACTTATATACTGCTTCACAGTGCTTTTACAGCCCTCTCTAAGAAGTTTACAGAGTCAGCATATTGCCCCCAACAATATGGCTCCTCATTTTACCCACCTCGGAAGGATGGAAGGCTGAATCAACCTTGAGCCTGATATGTTAGCCACTTTGAGGTTTTTTAGAGGCAGAATATAAATTAAATAAATAAAATCAATGGCAAATTATGCTGCTTTAAAACCCCTATTACATGGTTGTCTTTTGGGTTCAAAGAAGACTCACTGTTTTACAGTTCATCTGTGGTCACAGAGGTAGGTCTGCCATCCAACTCTGGAAGCACAGAGCCTAGCAGAGTAGAGCCACTGGAAGTCCTTTGCTGTAGTAACTGTGCATGTTATTCTGAGATGTTGCTCATGGTTTTCTAGAAGTAACCCTCAATTTATGACCATTTGTTTGCAATTATGGTGGTGCTGAATGAAGGGGCTTATGACCCATGCCTGAAGTTATGGCCATTGCAGCAGTCCCATGGTCATGTGATAAAAATTCAGGTGCTGCAGCCCATACCACCCCACTTTCTTCTGCCCTATTTAGGCTGCCCTGCATAGTGGTTCTTGGCCACAGTGCCAAGGTTGGGCCTGAAGAAGAGACAGCACTAGGGCTGAAGTCACTGAGAATTGTACACAGCTTTTCACATTCACCTATCTGCCTCTTGGTCTAGGCCACCCTGCCCAACAGCACTTGGCTGCAGCACTGGGATGAACCTGAAATCAGCTCGCTTCTGAGTTAGTACCTGAGAGGTACTGAGAGAGAGAGAGGTATTGAGAGAGAATGACTGGCCCAAGATTACTTGTACCTAAGGTGGAATTAGAACACAAACTCTCCTAGTTTCTAGGCTAGTTTCTAGACCGGGGGCTTAACCATTACACCCACCTGTACAAAATTACCTTAGCTTTAAACTACAAAATAGGACAGACACATAGCGTACAGTTCCACAGATTCAGCCCTAAACACCATCTAGAAAGAATGGGAATTCTGTAATTGGTTGTCTGAACTGAGGATGTCCTCTATCTTTATATCTTTTGAATTGTAATTATTATCTTTCTTTTCTGCAATGCCCACCCACAATGCCATATATGCTGAATTCCAGAAGAGTGTCTCCGTTTAACAAATGGATCAAGGAAAAGGACAGTTGTTATACCTGGGCTGCACACACCTGGATGTCAGCTGGAAGTAAAGGGTAAGTTTTGAATCTCTTTTGCTTCTCTCCAGTGGTTATGGGGATTTTTGCAAGTAACCCACTGACCCTAACTAGCATATACATTACTCTCAAAAGTACCCGAAGGGTTTCAGGTTCTATTTTGTTGGATGTTTTTGAATGGAAGATAAGATTTTCTTCCCCTCTGGTTCCTTGACAGCAGAAAAGAGAGAAGAGAGCAGGTGTTAGAAAATAGCAGGCAGCTGGTGTTTTAATACGATACATGGACTGCTAATGTCATTACCATTTAGCAAAATGGTGCAGCAGGATGAATGTTGGATATGACATTTAATTGTAATGCTGATTTCATTTGCTGTCAGATTTATAATTTGTGCTAGGACATGTGTAGAGGTGGCTTTTCGATGTTCCCGCTAGCTAACAGGTCAGGCAACAGGGGGCAGTGTGGGCTACATTTCCTATGTAATTGTAGATTCAGGAAGCCTTGGGTTATGCATTATTTTAAGGATGCCTGGGAAATGTGAGAAGATGCAACTAGTATGTAATGATAAGTAGATTGTAACAGGGTGGGCATGGCCATGGTAGGCGTGGCCTAGTCGGCCTCCTGCATCATGGTCGGGGGGGGAGTTTTTGCCCTTCCTGGGCACTAGAGGCTGTCTGGAAGCTGGAAATGAGCCAATTTCTGGTCTTCCTAAACTTCCGGGAGGCCCATTTTTCACTCTCCCCGAGCCCCATTTTTCACCCTCCCCAAGCCTCCGTTTGCGCCCTGCATTTACCTGCATCCAAAACCGGCCACTTGGGGACTCCTGGGAGGGGTGGGGTGGGATGGGCGGGGCCAGCCAGGAGTGGGATTTGGGGGTTCTCCAAACTGCAGAGAATCTTAGCTAGGGGCTCTCCCAAACTCCTGCGAACCCCCAACAGCCCACCCCTGGATTGTAACTATCCCTTATTTTTTAAAAACAATATTTTAATAAGGTAGTGCTCAACTTATGACCACAACTGAGCCCAACATTGATGTTGTCAAGTGAGAAATTTGTTAAATGAGTTTGCTCCCTATTACAACTTCTCTGGCCACATTTGTTAAGTGAATCACTGCAGTTCTTAAATTAGTGACCCGGTTGTTAAGTGAATCTGGTTTCCCCATTGACTTTGTTTGTCAGAAGGTCACAAAAGAGGATCCCATGCCTCTGGGAAACTGCAACTGTCATAAACGTGAGTCAGTAGTCAAGCATCCAAATGTAAATCACGTGACCATGGGGATGCTGCAACTGTCATAAGTGTGAAAAATGGTCATAAGTCATTTTTTTCAGTGCTGTTGTAACTTTGAATGATCGCTAAATGAACTGTTGTAAGTCAAGGACTATCTATACTCTCCTGGAAATTGAAATATAATTTCAATTGAAATTATAATTGAAATATAGTTTGAGGACATGAATGTTTGTGTATTTTATAACATTTGTTATATATGCATTTGTTATATATGCAATCTGTATAAGATGTTTTATAGATGGCACTTTGCACCAGCAAGATTGGCAAAGATAAGTCAGATAAATGCTGGCAGTGCCACCAGATACCTGGGTCTTATTATCACATGTGGTGGACATGTGTAGAAGCAAAAAATACTGGACAAAATACATATGTGGCTGGAAAAGATGATAAACAGTCTATTGATTTAAAACCAGAAATATTTTTGTTAGGGATTTTACCTGAAACTTATAGTAAAGAAAATGCATATTTAATTATCCATGTACTAATGGCAGCTAGAATTATGTTTGCACAAAACTGGAAAAGTGAAGAGATTCCTACTGATGATAATGTGATCAGGAAAATATTTGAATGTGCAGAAATGAATAGATTAATGCTAGCAATTAAGGAAAAAGAACAAACTGAATATTATAATATATGGGAATTATTCTATTGATGTTAGAGGCAGGGGTGGGATTCTACCAGTTCGCACCGGTTCGGTAGAACTGGTTGTTACAGTTCCCAGTAGCTCAGAGAACAGCTAAATTGGGCCTCTGGCTGGCCTCACCCATCTCCACCCACTTCTCCGTTCCCTGCCCAGTCAGTCCCTATTGCACATGCACAACATCATATGCATGCGTGACATGCCTGCAGCCTGCTTTTGCCTGCCCGCCAGGTCAGTCATTGCTGCCTGCCTTTTGCTGCGGCAGAGTCCCTTGCAAGTCCCCTTCTCTTTGGGAAACGGCTCCTGTCTACTCACAGGTAAGCCTGCAAGTCACGCTAGCCCCTCCCCCACTATCCCCGAGGCTCCCTGGGCCTCACCCAGCCTACCTACCTGCCTCCTACATCCCTGGGCTCGGCTGGCTGGCTAAGCCACCACGCGGTGCTCTCCCACCTCTCACTACCACATGGTGGCTGTGGTGCAGCGAGCTACGGGGCCTTGAGCAGCCACCCTGGCCCTCCCAAAGTACCTCACGTGTAGTGGCAGCGGCGGACCCAGCTACCTCCTGTAAGCAGGGCTGTCGCCACAGCTCCTCCTCCACCTCTGCCTGCTTCTCCTGGGGGCAAAATGAAAGGAAGTGGGCAGAGACACTGCGGCGATGGCACTGCTTATGGGAGGCAGCTGGGGGTGCCACCACCACTGCACATGGAGGTACTTTGGGAGGGCCAGGGGGTTGCTCAAGGCCCCGCTGCCAGCGCCGCTGCTGTTGCCGCATGCGGAGGTACTTTGGCTTGGGAAGCAAGCAAGCACGGGAAGGGGTCCAGTGCTGTGATCTCCCGCTTGCTTCCCTCGCAGACCAGGGTGGCTTGGGAAGCATGCAAGGTGGCACCGACTGGAGCACTTCCCTGTGCTTGCTTGTTTCCCTTGCAGACCAGGGTGGATCATGGGAGGCAGCCAGAGCCAGGTCTGCCGCCTCTGCCACCTGTGGAGATGTTTTGGGAGGGCTGGGGGATTGCTCAAGGCCCCGCTGCAGCCTTCACTGCTGCACATGCCTTTGGGAGGACCGAGGCAGTGTGTGTGTGCTCAATGCTCCACTGCAGCCACCGCTGCACACAGAGGTGCTTTGGGAGGGTCGGGGGGGTGCTCAAGGCCCCGCTGCAGCCATGCGCCACCCCTTCTTCCTTTTCCCATTGCCTGCTGCTGACTGGAGCTCGCTAGATCATTCAGTTTGTCCCAGACCAGGTGTGTGTGTGTGAGAGAGAGGGAGAGAGAGAGAGGGAGAGGGAGAGAGAAGAAAAGAAAGAGCAAGAAAGAAAGAGGAAGGGAGAAAAAGAAAAAGAGAGAAGAAAGATGAAGAGAGAGAAAGAGCAAGAAAGAAAGAGGGAGAGAAAGAAAGAGAGAAAGAAAGAGCAAGAAAGAACAAGGAAGGGAGAGAAAGAAAGAAAGAAAGAGAGAGAGAAAGAAAGAAAGAAAGAGGAAGAGAGAGACAGAGAGAAAGAAAGAAAGAGGAGAGAAAGAAAGAAAGAAAGAAAGAGCAAGAAAAAAAGGAAGGGAGAGAAAGGGAAAGAAAGAAAGTAAAAAGAAAGAAAGAAAAAGAAATAGGAAGAAAGAAAGAAAGAAAGAAAGAAAGAAAGAAAAGAAGAAGGAAGGAGGGCGGAGAGAAAACTCTGTGCTATTATTTTTAATTGTTCCATTATTTCTCATATATTAATATTATATACTGTCCCTACACCTAGAGTGATTTTACTGCCTTTCTTTTGCCCAGGTATTTTTCAGGGTTTACAATACATGCATTCATTGTCTTAGGCCAGAGCATAAATTCATGTGTGTTTAACAGAGTTGAAAGGGACTTTGGAGGTCTTCTAGTCCAACCCCCTGCTCAGGCAGGAAAACTGAGGATGCCAAACTCTAAATAGAGGTCCTGGGAAAGGTGTCAGAATAACAGAATAACACTTAGAAGGGACCTTGGGGGGAACCCTATACCATTTCAGAGAAATAGCTGTCCAGTCTTTTCTTAAAAACCTCCAGTGTTGGAGCACCCAGAACTTCTGGTGGCAAGCAGTTCCACTGGTTAATTGTTCTCACTGTCAAGAAGTTTCTCCTTAGTCTTAGTGTGCTTCTCTCTTTGTTCAGTTTCCATCCATTGCTTCTTGTTTGCCTTCTGGTGCTTTGGAAAATACATTGCCTGTCTGGCAGCCCCTTAAAAGCCTGTTGCCTATCACACTCTTGGGCAAAGCATGAGAGCCATTTCCTCCTTTCAGTGGTCCATGAAAGTACATCTATAGTACGTAGATAATAAAGCCCAAAAAAGGTGAACAACATTTTTACAGAACTATAGGTAAGTTGAGGCTGGGTATGACAAGGAATGATTGGGAGGGGAGGAGCCATGCGAGGCACCCCTTGACGTCAGTGTCATTGAGTTGGTTATGCCCACAGTCACATGATCACCAAGCCATGCTCAGCCAGTCAAGTGACCAAGTCACACCCAGCCAGTCACATGACCACCAAGCCACACACACAAATTAAGCCATACCCACAGAACCAGTTGTTAAGAGATTTGAATCCCACCCCTGGTTAGAGGAGAAAAATGGAAGTTAGAAATAAAAGAAGATTAGTGAATTATAGAAAATATGTTAAGACAGAGATGTAAACAATATGATGATTGTAATCGATATGACTACTAAGCTCACCATGTTTAATATTATCACTATATTTATACTAGAAGATATGTTAAGAGGGAGGAATGGAAAGTTTTGTTATATACAATATTATGATTGTAAGATTAAAAAGTCAATATCAAAGTAATGCATATTGTTGTAAATTTTGATGGTTATTGCAGATATTTGTAACCAGATGACACACTGGTTAATGGAAGATGGAATGTTTATATTAAACATAAATTTAAAAAAGTTATTATGGTATAAGGTTGAGTATTATCAATTTTTTAATTAACCTTTCCAAGATAGATTAGATTAGATCCAGAGAGTAATTTCTTTACAGTCATGGCTTTCAAAACCACTCTTATAAGCATGATGGACTCTGAATCTAATTCATGATCTCTGAATTGTTTAAGAAAGTTTAGATCGTATTGTTAAATGTTAACACAGTGACTATCAATACATCCCACTGAAATTATGCTATGAAATGAAGCATTCACATGAGTCTTTACAAGCAAACGGAAGATCAGAACACTGTTGGTGTTTAATTTTAATTTCAATATTTTTTTGGAGGGTGGGGTGTTCCTTATCACTGCAGACATTTTTTGGGGCAGAACTTAAGTAATGTATACATCTAGAAAAGTAAATAATCCTTATCTTAAGTAAAGATTCTTCCTAAGTATAGGCTGGCTAAATAAATCAATTGATGTTGGCTCACATTAATCATTGGCTTTCCACAGAAGTAGACAATTTGATTAAAAGATAGTTTATCTTTGATTTCAGTTTTTAAAATTTGCACTGTAAATAGCAATAGAAAGCTAGTCAGAAGTGTCCAATAATGTAAGCATATAATAAACATCTATGTTCAATACAATAAAAATGAAACAACACATGGTTTTTAACATCATGTACCCCGGTTAGTTGCATTCAAGAGCTCATTGTGACTACACAGGAATAGCTTTTCCCCTCCAAGAATGAGAAATCACTTAAGATTGATATTGACATATGACATTGGGACTCAGAGTTATTGAGTATTGACAGGAACTGATTAGGGACAGGTAGCTCTTTTTATCTAATCAAAGGAAGGCACCAAATTTAATATGGGATACGAGGAGAGATGGTCAGTTAAACTTTAAAATCACATTGTCCCACATGGCTATGGCCATATATTATGTTCAGCCAAAGTTGTTGATGCACCTGATGGCTGCACTTCAACAGGCGAAGATTGGCAGTGGTTATGGTGGTAGGTTGTGTGTGTGCAGCTTAATGTACTATATACTAGGCAACCCTGTGACCTAACTGGGTTATACTTTGAGAGAAAGGCAGTCAGGCTGATGTGACCAGAATAAATATTTGATTTTGGACTGAGCATTTTTTTTACTGCAATGCAGGAAAATTTTGTGATGAATTATGATCACATATGATAAATAGAAAAATAACAAATGAACTTCAACCATAACTCAATATTTATTTACTGAAATAGAAAAACAGAATAACATCAATGGGCAAAAAAGCAGTGGGGTTGGAGCAACTTCTAATTTCCTGCAGGCTTCTCCATTGATTTTGGTTGTGAGAAGCTCCCGTGTGTGTATGTGTGTGTGTGTGTAAAATGTATTCAGAACCTATTCTGTCAACCTGAGACCCATCTGTTTATTAGTCCCTGCTGATGTTGTCTGATTTGCCATATTTCATAATTTTATGCGTTCAAGGTCAGTCTTTGTTGCAGTTTCTCTATTGAACTTCTGTTTATCTCTTTTCTTGCAGAGAGAGACTAATGTTTTTTCTAAAAACTGTTGTAATATTCACTAAGTTTGACTCAAAGGCTTCTGAATACAAAACAAGTTGTGATGGAGTTTCTTTCTGGAAGATGGCAAGGACCAAACTTTTATGACCAAAGTTTGCACCCTAAAATTGATGTAAAGTTTATACGTTCTAGAAATATTTTTTGACACAGAAGCATTTATTTTTTAAAAATTAGTCCAGCAATTATATTTCAGAAAAATGTATTTTACAAAGAAACCAATTTGTTTGTAGGCTGCCAATGTTTAAATAAGCAGTTACTAAGTAATAGTCTCAGCTTCCTGTAGTGAAAATTCATTATAGTCATGGATCATCTTTTGAAGAATAATATTCTACAATAAGTTTTCAGAGTGGTCTTTGGTCATCCCAGCTTGTATTGCAATTGATAAAGTTTAATAAAGTTTGAGGCAGTAAAATTTTATGATGGAAACTATTTATGTCCAGTTATGTTCACTGAGTCACCAAGCCAAAGCCAATTGGGCAACCTTTGGGTCACCAAGCCCAAAGCCAATTGGGCAAGTCCTCTTTCTCAGCTCTAAGAAGAAGGAAGCAGTGCGCAAATAATTTCTGAAATCTTGCCAAGATAAATGCAGGATGTAGTCCAGGAAGTTTGCATAAAATTGATTCATATATAAACAACAAAAGAATTGAATTGCATGGTTTCATGAAGGTGGTAGTGCAGATACTTTGTAACAGATTCCTGGTTTCTGGAGGCTGCAATTTCTGAAAACATTTCTGTATCAAGAGACTGACTGGTTTACTCTTCCATGGCTCTCTCTGTAAGCACAACTCTTCTCCTGACCATCTCCTGCTGCCTGTGGAATACAGAAGCCCAAAATTACAAATATGTACTCACTATACCAAATGGAGGTCCCTGGGGTACCTGGGGCTCAAGAAACTTTTGCCCTAAAGGCTATGCAAATGGCTTCTCCCTGAAGGTAAAACTTATTTTTCAGATGCTCTTTTACTTCTGTCTATTCCCTTGAAATTAATTCTGCAGTTTTTTTCACTTTGTCTTTTAAGAAAGGCCACAAGATGTGTGTTGATGCTTAACATTTTTTTGATCCTATACTCAAAGACAGGCATTGAGTTTAGTGTACAATATTGTGTGGCAGAACTAGTTTTGGTCAAATTCATTGTCCCATATTGATGGGTAAATGTTGGCAAATCTGAGAATTGAAGGCTGAAGGACACCAAGGGGGGAAATAGCTGATTTTGAATTTTATCAGAGTCTCATTTTCTTAGGTAGAATCACGCCAAGGGAAAGGTGATGATACAGCTCTGAATGGAATCCGTTTGCACTGTACCAACGGCCATACAATTGAGTCTACAGTTGGACCGTGAGTAACTGACTTTCTTGTCCTATTTTATTTTCTTGTGATCAGGAATGGGGGAGGAGATGACTGATCCTTAGTTTACTGCTACTGATTTCAGAAGGGGATGCATTGGGATTAATAAAGCTGATTCTCAGGCACTGTTGTGCAATGGTCTCTCTGAATTAGCAGCAGAGACATGGATGGAGATTTGTTTATTCCTGAGAAGTCCAAAAATAGCTACTAATATTTTGTGGACCACAGCAAATCTATCTCCAACCTTTGCTCTTGCCTGACATTTATTCATGCCCCAAACACCCCTTTATTGGCTTTAGTCTCCCCCACACTTCTCTCATTATGCAATCCATGGATCTATCTGCTGCTCTTATAACTCCGTTTGTGGGGAGACATGAACTGCAGTCTTGAACTAGATGTGAGATTGCTCTTTATGAAAGTCAGAAGTGTGGTTGCTATTAATGTCCTGTACTTTTATTCTGGGGATAGCTCTTTAAACATCAAATCTCAGTCAATTCAGTCACATGCTAAAGAGTATTTTTGTTACTGTATTAAAGACTGATGGTAATGTGTCTTATTTACAGTACCTTTGATTTCTTTATTAGATTACTTAATCGGATTCATTGCTAATGAAGGTCTCAGAAATCAAAATGCCTCAAATCAGGATTAGGGCAGCAATGGGCCTATGAGAGATCGTTCCAATTTTATTTATTGCAAAATACGCTCTCCCCAAATAAAACCATGGGGAAGGGCCCCATGGCCACCACCAGAGGGAACTCTCTATTTTCTTGTGGAACTGAGATAAAAGCTCAGACTTCTAGTAAGAAAATGAGGCAGTGAATTTCCACAGGTGACTCGCTAGCTGAATAATGACTCACTTTTTCACTAGTGGGTAATAGAAGGAAAAGGTCTTCTTTTCAGGGGAAATGGTGCTTACAATGCTGCAATTTCTGGACTTAAGGAGTCTGGGCTCCAATGGTTTCTGATTGTGACATGGATTGGGAGTAGTCTTGGAAATGTGGTCAAGGGAAGGTTGGGAGTTAAAAAAACGTGTTCTTTATTTTTTCCCCTAGCAGCTTATGGCAGCAACCCCAAGATCCTCTTTTTTTCCCTACAACAACCCAATGAGTTAGGTTGAAAGTCAACTATAGGCCCAGAGATAATGAATTTTGATACTCAGACATAGAGTTCAACTGGTTCCTAATCCCAGATTTTAGCCATTATGCTTGAGTCTTGCGGCTTGATGACCAAAGAGATGTGTATCCATCTTTCCTTATTTTGACAGGTGGGGAATCTGGACTGCCCCCCAGTTCTGCCAGTCAGGCTACCTGGTTTCCTTTTCTCTGAGAGTGGAACCCCCTCAAGGAAAAGGTGATGATACATCAGCTAACAACATCCAGTTCACCTGTAGTTATGGTCAACCCCTGGTGGGCAATGGCCAGAGTTGGGGTGAATTTGGCCCATGGAGCCTTCGCTGTCCCTCGACTGGTATATGTGGTATACAAACAAAGGTGGAGGGAGTACAGGGCAAGGGTGATGACACAACACTGAACGATGTCAAGTTTTACTGCTGTTAATACATATATATACATATATATTTTGTCATATACATATTTTGTCACCTAGAAATACACTTTTATGCTATACATTTCCAAAGACTGTTAATTATAGCTCAATATTAACTTGAGAAGAGAGGGTATGTTTGTGTAAAATGTGGTAGTACAAGGTAACCCTTCCCCATGTGTGTCTTTTTTATGGGTTCAGATTAGAGAGAAATAAATGTGGTGGCAGAACCCTCAAGCGTTGCAAAGATTGATTACCTCTTCTCTATCATTTTGAATGAAGTCACAGAACCAAACTGTAATTGTGTATTACTGCTTTCTTGCTTGCAAATAAAATTATGTTGCATCTTCAAAGTCATTTCTTTCTTTCATTGAGCCAGGTTTGGGCCACGATAATACATATGTATTTCTCTGGGTTTATTTATTCTTGTAGTCTGCATTTCACTATAGAGAATACTGAAATATTAAAGAAAATAAACTACAGATGGGCCAGCACTAGTTAAGAACCAACAAAAATTGATGATGTATGTTTTGGGTTTTTTTTAATGATATGTGGATAATGAGCTACAAAAGTTTTCTCCTTAGACAAAACCTACAAATAATCACTTATCCTAATTACTACTTTTCTGTTCTTTAAACACTTATATAAAAAGATCTCTTCCAATCCCATGCCTTTCATTGCCTCTGAATTTTTATTTTTATGTATTTATTGATTTGATCTGTACATCATTGCAACCTAATCAGGCTCTTGGTTGCTTACAAATTGACACAAACCCAGTTTGGGATAAATTGAAATATAACTAAAACCCTTAAATGTAAATAAAAAAGAACATGTTGCAATGACACTCTTCAGAAATGATCTGTCCTTAACTTCTTCTTGAAGGTAGCTGGAAGATAATCAGCCTTTCTGAAAATGAGGAACTATCAGTTGCTTATCTCAACATGACCACAAGCCTGATTCCACTAGGAAAATGTGTCCTTTTGTTAACTGATATTAATACCAGACCAGGGGTGGGATTCTACTGGTTTGGGCAAACTGGATGTTAATTTTACATCCAGTTTGGTGCACTGGTAGTTCTGAAGAACAGCTTGCCCTGCCTGCCCCACCCTGCCCTGCCCTGGAGTCTCCACAAGGCCCATCTGGCTCCCAGGTAAGTTAGGGTTGCCTCCTGGAAGCAAAAATGGGATGTGAGAGGGTCCCCCACCGCCCCTCTGTGCCTTTTTTTTGCTCCCAGGAGGTTCCAGGGAGGCTTGCTAGGCTCTGTTTTGGGCCTAGGAGGCCTTCCTGCAGCCTCCCAGGAGCATCCAGCCATCCAGAATACCTGGATTCAATGTTTAGCCAAAAGTACATTTGGAGCAGTATTGATTACTGCCTTCTAGGTCAGGGGGTGTCCAAACATTTTGCGAGGGTCAGATTTGGTGAGGTGAAAATGTGTGGGGGCCGACCATGTGTGGGAACCACTGTGCGGTGAAGGGAAAAATGCCGGATGCTGGACATGAGTGACAGGCTGAGCCGGTGGGGAGAAAAGGCTCTAGGCCATTCAAAATTTGAAAACGGGCTGCAATTGGCCCCTGGGCCAGACTTTGGACATGCCTGTTCTAGGTGAACAAAACTATGCCGTCTCCTAACACTGTTGGAGCCAATCTTCTTTCTTTATCCCATATCCTCCTCTTCAAAACAAGTAAATTGTTCTATTTTTTCATGCCAGGCTTAGTGTGGATAAGCTCAGAGTGGATTTTGTAGAGAACAGCTTACCTTAAGGTCTTATTCATTTGCTCAATTTCATAGCATACATTACACAATTTCCAAAGCATAATTCAGACTATTCAGCAGTTTGCCCATCTGCTGCTTCATGGTTACATCATTATTTCTATTACTGTCGCAACCTTTAAGGAGTCCAATGGCCTTTTAAATTTGACAAGCAAAAACAAAGTAAATATTTCTCACAAATATTTTCCCTCTTCCACTTGGTGGTTCAATATTTAACATACAAAATTATATGCTGTGTTACTATTCAGGCAGTTTGCAAACTTGTATTCTTTGTCATTGGAAGGCAACTTTTTAATTTGAAGATGGTGGTAAATTCTTGGTAATAAAATGGCAAGTAGAATGGATCACTTCTACTTGCCATTTAGAAAGGGTTAGAAAGAATGAGAAGGTTAACCTTTGCTTTGTTTCCAATCTCCTTTTCTTGACTTGGTCTTCATAAAAAGTAGCTTTAGAATTGAAGCCATATGGAATTGGCTTCCATATGGAATTGAAGCCGTGTTAAAACAAAATTCTTTCTGTTTAAGTACAAGTATACAAAAAGTTTCAAGATTAATCCAAGATGTTTAATGGCTTTAAATATCTGGGTGTTGTACTAAGGTTTAAGTAGAAAGAAATTCCAACTGAAAATATACCATGAATAGCATAGAGATGCATGGTAGCTCTCTTTCTTTTTCTTTCTTTCTTTCTTTCTTTCTTTCTTTCTTTCTTTCTTTCTTTCTCTTAAAAGGAAGAAGAAAAAGAAAGAGGGAGAGATGGGAGAAAGAAAGAAAGGGAGGGAAGGGAGAAGGAGCGAAGGGAAAGGAAAGTGAATGAGATATGGATGGATGGATGGACAGATAGAGGGAGGGAGGGAGAGAAAAAGGAGAGGAAGGAAGGACCACAAACTCTGGCACTAGACGCAGCTTCAGAGGATGCTTTGAAACAGCACAGCAATCCAGGGCTGGAAGGGACCTCAGAGGTTGTCTAGTCCAACACCCTGCTCCAAGAGCATTGTTATTTTGTCTTCCTCAATAACAGACACAATATTGTGTGTTTTACTCAATTTAGTAAAAAGAAAGAAATCTATTCTTTCTAATGGCTGGATAGCTACATGGCAGTAACCCATAATATGGTTTGCTGGAAATAGTCCATTGTTGTGTGCACAAACTATGGTTTATTGCAGAAGTAAGCAATTCATGCCCACCTGCCATTTATTCCCAAGTCTCTTCTGACTGTAATTATTAAAAAATTAGCATGTTGATTTCCTGTCATTTCAAGGGTGGAAATACATACCATCTCTCTGTGTGATCATATTATGCAAAATGTAGTGAGTGAAATTAATAGTCTGAGTTCTAACAATATACCAAAAACAATAAACATCTAGAAGAGACAACAAAATATCTCTAGATTCTCTTTCACAAATAGTGGCCGCAGTCCTATTCCTCCTCCTCCTCCTCCTCCTCCTCCTCCTCCTCCTCCTCCTCCTCCTCTTCTTCTTCTTCATAATCATCATCATCGTCATCGTCATCATCATTGTCATCATCATCATCATCACTATGCTCAATATGGGGCTTGTCAATCCCCTTCCTGATGTTAAATATGGCCCATGGCTACTGAAAGTTTTTATAATTCAGTATCTTTAATAAACATAATCAAAGTAAGCATCACCCAAGCATTCAGTGGACTAAAATAAAATGCAACTAAATTATACCTTATTTTCAGATAGCAAACACAATCATTTTTTTTTTAATTTCCTGGCTCTGTCCAGTGAAGGATACAGAAGGTGCTCAGGTTCCATGACCCTGCCCCTTTTTCTTGTCCTGCCTACAAACAGTCCTCCATTTAAAGTCTTTCCCATCCTGGCTGCAGGAAAGTTAACTGCAGGAAGAAGGTAAGTATAGCTGCAGAGAGCAGTCAAAGGAGACAGGGGTGACTGAGTCAGAATTACATACATCTAGTTGTTTGGAAGAGTAGAAAATATGGGTGGTTCTAGTGGAATATGGATAACTGTTCTTGCTCTAAATATTAGTGTGAACACAAAAGTGAGAGATGCCCTTCATATTTCAGAAGGAGGGAGAGACTGAGAACTTAAGGCAAAGAAAAAGCAAAAGAATCTATAGAATGTGAAAGAGAAAAGGTACAGACATGTAAGAAAGGAGGAAAAAAACAATAAGAGGGCAAGAGACAATCTTTTGATGCATGAGCCAATTTGGAATGTTGAAAACATTTAATGGGCACATTTCCAAAATGGCTGGCTTGGCAATCTCCCCTATGTACAAAGTGATGGTCTTGTGGGCAAGACTAATCCTAATACAACCCATGCGTCAGATGGCAAACTGGCCTTTTGGCATTTCTAGGAGGCAGCGAGAAACCATTTCTGAAATCTTACCAAGAAAACTGAGGATCAAATCCAGACAGTTCCCTGGAATTACGGCTGATGCAAAGGTACAAAATAAAAGAACTGAAAAGCATGTTTTCATGCGGGTGGTACTGCAGATACTTTATGATTGGTTTCCGATTTCTAGGGCATTGCAATATCTGAAGACTTTTCTGTTTCAAGGAGACTGGTTTCCATGGATTTCTCTGCCAGCACCTCTTTTCTCTTGATTACCTCCTGCTGCCTGTGCAATACCGAATTCCAAGAGTATACATACATGTTCAGTGTGCCAAATGCGGGTTCCTCGGGTCAATGGGGCCAAAAAGTATTTTGTGATAAAGGCTATGCTCATGGTTTCTCCCTGAAGGTAAAACATTATTTTTCAGATGCTCCTTAACTTCTGAATCTTTTCTTGAAATTAATTCTTCAGCTTATCTTTCAAGAAAGGCAATCAAGAAGTAATGGCGTTGATGCTTAACTCTCTTTGATTCTTCTTTAAATAAGTTTTTATTTTATTTAAAATACATACAATTCTTCTTTCATTTAACGGCATGTCGTCTGGGTGCAAATATCTTGTGCAGTAACAGTTAAATTTTACAACCATATTCATTACTTTGATATTAATTCTCTATTCTTTTCTTATTCTTATCTTATTGATATACATAATATTTCTATTACCATAACGCTCTTCTTAACGTGTTTAATTCTATTAATGTATTTTCTATATTTCACTACTCTATTAGCTATTTCTAGCTTTCATATTTTTTCTCTAGCCATCAATAGAACAGTTCCATATCTGGTAATATTCAGTTAGCTCCTCTTTAGTTGCACGTGTTAATCTATTCATTTCTGCACATTCTAATATTTTTGTGATCACATTTTCATCAGTAGGAATCTCTTCGCTTGTCCAATTTTGAGCAAATACAATTCTAGCTAAAGTTAATACATAAATAATGAAATATACATTCTCTTTACTATAAATTTTGGGTAAGATCCCCAACAGGAATATTTCAGGTTTTAAATCAATATGCATTGTATCATCTTTTCCAACCATGTGTGTATTTTTGGCCAGTATTTTTTGGCTTCTACACATGTCCACCACATATGATAATATGACCCAAGTATTTGGTGGCATTTTCAACATTTAGCTGATTTATCTTTAAACATCCTTGCGAATCTCACTGGTGCTCAGTGCCATCTATAAAACATCTTATACAAGTTTTCTTTATATGCAGTTGACATTGTTAACTTATAATTTCTATCCCACAATTTCTGCCATTTATCTAATTCAATTTCTGCCATTTATCTAATTCAATTTTGCCCATGCTATCATTGTCTCCTTCACTGGTTCCTCTTCTAATTTAATGCCAACAAGTAACTCTACATTTTTTTTATCAATCTCTCTTCTATTCCTGTTAGTATCTTGTCCAATTCTGTCAATTCTCTGCAGAAACCATATGGTTTTGCATCTTTTTCATATCTAGATTGTATTTGCATGTTTGAATACCAAACACTTCAATCCCTTGCTCCTCCAATTCTTGTTTAGTTTTGAGCTCACCCTTTTCATTCAAAATATCTTTATATCTAACAACATTTCCCATATTTAAAACATTTGGATGAATAAGTGCTTCCATTGTTGAAAGCCAAACTGGTATTTTCAAATAGTGGCTGTTCTCTAATTTTCTCCCATACTAGCAGTAAAGCATTTCTTATATAGTGTCTTTGAAAGTAACCATGTATCTTATTTTCCCATACTATAAAAAGGCATGCCACCACAGTTGCAAATCATGTCCCTCCAAAGTCAATAATCTTGTGTTCCTCAATATAATCCATTCTTTCATCCTTGTTAGTGCCGCTGCCTGAAAGTATAATTCCCAATTTGGCACTCCAAAACCTCCCCTCATTCTTTTATTCTGTAGCATTTTAAAGTTAATTCTTGCTCTTCTCCCTTGCCATATAAATCTTAATATGATTTTATTCAGATCTTCAAAATATTTTTTCCAGCTTTATCAGGACTGCTTGAAACAATAAGATATAATAATCTTTGTAGTATATTCATTTTAATTGTAGCTATTCATCCTGTTAACGACAGTTGCAAACCTTTCCATTTTTCCAAGTCTATCTTAATTTGTTGTAACAATTTATAATAATTATCTTCTTTAATTGTTACACATCTTGCTGTTAATTGGATCCCTAAGTATTTTACTTCCTTGGTAATCTGAATATCTAATCTCTTCATTAACTCTTTTTTTGCTTATCTGTGATATTCTTCACTAAAATCTTAGTTTTTTCTCTGTTTATTTTCAGTCCTGCCACATCCCCATACTCTTCTATTTTTTTCCATTAGTTTCAACCCTGTTTCTTGTGGATCTCTAAAATAAAAACTAAATCATCTGCAAATGCCTGTAACTTATACTCTTCCTTTAATTTCCATGCTTTTTATCTTCCTATCTTGTCTAATGTTTCTTATCAATACTTCCAAAGTCAATACAAATTGTAATGGCAACAAGGAACATCCTTGTCTTGTACCCTTCTTAATACAAGACAAGGATGTTCCATTTTTGATATTATTGATTGAAAATAGACAAATAGAAGATAAAGCATGGAAATTAAAGGAAAATACAGGTTGCAGATGTATTTTAGAGATCCACAAGGTTGAAACTAATGGAAAAAATAGAAAAGAGACTGGAGACTAAATAGTAATATCAGATAAGTTAATAGATTAGATATTCAGATTACCAATAAGAGATGATTATATGAACTAAGTGCTAGAGCCCACTGTAGAGTTGTTAACCTAATCCTGCATAGCTTTTTCTCTGGTAAAATTGTACTACTAACTTGAGCGTACAAAACATTTGCTAGACCAATTCTTGAAAAAAGCTCATCTGTCTGGGACCCGCATTGCATATTGGACATTAATACTATCAAGACAGTCCAGAGATATTTCACAAGAAGAATCCTCCACTCTCTACTTGCAACAGAATACCTTTTGCCACCAGACTTGAAATTTTAGGCTTAGACAACTTAGAACTACGGCGCCTTGGGTCCAACCTAAGTTTAGTACATAAAATTATCTATTGTAATGTCCTACTTGTCAATGACTACTTCAGCTTCAACTACAACAATACTCGAGCACACCATAGATACAAACTCAAGATAAACTGCGGGAAGATAAACTCGATTGCGGAAATACGACTTCAGCAATAGAGTGTCAATGCCTGGAATACACTACCTGACTCTGTGTTTTCTTCCCCAAATCCCAAAAATGTTAACCTTAGACTGTCTACTGTTGACCTCAAGCTATTCTTAAGAGGTCTGTAAGGAATGTGCGTAAGTGCACCAACGTGTCTACCATCCCTGTCCTAATGTGCCCTTTTGATTCATATCCATTTCATGTACTCATAATTATGTTTATACTTATACCTGTTATCTAATGCATGCTTGACAAAATAAATAAAATAAATAAAATATAAAATATCTCCCTGTGATCATACTAGGCACAATTTAGTCAGTGAAATTAATAGTCCGAGTTCTCACAATATACCAAACAATGAACATCTTGAATAGATAACACTTTTAAAAAATATCCCTGGGTTCTTTTTCAAAAGTAATGGCCTCAATTTGATCTCTTCTTCTTCTTCTTCTTCTTCTTCTTCTTCTTCTTCTTCTTCTTCTTCTTCTTCTTCTTCTTCTTCTTCTTCTTCTTCTTCTTCTTCTCCTCCTCCTCCTCCTCCTCCTCCTCCTCCTCCTTCTCCTTCTCCTTCTTCTCTTCCTCCTCTTCCTCCTCCTCCTCTTCCTCTTCCATCATCATCATCATCTTCACCATGCTCAATATAGGTTTTGTCTTTCCCCTTCCTGGTGTTAAATTGTGGCCCATGTTTTTATACGTTTTTTTAATAGGTCAGCATCTTTAATAAACCTAATTAAACCAACCATCAGCTAAGCATTCAGTGGACTAGAGCAAAATGCAAATAAACGAGATCTTATCTTTAGATAGCAACCGCAATTATTTTTTATTTCCTGGCTCCATCCAGTGAAGGATGCAGAAGGAGCTCAGGTTTAATGACCCTGCGCCTACTTCTGTCCTGCCTACAAACAGTTGTTCCATTTAAAGTCTTTCCCATTCTGGCTGTAGGAAAATTACCTGCAGGAAGCGGTAAGTGGAGCTGAATAGCAGGGAAAGGAGGCCAGGGTCATTGAGTCAGAATTACATCCATCCAACTGTTCGGAAGAATAGAAAGAATGAATAGAATAAAATAATAGAGTTAGAAGGGAGGTTGGAGGTCTTCTAGTCCAACCCCCTGCTTAAGAAGGAGACCCTACACCCTTTCAGACAAAAGGTTATCCAATCTCTTCTTAAAACTTCCAGTGTTGGAGCATCTGGAGGCACGTTGTCCCACTGATTCATTGTTCTAACTGTCAGGAAATTTCTCCTTAATTCCAAGTTGCTTCTCTCCTTCGTTAGTTTCCACCCTAAGTGGAATATGGATAACTGTAGTATTAGGGTGGACATCAAAGTGAGAGATGCCTTCACATTTCAGAAGGAGGAAGAGACTGAGAAATTAAGGCAAAGAAAAAGCAAAAGAGTCTATAGAATGTGAAGGAGAAAAGGAACAGACAGTGTAAGAAAGGAGAAAAAAAACATTAAGGGGCAAGAGACAATTTTATTTTATTTATTTATTTTTATTTGTCAAGCGATTATAAGATAACAGTATAAGTATAAACATAGTTATGAATACATGAAATGAATACATATAAGAAAAATAAAAGAAACAATAGGACAGGGACGGTAGGCACATTGGTGTGCTTATGCATGCCCCCTACAGGCCTCTTAGGAAAGGGGTGAGGTCAATAGTAGACAGTCTAAGGTTAAAGTTTTTGGGGTTTGGGGAAGAAACCACAGAGTCAGGTAGAGTATTCCAGACATTGACACTCTATTGCTGAAATTGTATTTCCTGCAATCAAGTTTGGTGCGGTTAACCCTGAGTTTGTATCTATTGTGTGCTCTTATATTGTTATGGTTGAAGCTGAAGTATTCATTGACAGGTAGGACATTGCAATGTATAATTTTATATACTATACTTAGATCGGACCGAAGGCGGTGTAGTTCTAGGTTTTCTAGGTCTAGAATTTCAAGCCTGGTGGCATAAGATATTCTGCAATGAGCAGAGGAGTGGAGAACTCTTCTTGTGAAATATTTCCTTTTTGAAGATGGGGATGATCATGGCTTGTGACCATCGGTTTGATTTTTCAAAGATTATGCTTAGAGGTTCGGCTATGGCAGTGGATAGTTTTTTTAAGTAGTAGGCACATATTCCGTCCAGTCCAATAGAGAGATGGTTTTAGATTGCGTAATGCTTTTTCAACATTGTCTTCTGTAAAATCGATATGTATTAGATCATTGTAGTTGTCTGTGGTTTGACTAGGAAATACTGGGCATGAGCCATTGCTGTTTACAAATACTGAGCCAAAGAATGTGTTAAAGAGGTTGGCTTTAATGATGTCGTTGTTGCAGTCTTTACCATTAGGTCCTTTCAGGGGTGGGATGGACCTTGAGTCTTTTAGTTTGTTGTTTACAAAATTGTAGAAAGCGCGGGGGGAATTTGTCCATAGAAGGTTTTCCTCTTGTTTAATGTGATAATTGGTGCATTCAGTCTTTATCTGGTGGCATAAATTTTTGTATCGACTTTTGAAGTTGGCAACGTGACCAGATTTGTTTTTCCTCCAAAGTGATTTCTTTTTGGATTGAAACTTCCTTATTGTTATGGGTAATTTGTTTTTTCTGGTTTTGGGAGTTGTTATTGGTACATATAGTTTGATGACTCTTTTGACTTCAAGTAAAAATATGTTGTAATGGTCATCAACAGTATTGCATCCAGTGAATAGAAGTTGCCAATCAAGAGATGAGAGATCATTATAGTTGCCTTTTTTGAAGTTATAATTGGGGATCCCGTCGTTATGATGATTTTTGTGTGGACGTATGTTGAGACAAAAGTCAATCATGTTGTGGTCACTGTTGGAAAAGGGTTCTTTAATTTGTATTCCGTAAATTGAATTCAAACTATTGCAGAAGATGAGACCGAGGCAGTTGTTAAGTCTAGTATTGTTGTTTACTAGTTGTTCCAGTCCCAGATTTGTTACAGCATTGTAGAAGGTTGCATGTATGGGTTCAGTTTTACATTTGTTTAGGGTCCAGTTAATATGAGGTAGATTGAGGTCACCAAGAAAGATAAAAGCATGTGGGCAGGATGTTGCCCATGTTAGTAGTGAATTTAACTTGTTTACATGTTCAGTGTCATAATCAGGGGTTCTGTAACATAATAAGAATCGAAATGTGATATTTAAGGACAGTTCACAGATGATAGTCTCAGGAAGAGCAAGCTCCTGGGTAACTTGGATGTTTTTTTAGATGTAGGGACTTTTTATAGAAGATAGTAACATCACCTCCTCTACGGATTTCACGATCTGATCGGTAAACATGATAGTCTCTTATTGAGGTAATGGAGTCAGGGAGAGATGCATTGAGCCATGTTTCACAGACAAATATGTCAAATTTAGCCGTATTTAGTAAGAGGAGAAATTCAGGTATTTTATTTACAAGGCATTGAGTAGATTGCATTTAAGGGCAGTTGTGGTTGGAATAGAGGTATTTAGGGGTGTGGGTGCCTAGTTCTGAGTGATGGTGGATTGGATGGGGTAGGGTTGGATGCAGAGTTGCAGGTTGTGTGACTTTCTTTTGAGGCAATCAGCATGGTAGTCAATGTACAGGTCCTTTTCAGTATACAGTTAAAGCTGGCACTAAGCCATAGAAGTTTTCAGAACCAGCTGTAATCTTAATTTGTTCACCAGGCTTTTAACTGAATCTATATTGCTATGTTCCTGTTTTGGATTTAAGATGTTATAATGCTATGGTTTTTAATGCTATTTTGTATTCTGCTTTGATGTTAGTATGCTAACAATGAAAAGCAGATATTTTATAAATAAATCAGCTGAGCCAAAATATTCTTAGGGGAATCACTTGAGAAATTTGACTATTTTAGCTGCTAGTGAGGAAATGCCAAAATTCAGAGTCCAGTAGTAGCTTTTAAGACATTTAAGCATTTTTAAATATAAGCCATAGGATTTTGTCAGCCAAGCCTTGGATACATGGAGTAGCTTAATGGGTAGATTCAAGCCATCTCATTAAATCTCTCATATAATAAAATCTGCTAGTATTAAAAGATATTATAGAATCTTCCTGGAATTTGGCTATCATAAACTATCTTGACTGTCCTGTTACATTAAAGAACTGAATGGTATTCAAGGGTTAGGGTTAGACTTAGATATGCACATAATGCAGGCCTCAAAGTTGGGGCAAGAACATAATTCTCAGAACACACAGAAGTTTCTGTATAATCACCTTCAGTTTTCACCAGTGAGCACAGAAAGCTTCATGAAAAGATATTACAGTGCCTGCAAGCAACTGGATGATATTCCTCCATCTCTGTTTATGAATTTTTGTAGATTCGATTGGGTTCACAGTGCAACTGGTGAGAGGATCAAATTTCTGGAAAGATATCGTTAAGCGTTTTGTATGAGCCTGCCTTCCATTTGAGCACCTGTATACTGCATGAGCCAGAAAGAGGGCTGTGAAAATATTTACAGAGCCCTCACATCCTGGACATAAACTGTTTCAACTTCTTACCTGGTGCTATAGGGCATTGCATACCAAAACAACTAGACACAAGGACAGTTATTTCTCCCATGCCATCACTCTGCTACATAACTAATTCCCACCACAATGTCAAACTACCTAGTAGGGCTGTATTACTATTATCCTTCTTGTCTTTTCTATTATCTATTTCCGTATCTTCTTTTTAAAATAATTTTTATTAAAGTTTTACAAAATTAAAAAACACAAATCATGTTTACAATGTTTACAGTTTCTCCCAGACCCTATAGAATTCTCTTTTTCCTTCTCTTGCAACTCCATAGTAAGCTTATTCATTTCCACACAATCCATAGTTTTTAAGTTAACATATTATCCGTGGGATAATCCTCCTGTTTCCAATTTTGAGCATAGGCTATTCTCGCTGCTGTCAGAATATGTATTATAAGATATTCAATTTCTTTTTATACTGCCTCTAATTATCCCTAATAAAAACATTTCAGGCATTTTCATAGAGTTGAAAAGCAGGATTTACTCAGTTAAAGGGTGAGGCAGATTATTTATTTAGTTCTACTTCTTCCTTTAGGAGCTCCTAATGGCTTACCTAATATCCCTTTCCTCATTTTTTTTCAACAGTCTTGGCAAGAATCTTGAGGTGAGAAGGATGCATTGTCTCAAAATCACCCAGTGATTATGTATTTATGACTTTTGATTGTAGTGTTTATGATTAATTCTGTTTTGTTATATGTTACATGTTATAAATTAATATTAGATATAAATTGCTTGCATTAATACAAGGACAAAAGGTATTTTGACTTGCAAGAAATTATGGAAATTATGCAGATGGTTTCTCAACTTACCTTGTTGACTCCGACTAATTTTATAGAAATTAAAGTTTGTGCAAGATTCCGAAAATTATGTATTTGAGTTCATTGGGAACTCAAATAGAAAACTCTCTGTTTTTTGCTATAAGCCATAAATCCTCTAAGCTGTTGATCATAGAGGCCTGTTTGGTGTAGAATAGAATAGAATAGAATAGAATAGGACTCTTTATTGACCAAGGGTGTTTGGACACACAAGGAATTTGTCTTGGTGCAAATGCACTCAGTGTACATAAAAGAAAAAATACATTCGTCAAGAGTCAAGAATCATAAGGTACACCACTTAATAATAGTCATAGGGTACAATAAGCAATCAAATCATACCAGGAAATAGTCAATAAAAATCGTTACAAGCAATTGGTTGTATTGGTTAAGACATCAGGCTGGGGAGTGAGTCATGTCTTAGGTACAAAACCCACTGGGCCAGTCCCCCTATCTCAGCTCTAGGCAGAAGGAAGCAGTGAGAAACTATTTCTGAAATCTTACCAAGAAAACTGAGGATCAATTCCAGACAGTTCCCTGGAATTACGGCTGATGCAAAGGTACAAAATAAAAGAACTGAAAAGTGTGATTTCATGAGGGTGGTATTGTGGATACTTTATGATTGGTTTCTGGTTTCTAGGACATTGCAATATCTGAAGACTTTTCTGTTTCAGGAAGGAGACTGGTTTCCATGGATCTCTCTGCCAGCACCGCTCTTCTCTTGACTATCTCCTGCTGCCTGTGGAATACCGAAGCCCGAAAGCATTCATTCATGCTCAGTGTGCCAAATGGGGGTTCCTGGGGTGAATGGGGTCCAGCTTCATTTTGTTCTCATGGCTTTGCTCATGGCTTCTCCCTGAAGGTAAAACATTATTTTTCAGATGCTCCTTAACTTCTGAATCTCCTCTTGAAATTAGTTCTTCATCTTATCTTTCAAGAAAGGCAATCAAGAAGTAATTGCATTGATGTGTAACCCTCTTCGATTCTCTAATGAAAGAAAGGCATTGAGTTTTGTGTGGAATATTGTGTGGCCGATATAATCTTGATTCAATGCATTGTCCAATATTTATGAGTACTGGAAGGGGAGAAAGTTTGATTTAGAACTTTTATCAGGGTCATATTTTCTTAGGTTGAAAAAAAGCAAGGGATAAAGGATGATACAGCTTTGAACGGAATCCGCTTGTACTGCACCGATGGCACAACAATTGAGTCTAAAGTTGGACCGTGAGTAACTGACTTTTTAAATGTTGTTTATTTTTATGTTTTATTTTTATTATGGGATTTCTATGCTGCCCTATCTCCCGAAGGACTCAGGGTGGCTCACAATGATAAAAAGATACAATACAAATATTAAAAAACAATTAAACCGAAATCCCAAATAAACCAATTAAAATTGATAAAACTGTCACTAAAACCCCATCCCCACCCTCAGTCAAGGTCGGCAAGCTGGAAAAGCCATGTTTTCAGGCCATGGTGGAAGGATTGAAGGTCAGGGGCCACCCGAAGCTCCGGGGGCAGCTGATTCCACAGGGTGGGTGCTCCCACCGAGAAGACCCTGCCCCTAGGGGTCGCCAGCTGACATTGTCTGGCCGACGGCACCCCAAGGAGGCCCCATCTATGGGAGCACATGGGATGTTGGGAAGTCATTGCTGGCAGCAGGGTTTCCTGCAAATACCCCGGTCCTAAGCCATGTAGGGCTTTATAGGTCAGTACCAGCACCTTGAATCTCACCTGGAGGGCAACCGGCAACCAGTGCAGCTCACGCAGGAGCGGTTTAACATGGGACTATTGGGACACTCCCATCACAACCTGCACAGCCACATTCTGGACCATTTGAAGCCTCTGAGTGGTCCTCAAGGAAAGCCCCATGTAAAGAGCATTGCAGTAGTCCAAACAAGAGGTGACGAGCACATGAGTGACCATACGTAAGGCATCTCGGTCCAGATAGGGGCGCAACTGGTGCACCAGGCAAACCTGGGCAAATGCCCCCCTGGCCACAGCTCCCACCTGATCCTCCAAACTGAGCCATGCATCCAGGAGGACATCCAAGTTGTGCACCCTATCTATGGGGGGCAACACCTCTCCCCCCATACCTAAAGATGGAACATCCTGGATAACTCAAGATGCTGGTACATACAGCCACTCGGTCTTAGCCGGGTTGAGCTGAAGCCTGTTCCTCCCCATCCAGATCCATACCGCTTCCAGGCACCTGGACATCACATCGAGGGCATCACTGGGTGTGGTTTGGGGTGGAGATAAAAAGCTGAGTATCATCAGCATACCCCAAAACCACGGATGATCTCACCCAGCAGTTTCATATAGATGTTGAACAGGAGGGCAAAGAACCAACCCTGGGGCACCCCCAAAGGAGGGGCCTGGGGTCTATCTCCGACCCCCTACCAACACCACCTGCGTATGACCCGAGAGGTAGGAGGAGAACCACTGTAAAACAGTGCCCCTCACCCCCAACCCCTCTAGTGCAGTAGGATACCATGGTTGATGGTATCAAAAGCCACTGAGAGATCTAATAGGACCTGGACAGAGGAATGACCCCTATCCAGCCCTCTAGAGATCATCCACCAGTGTGACCAATGCCATCTCTTGTTGTTGTTGTTAATGTCATATACTTGAATCCTGGGCATAGCTCTTCAAAATCAAATACAGGCCCTTCAGTCACCATGCTAGGGAATATTTTGGTTACCGGATTAAAGAATGATGGTAACTGTAATATTTGCGATACCTTTTACCTGTTTATCCAATTATCTAATTAGGTTCATTGCAAATGAAGGTCTCAACAATCAAAGTGCCTCAAATCAAGATTAGGGAAGCATTGGACATATGAGATATTCCAAATTTCTTTAATGTAAAATCCTCTCTCCCCAAAGAAAACCATGGGGAAGAGCGACATGACAGCCCGAGGGAGAATTCTATTTTCCTGTGGAACACTGTATTTAATGTAAAAAGGTAACCCCAGACTTCCACTAAGAAAATGAGGCACTGGATTTCCACAGTGGATTTTCTAGTTAAATAATGGCTCACCTCTTCACTGGTGGGTAATAAAGGGAAGAGGTCTTCTTTTGAGGAGAAATGGTTCTTACAATAGTGCAAGACAATTTGTGGAATGAGAAGTCCATGTTGTAATGGATTCTGAACATGACATGGATTAGGAGAAGTCTTGGGAAAGAGATCAAGGGAAGCATTCTTTCTCCCATTTTTCCTAGGGGTTTATGCCAGCAGCCACAAGGCCGCTTTTCCAACTTTTTTTCTACATTAGCTCAAAGAGTTTAATTGAATTATTGAGATAATTATTTAATGAATTTTGATAGCCAAGAGTAGACTTTAACTTGATTCCTAACCCAGGATTTTAGCCATTATGTCTGAATCTCTGAGACTTGTGACATGTTTAATTTACATGTTACATACTGGTTACATACTAAAGTTATGCTTATCCGTCTTTCTCTTTTTTGGCAGGTGGGGAACATGGACCAAAAAACAAGTCTGCCCCAGAGGTTACTTGGTTTCTTTTTCTCTGAGAGTAGAACCAAGTCGACGACTGGGTGATGATACAGCAGCTAACAACATCCAGTTCACCTGCAGTAATGGTGCTGGCCTGATGGGCCTTGGCATGAGCTGGGGTCAATGGGGTCCATGGAGCCATAAGTGCCGGTCAGGTGGCATATGTGGGATGAGAACAAGGGTGGAGGATAAGCAGGGCATTGGTGATGACACAGCACTCAATGATGTGAATTTTTTCTGCTGTTAATGGTTGATACAGGTTTCCTCACCTACAAATATACTTTTGCTATGCATTCTCAAAGACCGTTAATTATAGTTAAATAGTAACTTGACAATAAAGGGTGTGTTTCTGCATAAACAATCCAGATTGGAGGGGCATAAACCTCAAGCATTGCAAATGACTGACTGTCTTTCCTCTCATCATTTTGATCCAAGTCTCAGCACTGAGCTATAATACCATATCACTGCTTGCTTGCATTCAAATAAAATTAATGTTGCATCTTCAAAGCCATTTCTTTCTTTCAATAAAGCTTCTGCAATTCTGACTGAATGGTGGGCAATGGAAGGATTCATATTCTTTGAAGTCATCTGGTTGGTAGTACTCTGAAGATCCAGTTGCTTTTTGAAAATATTTTTGGGACAGTCGTGTCTTGGATGACAGGGAATCTCCATAAACATTTATCTATCCAGTAGTATTTTAGTTGGGGTATCAGGAGCTTTACTGCATTTTGTTACCACTATATCAAACTCACTCAATTCTTCATTAGATGAATTAAAACCATATTTTTGTTCTATGATAGGACACATTTCTAGCTAGGATCAGTTCTTGGGTGGCTATAATAAGTGTAGCTGAATCTTCATTAAAAGTGTTGACAGCATCTTCTCTTCCATTTTGGTTTTGAATTGATCAAGGTGGTGAGAAAGGGTTGAGATCAAACTGGCATTCTCAAATTACATAGATTTAATTTATCTATTTATTTCAGTCCTCTTTCTCCCATTTTGCATTCTGCTTTAAGCCCTAGAAAGATATGTGAAGCAGATCACTGTGGTTTAAAAGCCTTGCTTTAAGACTCAATGGAAATTAACACAGACGACCGAACTTATTTGACAAAGTGTGGTAAATGAAGCCAATGTCAACTAAAAAAATACTTCTTTGGTCTTTTTAGCTGCCAGAAAAAGGGAGTGGGGGAAAACAAGGCGGAGGTTGTGTACAATAATGCTGTTCACAGTAGCATGGGACTAACCTCCTTCAAAGTAGTGAGTGGCATGGACTTCGTCCCAATGCCTGAGTATCCAAGGAATCCCCTCTCCTCAGTCAGCCTGACCGATTGGATGTCAATGCTGAAAGCAACTTGGGAAAATGTAAAAAAGGCACTGGCAAAAGCGGCACAAAGCTATAAAAAAAGGCAGACAAACATTGGGCCCCGCAAAGGCCATTCCAGGGGGAAACCACAGTCCTATGGAAATTATCCAGTGGGGAGATATTACCAAATGACCACGTGACTTACCATATGACCTCCTATTTCTGTTGGAAGAAATAAGAGAGTCACAAGGCAGTCAACATCAGCAAGTCCTTCCTTAAATTCCCCTAAAATTTTTGTCAAGTTTTAAATGTCAAGTCAGTCAAAATGGCTTTTTCATCTCTTCTAAGTGATAGCTAAGTGATAAGATGCTACCAATCCTTGCTGTTGTAAAAGCCGACTCCAATCATTTGACATATTTTAAGATTCTGATTCAATTGTCCATTCTTTCCCCTTTCATTTCCATTTAACCGTACCGTCTTGCATTTTAATTTTACACAGAAAAGAGCAAGTAATGACTGGGGAGTTACATAAGCTCCCATACAAGGAAGGCCTAAATCATGTGGTGATTTTTACCTTAAGCCAATGGTGTGGGATCCAAGAACACAACAGAAAAGTATATGATATCAGCTTTTCTTCCATTTTAACAAGTCAACTATTGAAACTAAATGCAGATTTTTGTTATAAAACCGAAGGAATTACATTGTGGCATACAATGCAATTAGACGTGGTTGTGGCTGACAATTTAGATGATTTTGAAAAAGACTAGGCAATATTGTTGCATACTAACTCTTGAACTGCAACAAGCCTGCCTTATTTCTTTTCTTGGGTACAGCCATTCATGCTTTGATTACCATCAGGTTGATTTTTTTTTAAAAAAGCAAAAAACAAAAATTTAACAAAAGTTTTTTATGAGGCCCCTCATATGCTATCTTGTCAAATTTTTAGTATTTATTAAGCAGTGTAAGAGATAAGGATTTTTCTAGGTTATCATTATAAAATATATTATAAATGGTACTATTTCAAATTTAAGGACATTTCTTTTTTTAGTTGTTTCCTCTATCTAACCTAATCAATAGAAGTCATATTCTTTTCTACTGCCTGTGAGAGGAATGGCTACAACTAATAGTTAACTGTCACATAGATGACATTTGATAGTCTTCCTCTCTATTTAAATTGTTCAAGGCAACAGCACAGAAACCTAGAGGTTGAAGAGATATCACAGCACATCTACATTTCCTGCTTGGACAAATGGTTTTGGACAGATGGCTATCTTGCCTATGTTTTGAAGACCTCCAATGAGAGAGAACTCACCACTTTCTGAATCAACGTTTCCCACTGGCTGACAACTCTTTCCATTAAGAAATTTCTCCTAATTATTTGGAGAACCATATCTCTTTCTGACTTTGGCCACCTAATGAGAAGGAAGGACTCACTGGAGAAGAGCCTAATGCTGGGAACGATTGAGGGAAAAAGAAGAAGGGGATGGCAGAGAGTAAGGTGGCTGGATGGAGTCACTGAAGCAGTTGGCGTGAGCTTAAATGGTTTCTGGGGGATGGTAGAGGACAGGAAGGCCTGGAGGAATGTTGTCATCAGGTTGCGATGGGTCGGACATGACTTCACGACTAACAACAACAACAACAATCTCTTTCTGATACTTTAAATCCAGTGGTTCTGCTCCTATTCTACAAGATGTCAGAGAATAGACCCTCTATATATATGACAATGTTATAGATTTTTAAATCATGTTATCATATCTGCTTTCAGTCTTCTTTTCTGCAAGCCAAGTGTTAGATCGCGGGTGGAGTGAAGATGCAGGATGCTCGGATCAGTAATACTGTTTATTTGCTTCTGTACAGGACTGAGGAACTCTACCTGTGGCAGTTCCTTTTAAAGGGAGCTGCCCATGGCTTTAGCCATTGAGAGACGTTTGCTTTTCCCGCTTCCGCGGTTCAGCCAATCACAGGTTAGTATTCAAATATCTAACACTCCTCCCCACTGGTTCAGAACCCACCAATCCGGGACTCCCTAATGAACATAGTCCTGTAAATAGTTGGGGTTTATATGGGTGCGACCTGACCTGCGCAGCTCAGTCACCTCTGGATTCATGATCTATTCGGATGGATCTATCTGGATTCTACTGTTGGAACCTCCTCAAATACCTTGGTGGATGCGGCCATCTTGTTTCAACTAGAGGCTGCACTTGTGCTCCTTGACCCAGATTGTTCCTCCCTGGCTTCGCTGACCCCTTGCTGGACTGCAGCTAAGTTTTTTATTCGGGTTTGGTGTTAATTGTGGAGGGCTTGCCTCATTAGTTGTCAGGGCCTGGTCTTTGTGTTCTTTTGAGTTGGGGGGTTTCCCTTTCCCTCTTGGGGGGTCTGGGGGTTCTGGATTTCCCCTTGTCTGTCTATTCCAGAGTTGATCGATACTCCAGATCCTCCTGTCATTTGTTTCGACCCGGTATGAACAAGGGCCTGTCATTTGTGTTATTGTGGCGGTATCCATAGTGGTTCACCTACTAGGTTTCTGGCGTATACCAGGTTCCCTATCTGGAATACCCTTCACTTACTTGATGAGTCTAATGGGGTGTCTGTGTTATATTGGGGGTGCAGTCTATGCAGTTGTGACTGTAGCTTCCTCCCCATTAGTAGTTCAGTGACACTTTTATTTGTTGTCACGCTGGGTGTGATGTGTTGTATGCTCAATAGTTTGTCTATCTTGGCTTGGGTATCCCCTGGCCCCATTCTTGCTAATATTCTTTTCATAGATCTAACCGTTTGTTTGGCTTGACCATTCATTCAGGGTTGTCCCAGTGTGGATAGGGTGTGTCGTATTCCATGGGTTGCTATGAATCTCTCAAATTGTGTGGCAGTGAACTGTGGCCTGTTATCTGATGCCACCACACCTGGCAGCCCATTGTTGTGAACAGGTTCCGTAAAACTCTAATAACTGTTTCGGCTGTGGTGGATTGCATAAGGTTGACCTCTAACCATTTGGAATACGCGCCCACGACTATTAAAAACATGTGCCCTTGCACTGGCCCCTCAAAATCTATGTGCAGCCTAGACCATGGGGCCCTTGGTGTTTCCCACTTGTGTATGGGTGTGGTGGGAGGTGCTGGCCAGAACTCATGGCAGGCTGCACATGTTCCAGGTGCTTATGTCCTTGTCCATCCCCGGCCACCATACATAACTCCTTGCCAAATATTTCATTTTTACAATCCCCTGGTGTCCCACATGTAGCATTTCTAATATCCGTTCCCTTAATTTCTCTGGAATAACCACCCAGTCTCCCCATAACAAACAACCCTTCATTCCTGACAGTTCGAGTTGGCGGTTTTTGAACAGTTTGAATTCGTCCATCGTTTCTGTTGCTGGCCATCCCCTCCACACCCACTTCAAAATCCACGCCAGGGTTTTGTCCTTCACGCTAGCTCTTGTGATGTCCATTGCTGTCACTGGAGCAGTTGCAAGAGTCTCTGGAAGGGGGCATCATCTGAGTGCATTGGCGTGGTTGATTTTCTTCCCGGATCTTTGTATTAGTGCATAATTATGTGCTGCAAGGAATTCCATCCATCTGGTCATCCTCGGTGACAGGATGTTTGGTGTGGCCTGGTCTCCCACAATAATCCCCAGTAATGGTATGTGATCTGTGACCAGGGTGAATCTCCTTCCATACATGTATTTGTGGAAACATTTAATCCCTGTCACGGCAGCTAACACTTCCTTGTCAAGTTAGCTGTAATTTCGCTCTGATTTGGATAATATCTTTGAATAAAAGGCTGTGGGGACTTCTTTTCTATCCGGAAGTGTGTGGCTGAGTATTTTGAATGGTGATGCATCACACGTGTATGGTAGGGTCTCACTGTATTGGATTAATATGCTGTCTGATGTTAAAAGCCTTTTGATCTCTTTAAAAGTTGCTTCTTCTTTATGCCCCCATGTCCACGCTGCTTTTTTGTCAAGCAGTCTGTGTAATGGTTCTGCAATCATTGCTTTCTCTGGTAGAAATATTTTATAAAAATTAAGAAGTCCCAGGAATGCCTGAAGATCAGTTTTATTTTTTTGGTGTGGGTGCTTCTTTGATTGCTTTTAACTTTCCCTCAGTGGGTGTATGCCAGAACTGTCAATCAAGTACCCCAAAAACTCCACCTTTTTTGCTGCTAGCTGGGCCTTCTCCTTTTTTATTTTCAGCCCCACCTCTTGGAAATGGCTCAGAACTGTCCTTAATCATTTCTGTAATTGGTCTTTGTCCTTGGCTGCTATCAGAACATCATCAAAGTAGGGCACCACGCCCTCTAATCCTTGCAGGAGGTGTTCCATTAGGCTCTGAAAGCCCTCCTATGTGTAACTATTGTTTGGGCTTCCTCCGTTTCTTCATCTACCGGTAATTGTTGGTAGGCTTGGGCAACGTCAAACTTGGCAAATATTCTTTCTCGCCCCAGGGAATGTAAAAGGAGTTGTACCACTGGAACGGGGTATTTGCTTTGCTGTAGTGCACGGTTCAACGTGGCCTTATAGTCAGCACAGATGTGCACCGACCCATCTAGCTTAATTGGGGTGACTATTGGGATATCCCATTTGGCGTGGTCAGTTGGTTCCAAGATCCCCTGGGCAATAAGTTTATCCAATTGCTCATCAATCTTGGGCTGCAGAGCAAATGGGACCCACCTCAGTTTTATCTGGACAGGGGCAATGCTGGGGTCTAAGTTAAATGAAATAGGGGTCCCCAAGTACTTACCTAATTGTCCACTGAAAATGTGTTGGAACTCTTCGATGAGGCTGTCTACCCACTCTGCTTCGGTGATGCAGTTTATTCCAGCGACCTCTATCCCCAGTGGTTGGAACCATTCAAGCCCCAGCAGGCTGGGTCTATGCTGGTCTACTACAGTCAATGGTAGGTTTCCAGAGAAGTTCTTGAATTTTGTTTGAAACTTGCCGACCCCAATTAGTGGAATACAATTCCCTTGGTAGTCCTTTAGGATTAGTTTCTGCGGTTTGAGTTTGGCTTTGGTTATGTTAGGGATTAATTTCTGAATGATAGCCCAGGAAACCATGGATAGGTATGACCCAGAGTCTACCTCCATTTGGCAGGGCTTCCCTTCAATGCTTATTTTTATGTGTACCTTTCATGAGTTGGTTGTGCTGGAATGGCCCACGGTCACAGTCTGGTGCATTTCTCCTCTCTCAGCGGCCAGCTTGTCAATTCTTCTGTTCCGGCCATAGTTATTCCTCTGGCTTCCAGTCTGGCTTGCCCTGATATGCAGTGGTGAATTTGGAGGCTTCTGGCATTGGCCAATTGGCTGGGATGCCCTGCAGGCTCTCGCTATATGTTCCTTTCGGTCGCACCTCTGGCAGATCGTGTCCTGGAACTGGCATTCTTACCGTGGGTGGTTTCTCTCACACCCAGCACACCAGAAGTTTTTCCTTCCTTTCTCTTGGTTCTTTGGGGCTCTCACTGACTGTAGTTGGTGGATTTCTTTGTCCTGCTCTGAATCTGGCTCTGATTCAACATCTTTGTGGTGTATGGCGGCAGTTTCTTTTGGTGGTTGCTGCCTGTTCATCTTTTTCTTCTCTGCAGAAGATGGTTGCGAGGCTTTGGTGGCAGAGGCTTCCTCCAGAGCTTCTTTGAAGATTATTTTTGGCTTAGTGAGTAACCAGCTCCAGAGGTTTAGATCTTGGAGTCCCAGAACCAGGCGATCCCTCATTGCCTTGTCCACATTTAGGAACTCACAAGCAGCAGCGATTTCTTGTAGTGTGGCCATGAAGTCACTGATGGTTTCTCCTTCCTTCTGATCCCATCTGTAGAATTTGTGTCATCGCACTAGGGACAATGCTTGCAGAATGTAGTGCGCCCTCAGGATTCGTTCCAGGTCTGGCCAGGCCATTGTCTTCAGTTCATTGGATGATGATAGTTCTTTGGCCATTTTGAATACCGCGGGCCCTCAGGGTGTTAAGAAGGTGGCTCGTTTCCTCTGTTCCAAAATATTGAGGAGATCATTCACTTCCAGGAACATGTGGAAATGGTCTATATAGGAATTCCAGTCTTCCCCTGCCAGGTTGAAGGGTGCTGGAGGGATATTTGATCCTGACATCTTGTTGGCCGGTTCAGTGAGCAATGACCAATGATGCCATGTGATTACTGGATGAGCTGGTCCCTTGTTGCTTCAGGATCCCACCTTTATCGCTAGTGTTAGATCACGGGCAGAGTGAAGATGCAGGATGCTCAGATTGGTAATACTGTTTATTTGCTTCAGTACAGGACTGAGGAACTCTAGCCGTAGGAGCTCCTTTTAAAGGGAGCTGTCCGCGGCTTCAGCCATTGACAGACGTTTGCTTTTCCCGCTTCCGCGGTTCAGCCAATCACAGGTTAGTATGCAAATATCTAACACTAAGCACATATTATTTTCTGTCCCTGTTCTGGAATATCATCTGCATTGGACCATCCCTGATTCCAATAATGAGTTCCAGCTACTATTCACTTCTTACCACTCCACTTATTTGCGAAGGAAACCACAACATTTTTTTCTAAAACCTATGCTCCCTATATAAATTTGTTTGGCTGAATTTGACTACAATTCCCCATGGTCAGGTGTTTTGTGCAATCTAGATTGTCACAAATCTTTCATATCAATTTAAGGTTAGGAAATATGGAGGCAGGAATCAGCATGCCGCTTGCTTTCTTCATGTTTGTTTTCTTTTTTCTCTTCTTTCTTTCTATTTTTTTTGCAGATATCTGAAGAACACTAAGAGGCTCAACCAAAATTCAGAAAGAACAATATTTATGCTTATTTATGGGTTGGCATATTCATTTCTTTGCTTTCTGCTTTGTTTTATTATATTGGTGAGTACTCCAAGTAGCTAATAAAATTTGAAGTGTACAATAGGGTATGCATTGGTTTGTAAATGTAGTACTAAAACCAATCAACTGTTAAAATGCTAAGAAACTTTACAATGAGATGCCTGCATTTCATAACTGTGTCCCCAATCCTGGAGATTCTCTCCCCCTCTATTGCCAAAAACAGAGATCCCACAGATCTGATTGGCAGCTAGACAAATTGCCAAAAATGTCCCTTAGATAGACAAAAGTCTTAGGGTTAACAATTAACTCAGTATTAAGCCTGTAATCTAAGTGGCCAATCAGTAAATATTTTCTTGCACTAATCTCTATGTCTTGAACCAGGTTATAGGCCAGTTGCTGTATTTAGCAACAAATGTAATTTCCAGTACTTGAAGATATGGCAGCTAAAACTTGTAAGTTTTAAAACAACCGAAAAGCCTTGGACCGGGTCATGATCAGAAGTCATAATCCTACTTTATGGTCTGTTGATCTGGCCTTTCCAAGAATATTGCATTTAGTTCTGAGCACTCCATTTTTGTAAGAATATTGATGAACAGAATGGACAGAAGAAAGCAATTACGATGTTTAACAGACTTCAGGGAAATAGATATTGAAGGCTTATGTTCCAAGGTCCATTTGTCAACACTAGGAGAAAACTAGTGAGGATTCTGAGTTGGCTGCTCAGTTAACATGGGGTATATTTACAACCTACATCGCACTATTGTTGTTCTTCCCAATTAATTAATTCATGGTTGTTTCACCATTATATATCATAATTCACTTAGGAGCCTCTGGAGATTGCCTTGCCATGTGATCCTAGGCTCTTCATATAAACTCATCGGTCTCAAGATGTTCATGTTTAAATGTCAGCAGCAACATTTTAAACTGGGCCTACAAACAAATTATAAAGCGATGGCATAATAAAGATAGATAATCTAAATCTTTTTCCATAGTCTTAGACTATTTATTTTGAAACCATTTTTGTGATTTGGGAGCAATTTTTGACAATTCCAGTTACAACTACTGAAAATCCATAGTTGCTGTCATTTTGAGGATAAAAACACATGAAAAGTGCAACATAAAGGAAGACAAAAGAAAAAAAGAAAGAGGGACGAGAAGGAAAACTGGTCACTCCGATATTTTAAAAAACAACCCTGACCAACCCACATAACTGGAGAGATAACTTGTAGAAGGAGCACCTTTTTGAATTTGGTGGGGTGGGGGATTGTTTGGTATCCACTGTTAAAAAAAATGTTTGATAAAAATTGACATTTGAGTCTGGAGAATAAGGAGAGGATAGCTGAGTGGAGCCCATAGGAGTTTATGAACTAAGGTTAGTACACCAATGACTGACTTTTGATCTAAAATAAATGCAGAAAGACGAAGTGCCTGAAGAAGATCCAGGAGGATTGGTTTGCACATTCACTAATCTAGTCGACTGAACTAGTTTCCAAACAAATAGTAGAAAGAAAATATAAAGCTATAGAAGCAGAATGCTTTTGTTTTTCTACATCATAAAGAAAATACTTTTCAGGGATGGAGCTGACATCGCAGAAACAGGGTGTGAATTCACAGAACTCCATGAATTTCTGCTGAATTCTGCCTGCCAGGAGGCCCTAAGGGGCCAAAGCCGTCTTGGAGGGATGGCGAAGATAGAAGGGACACTCTGTCGATCACAAGGAGCATATATCCTTCCCCTTCCCATCCCTTGTTAACAAAATAAAAGCACACACTCCTGGACCTGCCTACTTTGCACTCTCCTCACTTGCCATCAAAATATTTTAGTGATGGTCTACTCTTCTTGATTAATACCATTGCTGGGCTGTTTTCTGCAGAAGTCGATACAATCCAAACCCAATGATTCTTGGAACAAGACATTGAATATGTTCTCTTCAGGTCATAAGTTACACTGTATATGGCAGATTGACTAAAACTGATTAGAAAAAGTTTCCAGGACATTGTTATTTCACCGTGATATAGTTCAGCAATTCGTTCTGATAATTTTTAGAAATCATTTCAGCAATTAATTTCATCAATCAATTTAAAAAGCATATTTTGAACAGTTCGCGTCAGCGTTTGTTTTAGATCCACCTAAATAATCCATTTCAAAACTTAAAGACAGTAAACGTAGAGTCAGTAGAATTTCTTGGTGAACTGTTTTGGAGCAAAGGAGCAATATATTGTTATGGAAATGGTTGAACTGAATGGCTACGGTGGCAAGACTATATGAAATAAATATATAAAAAAATAAATACATAGCTACATGGTGGTAATCTATAATATGGTTTTTTGGAATTAGTCCGAAGTTGTGCTGCACAAACTATGGCTTATTGCAGAAGTAAGTAATTCATGCCCACCTCCCCATCATTTGTGGGATTCCCAAGTCTCTTCTGACTATAATTATTAAAAATTAGCATGTTGACTTCCTGTCATTTCAAGGGGGGAAATATATACTATCTTTCTGTGTGATCACATTATGCAAAATTTAGTGAATGAAATTAATAGTCAGAGTTCTAACAATATACCAAACAATAAACATCTAGAATAGACAACAAAATATCTCTAGGTTCTCTTTCACAAATAATGGCCTCTATCCTATTGGCTTTTCTTCTTTTTCTTTTCTTCTTCTTCTTCTTCTTCTTCTTCTTCTTCTTCTTCTTCTTCTTCTTCTTCTTCTTCATCATCATCATTGTCGTCATCGTCATCATCACTACCATGCTCAATATGGGGCTTGTCAATCCCATTCCTGATGTTTTTTTTTTTAATTACATTTATATGCCGCCCTTCTCGAAGACTCAGGGCTTACAATTTTGGAGCACAACCCAGTGTGCTCAGCAATAGCCTTCATTCCATTGTATATGCCTGCTTATTACTAAGCGGCAGTTTTACAAGGTCAGCTAATTGCCCCCAACAATCTTGGGTCCTCAATTTACCTACCCCGAGAGGATGGAAGGCTGAGTCAACCTTGAGCCTGGTGGGATTTGAGCCTACAGTAATTGTAGACAGCTGGATCTTAAGAGCAGGCATTTACAGCCTGAGCCACCAAAGCTCTTGTTAAGTGTGGCCCATGGCTACTGAAAAGTTTGTTTTTATAGTTTTTATAATTTAGTATCTTTGATAAACATAATCAAAGTAAGCATCACCCAAGCATTCAGTGGACTAAAATAAAATGCAACTAAATTATACCTTATTTTCAGATAGCAAACACAATCATTTAAAAAAATTTCCTGGCTCCGTCCAGTGAAGGATACAGAAGGTGCTCAGGTTCCATGACCCTGCCCCTTTTTCTTGTCCTGCCTACAAACAGTCCTGCATTTAAAGTCTTTCCCATCCTGGCTGCAGGAAAATTAACTGCAGGAAGACAGTAAGTATAACTGTAGAGAGCCATCAAAGGAGACCGGGGCAATTGAGTCAGAATTATATACATCTAGTTGTTTGGAAGAGTAGAAAATACGGGTGGTTCTAGTGGAATATGGATAATTGTTCTTGCTCTAAATATTAGTGTGAACACAAAAGTGAGAGATGCCTTTCACATTTCAGAAAGAGGGAGAGACTGAGAACTTAAGGCAAAGCAAAAGCAAAAGAATCTATAGAATGTGAAAGAGAAAAGGTACAGACAATGTAAGAAAGGATAAAAAAACAGTAAGGGGGCAAGAGACAATGTTTTGGTGCATGTGCCAATTTGGAATGTTGAAAACATTTAATGGGCACACTTCCAAAATGGCTGGCTTGGCAATCTCCCATATTTCAAAGTGATGGTCTTGTGGGCAAGACTAATCCTAATACAACCCATGCATCAGATGGCAAACTGGCCTTTGGGGATTTCTAGGCATTTTCATGGAGTTGAAAAGCAGGATTTACTCAGTTAAAGGTCCAGGCAGATTATTTATTTAGTTCTACTTCTTCCTTTAGGAGCTCCTAATGGCTTACCTAATATCCCTTTCCTCATTTTTTTTCAACAGTCTTGACAAGAACCTTGAGGTGAGAAGGACTCACTGTCTCAAAATCACCCAGTGATTATGTGTTTATGACTTTTTGATTGTAGTGTTTATGATTAATGCTATGTTTTGTTATATGTTACATGTTATAAATTAATGTTAAGTATAAATTCCCTCCATTAATACAAGGATGAAATGCATTTTGACTTGCAAGAAATTATGGAAATTATGCAAATGGTTTCTCAACATACCTTGTTGACTGAGATTAATTTTAGGAATTAAAGTTTGTGCAAGATTCCGAAAATTATGTGTTTGAGTTCATTGTCCTCACTCTCTGTTTTTTGCTATAAGTCATAAATCCTCTAAGGTGTTGATCGTAGAGGCCAGTTTGGTGCAGAATAGAATAGAATCCTTTATTGGCCAAGTGTGTTTGGACACAGAAGGAATTTGTCTTTGTGCAAATGCTCTCGGTGTACATATAAGAAAAGATACATTTGTCAAGAGTCAAGAATCATAAGGTACAACACTTAATAATAGTCATAGGGTACAATAAGTAATCAAATCATACTAGGAAATGGTCAATAAAAATAGTTACAAACAATTGGTTCTATTGGCTAAGACATCAGGCTGGGGAGTGAGTCATGTCTTAGGTACAAAGCCAACTGGGCCGGTCCTGCTATCTCAGCTCTAGGCAGAAGGAGGCAGTGACAAACCATTTCTGAAATCTTACCAAGAAAACTGAGAATCAAATCCAGGCAGTTCCCTGGAATTACGGCTGATGCAAAGGTACAAAATAAAAAAAACTGAAAAGCATGTTTTCATGAGGGTGGTACTGCGGATACTTTATGATTGGTTTCCGGTTTCTACGATGTTGCAATATCTGAAGACTTTTCTGTTTCAAGAAGGAGACTGGTTTCCATGGATTTCTCTGCCAGCACCGCTCTTCTCTTGACTATCTCCTGCTGCCTATGGAATACCAAAGCCCGAAAGTATTCAGATATGCTCAGTGTGCCAAATGGAGTTTACTTGGGTGAATTCAGCCTTCCATCCTCTCGGGGTAGGTAAACTGAGGACCCAAGATTGTTGGGGGCAATAAGCTGACTTTATAAAAATGCCGCTTAGTAATAAGCAGGCATATACAATGGAATGAAGGCTATTGCTGAGCACACTGGGTTGTATCCCCCCCAAAATTGTAAGCCACCCTGAGTCTTCGGAGAAGGGCAGCATATAAAAAAAAATTGGGCCAAAATGCATTTTGCGATAAAGGCTATGCTCATGGCTTCTCCCTGAAGGTAAAAGTTTATTTTTCAGATGCTCCTTAACTTCTGAATAGCGACAATCATAATGAATATATTGGCAAAAACACTATACCTATTCCAGTCAATTCCAATCAAGGTGAAGAAAAAAATATTTTGAGGACTTAAATAAAATGATATTGAAATTTACATGGCAGGGAAAAAAGACAAGAATTAAGCTAACATTGTTACAAGATACTAGAATGAGAGAAGGTTTTGTATTACCCAATTGGGAATTATACTATCAGGCAGTAATACTGATGTGGATGAAAGAATGGATTCTATTGAAAAATGCTAGAGTGTTAATATTGGAAGGTCATGATCTGCAATTGGGTTGGAATGCATTATTATGGTATAAGGAAAATAAGGCACATGGATATTTTTGAAGACATTATATCAGGGATGCTTTATTAACAATGTGGGAGAAAATAAAGAGAGCAGCATTATATGGAAATACCAGCCTGGTTATCAACAATAGAGGCATGTGCATATCCAAATGTTTTTAAAATGGAACATATTATTAGATATAATGAAATTTTAAATGAAAAGAGTAAACTCAAAACAAAGCCAGAATTACATGAACAAGGGATGAATATGAATTGGTATTTATATTTGGAGATACACTCAAAATATGAAAAAGATAGTAAGATAGATGGATTTTATAAAGAATTGACTGAACTAGATAAAATCTTAACAGGCACTGAAGAGAGGATGATTAAAAAATTATATGCTTATTTATTAGGAGTGAAATTAGAAGTAGAGCAAGTTAAAGAAACAATGATTGCATAGGGGAAAATTTTTGGATATGGGATAGATTTGGATAAATGGCAGAAATTATGGACTAGAAATTAAAAACTAACAAAGTCAGCGGCCTATAAAGAGAACTTGTATAAGATGTTTTGCAGGTGGCACCTACCCCCAGCAAGAATAGCAAAGATGTTTAAAGACAAATCAGCGAAATGTTGGAAATGTCATCAGATACCTGGATCATATTACTACATGTGATGGACATGCATAGAAGCTAAAAGATATTGGACTAAAATACACACGTGGTTGGAAAAAAATGATCAAACAACATATAAATTTAAAGCCAGAGATATTTTTATTAGGGATTTTGCCTGAAGGATATAATAAAGAGATAACATACTTGATTATTAATGTATTAACAGCAGCTAGAATTGTATTTGCACAAAATTGGAAAAATGAGAAAATTCTGACAGAGGAGGAAATGATTAAGAAAATAATGGAATATGCAGAAATGAGTAAATTAACAATGGCAATTAGAGAACAGGAGGAAAAGGAATATTATAAGATCTGGGATTTATTTACAAATGGTTAGATAGAAGAGTAAGAACTTGAAATAATTTGTAGTAGCAATAATACAAAACAATTGATTATTTTTGAACAAGTAATAATATGAATATAACTTAGTAAATATTGAGACCAGTTCTCGAAGGATAAAATAGGATTCAAGTTAAAATTTAAACAAGGATATAACGATGTAATAATATAACATAGAATGATTATTTAATATGAATGTAAACCCAATAAGAAATGTGTATTAATACTATTATGTGCACAGGATATATGTACGCAACCGACACACTGCATAACTGAAAGATGGTTTTGTTTGTTGTTTTTGTTATAAAAATAAAAAAACTTTTTTTTTTTAAAAAAAGGTCATATTTTCTTAGGTAGAAAAACTCCAATTGCTAGGTGACAATACAGCTCTGAATGGAATCCGCTTGTACTGTACCGATGGCACAGCAATTGAGTCTAGAGTCGGACCGTGAGTAAATGACTTTTTAAAAATCATATTGCATTCTCTTGTCATGAAGAATGGGAGAGGAGGTGACTGGTGGTTAGTTCAATGCTACCCATTCCTGAAAATTGACTTTGCTAATTTCAGAAGGGGAAGGCACTGAAAGAGTTGTTGAATGGCCTCTCTGAATGAGCAGTTGATGAGAGATTTTTGTGTTCCTGAGTGGTGCAGTGGTGTAGCAACTAGTTTGGGGGGCATTGTAAGTTTATCTCTTTTGCTCCCTTCCGTTGATCTTTCCTGATATGCATTCATTCCCCCAAGGCCCCTTATGGACATTAGTCACCCACATACTTATTTTATTTATTTATTTATTTCTTAAATTTATATCCCGCCTCACTTCCCCCAACGGGGAACTCCAGGAGGCATACAAAAAGATAAAAAACAATTCCTATACAATGTAAAAACAAAACTCATTCATATCAATCCAGACATACACGGGGAAAGAACAAGGTCTACTTCTCCCATTGTGCAGTTTATGAATCTATTTGCCCTTCTTATAACTCTGTTTGTGAAGAGACATGTACTGCAGTGCTGAGCTATGTGAGCAAGAGTTGTTTATGAAGGATAGGAATGTTATTGTTAATGTCATATACTTGAATCCTGGGCATAGCTCTTCAAAATAAAATGCCAGGCTCTTCAGTCGCCATGCTAGGGAATATTTTTGTAACTGGATTAAAGAATGATGGTAACTGTAATATTTGCGACACCTTTTACCTGTTTATCCAATTATCTAATTAGGTTCATTGCAAATGAAGGTCTCAGCAATCAAAGTGCCTCAAATCAGGATTAGGGGAGCATTGGAGATATGAGATGTTCCAAATTTCTTTATTCCAAAATCCTCTCTCCCTAATGAAAACCATGGGGAAGAGCCACATGACAGCCCAAGGGAGACTCCTTTTCCAACTTTTTTTCTACATTAGCTCAAAGAGTTTAATTGAATTATTGAGATAATTATTTAATGAATTTTGATAGCCAAAAGTAGACTTTAATTTGATTCCTAACCCAGGATTTTAGCCATTATGCCTGAATCTCTCAGAACGGTGGCATGTGTTTAATTTACATATTAAAGTGATGTTTATCCATCTTTCTCTTTTTTGGCAGGTGGGGAACATGGACCAAAAGACAATACTGCCTCACAGGGGGTGATGATACAGCAGCTAACAACATCCAATTCACCTGCAGTAATGGTGCTGGCCTGATGGGCTTTGGCTTGAGCTGGGGTGAATGGGGTCCATGGAGCGTACGGTGCCTGTCAGGTGGCATATGTGGGATGAAAACAAGGGTGGAGGATTCACAGGGCATTGGTGATGACACAGCACTCAATGATGTGCATTTTTATTGCTGTTAATGGTTGATATAGGTTTTCTCACCTACAAATATACTTTTGCTATGCATTCTCAAAGACTGTTAACTATAATTAAATAGTAACTTGATAATAAAGGGTGTGTTTGTGCATAAACAATCCAGATTGGAGGGGCATAAACTTCAAGCATTGCAAGTGACTGACTGTCTTCCCTCTCATTATTTTGATCCAAGTCGCGGTACCGAGCTATAATACCATATCACTGCTTGCTTGCATGCAAATAAAATTAATGCTGCATCTTCAAAGCCATTTCTTTCTTTCAATAAGCTTCTGCAATTCCAACTGAATGGTGGGCAATGGAATTCATATTCTTTGAAGTCATCTGGTTGTTAGTACTCTGAAGGTCCAGTTGCTTTTTGAAAACACCTTTGGGATAGTCATGACCTGGATGACATAGAATCTCCATAAACATTTATCTATAAGGACCTTTGCTGCATTTTGTTACCACTGTATCAAACTCACTCAATTCTTCATTAGATAAATTAAAACCATGTTTTTGTTCTATGATAGGATACATTTCTAGCTGGGATCAGTTCTTGGGTGTCAATGATAGTGTAGTTAAATCTTCATTTGAAGTGTTGCCAGCTAAATCTTCATTTGACAGCATCTACTCCATTTTCATTTTGAATTGATCAAGGTGGTGAGAAAGGGATGAGATTAAACTGGCATCCTCAAATGTGAGAATTCAACAGGGCAACTCTAAATGTATATGCAACTTTGTCCATGGCAAATTTATGGGGCTAATTTCTATTTATTCCAGACTAAGAGAAACATGGAGAAACCTGGGAATAGACAGAGCAATGGCTCAGATGTTGTCATTTAAATTTATCAGATTGGAAATCACTCCTTTTTCTCCCAGATTGATATATTTGGATTTGATAATCTGACAAGCTGATTATAGCTATCATTTGTGAACTTTCAAAGACAAGACTCGGGAAAGTGAAGTCTGTTTTTGTACATTACATAGATTTAATTTATTCCAGGGGTGTCAAATTCAAGACTTAGTAATAAGCAGGCATATACAATGGAATGAAGGCTATTGCTGAGCACACTGGGTTGTATCCCAAAAATGGTAAGCCACCCTGAGTCTTCGGAGAAGGGCGGCATATAAATGTAATTAAAAAAAAGAAGACTTGCAAATAGTAAAGAACTTGCCTGTGGTGCCTCTGCTAGTGAAAACGGGCTAGTGAAAGGGTCCACCCCCCCCACCACATCCCGTTTCGGCTGCCAGAGTGCTGCGGGATGTTGTCCAAGTCAAAAATGGGCTTTGTGACTAAGAGGCTGTAGATCTTTAAGATCCTGTAGTTCAAGCAGTATTAGATTCCTTCTTACTGGTGAGCCCACTCTGGGTAAATAAGAAAATATGAGAAAGAGGCTAAAGGATGCCTTTCTAATAGTTGGTAATCATTAAAAATTAGCACCTTGACTTCCTCTTATTTCAAGGATGGAAATATATATATACAGACTATGTGCCTACTTCTTAAAAAAGTTTTCCACTGAGATAGCAGAACCTCTAAGCATAATCTTTGAAAAATCTTTCAGGACCAGCTCCTTATCCAACCTATGGTCACTAGTCATGGTCATCCCCATCTTCAATAAGGGAGACCCCAGCGTAATTGAAAATTACAGACCAATCTCTTTATTTGCGTCACCTGCAAAGTCATGGAATCAATTATTAACCAATCCATTACCCTCCACTTAGAGAGAAACAACCAACTTTCTAACAAACAATTTGGTTTCAGAAAAAAATTATCCTGTAGTCTGCAACTCCTACACTGCAAAAACATATGGACTACACAAATTGATCAGAGCAAAGCAATAGATGCTATTTACATAGACTTCTGTAAAGCCTTTCATTCAGTGGTACATGACAAACTACTTTTAAAACTAAAATCTTATGGTATCTCTGTACACCTGCATAATTCAATAGATACCTGTCAAACAGTCAACAAATGGTCAATATAAGGGGCACCCTATCAAATCCCATCCCTGTCAACAGCAGTGTCCCCCAAGGCAGCGTTCTAGGATGAACTCTCTTTATACTTTACATAAATGGCCTTTGTGATCATATTAAAAGCTGCTGCGTTCTTTTCACTGATGATGTAAAACTATTTAACACTACCGACAATACTGCTACCCTTCAAGAAGACCTTGACTATGTGTCAGAATGGTCAAATAAGTGGCAACTTCAAATCTCAACAAACAAAAGCTCTGTCTTACAGATCGACAAAAAAAATCAGAAAATAAAATACAAGCTGAATGGACATGACCTTATAGATGACCCCCACTCTGTCAAGAACCTTGGAGTACTCATCTCTAATGAACTAAGTGCTAGAGCCCACTGTAGAGTTGTTAACCTAATCCTGCATAGCTTTTTCTCTGGTAAAATTGTACTACTAACTTGAGCGTACAAAACATTTGCTAGACCAATTCTTGAAAAAAGCTCATCTGTCTGGGACCCGCATTGCATATTGGACATTAATACTATCAAGGCAGTCCAGAGATATTTCACAAGAAGAATCCTCCACTCCTCTACTTGCAACAGAATACCTTTTGCCACCAGACTTGAAATTTTAGGCTTAGACAACTTAGAACTACGCCTTGGGTCCAACCTAAGTTTAGTACATAAAATTATCTATTGTAATGTCCTACTTGTCAATGACTACTTCAGCTTCAACTACAACAATACTCGAGCACACCATAGATACAAACTCAAGATAAACTGCGGGAAGATAAACTCGATTGCGGAAATACGACTTCAGCAATAGAGTGTCAATGCCTGGAATACACTACCTGACTCTGTGTTTTCTTCCCCAAATCCCAAAAATGTTAACCTTAGACTGTCTACTGTTGACCTCAAGCTATTCTTAAGAGGTCTGTAAGGAATGTGCATAAGTGCACCAACGTGTCTACCATCCCTGTCCTAATGTGCCCTTTTGATTCATATCCATTTCATGTATTCATAATTATGTTTATACTTATACCTGTTATCTAATGCATGCTTGACAAAATAAATAAAATAAATAAAATATAAAATATAAAATATCTCCCTGTGATCATACTAGGCACAATTTAGTCAGTGAAATTAATAGTCCGAGTTCTCACAATATACCAAACAATGAACATCTTGAATAGATAACACTTTAAAAAATATCCCTGGGTTCTTTTTCAAAAGTAATGGCCTCAATTTGATCTCTTCTTCTTCTTCTTCTTCTTCTTCTTCTTCTTCTTCTTCTTCTTCTTCTTCTTCTTCTTCTTCTTCTTCTTCTTCTTCTTCTCCTTCTCCATCTCCTTCTCCTCCTCCTCCTCTTCCTCCTCCTCCTCTTCCTCTTCCATCATCATCATCATCATCATCATCATCATCATCATCATCATCATCTTCACCATGCTCAATATAGGTTTTGTCTTTCCCCTTCCTGGTGTTAAATTGTGGCCCATGTTTTTATACGTTTTTTAATAGGTCAGCATCTTTAATAAACCTAATTAAACCAACCATCAGCTAAGCATTCAGTGGACTAGAGCAAAATGCAAATAAACGAGATCTTATCTTTAGATAGCAACCGCAATTATTTTTTATTTCCTGGCTCCATCCAGTGAAGGATGCAGAAGGAGCTCAGGTTTAATGACCCTGCGCCTACTTCTGTCCTGCCTACAAACAGTTGTTCCATTTAAAGTCTTTCCCATTCTGGCTGTAGGAAAATTACCTGCAGGAAGACGGTAAGTGGAGCTGCGAATAGCAGGGAAAGGAGGCCAGGGTCATTGAGTCAGAATTACATCCATCCAACTGTTTGGAAGAATAGAAAGAATGAATAGAATAAAATAATAGAGTTAGAAGGGAGGTTGGAGGTCTTCTAGTCCAACCCCCTGCTTAAGAAGGAGACCCTACACCCTTTCAGACAAAAGGTTATCCAATCTCTTCTTAAAACTTCCAGTGTTGGAGCATCTGGAGGCACGTTGTTCCACTGATTCATTGTTCTAACTGTCAGGAAATTTCTCCTTAATTCCAAGTTGCTTCTCTCCTTCGTTAGTTTCCACCCTAAGTGGAATATGGATAACTGTAGTATTAGGGTGGACATCAAAGTGAGAGATGCCTTCACATTTCAGAAGGAGGGAGAGACTGAGAAATTAAGGCAAAGAAAAAGCAAAAGAGTCTATAGAATGTGAAGGAGAAAAGGAACAGACAGTGTAAGAAAGGAAAAAAACATTAAGGGGCAAGAGACAATTTTATTTTATTTATTTATTTTTATTTGTCAAGCGATTATAAGATAACAGTACAAGTATAAACATAGTTATGAATACATGAAATGAATACATATAAGAAAAATAAAAGAAACAATAGGACAGGGACGGTAGGCACATTGGTGTGCTTATGCATGCCCCCTACAGGCCTCTTAGGAAAGGGGTGAGGTCAATAGTAGACAGTCTAAGGTTAAAGTTTTTGGGGTTTGGGGAAGAAACCACAGAGTCAGGTAGAGTATTCCAGACATTGACACTCTATTGCTGAAATTGTATTTCCTGCAATCAAGTTTGGTGCGGTTAACCCTGAGTTTGTATCTATTGTGTGCTCTTATATTGTTATGGTTGAAGCTGAAGTATTCATTGACAGGTAGGACATTGCAATGTATAATTTTATATACTATACTTAGATCGGACCGAAGGCGGTGTAGTTCTAGGTTTTCTAGGTCTAGAATTTCAAGCCTGGTGGCATAAGGTATTCTGCAATGAGCAGAGGAGTGGAGAACTCTTCTTGTGAAATATTTCCTTTTTGAAGATGGGGATGATCATGGCTTGTGACCATCGGTTTGATTTTTCAAAGATTATGCTTAGAGGTTCGGCTATGGCAGTGGATAGTTTTTTAAGTAGTAGGCACATATTCCGTCCAGTCCAATAGAGAGATGGTTTTAGATTGCGTAATGCTTTTTCAACATTGTCTTCTGTAAAATCGATATGTATTAGATCATTGTAGTTGTCTGTGGTTTGACTAGGAAATACTGGGCATGAGCCATTGCTGTTTACAAATACTGAGCCAAAGAATGTGTTAAAGAGGTTGGCTTTAATGATGTCGTTGTTGCAGTCTTTACCATTAGGTCCTTTCAGGGTGGGATGGACCTTGAGTCTTTTAGTTTGTTGTTTACAAAATTGTAGAAAGCGGGGGAATTTGTCCATAGAAGGTTTTCCTCTTGTTTAATGTGATAATTGGTGCATTCAGTCTTTATCTGGTGGCATAAATTTTTGTATCGACTTTTGAAGTTGGCAACGTGACCAGATTTGTTTTTCCTCCAAAGTGATTTCTTTTGGATTGAAACTTCCTTATTGTTATGGGTAATTTGTTTTTCTGGTTTTGGGAGTTGTTATTGGTACATATAGTTTGATGACTCTTTTGACTTCAAGTAAAAATATGTTGTAATGGTCATCAACAGTATTGCATCCAGTGAATAGAAGTTGCCAATCAAGAGATGAGAGATCATCATAGTTGCCTTTTTTGAAGTTATAATTGGGGATCCCGTCGTTATGATGATTTTTGTGTGGGCGTATGTTGAGACAAAAGTCAATCATGTTGTGGTCACTGTTGGAAAAGGGTTCTTTAATTTGTATTCCGTAAATTAAATTCAAACTATTGCAGAAGATGAGACCGAGGCAGTTGTTAAGTCTAGTATTGTTGTTTACTAGTTGTTCCAGTCCCAGATTTGTTACAGCATTGTAGAAGGTTGCATGTATGGGTTCAGTTTACATTTGTTTAGGGTCCAGTTAATATGAGGTAGATTGAGGTCACCAAGAAAGATAAAAGCATGTGGGCAGGATGTTGCCCATGTTAGTAGTGAATTTAACTTGTTTACATGTTCAGTGTCATAATCAGGGGTTCTGTAACATAATAAGAATCGAAATGTGATATTTAAGGACAGTTCACAGATGATGGTCTCAGGAAGAGCAAGCTCCTGGGTAACTTGGATGTTTTTTAGATGTAGGGACTTTTTATAGAAGATAGTAACATCACCTCCTCTACGGATTTCACGATCTGATCGGTAAACATGATAGTCTCTTATTGAGGTAATGGAGTCAGGGAGAGATGCATTGAGCCATGTTTCACAGACAAATATGTCAAATTTAGCCGTATTTAGTAAGAGGAGAAATTCAGGTATTTTATTTACAAGGCATTGAGTAGATTGGATTTAAGGGCAGTTGTGGTTGGAATAGAGGTATTTAGGGGCGTGCGTGCCTGGTTTTGAGTGATGGTGGATTGGATGGGGTAGGGTTGGATGCAGAGTTGCGGGTTGTGTGACTTTCTTTTGATGCAATCAGCATGGTAGTCAATGTACAGGTCCTTTTCAGTATACAGTTAAAGCTGGCACTAAGCCGTAGAAGTTTTCAGAACCAGCTGTAATCTTAATTTGTTCACCAGGCTTTTAACTGAATCTATATTGCTATGTTCCTGTTTTGGATTTAAGATGTTATAATGCTATGGTTTTTAATGCTATTTTGTATTCTGCTTTGATGTTAGTATGCTAACAATGAAAAGCAGATATTTTATAAATAAATCAGCTGAGCCAAAATATTCTTAGGGGAATCACTTGAGAAGTTTGACTATTTTAGCTGCTAGTGAGGAAATGCCAAAATTCAGAGTCCAGTAGTAGCTTTTAAGACATTTAAGCATTTTAAATATAAGCCATAGGATTTTGTCAGCCAAGCCTTGGATACATGGAGTAGCTTAATGGGTAGATTCAAGCCATCTCATTAAATCTATCATATAATAAAATCTGCTAGTATTAAAAGATATTATAGAATCTTCCTGGAATTTGGCTATCATAAACTATCTTGACTGTCCTGTTACATTAAAGAAATGAATGGTATTCAAGGGTTAGGGTTAGACTTAGATATGCACATAATGCAGGCCTCAAAGTTGGGGCAAGAACATAATTCTCAGAACACACAGAAGTTTCTGTACAATCACCTTCAGTTTTCACCAGTGAGCACAGAAAGCTTCATGAAAAGATATTACAGTGCCTGCAAGCAACTGGATGATATTCCTCCATCTCTGTTTATGAATTTTTGTAGATTCGATTGGGTTCACAGTGCAACTGGTGAGAGGATCAAATTTCTGGAAAGATATCGTTAAGCGTTTTGTATGAGCCTGCCTTCCATTTGAGCACCTGTATACTGCATGAGCCAGAAAGAGGGCTGTGAAAATATTTACAGAGCCCTCACATCCTGGACATAAACTGTTTCAACTTCTTACCTGGTGCTATAGGGCATTGCATACCAAAACAACTAGACACAAGGACAGTTATTTCTCCCATGCCATCACTCTGCTACATAACTAATTCCCACCACAATGTCAAACTACCTAGTAGGGCTGTATTACTATTATCCTTCTTGTCTTTCCTATTATCTATTTCCGTATCTTCTTTTTAAAATAATTTTTATTAAAGTTTTACAAAATTAAAAAAAACACAAATCATGTTTACAATGTTTACAGTTTCTCCCAGACCCTATAGAATTCTCTTTTTTCCTTCTCTTGCAACTCCATAGTAAGCTTATTCATTTCCACACAATCCATAGTTTTTTAAGTTAACATATTATCCGTGGGATAATCCTCCTGTTTCCAATTTTGAGCATAGGCTATTCTCGCTGCTGTCAGAATATGTATTATAAGATATTCAATTTCTTTTTTATACTTGCCTCTAATTATCCCTAATAAAAACATTTCAGGCATTTTCATAGAGTTGAAAAGCAGGATTTACTCAGTTAAAGGGTGAGGCAGATTATTTATTTAGTTCTACTTCTTCCTTTAGGAGCTCCTAATGGCTTACCTAATATCCCTTTCCTCATTTTTTTCAACAGTCTTGGCAAGAATCTTGAGGTGAGAAGGATGCATTGTCTCAAAATCACCCAGTGATTATGTATTTATGACTTTTTGATTGTAGTGTTTATGATTAATTCTGTTTTGTTATATGTTACATGTTATAAATTAATATTAGATATAAATTGCTTGCATTAATACAAGGACAAAAGGTATTTTGACTTGCAAGAAATTATGGAAATTATGCAGATGGTTTCTCAACTTACCTTGTTGACTCCGACTAATTTTATAGAAATTAAAGTTTGTGCAAGATTCCGAAAATTATGTATTTGAGTTCATTGGGAACTCAAATAGAAAACTCTCTGTTTTTTGCTATAAGCCATAAATCCTCTAAGCTGTTGATCATAGAGGCCTGTTTGGTGTAGAATAGAATAGAATAGAATAGAATAGAATAGGACTCTTTATTGACCAAGGGTGTTTGGACACACAAGGAATTTGTCTTGGTGCAAATGCACTCAGTGTACATAAAAGAAAAAATACATTCGTCAAGAGTCAAGAATCATAAGGTACACCACTTAATAATAGTCATAGGGTACAATAAGCAATCAAATCATACCAGGAAATAGTCAATAAAAATCGTTACAAGCAATTGGTTGTATTGGTTAAGACATCAGGCTGGGGAGTGAGTCATGTCTTAGGTACAAAACCCACTGGGCCAGTCCCCCTATCTCAGCTCTAGGCAGAAGGAAGCAGCGAGAAACTATTTCTGAAATCTTACCAAGAAAACTGAGGATCAATTCCAGACAGTTCCCTGGAATTACGGCTGATGCAAAGGTACAAAATAAAAGAACTGAAAAGTGTGATTTCAAGAGGGTGGTACTGTGGATACTTTATGATTGGTTTCTGGTTTCTAGGACATTGCAATATCTGAAGACTTTTCTGTTTCAGGAAGGAAACGGGTTTCCATGGATCTCTCTGCCAGCACTGCTCTTCTCTTGACTATCTCCTGCTGCCTGTGGAATACCGAAGCCCGACAGCCTTCATTCATGCTCAGTGTGCTAAATGGGGGTTCCTGGGGTGAATGGGGTCCAGCTTCATTTTGTTCTCATGGCTTTGCTCATGGCTTCTCCCTGAAGGTAAAACATTATTTTTCAGATGCTCCTTAACTTCTGAATCTCCTCTTGAAATTAGTTCTTCATCTTATCTTTCAAGAAAGGCAATCAAGAAGTAATTGCATTGATGTGTAACCCTCTTCGATTCTCTAATGAAAGAAAGGCATTGAGTTTTGTGTGGAATATTGTGTGGCCGATATAATCTTGATTCAATGCATTGTCCAATATTTATGAGTACTGGAAGGGAGAAAGTTTGATTTAGAACTTTTATCAGGGTCATATTTTCTTAGGTTGAAAAAACAAGGGATAAAGGATGATACAGCTTTGAACGGAATCCGCTTGTACTGCACCGATGGCACAACAATTGAGTCTAAAGTTGGACCGTGAGTAACTGACTTTTTAAATGTTGTTTATTTTTATTTTTTATTTTTATTATGGGATTTCTATGCTGCCCTATCTCCCGAAGGACTCAGGGTGGCTCACAATGATAAAAAGATACAATACAAATATTAAAAAACAATTAAACCGAAACCCAAATAAACCAATTAAAATTGATAAAACTGTCCCTAAAACCCCATCCCCTCCCTCAGTCCAGGTCGGCAAGCTGGAAAAGCCATGTTTTCAGGCCATGGTGGAAGGATTGAAGGTCAGGGGCCACCCGAAGCTCCGGGGGCAGCTGATTCCACAGGGTGGGTGCTCCCACCGAGAAGACCCTGCCCCTAGGGGTCACCAGCTGACATTGTCTGGCTGATGGCACCCCAAGGAGGCCCCATCTATGGGAGCACATGGGATGTTGGAAAGTCATTGCTGGCAGCAGGGTTTCCTGCAAATACCCTGGTCCTAAGCCATGTAGGGCTTTATAGGTCAGTACCAGCACCTTGAATCTCACCTGGAGGGCAACCGGCAACCAGTGCAGCTCACGCAGGAGCGGTGTAACATGGGAGTATCGGGACACTCCCATCACAACCCGCACAGCCGCATTGTGGACCATTTGAAGCCTCCGAGTGGTCCTCAAGGACAGCCCCATGTAAAGAGCATTGCAGTAGTCCAAACAAGAGGTGACGAGCACATGAGTGACCATACGTAAGGCATCTCGGTCCAGATAGGGGCGCAACTGGTGCACCAGGCAAACCTGGGCAAATGCCCCCCTGGCCACAGCTCCCACCTGATCCTCCAAACTGAGCCATGCATCCAGGAGGACATCCAAGTTGTGCACCCTATCTATGGGGGGCAACACCTCTCCCCCCCATATCTAAAGATGGAACATCCTGGATAACTCAAGATGCTGGTACATACAGCCACTCGGTCTTAGCCGGGTTGAGCTGAAGCCTGTTCCTCCCCATCCAGATCCGTACCGCTTCCAGGCACCTGGACATCACATGAGGGCATCACTGGGTGTGGTTTGGGGTGGAGATAAAAAGCTGAGTATCATCAGCATACTGATGATACCTCACCCCAAAACCACGGATGATCTCACCCAGCAGTTTCATATAGATGTTGAACAGGAGGGGCAAAAGAACCAACCCCTGGGGCACCCCCCCCAAAGGAGGGGCCTCGGGGTCTATCTCCGACCCCCTACCAACACCACCTGCGTATGACCCGAGAGGTAGGAGGAGAACCACTGTAAAACAGTGCCCCTCACCCCCAACCCCTCTAGGCGTCGCAGTAGGATACCATGGTTGATGGTATCAAAAGCCACTGAGAGATCTAATAGGACCTGGACAGAGGAATGACCCCTATCCCGAGCCCTCTAGAGATCATCCACCAGTGTGACCAATGCCATCTCTTGTTGTTGTTGTTAATGTCATATACTTGAATCCTGGGCATAGCTCTTCAAAATCAAATACAGGCCCTTCAGTCACCATGCTAGGGAATATTTTGGTTACCGGATTAAAGAATGATGGTAACTGTAATATTTGCGATACCTTTTACCTGTTTATCCAATTATCTAATTAGGTTCATTGCAAATGAAGGTCTCAACAATCAAAGTGCCTCAAATCAAGATTAGGGAAGCATTGGACATATGAGATATTCCAAATTTCTTTAATGTAAAATCCTCTCTCCCCAAAGAAAACCATGGGGAAGAGCGACATGACAGCCGAGGAGAATTCTATTTTCCTGTGGAACACCGTATTTAATGTAAAAAGGTAACCCCAGACTTCCACTAAGAAAATGAGGCACTGGATTTCCACAGTGGATTTTCTAGTTAAATAATGGCTCACCTCTTCACTGGTGGGTAATAAAGGGAAGAGGTCTTCTTTTGAGGAGAAATGGTTCTTACAATAGTGCAAGACAATCTGTGGAATGAGAAGTCCATGTTGTAATGGATTCTGAACATGACATGGATTAGGAGAAGTCTTGGGAAAGAGATCAAGGGAAGCATTCTTTCTCCCATTTTTCCTAGGGGTTTATGCCAGCAGCCACAAGGCCGCTTTTCCAACTTTTTTCTACATTAGCTCAAAGAGTTTAATTGAATTATTGAGATAATTATTTAATGAATTTTGATAGCCAAAAGTAGACTTTAATTTGATTCCTAACCCAGGATTTTAGCCATTATGCCTGAATCTCTCAGAACGATGGCATTTGTTTAATTTACATATTAAAGTGATGTTTATCCATCTTTCTCTTTTTTGGCAGGTGGGGAACATGGACCAAAAGACAATACTGCCTCACAGGTTACTTGGTTTCTTTTTCTCTGAGAGTAGAACCAAATCAACAAGGGGGTGATGATACAGCAGCTAACAACATCCAGTTCACCTGCAGTAATGGTGCTGGCCTGATTGGCTTTGGCTTGAGCTGGGGTGAATGGGGTCCATGGAGCCATCAGTGCCGGTCAGGTGGCATATGTGGGATAAGAACAAGGGTGGAGGATAAGCAGGGCATTGGTGATGACACAGCACTCAATGATGTGAATTTTTTCTGCTGTTAATGGTTGATACAGGTTTCCTCACCTACAAATATACTTTTGCTATGCATTCTCAAAGACTGTTAATTATAGTTAAATAGTAACTTGACAATAAAGGGTGTGTTTGTGCATAAACAATCCAGATTGGAGGGGCATAAACCTCAAGCATTGCAAATGACTGACTGTCTTTCCTTTCATCATTTTGATCCAAGTTGCAGCACTGAGCTTGCATACAAATAAAATTAATGTTGCATCTTCAAAGCCATTTCTTTCTTTCAATAAAGCTTCTGCAATTCTGACTGAATGGTGGGCAATGGAAGGATTCATATTCTTTGAAGTCATCTGGTTGGTAGTACTCTGAAGATCCAGTTGCTTTTTGAAAATATTTTTGGGACAGTTGTGACTTGGATGACAGGGAATCTCCATAAACATTTATCTATCCAGTAGTATTTTAGTTGGGGTATCAGGAGCTTTACTGCATTTTGTTACCACTATATCAAACTCACTCAATTCTTCATTAGATGAATTAAAACCATATTTTTGTTCTATGTTAGGACACATTTCTAGCTAGGATCAGACCTTGGGTGGCTATAATAGTGTAGCTGAATCTTCATTAAAAGTATTGACAGCATCTTCTCTTCCATTTTGGTTTTGAATTGATCAAGGTGGTGAGAAAGGGTTGAGATCAAACTGGCATTCTCAAATTACATAGATTTAATTTATCCGTTTATTTCAGTCCTTTTTCTCCCATTTTGCATTCTGCTTTAAGCCCTAGAAAGATATGTGAAGCAGATCACTGTGGTTTAAAAGCCTTGCTTTAAGACTCAATGGAAATTAACACAGATGACCCAACTTATTTGACGAAGTGTGGTAAATGAAGCCAATGTCAACTAAAAAAATACTTTGGTCTTTTTAGCTGCCAGAAAAAGGGAGTGGGGGAAAACAAGGCATTCTTGAAATTCCTAGATACTCACCCCGGAAGCCCAAAGTTGTTGGAGCATAAGAAGATTATTGGAGAGCATGATAGATGACTCTTGGAGATGGATGTGTCCCATTGGAGAAGTCGCATCCAGGGGGTGGGGGGAAGACCTGGGTCAAGGGGGAAATGTATGATATAATTTAGTATTGGCTGCATCCAGCTTACACCAGTATGGCCACTCCTAATAAACCAATTTACTTTTCTCTGAGATGTGGCTAGAGATTTTTGATTTGAATGAGGGTGGATTTGTTGGAGCCCTGACAGCCAGCGAATGCTCAAAAGATTCAACATTCCGGGATACCTGACCCCTGGCCTCTTCAATCAGTACCCGACATCTGGAATTTGTGAAGAGAGAGTCAGGTTAAAATGGCAGAGGGGGGCCTCTCAGAAGAAAGCCTTCTAGAAGCAGCCCAACTATGAACAGAAGCTGAGGACGCAATCACAGGCAAAGCTGAGAGACCTGAACAAATGAAGGAAATGAAACCTCCCATAGCTTTGGAAGGTGAGCTTCCCCAGCTTAAAAAGGGAGGAAGGGCCCTGAGTGAGCTGACAAGAGTTGAATGGATGTGGGACTGGGAACAAGCCAGAGCCCCAAAGCTCCTGTCGGGATCCCTGGGGAGATCCATAAAGCAGCTGAGGAAGGAATTTGACCAGGCTGTCATTGGAGAGGAGGGCCCGTCATGCCGCCCAAAACAGAAGGGATCTCCCACAGAGCCTTCTGACATGAGGAGAAGCAGGCGAGATTACAGCCCTTCTCCTCTACCCGGCAGAAGAAGAAAGAGCCCACAGCAACAACCAGTGCCTCCTCCAAGCAACAGGTATCTCCTTCTGCATGAACTAGAGTCAGGGAGGAAGGTCAGCCACCTCAAGCACAGATTTACAGAGGGTGACAGGAAAAGGGCAGAGCAGAGCTCTATGAACTGCCCTGGTTCAGGGGGAAATTTGATGGGGACCCAGACCAGCTAGGTCTATTCCTTGACTCAGTTGAGATCCACCTAGAATGTTATGCACACCTCTACCCTTCCCTTCCCCTAGAGCCATGGTGAATGTCATTTCTGAGGGGCTAGAGGGAGAAGCAAGAGGATGGCTAGCAACCCTCCACAAGAGAAGGGCTCCCCAACTGCATGACACAGATGACTTCCTATGACTGCTAGAGGCCAGATTTGAGGAGGCAGAGGATGACCCATAGGCAGAAGATAAACTCAGCAACCTAAAGCAGGGAGGGCGACCCATCAAAGAACACATCCGTGAATTCAGGAGAATCAGTGGGAACCTACCCCTTTTGCCTGAACGGATGCTGGTTCACTTTTTCAGAACCAGCCTGGACCAGCAAATTAGGAAAGTAATTGCCTATCATGACATCCTCTGAGTGGTTCCGAGTAGCCATAAAAGTTCATGGGGTATCACGCACTAGCGATATGAGGAAGCCACTGGGGACCAGAGGTAGAGGAGCCACGATGCCAAATTGGCAGGCCACTTAAAGACTTTACACTTAGCTCGGGCAATTCTCATAGCCTGGCATAAAGAAAGATGTGGACAGCTATGTGAAGAGTTGCACCATTTGCGCTGTGATGAAAAAACAGCCAGGAAACCCACCTGGATTGCTACAGGTGGCTGCGGAACCAACAAGGCCATGAAAGGAGATCGCAATGGATTTCATAGTAGAGTTACCGAAAAGTGGAGGAAACACAGTGATCTGGACTGTAATAGACTTATTTCCCAAACAGGCACATTTCATACCGTGCAGCGGGCTACCCTCAGCCCACCAGTTAGCCAAGCTCTTTTTGAAACACATCTACTGCCTGCATGGAGTGCCATGAAGAATTATCTCAGACAGAGGAGTCCAATTCATGGCTAAATTTTGGAGGGAGTTCCTGTGGACTATTGGGTTGTCCCAGGTTGTAGCTTGGCTTTTCATCCAAGCACCAATAGGGAGGTGGGCTGAGAGATTGAACGCTATGGTAGAGCAGTATCTGGGATGCTACGTGAATTATCAGCAATCCAATTGGGTGGACTCCCTGCTTTTGCGGAGGTTGTGTACAATAATGCTGTTCACAGTAGCATGGGACTAACCTCCTTCAAAGTAGTGAGTGGCATGGACTTCGTCCCAATGCCTGAGTATCCAAGGAATCCCCTCTCCTCAGTCAGCCTGACCGATTGGATGTCAACGCTGAAAGCAACTTGGGAAAATGTAAAAAGGCACTGGCAAAAGCGGCACAAAGCTATAAAAAGGCAGACAAACATTGGGCCCGCCAAAGGCATTCCAGGGAAACCACAGTCCTATGGAAATTATCCAGTGGGGAGATATTACCAATGACCACGTGACTTACCATATGACCTCCTATTTCTGTTGGAAGAAATAAAGAGAGTCACAGGCAGTCAACATCAGCAAGTCCTTCCTTAAGCCCCTAAATTTTTGTCAAGTTTTAAATGTCAAGTCAGTCAAAATGGCTTTTTCATCTCTTCTAAGTGATAGCTAAGTGATAAGATGCTACCAATCCTTGCTGTTGTAAAAGCCGACTCAATCATTTGACATATTTTAAGATTCTGATTCAATTGTCCATTCTTTTCCCTTTCATTTCCATTTAACCGCACCGTCTTGCATTTTAATTTTACACAGAAAAGAGCAAGTAATGACTGGGGAGTTACATAAGCTCCCATACAAGGAAGGCCTAAATCATGTGGTGATTTTTACCTTAAGCCAATGGGGTGGGATCCAAGAACACAACAGAAAAGTATATGATATCAGCTTTTCTTCCATTTTAACAAGTCAACTATTGAAACTAAATGCAGATTTTTGTTATAAAACCGAAGGAATTACATTGTGGCATACAATGCAATTAGACGTGGTTGTGGCTGACAATTTAGATGATTTTGAAAAAGACTAGGCAATATTGTTGCATACTAACTCTTGAACTGCAACAAGCCTGCCTTATTTCTTTTCTTGGTACAGCCATTCATGCTTTGATTACCATCAGGTTGATTTTTTTTTAAAAGCAAGAAACAAAAATTTAACAAAAGTTTTTTATGAGGCCCCTCATATGCTATCTTGTCAAATTTTTAGTATTTATTAAGCAGTGTAAGAGATAAGGATTTTTCTAGGTTATCATTATAAAATATATTATAAATGGTACTATTTCAAATTTAAGGACATTTCTTTTTTTAGTTGTTTCCTCTATCTAACCTAATCAATAGAAGTCATATTCTTTTCTACTGCCTGTGAGAGGAATGGCTACAACTAATAGTTAACTGTCACATAGATGACATTTGATAGTCTTCCTCTCTATTTAAATTGTTCAAGGCAACAGCACAGAAACCTAGAGGTTGAAGAGATATCACAGCACATCTACATTTCCTGCTTGGACAGAGTTGCTGACAAATGGTTTTGGACAGATGGCTATCTAGGCTATGTTTTGAAGACCTCCAATGAGAGAGAACTCACCACTTTCTGAATCAACCTTTTCCACTGGCTGATAACTCTTTCCATTAGAAATTTCTCCTAATTATTTGGAGAACCATATCTCTTTCTGACTTTGGCCACCTAATGAGAAGGAAGGACTCACTGGAGAAGAGCCTAATTGTCAGAAAGTAGAACTTTCTGGAGTTACTATGCAGTTTACAAATTAGTGGAGTTTGATGGGGTGATCAAACCTACCAATAACAGGGTGGCATTGAGCACCCCACTGTGATACTGTAGGACACACCCCTGAGTATAAAAGGGGCTGTCAACTGTCATTTTCTCTAAGGAGATTCTGAGGAGATTCTGTGGAGACTCATTTTTGTCTGAGGAGATGGGAGATACTGAGAAGATCCAAGACTCTGAGGAGATATTAGGATCTGACAGACTGAGGTCTATGTATGAGAAGATATAGCAAGGGGATCTGAGAGAAGATCTATAACCTAAAGAGAAAGGGACTTTCTAAAGAGGTTAGCTATATCTAAGAAGAGGTTATGAGAGGAAGAACTGTGAATCTCTCATAGTGACTTCTAGTTCCTTGAAGGACTGTTTAAAAGGAACGAAAGAAGAAAAGACTCTGTATATATTTAAGAATAATATATTTATTGATTGTTCTGTTCTATCAAATAAATCTGTTTTGATCTGACACAACTTGGCATTGCAATTTATTGAATGACTCTGTGAAATAGATATAGGTTTAAAGATCCAGGCCAAATTCAATTAATATTATGTAACACTAATGCTGGGAACGATTGAGGGAAAAAGAAGAAGCGGGAGGGCAGAGAATGAGGCAGCTGGATGGAGTCACTGAAGCAGTTGACGTGAGCTTAAACGGATTCCGGGGGATGGTAGAGGACAGGAAGGCCTGGAGGAATGTTGTCATCAGGTTGCGATGGGTCGGACATGACTTCACGACTAACAACAACAACAATCTCTTTCTGATACTTTAAATCCAGTGGTTCTGCTCCTGTTCTACAAGATGTCAGAGAACAAATACAGACCCTCTATATATATATGACAATGTTATAGATTTTTAAATCATGTTATCGTATCTGCTTTCAGTCTTCTTTTTTGCAAGCCAAGTGTTAGATCGCAGGCGGAGTGAAGATGCAGGATGCTTGGATCAGTAATACTGTTTATTTTCATCTGTACAGGACTGAGGAACTCTACCTGTGGCAGTTCCTTTTAAAGGGAGCTGCCCATGGCTTTAGCCATTGAGAGACGTTGCTTTTCCGGCTTCCGCGTTCAGCCAATCACAGATTAGTATTCAAATATCTAACACTCCTCCCCACTGGTTCAGAACCCACCAATCCGGGACTCCCTAATGAACATAGTCCTGTAAATAGTTGGGGTTTATATGGGTCGCCCTGACCTGCCGCAGCTCAGTCACCTCTGGATTCATGATCTATTCGGATGGATCTATCTGGATTCTACTGTTGGAACCTCCTCAAATACCTTGGTGGATGCGGCCATCTTGTTTCAACTAGAGGCTGCACTTGTGCTCCTTGACCCAGATTGTTCCTCCCTGGCTTCGCTGACCCCTTGCTGGACTGCAGCTAAGTTTTTATCGGTTTGGTGTTAATTGTGGAGGGCTTGCCTCATTAGTTGTCAGGGGCCTGGTCTTTGTGTTCTTTTGAGTTGGGGGTTTCCTTTCCCTCTTGGGGCCTGGGGGTTCTGGATTTCCCTTGTCTGTCTATTCCAGAGTTGATCGATACTCCAGATCCTCCTGTCATTTGTTTCGACCCTGTATGAACAAGGGCCTGTTATTTGTGTTATATTGTGGCGGTATCCATAGTGGTTCACCTACTAGGTTTCTGGCGTATACCAGGTTCCCTATCTGGAATACCCTTCACTTACTTGATGAGTCTAATGGGGTGTCTGTGTTATATTGGGGGTGCAGTCTATGCAGTTGTGACTGTAGCTTCCTCCCCATTAGTAGTTCAGTGACACTTTTATTTGTTGTCATGCTGGGTGTCAATAGTTTGTCTATCTTGGCTTGGGTATCCCCTGGCCCCATTCTTGCTAATATTCTTTCATAGATCTAACCGTTTGTTTGGCTTGACCATTCATTCAGGGTTGTCCCAGTGTGGATAGGGTGTGCGTTTCCATGGGTTGCTATGAATCTCTCAAATTGTGTGGCAGTGAACCGTGGCCTGTTATCTGATGCCACCACACCTGGCAGCCCATTGTTGTGAACAGGTTCCGTAAAACTCTAATAACTGTTTGGGCTGTGGTGGATTGCATAAGGTTGACCTCTAACCATTTGGAATACGCTGGCACCCACGACTATTAAAACATGTGCCCTTGCACTGGCCCTCAAAATCTATGTGCAGCCTAGACCATGGGGCCCTTGGTGTTTCCCACTGTGTATGGGTGTGGTGGGAGGTGCTGGCCAGAACTCATGGCAGGCTGCACATGTTCCAGGTGCTTATGTCCTTGTCCATCCCGGCCACCATACATAACTCCTTGCCAAATATTTCATTTTTACAATCCCCTGGTGTCCCACATGTAGCATTTCTAATATCCGCTTCCTTAATTTCTCTGGAATAACCACCAGTCTCCCATAACAAACAACCCTTCATTCCTGACAGTTCGAGTTGGCGGTTTTGAACAGTTTGAATTCGCCCATCGTTTCTGTTGCTGGCCATCCCTCCACCCCACTTCAAAATCCACGCCAGGGTTTTGTCCTTCACGCAGCTCTTGTGATGTCCATTGCTGTCACTGGAGCAGTTGCAAGTCTCTGGAAGGGGGCATCATCTGAGTGCATTGGCGTGGTTGATTTTCTTCCCGATCTTTGTATTGTGCATAATTATGTGCTGCAAGGAATTCCATCCATCTGGTCATCCTCGGTGACAGGATGTTTGGTGTGGCCCGGTCTCCCACAATAATCCCCAGTAATGGTATGTGATCTGTGACCAGGGTGAATATCCTTCCATACATGTATTTGTGGAAACATTTAATCCCTGTCACGGCAGCTAACACTTCCTTGTCAAGTTAGCTGTAATTTTGCTCTGATTTGGATAATATCTTTGAATAAAAGGCTGTGGGGACTTCTTTTCTATCCGAAGTGTGTGGCTGAGTATTTTGAATGGTGATGCATCACACGTGGTATGGTAGGGTCTCACTGTATTGGATTAATACTGGTCTGATGTTAAAAGCCTTTTGATCTCTTTAAAGTTGCTTCTTCTTTATGCCCCCATGTCCACGCTGCTTTTTTGTCAAGCAGTCTGTGTAATGGTTCTGCAATCATTGCTTTCTCTGGTAGAAATATTTTATAAAAATTAAGAAGTCCCAGGAATGCCTGAAGATCAGTTTTATTTTTTTGGTGTGGGTGCTTCTTTGATTGCTTTTAACTTTCCCTCAGTGGGTGTATGCCAGAACTGTCAATCAAGTACCCCAAAAACTCCACCTTTTTTGCTGCTAGCTGGGCCTTCTCCTTTTTTATTTTCAGCCCCACCTCTTGGAAATGGCTCAGAACTGCCCTTAATCATTTCTGTAATTGGTCTGTCCTTGGCTGCTATCAGAACATCATCAAAGTAGGGCACCACACCCTCTAATCCTTGCAGGAGGTGTTCCATTAGGCTCTGAAAGCCCTCCTATGTGTAACTATTGTTTGGGCTTCCTCCGTTTCTTCATCTACCGGTAATTGTTGGTAGGCTTGGGCAACGTCAAACTTGGCAAATATTCTTTCTCGTCCCAGGGAATGTAAAAGGAGTTGTACCACTGGAACGGGGTATTTGCTTTGCTGTAGTGCATGGTTCAATGTGGCCTTATAGTCAGCACAGATGTGCACCGACCCATCTAGCTTAATTGGGGTGACTATTGGGATATCCCATTTGGCGTGGTCAGTTGGTTCCAAGATCCCCTGGGCAATAAGTTTATCCAATTGCTCATCAATCTTGGGCTGCAGAGCAAATGGGACCTGCCTCAGTTTTATCTGGACAGGGGCAATGCTGGGGTCTAAGTTAAATGAAATAGGGGTCCCCAAGTACTTGCCTAATTGTCCACTGAAAATGTGTTGGAACTCTTCGATGAGGCTGTCTACCCACTCTGCTTCGGTGATGCAGTTTATTCCAGTGACCTCTATCCCCAGTGGTTGGAACCATTCAAGCCTCAGCAGGCTATTATGTGCACAGGATATATGTACGCAACCGACACACTGCATAACTGAAAGATGGTTTTGTTTGTTGTTTTGTTATAAAATAAAAAACTTTTTTTTTAAAAAGGTCATATTTTCTTAGGTAGAAAAACTCCAATTGCTAGGTGACAATACAGCTCTGAATGGAATCCGCTTGTACTGTACCGATGGCACAGCAATTGAGTCTAGAGTCGGACTGTGAGTAAATGACTTTTTAAAATCATATTGCATTCTCTTGTCATGAAGAATGGGAGAGGAGGTGACTGGTGGTTAGTTCAATGCTACCCATTCCTGAAAATTGACTTTGCTAATTTCAGAAGGGGAAGGCACTGAAAGAGTTGTTGAATGGCCTCTCTGAATGAGCAGTTGATGAGAGATTTTTGTGTTCCTGAGTGGTGCAGTGGTGTAGCAACTAGTTTGGGGGGCATTGTAAGTTTATCTCTTTTGCTCTCTTCCGTTGATCTTTCCTGATATGCATTCATTCCCACAAGGCCCCTTATGGACATTAGTCACCCACACACTTCTGTTGTGGAGTTTATGAATCTATTTGCCCTTCTTATAACTCTCTTTGTGAAGAGACATGGACCGCAGTGCTGAGCTATGTGTGCAAGAGTTGTTTATGAAGGATAGGAGTGTTGTTGTTAATATTATATACTTGAATCCTGGACATTGCTCTTCAAAATGAAATGCCAGGCTCTTCAGTCACCATGCTAGGGAATATTTTTGTTACCAGATTAAAGAATGATAGTAACTGTAATATTTGCAATACCTTTTACCTGTTTATCCAATTATCTAATTAGGTTCATTGCAAATGAAGGTCTCAGCAATCAGAGTGCCTCAAATCAGGATTAGGGGAGCATCGGAGATATGAGATGTTCCAAATTTCTTTATTGCAAAATCCTCTCTCCCCAAAGAAAACAATGGGGAAGAGCCACATGACAGCCCAGTTCCTATGGAACACCACATTTAATGCAAAAAGGTAACTCCAGATTTCCACAAAGAAAATGAGGCACTAGATTTCCATATGGGATTTTCTAGTTAAATAATGACTCATCTCTTCACTGGTGTGTAATAAAAGCAGAACTGCTTAACTCATTCTTTGCATCAGTCTTCATGCAAAAAGAAACTATAGCTCAATCCACCAAAAACATAACTGTAAAAGACAGACCAGAAATATAAGTTAAAATAAGCAAAAATAGTAAAAGAACACCTGTCTGATCTTGATGAACACAAATCACCGGGGCCTGATGGATTGTAATCCCAGAGTTGTAAAGGAGCTGGCAAAGGTCATCTCAGAACCACTACACCATATCTTTCAAAAATCCTGGAGCACCGGGGAACTACCAGAAGACTGGAAAAGAGCTGATGTGGTTCCCATCTTCAAAAAAGAAAAAAAAACAGACCCAGGAAACTCTAGACCAATCAGCCTAACATCAATACCCAGGAAGATACTGGAAAAGATAATAAAAAACAGATCTGCCAACATCTAGAAACAAGTAAAGTAATAACTAGCAGTCAGCACGCGTTTGTTAAGAACAGATCATGCCAAACCAATCTTATTTCATTCTTCAACATAGTGACTAAATTAGTAGACCAGCAAAATACTGTGAACATAATATATTTAGATTTCAGCAAGGCTTTTGACAAAATAGACCACAACCTACTTCTTAGTAAGCTAGAAAAATGTGGGATAGATAGCACCACCACCAGATGGATTCGCAACTGGCTGACAAACTGTACTCAATGAGTAGTCCTTAATGGGTCTAAGTCTACATTGAGGGAAGTAAGCAATGGGGTGCCACAAGGTTCTGTCTTAGGCCCAGTACTCTTCAATATCTTCATTAACGACTTAGATGAAGGAATAGAAGGGGAACTTACCAAATTTGCAGATGATACTAAGCTGGCAGGAATAGCTAACACCCAAGAATATAGGCTCAAGATCCAGATGGATCTTGACAGACTAGAACACTGGGCTGTATCTAACAAAATGAAATTCAGTATAGAGAAAAGTAAAGTCCTACACTTAGGCAAGAAAAACCAAAAGTACACATATATAGACTGGGTGAAACAAGCTCAATAGCAGTAACTGTGAAAGGGATCTTGGAGTCTTAGTGGACAACCAGCTAAATATGAGCCAGCAGTGTGCAGGAGCAGCCAAAAAAGCTAATGCAACCCTAAGTTGCATTAACAGAGGGATACAATTGAGATCAAGTGAGGTACTAATACCAAAGCCTTAGTAAGACCACACCTAGATTACTGCATCCAGTTCTGGCCACCACATTATAAAAAAGATGTTGAGACTCTAGAAAAAGTACAGAGAAGAGCAACCAGGATGATTAGGGGACTGGAGACCAAAGCATATGAAGAATGATTACAGGAACTGGGCATGGTTAGTCTAGTGAAGAGAAGGACCAGGGGAGACATGATAGCAGTCTTCCAATATTTGAGGGGCTGCCAGAGAGAGGAAGGGGTCAAGCTATTATCTAAAGTGCCTGTAGGCCAGACAAGGAATAATGGATGGAAACTGAACAAGGAGAGATTTAATCTGGAAATAAGGAGAAACTTTCTGACAGTGAGAACAATCAACCAATGGAACAACTTGCCCTCGGAAGTTGTGGGAGCGCCATCACTTGAGACTTTCAAGAAGAGATTGGACTGCCATTTGTCAGAAATGGTGTAGAGTCTTCCACTTGGGTGTGTGTGTGTGTACTAGATGACCTACAAGATCCCTTCCAACTCTGATTATCTGTATCTGTATTATCTGTATCTAAAAGGAAGAGGTCTTCTTTTGAGGGGAAATGGTTCTTACATAGTGCAAAACAATTTGTGGAATGAGAAGTCCCTATTGTAATGGATTCTGAACATGACAGGATTAGGAGAAGTCTTGAGAAAGAGATCAAGGGAAGTATTCTTTCTCCCATTTTTCCTAGAGATTTATGGCAGCAGCCACAAGACCCCTTTTCCCAATTTTTTTCTACATTAGCTCAAAGAGTTAGATTGAATTATTGACATAATCATTTAATGAATTTTGATAGCCAAAAGTAGACCTTAACTTGATTCCTAACCCAGGATTTTAGCCATTATGTCTGAATCTCTTGGATTGGTGACGTGTGTTTGATTTACACGCTAAAATGATGTTTATCCACCTTTCTCTTTTTTGGCAGGTGGGGAACTTGGACCAAAGTACAATTCTGCACCACAGGTTACTTGATTTCTTTTTCTCTGAGAGTACAACGAAGGACATACAAGGGTGATGATACAGCAGCTAACAACATCCAGTTCACCTGTAGTGATGGTGCTGGCTTGATTGGCCTTGGCATGAGCTGGGGTGAATGGGGTCCATGGAGCAAACGCTGCCTGTCAGGTGGCATATGTGGGATGAAAACAAGGGTGCAGGATTATCAGGGCGTTGGTGATGACACAGCACTCAATGATGCGCAATTTTTCTGTTGTTAATGGTTGATACAGATTTCCTCACCTACAAATATAATTTTGTTATACATTCTGAAAGACCATTAATTATAGCTAAATAGTAACTTGACAATAAAGGGTGTGTTTGTGTATAATGTAGTACTACAAGGTAACTGATCCCGAGGTGATACCTCTTGAAACAGTCCAGATTGGAGGTGCATAAGGGAGGTAGCACCCAAGTGGGTGATAAAACAACAGCTAACAACATCCAGTTCACCTGCACTGATGGTGCTGGCTTGATGGGCCTTGGCATGAGTGGGGGTGAATGGGGTCCATACAGCCAACGCTGCCTGTCAGGTGGCATATGTGGGATGAGAACAAGGGTGCAGGATAAACAGGGCTTGGGTGATGACCCAGCACTCAATGATGTGAATTTTTTCTGCTGCTAATGGTTGATACAGGTTTCCTCACCTACAAATATACTTTTGCTATGCATTCTCAAAGACTGTTAAATAGTTAGTTAAATAGTAAAAATAGTAAAATAGTTAAATAGTAACTTGACAATAAAGGGTGTGTTTGTGCATAAACAATCCAGATTGGAGGGGCATAAACCTCAAGCATTGCAAGTGACTGACTGTCTTCCCTATCATCATTTTGATCCAAGTCACAGAACCGAGCTATAATACCATATAACTGCTTGCTTGTATGCAAATAAAATTAATGTTGGGTATTCAAAGCCATTTCTTTTTTTTCAATAAGCTTCTGCAATTCCGACTGCATGGTGGGCAATGGAAGGATTCATATTCTTTGAAGTCATCTGATTGTTTGTACTCTAAAGATCCAGTTGCTTCTTGAAAACATCTTTCGGACAGTCATGACCTAGATGATATAGAATCTCCATAAACATTTATCTATCCAGTAATATTTTAGTTGGGGTATCAGGACCTTTGCTGCATTTTGTTACTACTTTATCAAACTCACTCAATTCTTCATTAGATAAATTAAAACCATGATAGGACACATTTCTAGCTAGAATCGGTTCTTGGGTGGCAAGGAGAGTGTAGCTGAATCTTCATTTAAAGTGTTGACAGCATCTTCTCTTCCATTTTGTTTTTGAATTGATCAAGGTGGTTAGAAAGGGTTGAGATTAAACTGGCATCCTCAAATGTGAGAATTCAACAGGGCAACTCTAAATGTATATGCAATTTTGTCCATGGCAAATTTATGGGGCTAATTTCTATTTATTCCAGACTAAGAGAAACATGGAGAAACCTGGGAATAGACAGAGCAATGGCTCAGATGCTGTCATTTAAATTTATCAGATTGGAAATCAAGGTATTCCAGTGTTGTCACTCCTTTTTCTTTGAGATTGATATATTTGGATTTCATAATCTGGCAAGCTGATTATAGCCGTCATTTGTGAACTTTCAAAGACAAGACCTGGGAAAGTGAAGTCTGTTTTTGTACATTACATAGGATTAATTCATCCCAGCAAAGGACTTTCCCATGGTGCCCCTGGTGCTGAAAACGGGCTAGTGAAAATACCCCCCACTGCACCCTGTTTCGGCTGCCAGAGTGCTGTGGGATGCTGTCCAGGCCAAAAATGGGTTTTGTGACTAAGAGGCTGTAGATCTTTAAGATCCTGTAGTACAAGCAGTATTAGATTCCTTCTTACAGGTGTTCTCAGATGATCCTCCTGCTATGGTTGTAAAGATATGTCAGGGGGAAACCATACCAACATGGGAATTGTCCAATGGGGAGACATTAATCCTAACCCTTCCACTTGTCTACTTACTGTACAAGTAAAAGGGCTCTTCACAATCAAAAATTTCCAAAAGCTGTTTAATGTGCAATAAATATAAATGTTCTACCCACCTATACAAAGGTAAACTTGGAGGAAATATATGGTGACCATTAGAAAAATGGGAGCCCAGTCTGGGTAAATAAAAAAACATGAGAAAGAGGCTAAAGGATCCCTTTGTAATAGCTGCTGATCATTGAAATTAACACCTTGACTTCCTGTTATTTCAAGGATGGATATATATATATATATATATATATATATATATATATATATATTTGTTTTCGTAGATTTTCACGGGTAAAGGTATGTAGATCTTGGTGTATTCGGGTCTTGTCCCATGTAAGATTGAGAATACCTTGGCGTTGACGAAATCTCATCCGTCATCTTCAGGCTGGTGTCTTCAGGAGAATGAAGCTGAAGACACCAGCCTGAAGATGACGGAGAATCAGGACAGACTCCAATAATATATATATATATATATATATATATATATATATATATATATATATGTAGGTCTTGGTGTATTCGGGTTTAACCCAGACACAGCCAATAAAATCAGACTTGAAGTCACCAACGTCCTCTGCTCCAGCAGTCCACCCAGAAGCAACTTACACAAAGAAGAACAAAAGCACTCAGCAACTTGAGGAAAGACCACAACATAATCATCCTCCCAGCAGACAAAGGCAACGCCACAGTCGTGATGAACACATCTGACTACCAATCCAAACTATCCAACCTACTCCAAGACCCTGCCTACAAACCTCTAAACACAGACCCCACCACCTATCTGGAGAAAACCACCAAATCCAAAATAAAAGCCTCAGCCCATCAGTGAAGAGATCCAACAAAGAATCATCCCCAGAGAAAAATCATCTAGATGCCCTAAGCTCTATGGCCTCCCAAGATACACAAAGAAGGAACACCACTCAGACCCATAGTCAGCTCCATAGGCTCACCTCTACAGAACCTAGCCAAATTTCTCACCAAACAACTCCAGCCCTACACAGAATCCATCACCTCACACGTACAAAATTCTTTCCACTTCATAGAAACAATAAAGAAACAAAACCTACAACCCAGCGACCTACTTGTGAGCTTGATGTCATATCCTCTTCACTCAAGTACCTATTAAAGAAGCCTTGACAGCTATCCAAAACAAATACAACCCCCTAAGCACATCCTAGATCTGACCAACCATTGCCTTTCCAACACGTACTTCATCCACAATGGACAAAGATATAAACAGATAGAAGGAGCACCTATGGGATCACCCTCTCACCGTCATCGCTAACCTATACATGGAACATTTTGAAACCAATGCTCTAGACAAATCGAATACAAACCCAAACTCTGGCTTAGATATGTAGATGACACTTTTGTAATTTGGCCACACAGGAAAGAAAAACTGGACAACTTCCTCACACATCTCAACAGCCTACACCCCAAAATACAATTTACCATGGAAACAGAAACCAACAATCAACTTCCGTTCCTGGACGTCCTTATTTACAAAAAAACCCAACGGCTCCCTAGGACACACCATCTACCAGAAAAAGACACACACTAACCGCTACTTAAATGCACAATCCCATCACCACCCTGCACAGATCAACTCCGTAGCCAAGACCCTCATCTCCAGAACCAAACGCCTAGCTGACAAAGACCACTTGAGAACAGAATTACACACCCTCACTAACGTATTAATGTCCAATGGATTCCAAAGAAGCACAATCACCAACCTAATCCGAAGGGAGACTCCCCAAAACCAAGACACAGAACAGGACAATGGCATCGCCCTCCTCCCTTACATCAAAGGCACCACAAATAAAATCAGCAAAATTCTCCACAAGCACAACATCAGGACAGCCTTTGGCACTGACCAAAAATAGCCAACATCTTAAGAAACCCCAAAGACAAGATCCAGCTAGAAAACCAAGGAGTTTATAAAATACCATGCAAAATTTGCCCAGCCACATACATTGGACAAACCAACAGGAGAATAAATGCATTGCAGAACACAAGAACGCAGTCAGAAAAGAAGAAAAAACTTCCTCCCTTTTCCAGCACCTTAAAGCCACAGGACATGAAATTGATTTTGAGGGATCCAAACTTATCTCCAATACTGAACACTTCAACAAAAGAATAATTAGGGAAGCCATCGAAATAGAGAAACACCCCATAACATGAATAAGCGGGATGATACTTCCGCCTACCAGACATCTGGAAACTAGCCCTAATCAACGAGTCCCAGCCACGAAAACCAACACCGGACCCAAAATAACACATGATGCCACCACCAATCTCCTTCACCAGACTCAAACCCAAGCCCACGCCACAGATGAAAGGCAACCACCATCCAGAAACCAGACCATGGCTGCAACACCAGCTGCTACACCCCTCCGACCCCCAAACTAAGCAAACTGACACACGCTATAAACACATAGCCAGACCTCAAACTCGAGCCAAACCAAGGCCCAGAATGCCACATCACAGCCTTCCACCCAGGATACTACATCACAGAACTCAGGAGATCACAACACAAAACATCAGGAGGTTGCAGCACAGACAACGACCCAGGAGATTACAGCACCACACCCAGGACATCACAACAATAGAACTCAGAAGGTCATCACACAGCCCATTACCCAGGTCATTACAACACAAAAGGCTGAGAGACACACAGCCAGCACCTCAGCCACACAGGGTCTCAGGAAAAAGCCATCCAATCTGCATACATCAACTCCACAAACCAATCAAGAAGTAACAACACAGCCAACTCTAGAGTTTAAAAGGAAAACAGCCACAATCACACACTTCTCCCAGGAGAACGAAGATGAAGACACCAGCCTGAAGATGACGGATGAGATTTCGTCGAAACGTTGCCAAGGTATTCTCAATCTTACGGACAAGACCGAATACACCAAGACCTACATACCTTTACCTGTGAAAATCTACGAAAATATATATATATATATATATATATATATATATATATATATATATATATATATAAGACTATGTGCCTACTTCTTAAAAAAGTTTTAATATCTTACCACCAGACTTGAAATTTTAGGCTTAGACAACTTAGAACTACTCTGCCTTTGGTCCGACCTAAGTGTAGTACATAAAATTATCTATTGCAATGTTCTACTAGTCAATGACTACTTCAGCCTCAACCACAACAATACATGAGCACACAATAGATATAAACTCAAGTAAACTGCACCAAACTCAATTGCGGAAAATACGATTTCAGCAACAGAGTGGTCAATGTCTGGAATACTCTACCTGACTCTGTGTTTTCTTCCCCAAACCCCCAAACTTTAACCTTAGATTGTCTATTGTTGACCTCACCCCATTCCTAAAAAGTCTGTAAGGGACATGCGTAAGCGCACAAATGTGCCTAGCGTTCCTATCCTAATGTTCCCTTTTATTCACATCCATTTCATGTATTCATAATCATGTTTATACTTATATCTGTTATCTTGCTTGACAAAATAAATAAATAAATAAAATAAATAAAAAATAAAAGATAAAATCTCTCTGTGTGATCACATTATGCAGAATTTAGTGAGTGAAATTAATAGTCTGAGTTCTCACAATACACCAAACAATGAACAACTTGAATAGAGAACACTTGTAAAAAATACCCCTGGGTTCTTTTTCAAAGGTAATGGCCTCAATTTGATTTCTTCTTCTTCTTCTTCTTCTTCTTCTTCTTCTTCTTCTTCTTCTTCTTCTTCTTCTTCTTCTTCTTCTTCTTCTTCTTCTTCTTCTTCTTCTTCTTCCTCCTCCTCCTCCTCCATCATCATCATCATCATCATCATCATCATCATCATCATCTTCACCATGCTCAATATAGGTTTTGTCTTTCCCCTTCCTGATGTTAAATTGTGGCCCATTACTATCGAAAGGCATGTTTTTATACATTTTTTTAATAGGTCAGCATCTTTAACAAACCTAATTAAACCAACCATCAGCTAAGCATTCAGTGGACTAGAGCAAAATGCAAATAAATGAGATCTTATTTTTAGATAGCAACCGCAATTATTTTTTATTTCCTGGCTCCATCCAGTGAAGGATGCAGAAGGAGCTCAGGTTTAATGACCCTGTACCTACTTCTGTCCTGCCTACAAACAGTTGTTCCATTTAAAGTCTTTCCCATTCTGGCTGTAGGAAAAATACCTGCAGGAAGACGGTAAGTGGAGCTGCGAATAGCAGGGAAAGGAGGCCAGGGTCATTGAGTCAGAATTACATCCATCCAACTGTTCGGAAGAATAGAAAGAATGAATAGAATAAAATAATAGAGTTAGAAGGGAGGTTGGAGGTCTTCTAGTCCAACCCCCTGCTTAAGAAGGAGACCCTACACCCTTTCAGACAAAAGGTTATCCAATCTCTTCTTAAAACTTCCAGTGTTGGGGCATCTGGAGGCACGTTGTCCCACTGATTCATTGTTCTAACTGTCAGGAAATTTCTCCTTAATACCAAGTTGCTTCTCTCCTTCGTTAGTTTCCACCCTGAGTGGAATATGGATAACTGTAGTATTAGGGTGGACATCAAAGTGAGAGATGCCTTCACATTTCAGGAGGAGGAAGAGACTGAGAAATTAAGGCAAAGCAAAAGCAAAAGCAAAGAGTCTATAGAATGTGAAGGAGAAAAGGAACAGACAGTGTAAGAAAGGAGAAAAAAACAGTAAGGGGGCAGGAGACAATCTTTTGATGCATATGCCAATTTGGAATGTTGAAAACATTTAATGGGCACACTTCCAAAATGGCTGGCTTGGCAATCTCCCCTATGTTCAAAGCGATGGACTTGTGGGCAAGACCAATCCTAATACAACCCATGCGTCAGATGGCAACCTGGCCTTTGGGGATTTCTAGGCATTTTCATGGAGTTGAAAAGCAGGATTTACTCAGTTAAAGGTCCAGGCAGATTATTTATTTAGTTCTACTTCTTCCTTTAGGAGCTCCTAATGGCTTACCTAATATCCCTTTCCTCATTTTTTTTTCAACAGTCTTGACAAGAATCTTGAGGTGAGAAGGACTCACTGTCTCAAAATCACCCAGTGATTATGTATTTATGACTTTTTGATTGTAGTGTTTATGATTAATGCTATGTTTTGTTATATGTTATATGTTATAAATTAATGTTAGATATTATTTATTTATTATTATTTATTTATTTAGACTTGTATGCCGCCCTTCTCCCTAAGGACTCAGGGCGGCGAACATATAAAAAGAAATATATTTACAATAAAAGATATTAAATACATACAAGTCTATAAGTTACTAAAAACATTTAAAACAATTAAAATTACGATAATAAACAATACAATTAAAACAACCCACCCCCCCGGGTCAATCCAGGCCAGCCTGCTGAAACAGCCAAGTCTTCAGGTCTCGATGAAAGGAGCGGAGATCAGGGGCCAAACGAAGATCCACGGGGAGCTGATTCCATAGGGTGGGTGCTCCCACCGAAAAGGCCCTAGCCCTGGGAACTGCCAGCCGACAATGCCTGACTGACGGTATTCCCAGGAGGCCCCTCCTGTGGGAGCGCACGGGGTGTTCGGAATGTGATGCTGGCAGGAGGCGTTCCCGCAAGTACCCTGGACCCAAACCATTTAGGGCTTTATAAGTTGTTACTAGCACCTTGAAACTAACCCGGAAGGCAACTGGCAACCAATGCAAGTCACGCAGGAGGGGTGTAACATGGGAGTATTGGGATACCCCCATCACAGCCTCTGACCACATTCTGCACCAGCTGCAACCTCCGAGTAATCCGCAAGGGTAGCCCCATGTAGAGAGCATTGCAGTAGTCGATTCTGGAAGTGACGAGTGCATGAGTGACCGTTCGAAGGGCATCTTGGTTCAGGTAAGGGCGGAGCTGGCGAACTAGCCGAACCTGGGCAAAAGTTCCCTCCATTAATACAAGGACGAAATGCATTTTGACTTGCAAAAAATTATGCAAATTATGCAAATGGTTTCTCAACATACCTTGTTGACTGATACTAATTTTATAGGAATTAAAGTTTGTGCAAGATTCCAAAAGTTATGTATTTGAGTTAATTGTCCACCTCACTCTCTGTTTTTTGCTATAAGCCATAAATCCTCTAAGCTGTTGGTTGTAGAGGCCAGTTTCATGTGGCGGCTGAGCTCCACCACATGTTTGTTGGACCCATGCCCTTCCTAGTTGGTTTATGCCTCCAGGGAGGTCACGTGCAGCTGGCTCCGGGCAGTGGTCAATGCTTCGTTAAGGGAGGGGTTGTTCCCTGCCACCTTGAAAGAGGCGGTGGTGAGGCCCCTCCTGAAGAAGCCTGCCCTGGACCCAGCCATGTTGAACAACTTTTGTCTGGTCTCCAACATTCACTTTTTAGCGAAGGTTGTTGAGAGTGTGGTGGCACAGCAATTGCCACTTTTCCTGGAGGAAGCGGACTACCTGGATCCGTACCAATCAGGCTTCCAGCCCGGGTACAGCACGGAGACAGCATTGGTCGCACTGACTGATGATCTCTCTAGGGCGCGGGACAGTGGTTTTTCCTCTGTCCTGGTCTGTTAGATCTCTCAGCGGCTTTCGATACCATCGACCATGGTATCCTATTGCAGCATCTTGGGGGGCTGGGAGTGGGAGGCACTGTTTTACAGTGGTTCTCCTCCTACCTCTCGGGATGTTCACAATCAGTGTTGGCAGGGGGGCAGAGGTCGACTCTGAGGTCTCTCACTTGGGGTGTGCCTCAGGGGTCGGTCCTCTCTCCCCTCTTGTTCAACATATATATGAAGCTGCTGGGTGAGATCATCCGTGGCTTTGGGGTGATGTATCATCAATAAGGTGTTGATACACAATTATACATCTCCAACCCAGGCCACATCAGTGATGCTCTCTCCATGATGTCCCATTGCCTGGATGCGGTACGGATCTGGATGGACAGGAACATGCTTCGACTCAACCCAGCCAAGACAGAGTGGTTGTGCATACCGACATCTCGGTCCAGCTTTGAGGTTCCATCTTTGGTCATGGGGGAGGAGGTGTTGCCCCCCATGGACAGGGCACAGAATCTGGGGGTCCTTCTGGATCCACAGCTCAAATTGGCGGAGCAGGTGGGGGCCATGGCCAGGGGCTTTACCCAGATCCGGCTGGTATGCCAGTTGCGCCCATACCTGGATCAAGATGCCCTGCGCACGATCACTCAGGCACTCATCACTTCCCGACTCGACTACTGTAATGCTCTCTACTTAGGACTGCCCTTGCATGCCACCCAGAGGCTCCAACTGGTGCAGAATGCGGCCGCGCGGGTAGTGATGGGAGCCTCCCAGTACTCCCATATTACACCCGTCCTGCACGACCTGCATTGGCTACTGGCTGTCCTCCGGGTGAGATTCAAGGTTCTTGTGTTAACATTCAAAGTCCTACATGGCATGGGTCCGGGGTATTTACAAGAACAACTCCTGCCAGCATCGAATACCAACCGCCCTGTACGAGCACACAGACAGGGGCTCCTCGGGGTGCCATCAGCGATACAATGCTGTCTGGCAGTGACCCAGGGGAGGGCCTATTCTGTGGAGGCCCCCACTCTATGGAACCAGCTTCTGACAGAGCTCCGTGTGGCCCCCTATCTCCACACCTTCTGCCACGATTTAAAGATCTGGTTATTTGCGCAGTCCAGGCTGTGCTGAGCACCTGGGGGGGTGTTTGATTGTGTTTTAACTTTGGGGGTTTTAAAATTCTATTTGACTTTTACTTAGTTTAATTGTTTTTAGGTAATTATTTATTGTTATGCTTTTAGTTGTGAGCCACCCCGAGTCCTTTTGGAGAGGGGGCGGCATACAAGTCAAATAAATAGAAATAGAAATAGAAATAGTTTGGGGTAGAATAGAATTCTTTATTGGCCAAGTGTGTTTGGACACAGAAGGAATTTGTCTTGGTCCAAATGCTTTCAGTGTACATATAAGAAAAAATACATTCGTCAAGAGTCAACAATCATAAGGTATAACACTTCATAATAGTCATAGAGTACAATCAGCAATCGAATCATACTAGGAAACAGTCAATAAAAATCATTACAAGCAATTGGTTGTATTGGTTAAGACATCAGGCTGGGGACTGAGTCATGTCTTAGGTAAAAAGCCAACTGGGCCAGTCCCTCTATCTCAGCTCTAGGCAGAAGGAGGCAGTGACAAACCATTTCTGAAATCTTACCAAGAAAACTGAGGATCAAATCCAGACAGTTCCCTGGAATTAAGGCTGATGGAAAGGTACAAAATAAAAGAACTGAAAAGCATGATTTCATGCGGGAGTACTGTGGATAGTTTATGACTGGTTTCCGGTTTCTAGGAGATTGCAATATCTGAAGACTTTTCTGTTTCAAGAAGGAAACTGGTTTCCATGGATATCTCTGCCAGCACTGCTCTTCTCTTGACTATCTCCTGCTGCCTGTGGAATTCCGAAGCCCGAAAGTTTTATTCCGTGCTCACTGTGCCAAATGCGGATTACTTGGGTGAATGGGGTCCAGCTTCATTTTGCAATAAAGGCTATGCTCAAGGCTTCTCCCTGAAGGTAAAACATTATTTTAACTTCTGAATCTATTCTTGAAATTAATTCTTCATCTTATCTTTCAAGAAAGGCAATCAAGAAGTAATTGCACTTATGTGTAACCCTCTTTGATTCTCTAATGAAAGAAAGGCATTGAGTTTTGTGTGGAATATTGTGTGGCTGATCTAATCTTGATCCAATGCATTCTCCAATATTTATGGGTAAATGTTGGCATTTCTGAGAATTGAAATCTGAAGGACTGCAAGGGGAGAAAGGCTGATCTAGGACTTTATCAAGGTCATATTTTCTTAGGTGGAAAACCGCCAAGTGCTAGGTGATGATACAGCTCTGAATGGAATCCACTTGTTCTGTAGTGATGGCACAGTAATTGAGTCTAAAGTTGGACCGTGAGTAACTGACTTTTTTTTTTATCATATTGCATTCTCATGTCATGAAGAATGGGAGAGGAGGTGACTGGTGATTAGTTCAATGCTACCCAATCCTGAAAATCGACTTTACTGATTTCAGAAGGGGAAAACACTGAAAGGGTTGTTAAATGGCCTGTCTGAATGAACAGCTGATCAGAGATTTTTGTGTCCCTGAGTGGTGCAGTGGTGTAGCAACTAGTTTGTGGGCCATTGTAAGTGTATCTCTTTTGCCCCCTTCCCTTGTTCCTCCCTTATAAGCATTCATTCCCACAAGGTCCCTTGTGGACATTAGTCACCCACACACTTCTCCCTTCTTATTTGCCCTTCTTATAACTCTCTTTGTGAAGAGACATGGACTGCAGTGCTGAGCTTTGTGTGCAAGAGTTGTTTATGAAGGATAGGAATGTTGTTGTTAATGTCATATACTTGAATCCTGGGCATAGCTCTTCAAAATCAAATGCCAGGCTGTTCAGTCACCATGCTAGGGAATATATTTTTTACCGGATTACTGGGGTTACCTAGCCTGGATGGTAACTGTAATATTTGTGATACCTTTTACCTGTTTATCCAATTATCTAATTAGGTTCATTGCAAATGAAGGTCTCAGCAATCAAAGTGCCTCAAATCAAGATTATGGGAGCATTGGATATATGAGATGTTCCAAATTTCTTTAATGCAAAATCCACTCTCCCCGAAAATAACCATGGGGAAGAGCCACATGATATCCCAAGGGAGAATTCTATTTTCCTGTGGAATGCCATATTTAATGTAAAAAGGTAACCCCAGACTTCCACTAAGAAAATGAGGCACTGGATTTCCACAGTAGATTTTCTAGTTAAATAATGACTCACCTCTTCACTGGTGGGTAATAAAAGGAAGAGGTCTTCTTTTGAGGGGAAATGGTTCTTACAATAGTGCAAGACAATTTGTGGAATGAGAAGTCCATGTTGTAATGGATTCTGAACATGACATGGATTAGGAGCAGTCTTGGGAAAGAGATCAAGGGAAGTATTCTTTCTCCCATTTTTTCCTAGGGATTTATGGCAGTAGCCACAAGGCCCCCTTTTCCAACTTTTTTTTCTACATTAGCTCAAAGAGTTTAATTGAATTATTGACATTATTATTTAATGAATTTTGATAGCCAAAAGTAGACTTTAACTTGATTTCTGACCCAGGATTTTAGCCATTATGTCTGGATCTCTTGGACTGGTGACATGTGTTTAATTTACAAACTAAAATGATGCTTATCCATCTTTGTCTTTTTTGGCAGGTGGGGAACTTGGACCAAAATACAATTCTGCACCACAGGTTACTTGGTTTCTTTTTCTCTGAGAGTACAACGAAGGACATACAAGGGTGATGATACAGCAGCTAACAACATCCAGTTCACCTGTAGTGATGGTGCTGGCTTGATTGGCCTTGGCATGAGCTGGGGTGAATGGGGTCCATGGAGCAAACGCTGCCTGTCAGGTGGCATATGTGGGATGAAAACAAGGGTGCAGGATTATCAGGGCGTTGGTGATGACACAGCACTCAATGATGCACAATTTTTCTGTTGTTAATGGTTGATACAGATTTCCTCACCTACAAATATAATTTTGTTATACATTCTGAAAGACCATTAATTATAGCTAAATAGTAACTTGACAATAAAGGGTGTGTTTGTGTATAATGTAGTACTACAAGGTAACTGATCCCTAGGTGATACCTCTTGAAACAGTCCAGATTGGAGGTGCATAAGGGAGGTAGCAGAGCATTGCAAGTGAGTGACTGTCTTCCCTCTCATCATTTTGATCCAAGTCACAGCACCAAGCTACAATACCATATTACTACTTGCTTGCATGCAAATAAAATTAATGTTGCATCTTCAAAGCCATTTCTTTCTTTCAATAAGCTTTTGTAATTCCAACTGAATGGTGGGCAATGGAAGGGTTTGTATTCTTTGAAGTCATCTGGTTGTTTGTACTCTGAAGGTCCAGTTGGTTTTTGAAAACACCTTTGGGACAGTCATGACCTGGATGACAGAGAATTTCCATAAACATTTATCTATCCAGTAATATTTTAGTTGGGGTTCAGGAGCTTTGCTGCATTTTGTTACCACTATATCAAACTCACTCGATTCTTCATTAGATAAATTAAAACCATGTTTTTGTTCTATGATAGGACACATTTCTAGCTATTATCAGTTCTTGGGTGGCAATGACAGTGTAGCTAAATCTTCATTTAAAGTGTTGACAGCATCTTTTCTTCCATTTTGATTTTGAATTGATCAAGGTGGTGAGAAAGGGATGAGATTAAACTGGAATCCTCAAATGTCAGAGTTCAACAGAGCAACTCTATGTGTATATGCAACTTTGTCAATGGCAAATTTTTGGGGCTAGTTTCTATTTCTAATTGCAGACTAAAGAAACAAGGAGAAACCTGGGAATAGACAGAGCAATGGCTCATATGTTGTTATTTAAATTTATCTGCTTGGAAATCAAGGTATTCCAATCTCGTCACTCATTTTTCCCTAGATCTGAGGTGGTATTCAGCAGGTTCTGACCAGTTCTGAAGAACCACTAGCAAAATTTTTTAGTAGTTCAGAGAACTGGTAGCAGAAATTTTGAGTAGTTCGGAATACCACCTCTGACTGGCCCCGCCCCCATCTATTCTCTGCCTCCCGAGTCCCAGCTTATTGGCTGCATCTTCTTTTGTTGCCCTTCACAGGAGATGAAAAGCAGGTGGGGAGAGAATGTGGATTTTACAGTATCCTTCCCCTGAAGTCAGGTGGGAATGGAGTTTTTCCAGTATCCGTCCCCTGCCATGCCCACCAAGCCACGCTCACAGAACTGGTAGTAAAAATTTTTTAATCCCAGCACTGTCCCAGACTGATATATTTGGATTTCATAATCTGACAAGATAATTAGAGTCATTATTTCTGAACTTTTAAAGAGAAGACCCAGGCGAGTTAAATATATTTCTGTACTTATATACAGTAGATTAATTTTATCCCATTATTTCAGTTCTTTTTCTCCCATTTTGCATTCTACTATAAGCCCTAGAAAGATATGTGAAACAGACCACTATGGTTCAAAAACCATGCTTTAAGACTTAATGGAAATTAACCCAGACAACCCAACTTATTTGAAAAAGTGTGGTAAATGAAGCCCTGGCTAAATACCCTCTGTGAATACTTGGTCAAAAGTTTGAGTTTTTGAGTGAGTAAGAGGCTGTACATCTTGTCCTCCCTTTAAGATTCTCTAATACAAGCCATATTAAATCCTTCTTACAGGTGTTTTGAGATGATCCTCCTGCCGTGGCAGTAAAGATATGTCAGGGGGAAACCACAGTCCCATGGGAATTGTCCAGTGGGGAGATATTATTCCTACCCTTTAACTTGTCTACTTAAATGAACTCTTCGCACTTATAATCTTCCTTACGCCTTTTAATGTGGAAGAAATATAAATGTTATATCTACCTAGCTGTACAGGAATGACCTTGGAGAAAACATTTGATGACCTTTAACAAAATGTGAGCCCAGTCTGGGTAAATAAGAAACATGAGAAATAAGCTAAAGGATGCCCACTTTTAGATCCGTATCAATTGGGCTTCCAACCTGGTTTCAGCACAGAGACGGCATTGGTCGCGCTGATGGATGATCTCTGGAGGGCCCAGGACAGAGGTTTTTCCTCTGTCCTGGTCCTATTAGACCTCTCAGTGGCTTTTGATACCATCGACCATGGTATCCTTTTGCGACGCCTCGAGGGGCTGGGAGTGGGGGGCACCGTGCTCCGGTGGTTCACCTCCTACCTCTCGGGGCGATCGCACTCGGTATTGGGGGGCAGAGGTCGACCCAAAGGGTGATCTCGTGTGGGGTCCCTCAGGGGTTGGTTCTCTCCCCCCTGCTATTTAACATCTATATGAAGCCGCTGGGTGAGATCATCCGTGGTTTCGGGGTGAGTTACCACCAGTATGCAGATGACACCCAGCTGTACATCTCCACCCCAAACCAAATCAGTGATGCCCTCTCCCTGATGACCCAGTGCTTAGATGCGGTATGGATCTGGATAAGCGGGAATATGCTTCAACTCAACCCGGCCAAGACTGAGTGGCTGTGCGTACCGGCATCTCGACCCAGTCAGGAATATCCATCTTTGGCCATAGGGGGAGTGGTGTTGCCCCCTGTGGATAGGGCGCAGAATTTGGGGGTCCTCCTGGATGTTTGGCTCCGGTTGGAGGAGCAGGTGTGAGCCCTCACCATGAGGGCCTTTGCCCAACTCCGTCTTGTTCGCCAACTACGCCCATTCCTGGACCAAGATGCCCTGCGCACAGTCACTCATGCCCTTGTTACCTCTAGACTCGACTACTGCAACGCTCTCTACTTAGGACTGCCCTTGCATACCATCCAGAGACTGCAGCTGGTGCAGAATGCGGTGGCGCGGGTGGTGATGGGAGTTTCCCGATTCTCCCATGTTACTCCCCTCCTGCGCTTCCTTCATTGGTTGCCGGTTGCACTCCGGGTGAGATTCAAGGTTTTAGTTTTAACATACAAAGTCCTTCACGACATGGGTCCTCAATATTTAAGGGAGCGACTCCTGCCGACATCGAATGCCAACTGCCCTGTGCGAGCACACAGGCAAGGACTCCTTGGGGTCCCGTCGGTGGGCCAATGCCGGCTGGCGGTCCCCCGACGATGAGCCTACTCTGTTGTGGCCCCTGACCTCTGGAACCAGCTCCTCCTGGGGCTCTGCCTGGCCCCTGACCTCCGCACCTTCCACCATGATTTGAAGACCTGGTTGTTTGACCAATCTGGGCTGTGACCTTTTCTTTCCTGGGGCGGGGTGGTTTTATATTTTTAATGTATTTTAAATTTGTTTGGGCTTGTAACTGGGTTTAATCTCTTTTTAATTATTTATTGCTGTTGTTTCTCAGTTGTGAGCTGCCCTGAGTCTTCGGAGATGGGGCAGCATACAAGTCCCAATAATAAATAAATAATAAATAAATAATTATTATGGTTTTGTTATGATCTCAAAACTTTGTTACTATAGCCTGGGGTGTCAAACTTAAAGCCCTTGGGTCAGATCCAGCCCATGGGGTTCTTAGATCTGGCCTGTGGGGCTGCCTTGGAAACCACAAAGGACCAGCCTGCATTGCCTCTGCCAGTGAAAACAGAGCTTGGGATGGCTGTGAATTGCCCTCCCAAGCTCCTTTTTCTCTGGCAGAGGGTTACAGGAAGCCATCACAGCCAAAAACTGAACTTGGCAGCCTGTTTTCACTGACAGAGAACTTGGGCCACCAGAGGCACCCCCGACACAAGTGACATCAAGCTGGCCATGCTCACCTTGGTCCCCATGAGGTCAAATACAACCCTGATGCAGCCCTCAATGAAATTGAGTTGGATGCCTCTACTATAGCCTACATCAATAAAACCTATCAAATTCAATAGTGCCTATTTCCTGATCGAGCTTCCCTTGAAAGGCTGACCCCTCCCAAGTAATTTGCAAGGAGAATCTGACATGAAGTATCCAGACAGCTGTTTCCTGAATCTGGCAAATAATTGTTTTGATAGCCTTTTTCTGAACATCTAGGCTAAAGTTCAGGTATTTTCATTCAAGATATTAAAAACCAATGACTGAAGTATAAACACAAAGATTTCCCCCCCACATATCTAATTGGGTTATTGACTCCAATGGAAAAATCCATGGGAGAAAACATTTTGACTGGTTTAGAAAATGATCAGAAATATATTTATGTGTGTGGGATGTCAAATGAACATTTTGTTTCCTGATGCCTCAATATTTTAAATAGCTCCCCTCTGGTCCTACCTCTTCTACCTCATTAATGTTATTTCCCCCCTTAACTGAAATATCCACTTGATTCTGCTTTACCTTATACAGTGAAATTTTGGTCCTCATTGGTAAATTGTTGTGAAGACACACTGAATACTAAAACGAATGACTAACCAGAAAGCCACGTGACTTACCATATGACCTCCTATTTCTGTTGGGAGAAATAGCAAGTCACAAGCAGTCAACATCAGCAAGTCCTTCCTTAAATTTCCCTTAATTTTTTCTCAAGTTTTTTTTTTAAATTACATTTATATGCCGCCCTTCTCCGAAGACTCAGGGCAGCTTACAATTTTTGGGATACAACCCAGTGTGCTCAGCAATAGCCTTCATTCCATTGTATATGCCTGCTTATTACTAAGCGGCATTTTTACAAAGTCAGCTAATTGCCCCAACAATCTTGGGTCCTCAATTTACCTACCCCGAGCGGATGGAAGGCTGAGTCAACCTTGAGCCTGGTGGGATTCCAGCCTACAGCAGTTGTAGGCAGCTGGAACTTAAGTGCAGGCAATTAACAGCCTGAGCCACCAAGGCCCTTGTTTTAAATGTCAAGTCAGTCAAAATGGCTTTTTCATCTCTTCTAAGTGATAGCTAAGTGATAAGATGCTACCAATCCTTGCTGTTGTAAAAGCCGACTCCAATCATTTGACATATTTTAAGATTCTGATTCAATTGTCCATTCTTTCCCCTTTCATTTCCATTTAACCGTATCGTCTTGCATTTTAATTTTACACAGAAAAGAGCAAGTAATGACTGGGGAGTTACATAAGCTCCCATACAAGGAAGGCCTAAATCATGTGGTGATTTTTACCTTAAGCCAATGGTGTGGGACCCAAGAACACAACAGAAAAGTATATGATATCAGCTTTTCGTCCACTTTAACAAGTCAACTATTGAAACTAATTGCAGATTTTTGTTGTAAAAATGAACGAATTACATTGTGGCATACAATGCAATTAGACGTGGTTGTGGCTGACAATTTGGATGATTTTGAAAAAGAGAGGAATGGCTACCACTAATAGTTAACTGTCACATAGATGACATTTGATAGTCTTCCTCTCTATTTAAATTGTTCAAGGCAACAGCACAGAAACCTAGAGGTTGAAGAGATATCACAGCACATCTACATTTCCTGCTTGGACAAATGGTTTTGGACAGATGGCTATCTTGCCTATGTTTTGAAGACCTCCAATGAGAGAGAACTCACCACTTTCTGAATCAACCTTTTCCACTGGCTGATAACTCTTTCCATTAGGAAATATCTCCTAATTAATTGGAGAACCATATCTCTTTCTGACTTTGGCCACCTAATGAGAAGGAAGGACTCACTGGAGAAGAGCCTAATGCTGGAAATGACTGAGGGCAAAAGAAGAAGGGGATGGCAGAGAAAGAGGGGCTGGATGGAGTCACTGAAGCAGTTGGCATGAGCTTAAATGGACTCTGGGGATGATGGAGGACAGGAAGGCCTGGAGGAATGTTGTCCATAAGGTCACAATGGGTCAGACATGTCTTCACGACTAACAACAACAACAACAATCTCTTTCTGATACTTTTAATCCAGTGGTTCTGCTCCTGTTCTACAAGTTGTCAGAGAACAAATACAGTCCCTCTATATGACAATGTTATAGATTTTTGAATCTTGTTATCCTATTTGCTTTCAGTCTTATTTTCTGCAAGCTAAGCATATTTGTATTTTCTGTTCCTATTCAGGAATGTAATCTGCCTTGGACCATCCCTGATTCCAGCTACTATTTTCTTCTTACCACCCCACTTATTTGCAAAGGGAACTACAATCTTTTTTTTTAAAACCTATGCTCCCTATATAAATTTGTTTGGTTGAATTTGACTACAATCCCACCATAGATTGTCACAGATCGTTCCTATCAATTTAAGGTTAGGAAATATGGAGGCAGGATTCAGCATGACTCTTCCTCTCTTCATATTTTTTTTCTTTTTTCTCTTCTTTCTTTCTATTTTTTTTTGGCAGATATCTGAAGAACACTAAGGGGCTCAGCCAAAGTTCAGAAAGAACAAAAGCTGCTTATTTATGGGTTGGCATATTTATTTATTTGCTTTCTGCTTTGTTTTATTATATTAGTGAGTACTCCAAGTAGCTAATAAAATTTGAAGTGTACAATAGAATATGCATTGATTTGTAAATGTTGTATTAAAACCAATTAACTGTTAAAAGGCTAAGAAACTTTACAATGAGATGCCTGCATTTCATAACTGTGTCCCCAATCCTAGAGATTCTCTCCCCCTCTATTGCCAAAAACAGAGATCCCACAAATCTGATTAGCAGCTAGACAAATTGCCAAAAATTTCTCTTAGATAAGGTTAACAATGAACTCAGTATTAAGCTTGAATTCTAAGTGGCCAATCAGTGAATATTTTCTTACGCTAATCTCTATCTCTTGAACCAGGTTATAGGCCAGTTGCTGTATATAGCAACAAATGTAATTTCTGCTACTTGATGATATGGCAGCTAAAACTTACAAGTTTTAAAACAACTGAAAAGCCTTGGACTGGGTCAAGATCAGAAGTCATAATCCCACTTTATGTTCTGTTGATCTGGCCATTCCAAGAATATTGCATTTAGTTCTGAGCACTCCATTTTTGTAAGAATATTGATGAACAGAATGTACAGAAGAAAGCAATTATGATATTAACGGAGTTCAGGGAAATAGGTATGAGAAATGGTTGAAGTCACCGAGTATGTTTAGTTTACAAAAAATAAAATTATGGGACAACATAGTAGCTTCCTTCAAGTATTTGAAGTGCTGAAATGCAAAAATGAGGGAAGGCTTGTGGGTTTCATTCTACAAGAGGATATTAGAAATAATGAGTTTAAATTATGAAGATTTTCCTAATGGCAAATGAAACAGCAATGAGCCATTTTGCCTGAGAGATTGTAGATTCTTTCACTAAAGGGTTTTAAAAGATATTGGGTGGCCATCTGTCCTGGGTACTATAGTCACCCAGGCAGGGGATTGAATTAGATTGCCCTTCTCAACTTGTAGATAGCTATTCTACCCTTGAATAAGGTTTATTCAAGGCATATGTTCCAAGGTCCATTTGTCAACACTAGGAGAGAACTAGTGAGGATTCTGATTTGGCTACTCAGTTAATATGGGGTATATTTACAACCTTCACCACATTTTTGTTGCTGTTCCTAATTAATTAATTCATGGTTGTTCCACCATTATATATCATAATTCACAGGAGCCTCTGGAGAGTGTCTCATCATGTGATCCTAGGCTCTTCATATAAACACATCGGTTTCAAGATGTTCATGTTTAAATGTCAGGAGCAACATTTAAATTGGGCCTACAAACAAATTATAAAGCAATGGCATAATAAAGACAGATAATCTAAATCTTGTTCCATAGTCTTAAACTATTTATTTTAAACCATTTTTTGTGATTTGGGAGCAACCTTTGGCAATTCCAGTTACAACTACTGAAAATCCATAGTCGCTGCCATTTTGAGGATAAAAACACATGAAAAGTATAACATAAAGGAAGACAAAAGAAAAAAAAAGAGGGAAGAGAAGGAAAACTAGTCACTCCAATATTTTAAAAAACATCCCTGACCAACCCAGAGATTGTAGAAGGAGCAACTTTTTGAATTTGGGGGGAATTGTTTGGTACCCGCTGTTAAAAAATGTTGGATAAAAATTGACATTTGAGTCTGGAGAATAAGGACAGGATAGCTGAGTGGTGCCCATAGGAGTTTATGAACTAAGGTTAGTACACCAGTGACTGACTTTTGATCTAAAATAAATGCAGAAAGACAAAGTGCCTGAAGAAGATCCAGGAGGATTGGTTTGTACATTCACTACTCTTGTTGACTGAACTAGTTTTCAAACAAATAGTAGAAAGAAAATATAAAGCTATAGAAGCAGAATGCTTTTGTTTTTCTACATCATAAAGAAAATACTTTTCAGGGGCGGAGCTGACGTCGTGGCCACACAGTGTGAATTCACAGAGCTCCATGAATTTTTGCTGAATTCTGCCTGCCAGGAGGCCTTAAGGACCAAAGCCACCTTGGAGAGGTAGCGAAGATAGAGGGGACACTTGCTCAATCACAAGGAGCATATATCCTTTCTCTTCCCATCCCTTGTTAACAAAATAACAGCACACACTCCTGGACCTGCCTACTTTGCACTCTCCTCACTTGCCATCAAAATGTTTTTGTGATAGTCTACTCTTCTTGATTAATACCATTGCTGGGCTGTTTTCTGCAGAAGTCGATGCAATCCAAACCCAATCATTCTTGGAGCAAGACATTGAATATGTTCTCTTCAGGTCATAAGTTACACTGTATATGGGAGATTGATTAAAACCGATTAGAAAAGGTTTCCAGGACATTATTATTTCACCGTGATACAGTTCAGCAATTTGTTCTGATAGTTAATTTTCAGAAATCATTTCAGCAATTAGTTTCACCAATCAAAGTATATTTTGAGCAGTTAGCTTCAGCATTTGTTTTAGATCTACTTTAATAATCCATTTCAAAAGTTAAAGTTCTTGTCTCGCCCACAAACAGTTTAACAATTTAAAGTCTTTCCCATCCTGGCTGCAGGGAAATTAACTGCAGGAAGAAGGTAAATATAGCTGCAGAGAGCAGTCAAAGGAGACCAGGGACGATTGAGGCAGAATTACATACATCTAGTTGTTTGGAGGAGTAGAAAATATGGGTGGTTCTAGTGGAATATGGATAACTGTTCTTGCTCTAAATATTAGTGTGAACACAAAAGTGAGAGATGCCTTTCACATTTCAGAAAGAGAATTTAAGGCAAAGAAAAAGACAAGGCTAAAGAGTCTATGGAATGTGAAAGAGAGAAGCTATAGAGTAAGAAAGGATCAAAAAACATTAACGGAGCAAGAGACAATCTTTTGGTGCATGTGCGAATTTGGAATGTTGAAAACATTTAACAGGCACACTTGCAAAATGGCTGGCTTGGCAATCTGCCCTATGTACAAAGTTGGGCAAGACCAATCCCAATACAACCCACAAGTCAGAAGGCAAACTGGCCTTCTAGAAGTTCTAGGCATTTTCATAGAGTCCAAAACCAGGATTTACTCAGTTAAAAGGACCAGGCAAAGTAATTCTTTATTTTTACTCCTTCTATCCAGGAGCTCATTTCTCATTTTTTCCCCAGCCGTCTTGGGAGGAAACTTGAGGTGAGAGGGACTGTTTCAAAATCATCCAGTGATTATATATTTACTACTTTTTGGGTTTATTTATTGTGGTGTTTAGTATTAATGCTATATTTTGTAATATGTTACATATCATATGTTAATGTTATATATAAACTCCCTCATTCATGACCAGCCTGCTTTCATCTCTCATTCCAAAGTTAGATTCTATTTGTATCTAAAAGTCAAACATCAAATTTGGATCATTTTTCTAATTACACCTTTTTATTACTTTTAGTGTCTGAAATTTCCAGTATAGGCAACGTGGAGGAGGTAAACAGAAAAAATGGAATGCATTTTGGCTTGCAACGAATTGTACAAATTATGGAAATAATACAAATTGTTTCTCGGCATAGCTTTCTCAATCTCAGCTCAGCAACTCAGACTGATTTTGTAGGAATTAAAATTTCTGTGAGATTAAGAAAATTATTTATTTCAGTTTATTATTCACCTCACTTTCTGGTTTCTTGCTATAACCCAGAAACCCTCTAAGTTGCTAATTGTGAAGGTTCGGTTAAGACAGTCTGCTGTCTTAACTGGGGACTGACTGGTGCTCTAGTCATGTCTTAGGTAGAAAGCCAACTGGGTTGGTCCCACTATCTCAGCTCTAAGCATAAGGAGGTAGTGAGAAACCTTTTCTAAAATCTTTCCAAGAAAACTGCAAGATCAAATCCAGGCACTTCCCTGGAATTCAGGGTGATGCAAAGACACAAAACAAAAGAATGGAAAAGCATGATTTCATGAGGGTTGTATTGCAGATAGTTTATGACTGATTTCTGGTTTCTAGGACATTGCAATATCTGAAGACTTTTCTGTTTCAAGTAGCAGAGTGGTTTCCATGGGTCCCTCTGCCAGCACCGCTCTTCTCTTGACTATCTCCTGCTGCATGTGGAGTACCGAACCTCAACAGTTTTCTTCTGTGCTCAGTGTGCCAAATGGGGGTTCCTGGGGTGAATGGGGTCCAGCTTCATTTTGCTCTTATGGCTATGCTAATGGCTTCTCCCTGAAGGTAAAAGTTTTCTTTTCTGATGCTCCTTTACTTCTAAATATTCTCTTGCAATTAATCCTTCAGCTTATCTTTCAAGAAAGGCAATCCAGAAGCAATTGTGTTGATGCTTTACACTTTTGATTCTATAATTAAAGGAATGCATTGAGTTTGGAATGGAATATTGTGCAGCAGATCTAATCTTGATCCAATTAATTGTCTAATAAAGTAAAGGTAAAGGTTCCCCTTGTACATGCGTGCTAGTCCTTTCTGGCTGTAGGGGGCAATGCTCATCTCTGTTTTAAAGCTGAAGAGCCAGCTGTCCGAAGACATCTCTGTGGTCATGTGACCAGCATGACTAAATGCCAAAGGTGCATGGAACGCTGTTACCTTCCCACCAAAGTGGTCCCTATTTTTCTGCTTGCATTTTTACGTGCCTTCGAACTTTGTCTAACACTTAATATTAATTATTATTATTAACTTGTTATTATTAATAAATTTTGTTAATACTTATTAATTATTATTATTAACATTGTCTAATACTTATGGGTAAATGTTGGCATTTGTGAGAATTGAAATCTGAAGGACAGCAAGGGGAAAAAGGCTGATCTAGACCTTTACCAAGGTCATATTTTCTTAGGTGGAAAAAGAGCAAGTGCTAGGTGACAATACAGCTGTGAATGGAATCCGCTTGTACTGTAACGATAGCACAGAAATTGAGTCTAGAGTTGGACCGTAAGTACTTGTTTTTCTTATCATATTTCATTTTGTTGTCATGAAGACTGGAAAAGGAGATCACCTCTCTGAATGAACTACTGATGCTTTTGTATTCCTGAGTTGTGCAGTGGTGTAACTAATAGTTTGTGGGCCATAGTAAGTGTATCTCTTTTGCTCCCTTACGTTGTTCTTCCTAGCATGCATTTACACCAACAAGGCCCCTTGTGGACTTTAGTCTCCCACATACTTCTCCCATTGTGCACTTCATGAATCTATTTGCCTTCCTTATAATTCTCTTTGTGAGGAGACAAAGACTGCTGTGTTGTGCTACATGTGCAAATGCTGTTAATGAAGAACAGGAGTGTAGTTGCTATTAATGTCATATACTTGAATCCTGGGCACAGCTCTTCAAAATCAAATTCCAGGCTATTCTGTCACTATACTAGTTTTTGTTGGTGTAGTCAAGAATGATGAAAGGAGTAGGGCAGTGGCCTAGAGGTGGAGTGCTCACCTCACAATCAGAAGGCTGTGAGTTTGATCCTTGGTGGAGGCAGATATTTCTCTCTATGGGCACAATGAAAATATATGGTTTGGGCAATATAGACAAGATATCAGAGGTTGCCTTTAAGCTTAAGTGTTCATTCAGCTGAACAAAGATGGGCTCCTTAAAAGGAAAGAAAAAAATGAGTAACACTAAATGCTGGTTTTTATACTTTTTGTAACATACGTAACCCACCCAGCAAAGCTGGCACACAAGGATAAAAACGTCACCCAGAAAGGCTGGCACTCAATAGCTGGTACACGATAGATACACTAAAGCAAAATTAACTAGAGATATTCTTGATACTTCTTGTACTTTTGGGTTGTTTCCTAAGGACACTGGGTGTTCTCAGGTGTCTCAGCACATTGTGTGTTCCCCTGGTGACTTTCCATGACTTAAGAAATCTGTAGGGATAATTTGCATGTACCCACCTTCTAGGCTTTCTCCAGATTCCTGGTCAACAGTAACTATATATCGTTTGCAATAGCTTTTACCTACTTATCAGATTATTTAATTAGTTTCATTGCAAATGAAGGTCACAGCAATCAAAATGCCCCAAATCAGGATTAGGGCGGCATTGGACATATGAGATGTTCTTTCAACTTTCTTTTTCTTGCACAAACCTTTCTCCCCAAATAAAACATGGGGAAGGGCCACATGGCAGCCAGAAGAAGAACTCTGTTTTCCTGTGGAGCACCATGTTTAAAGTAGCAAGGGAAACTGAGATAGAACTCAGACTTCCATTAAGAAGATGAGGCACTGAATTTCCACAGGGGACTTGCTAGCTGAAGAATGACTCACTTCTTCACTAGTGGGTAACTCATTCATTCAAGAGTAATAGAAGGAAGAAAGCAGGGGAAATGGTGCTTAGAATAGTGCAAGATGATTTGCGATATGAGAAGCCTCTGCCGTAATGGAGTTTGAACATGACATGAATTAGGAGAAGTCTTGGGGAAAAGGTCAAGGGAAGAATCCTAGGGGTTTATGCTAGCTATCAAAAGACCCCTTTCCTCCATTATTTTTACTACAACATCACCAAAGAATTAGGTTGACTATCAAATTTTGACCCAGAATTATGTAACAAAAGGAAAAAGTAGATATTTGCTTGATTCCTAGCTCAAGAGTTTAGCCATTGTGCCTGAATCTCTTGGATTGATGACAAGTGTTTAATTTAGACACTGAAGCAGAGGTGGTATTCAGCAGGTTCTGACCAGTTCTGGAAAATTGGTAGCAGAAATTTTGAATAGTTAGAAGAACTGCCAAATATCACCTCTGACAGGAGATTTTACAATATCCTTCCTCTGCCACGCCCACCAAACTACAGAACATAGTAAAAAGTTTTGAATCCCACCACTGCACTGAAGAGATGCTTATCTATCTTTGTCTTTTTTGGCAGGTGGGGAACCTGGACCAGAAAACGACTCTGCCCTGGAGGTTACCTGGTTACTTTTTCCCTGAGAGTGGAACCACATCAAAAAATGCTTGATGATACAGCAGTTAACAACATTGGGTTCAAATGCAGTGGTGGTGCTAACCTGATAGGCTTTGGCACTAAATGGGGTAAATTTGGCCCATGGAGCGATAGCTGCTCAATTGGCATATGTGGGATGAAAACAAGGGTGGAGGATGCACAGGGCATTAGTGATGACACAGCACTCAATGATGTGCTTTTTTACTGCTGTTAATGGTTGATACATGTTTCCTCACCTATAAATATACTTTTGCTATACATTCTCAAAGACTGTTAATTATAGTTAAAATAGTACCTTGACAATAAAGGGTATGTTTGTGTATAATGTGGTACTACAAAGTAACCGTTCCCTCTGGTGATACCTCTTCAAAAAATCCAGATTGGAGGTGCATAAGGGAGGTAGCAGAAACCTCAAGCATTGCAAGTGATTGTCTTCCCTATCATCATTTTGATCCAAATCACAGTACCAAGCTATGCAAATAAAAATAATGTTGCATCTTCAAAGCCATTTCTTTCTTTCAATAAAACTTCTGCAATTCCAACTGAATGGTGGGCAATGGAAGGATTCATATTCTTTGAAGTCATCTGGTTGTTAGTACTCTGAAGGTCCAGTTGCATTTTGAAAACACCTTTGGGACAGTCATGACTTGGATGACAGAGAATTTCCATAAACATGTATCTATCCAGTACTGTTTTAGTTGGGACCTTTGCTGCATATTGTTACCACTATATCAAACTGACTCAATTCTTCATTAGATAAATTAAAACCATGTTTTTATTCTATGATACGACACATTTCTATCTAGGATCAGTTCTTGGATGGCAATGATAGTGTAGCTGAATCTACATTAAAAGTGTTGACAGCATCTTCTCTTCCATTTTGGTTTTGAAATGATCAAGGTGGTAAGAAAGGGATGAGATTAAACTGGCATCCTCAAAAGTCACAGTTCAACAGGGCAACTCTAAATGTATATGCCACTTTGTTCATGGCAAATTTATGGGGCTAATTTCTATTTATTCCAGACTAAGAGAAACAAGGAAAAACCTGGGAATAGACAGAGCAATGGCTCAGATGTTGTCATTTAAATTTATCAGGTTAGAAATCAAGGTATGCAATGTTGTCACTCCTTTTCCTCCCAAATTGATATATTTGGATTTCATAATCTGAGAAGCTGATTAGAGTCAACATTTCTGAACTTTTAAACAGAAGACCCAGGAGAGTGAAATCTGTTTCTGTACATTACATAGATTTAATTTATCCCATTATATCAGTTCTTTTTCTCCCATTTTGCATTCTGCCTTAAGCCCTTGAAAGATATGTGAGGCAGACCACTATGGTTTAAAAACCACGCATTAAGATTTAATGGAAATTAACCCAAAGAACCCAACTTGTTTGACAAAGTGTTGTAAATGAAGCCCTGGCTAAATACCCTCTGTGAATATGCCTAGTATTGGTCAAAATGAGTTTTGTGACTAAGAGGCTGTACATTAATGATGTAGAAAAGGTAGGACAGTCCTTTTTTAGTTATTTCCTTTACGTAATCTAATCAACAGAAGTCATATTCTTTTCTACTGCCTGTGAGAGGAATGGCTACAACTAATAGTTAACTGTCACATAGATGACATTTGATAGTCTTCCTCTCTATTTAAATTGTTCAAGGCAACAGCACAGAAACCTAGAGGTTGAAGAGATATCACAGCACATCTACATTTCCTGCTTGGACAAATGGTTTTGGACAGATGGCTATCTTGCCTATGTTTTGAAGACCTCCAATGAGAGAGAACTCACCACTTTCTGAATCAACCTTTTCCACTGGCTGATTCAGTGGATTCAGATTCCACTCTTTCCAATAGGAAATATCTCCTAATTAATTGGAGAACCATATCTCTTTCTGACTTTGGCCACCTAATGAGAAGGAAGGACTCACTGGAGAAGAGCCTAATGCTGGAAATGACTGAGGGCAAAAGAAGAAGGGGATGGCAGAGAAAGAGGGGCTGGATGGAGTCACTGAAGCAGTTGGCATGAGCTTAAATGGACTCTGGGGGATGATGGAGGACAGGAAGGCCTGGAGGAATGTTGTCCATAAGGTCACGATGGGTCAGACATGTCTTCACGACTAATAACAACAACAAGAATCTCTTTCTGATACTTTTAATCCAGTGGTTCTGCTCCTGTTCTACAAGTTGTCAGAAAACAAATACAGACCCTCTATATGACAATGTTATAGATTTTTGAATCTTGTTATCCTATTTGCTTTCAGTCTTATTTTCTGCAAGCTATGCATATATATATTTTCTCAGTTATTTGGACTTATATGGTAACAGAGCTGCAGGCCTCTCTCCTGGGTTTGGCCTGCTGAATTGTCATGTCTCGAGGATGGATCATGGAATCCAGAGAGATGGCACAGAGCAGTGAGGGGTAGGGTTTGGGGTTCTGGGAAAGGGAAAAAGAGCATTACCAGGACCTCATTAGTTAAATTTTTAGATGGTTTTTTTTATTTATTTATTTATTTATTATTTGAACTTATATGCATCTCAAGACTTGGGGGACTAAAACAGGAACAATAAATACATTAAAAATGATTAGATTAAATTATAAGCCCAAATATTTATAAAATAAATTAAAAATTTAAAAAATAACCCTCCCCAAAAGGTCACAGCCCGGGTTGGTCAAATAACCAGGTCTTCAACTGCAGAAGGTGGAGGTCAGGGGCCAGGAGCTCAAAGGCAGTTGATTCCAGAGGTCAGGGGCAGCTACAGAAAAGAAGATTAGGGAGGGGGGAGGGTAATGTTAATGTTAATGTTTGTAAGGAGTTACAGTGCAGCCCGGTGTCAAATCATGGCGGGGGGTGGGGGCCAGTGGGGCCCCGGGAATGGGGTGGGAATCACGATCTCCAGGGTGGTGGGGATTGGCAGGGGATGGCGAGGCAGAGGGCCATATCATGTACAAGGCGTGCTTCCCCGCTATCTTCGAGCAGTGGTGCACTCCGACCCTCTTGCCTCCTCCCGAGCTCCTGGGGCTTCTGGAACTGGGACCCCTGGGCTCCGACTGGTGTACCTTAATGCCAGGTCCATAGCTAATAAGGCTCCCCTCCTCCGAGAGACGATAAAGGAGGAGGAGGCTGCGGACCTGGCCTGCATCACCGAGACCTGGCTGGGGCCAGAGGGGGGAGTCCCTCTGGTTGATTTATGCTCCCCAGGTTTTCGGGTGTTGCACCAGTCTCGAGCCCAGGGGAGGGGTGGCGGGGTGGTGGTTATTATCTGGGAGACCCTGATTCCAAGGGAGGTCACTGTTCCTGAGATAGGCGGGTGTGAATCCCTTCTCCTGAGGTGGGGGCCTGGAGGTCAGATGGCCTTGCTGCTTGCATACCTCTCCCCCAGCTATGCAGCGGCGGCCCTGCCTGGGCTTCTCAACGTCCTCTCAGGGGTGGCGGTGGAATTCCCAGGGCTTATGGTCCTGGGTGATTTCAACTTGCTTTCCCTTGGGGGGGGTGTCAAGCCTGGCCCAGGAGTTCATGGCCTCCATGGTGGCCATGGGCCTGACCCAGTTAGTTCAAGGCCTGACTCATGAGGGGGGTAACACGCTTGACCTAGTTTTTGCCTTGGAACAGTGGCGTAATGATCTAGGGGAGGGTAATGTTATTGCCCTACCTGTACCATGGTCAGATCATTATCTCCTACAGCTGGTCTTCCAACAAACCACCCCACACCTCTGGGATGAGGAGCCACCTAGATGGTTCTGCCCCAGGCGTCTGATGAATCCAGAGAGGTTCCAGACGGAACTGGGGTTTTTTCCCACTTCCCTTAGCCACAACTCTGTTGAGGACCTGACGGCAGCCTGGCAACGAACTGCTACAGGAGCCCTCAACAGAGTTGTCCCCATGCGCCCCCTCATTAGACGTGGATCCCGGTCAGCTCCCTGGTATACCGAGGAGCTCCGGGAGATGAAGTGCCATCGGAGGGGCTTAGAGAGCAGATGGAGGTCCACCTGATCCAACTCCGACTGAGCCTAGCTAAGAGCCCACATTAGGACTTACCTGGTAGCTGTTGGAGCGGCGAGAAGGTCTTATCTCTCCGCTCTCATAGCATCCACAGATAACCGCCCAGCTGCCCTGTTTAGGGTCACCCGTTCTCTTCTACATCCGGGGGAGGCGGTGGACCCACTGCGGGTAGGGCTGAGGAATTTGGTCAATATCTGTCAGATAAGATCGCTCGGATTCGGGCCGGGTTGGACTCTGGTTTGCAGTGGTCTGACGAAGGGGGTGCAAGTAGTCTGGCTAATGTGACCTGGGCTGAGTTTGATCCTGTTTCTGAGGATGAAGTGGACAGGATTATGCGACGACTGAGTTCCACCACATGTTTATTGGACCCGTGCCCTTCCTGGTTGGTTTACGCTCCAGGGAGGTCACCTGCGGCTGGCTCGGCAGTGGTCAATGCTTCATTAAGGAGGGTGTCTTCCCCGCCGCTTGAAAGAGGCGGTGGTGAGACCCTCCTGAAGAAGCCTGCCCTGGACCCAGCCGTGTTAGACAACTTTCGTCCGGTCTCCAACCTCGCTTTTGGCAAAGGTTGTTGAGAGTGTGGTGGCTCAGTTTCCGCTTCCTGGATGAAGCGGACTACCTAGATTCTTACCAATCAGGCTTCCGACCCGGTACAGCACGGAGACGGCATTGGTCGCGCTGATGGATGATCTCTGGAGGGCTCGGGACAGGGGTTTTCCTCTGTCCTGGTCCTGTTAGACCTCTCAGTGGCTTTTGATACCATCGACCATGGTATCCTGTTGCGGCGCCTCAGGGGATTGGGAGTGGGGGCACTGTTTTGCAGTGGTTTTCCTCCTATCTCTCGGGGCCACAATCGTGTTGGCGGGGGCAGAGGTTGACTCGGGGCTCTCACTTGTGGGGTCCCCAGGGGTCGGTTCTCTCGCCCTTCTTGTTCAACATCTATATGAAGCCGTTGGGTGAGATCATCCGTGGCTTTGGGGTGAGGTATCATCAGTATGCTGATGATACCCAGCTCTACATCTCCACCCCAAACCACATCAGTGATGCCCTCTCTGTGATGTCCCGTTGTCTGGATGCTGCACGGACCTGGATGGATGGAAACATGCGACTCAACCCAGCCAAGACTGAGTGGCTGTTCATACCGGCATCTCGGTCCAGTCAGGAGATTCCATCATTGGTCATGGGGGGAGAGGTGTTGCCCCCTATGGAAAGGGCTCAGAACCTGGGGGTCCTCCTGGACTCACGGCTCAAGTTAGAGGAGCAGGTGGGAGCCGTGGCCAGGGGAGCCTTTGCCCAGGTCCGGCTGGTTCACCAGCTACGCCCGTTTCTGGACCGAGATGCCCTGCGCACAGTCACTCATGCTCTTGTGACCTCCCGACTCGACTACTGCAAAGCTCTCTATTTAGGGCTGCCCTTGCATGTCATCCAGAGATTGCAGCTGGTGCAAAATGAGGCCGCGCGGGTGGTGATGGGGGTTTCCTGATACCCCCATGTTACACCCCTCCTGTGTGACTTGCATTGGTTGCTGGTTGCCCTCCGGCTGAGATTCAAGGTTTTAGTATTAACATTCAAAGTCGTACACGGCATGGGTCCGGGATATTTGAGGGAGCGTCTCCTGCTGATATCGAGTACCAACCGCCCTGTTTGAGCACACAGACAGGGGCTTCTCCGGTGCCGCCGGCAAGTCAATGCCGCTGGTGGCACCCGACGGGCCTACTCTGTGGCGGTTCCCACCCTATGGAATCAACTATCCCTGGGGCTCCGCCTGGCCCCTGACCTCGCACCTTCCACCACGACCTGAAAACCTGGCTATTCAACAGGCTGGGCTGGGCTGATCTCCTGGGGGGTGGTTAAATTTTAAATGGTATACTGGGGTTTTAACTTAAATTAGACTTGTGACTATTTAATATTGTTTTAAATTAATTTATTGTTGTTTTGTTTTAATTGTGAGTCGAGTCCTCGGAGATGGGGGCATAAAAGTCTAAATAAATAAATAAATAAATAAATAATAAATAAATAAATATTTTCTGCTCCTGTTCAGGAATGTAATCTGCCTTGGACCATCCCTAATTCCAGCTACTATTTTCTTCTTACCACCCCACTTGTTTGCAAAGGGAACTACAATATTTTTTCTAAAACCTATGCTTCCTATATAAATTTGTTTGGTTGAATTTGACCACAATCCCCCATGGTCAGATGTTTTGTGCAATCTAGATTGTCACAAATCTTTCCTATCAGTTTAAGGTTAGGAAATATGGGGCAAGATTCAGCATTTTAAGATTTTTAAAACATCCCTGACCAACCCACATGACTGGAGAGATTGTAGAAGGAGCACCTTTTTGAATTTGGGTGGTGTAGGATTGTTTGCTATCCACTGTTAAAAAATGTTGGATAAAAATTGACATTTGAGTCTGGAGAATAAGGAGAGGATAGCTGAGTGGAGCCCATAGGAGTTTATGAACTAAGGTTGGTACAGCAATGACTGACTTTTGATCTAAAATAAATGCAGAAAGACGAAGTGCCTGAAGAAGATCCAGGAGGATTGGTTTGCACATTCACTACTCTTGTTGACTGAAGTAGTTTCCAAACAAATAGTAGAAAAAAAAAATAAAGCTATAGAAGTAGAATGCTTTTGTTTTTCTACATCATAAAGAAAATACTTTTCGGGGAGGAGCTGACGTTGCAGAAACACGGTGTAAATTCACAGAGCTCCATGAATTTCTGCTGAATTCTGTCTGCCAGGAGGCCCTAAGGGGCCAAAGCCACCTTGGAGAGGTAGCAAAGGGACACTCGCTTGATCACAAGGAGCATATATCCTTTCCCTTCCCATCCCTTGTAAACAAAATAAAAGCACACACTCCTGGACCTGCCTACTTTGCACTCTCCTCACTTGCCATCAAAATGTTTTTGTAATGGTCTACTCTTCTTGATTAATACCATTGCTGGGCTGTTTTCTGCAGAAGTCGATGCAATCCAAACCCAATCATTCTTGGAACCAGACATTAGGACATGTTCTCTTCAGGTCATAAGTTACACTGTATATGGCAGATTGATTAAAACCGATTAGAAAAGGTTTCCAGGACATTATTATTTCACTGTGATATAGTTTAGCAATTTCATTCTGATAGCTAATTTTCAGAAATCATTTCAGCAATTAGTTTTTTCAATCAGTTTAAAAAGCATATTTTGAGTAGTTAGCTTCAGCATTTGTTTTAGATCTACCTTAATAATCCATTTCAAAAGTTAAAGACAGTAAACATAGAGTCAGTAGAATTTCTTGATTAACTCTTCTGGAGAAAAAGACCCACATAGATATATTGTTACAGAAATGGTTGAACTGAATGGCTATGGTGGCAAGACTATAATATATGTGTGTGTGTGTGTGTGTGTATGTGTATGTATATGTATATAAAGTAAAAATGTGTACATTTTGAAAATTAAGAACATAATGGCCTAAGGGAGTTTGTAGTTTTGGAAATGTACAAGTTTTCCAGGGCAAAAATCTTTTCTAGCAAAACAAAAAAGCATTCCACACAGTCACAGTTGAGTCTACTGCATCCCTGCAGCTGTTCTTGGAATGACCATGCAATAATGTGATTAGCATTAACCATGTCCATACACATGGTTATTAATTTTGTCTTCCCTCAATAGAACATACACAATATTGCTTGTGTTACTCAATGTAGTAAAATGAAAGAAATATATTCTTTCTAATGACTGGATAGCTACATGGTGATAACCCATAAAATGGTTTGTTGGAAGTAGCTATGTAACTTCTGTTGTGCTGCACAAACTATGGCTTATTGCAGAAGTAAGCAATTCATGCCCCCTCCCCATTATTTGTGGGATTCCCAAGTCTCTTCTGACCGTAATTATTAAAAATTAGCATGTTGATTTTTTTGTAATTGGCGCGCTGAGAAGGAAGAGGGGAGGGAGCAGCTCTTTTAAACAGGAACGCTTTATTTCTTTGAAACACAAGCAGCCTGGGCAGGCTGAACAGCTGAGTGAGGAGCAGCTGACTCCGCTTGACAGCTCCTTTATAGGGAGCTGTCAAACGGCTCAGCCAATCAGCCGCGCTCCCGCTGTAGAGGCGGCCCTGAGTGAGAACTTCACATTCAACACTCTTCCCCTAGACCGCGCAGGCGTGAGTCGCCGAGATAGGCAGGTCGCCGCTTATTCCGAGCCGATCGCCTTGGCAAGGCAGGAGCAGCACTGCTCGGTGGCTTCTTCCTGGGACGTTGCTGCCTTCTTTTCTCTCGTGGCTGCGGTAGTTGGCTGGAGGCTGGAGAGGGTGCTTCAGTTGTTGCTGAGTCAGGTGAGTCTTCGCAGAGACCGCTGTTCGGGAGTCGCTTTTGTAAGTCAGTAAGTTCATCTTCCCCCTTCTGCTGTTTCTGGTTCCAACTGGGCAGGACCTGTAGGAGTACTCCAACGACTTCTTAGCTGGTCCACATGCCTGCGCCATAGTCTCCCATCCCCTAGCCTTATTCTGTAAGATTTAGGGCCTGTCTGCTGCTCTACCCACCCAGGGAGCCACAAGGGAGCCCCTGCATAATTTCGGGCATAGACTGGATCACCAGGACAAAAACCCTTGTTTTGCTGGAAGAGTCTAGGGGTGCCCTGGGGTATACATGGGGTGCAGGCGGTCTAGAGTTATGTAGCTTCCTCCCCATAAGGAGTTCAGCTGGAGAAAGGTTGGTAGTGGTGCTAGGGGTGGTATGCTGTGCCAACAGATACCTGGCTATCCTGGTATGCCAGTCCCTTCCCCTAACCTACCCAATGCTTCCTTGGCAGATCTCACAGCCCTTTCAGCCAGGCCATTAGAAGAAGGGTGAAAAGGTGAGATTAAAGCGTGCCTGATACCCCTGTGGGCTAGGAAGAGTTCAAAAGGGAAGAGGTAAACTGAGGGCCGTTGTCAGAAACCAAGGTGTCAGGGAAACCGTGGGAGGAAAAATGGAGTCTAAAGCCAAACAGACAGATTCAAGTGGTGTTTTTAAGAAGCACCAGTTCAACCCATTTAGAGAAGGAATCAACTAGCACTAAGAAGTTTTTTCCCTGAAAGGGCCTGCCAGATCTACATGCAGCCTGGACCATGGGGTATTGGTGTCCTCCCACTCCCCCGGGCAGGAGGTTGGAGGAGAAGGTCTGGAGAGCTGACAGGTGGAGCAGTGTTGCACCTTATTGGTAACTGCCTCGTCCAGTCCTGGCCACCATACGTAACTCCGGGCCAGGGCCTTCATCCTGTTGATGCCAGGATGCCCTTCATGGAGAAGGTCAATGATTCTAGTATGTAATAGGTGAGGAACAACTACACGAGGACCCCACAGTAAGCATCCCTTAAGCACACTTAACTCAGACTGGCGTGACTTGTAGGGGCGAAACTCAGAAGGGATAACAACCCCAGGCCACCCTCTTTGTACCCAATCCATAACTTGAGAAACCTGGGTATCTTTAGAGGAAGCATAGGCAATGTCATGAGCAGTAAGAGGCAATTGCAGGTCTTCAAGGAGGAACACAGACAGAGAAGGGGCAGGGTCAGAAACAAAACAGGCAAGGGGCATCTGCTTAAAGCATCAGCATGGGCAACATCTTTACCCGGCCTGTAAGAAAGTTTGTAGGAGTAAGCAGCCAAAAAAGAGACCAGCGAGTCATCCTGGGGAAAGTATTTGAGGGCTAGGCTTGTCACCTGCCAGGATACCAAGTAAGGGTTGGTGATCAGTGACAAGTTCAAAATGGTGCCCATAGAGATACTCGTGAAATTTTTAACAGAGGCCACTGCTGCCAAAGCCTCTTTATCAATCTGGCTGTAATTGCTCAGATTTCGAAAGAGTCCTGGAAAATAAGCATTGGAGCCTCTTGGCCATTAGGCAACCTGTGACCCAGTACTGCCCCAATCCCATAAGGAGAAGCATCACAAACCAAAACAAGAGGGAGTGATTCACTGAATTGCATGAGGACATTAGATGAGGTGAGCAAGGATTTGACAGCCTTGAAAGAGGCCTGTTCCTGAGGGCCCCACTTCCAAGTGGCTTTGGAGTCCAACAGTCTGTGCAAAGGTTCAGCAACAGTGGCTTTGTGAGGGAGAAAAGAGCTATAAAAGTTCAAAAGTCCCAAAAGGCTTGTAACTCAGTTTTGTTATGAGGCACAGGGCATCTTGAATTGCACGGATTTTGGACTCTATAGGGTGGATTCCTTTGGAGTCTATGTGGTAACCAAAAATCAACGTGAGGGGCAGCAAAATGCATTTGTCTCTGTTGAGTTTCAGCCCAGCTTTTGAAAACACTTGAGAACTTGGCGAAGTCTTGTTAAGTGCTGCTGAGGGTTGTCAGCAGCAATAAGGATGTCATCGGCAAGGAACGACACCTTTGATATTGTAAAGCAAACGTTCCATAATAGATTGGAAAATACCAGGGCCACGCTGACACCAAATTGTAAACGCTTGCATTTGAAAGCCTCTGTGTGTAATTATAGTTTGGGCTTCAGCAGTTGCGTTATCAACAGGGAATTGCTGGTAGGCCTGAGTCATGTCCAGCTTGGTGAAGATTGAACTTTTCCCCAAGGAGTGAAGTAAATGCTGTATTATGGGGACAGGGTATGCATTAGGCTGGAGCCCCTTGTTGATCGTGGACTTATAGTCTGAGCAGATCCTCAGAGAGCCATCACGCTTAAGGGTGTAACAATGGGGTTTCCCATTTGGAAAAATCAACAGGTTCCAAAACCCCTTGAGAAATTAATTTGTCAAGCTGGGCATCCACTTTGGGACGTAAGGCCAGGGGTACTCTGCGTGGCTTGAGGCGATTGGAGCTATGTTTGGATCTAAGTTGAGGGAGATAGGGGTGCCTGTGTAACACCCTAACTTCCCATCAAAAACTTCAGCAAAGTCATTAAGAAGGCTCTGTACAGTGAGAGGAGTAACTGCTAATTCCGGAGATATGGAGACCCAGAGAATGGAACCAGTCCAGACCCAGTAAACTGGGCAGGCTGCCTTGCACTATGACTAGAGGAAAGTGGCCCTGAAAATTGTTAAATTTAATGTGGAACTTGCCTGTTCCGAGGACAGGAATGGGTTGTCCTTGGTAGTCCTTCAGGGTCAGGTTGCAGGGTTGCAGTTGTTTCTTTTGAAGGAAGGCAGCAAGTTGTTCAGGGTCTTCCACGAGATGAGTGAAAGGGATGATCCTGTGTCCACTTCCATCTGGCAGGGATTGCCTTCTAGGAGGAGATTAACATTAATTTTGTTAATATTAAAAGAGTGGGGTAGTGACTCAGCTCTTTGGAATGCCTCATTAATAGTATAGCATTCCTCCTTGGTTTTAAGGTTTTTTGCTAGGTTTAATGTTTGCCTAGGCTGGTTTGTGCTTCTAGGTGATTGGCAGATTCTTGCCAGATGACCCTTCCTTTGGCAATTGAGGCAAACTGCGTTTCTGAAACGACAGGTGGTTCTTAAATGATTTCCTCCACAACTGAGACAGATCATTTGCTGAAGAGGTGGTCTTTTCTTCTGGAATGGACGAGGGGTTCTGAGGCGATTGACTTCTTCCTCTTCCTCCAAGTATTCATCCTCATAGGCAGCGTCTTCATAGTTGATAGCAGTGCTAGGTTTACTTCCTGGGAGGTTGATTGCCTTCTGTATGGCAGCTGCAGATACGCTTGACAGTTCAGCTGCTTGAGCTTCTTCTATACCTTGTTTTAAGGTGAGGTCTGCTTTAGCCAGTAGTCGCCTTTGTAGACGTAGGTCTCTTACCCCACAGACGAGTTGGTCAAGCAGCAGTTGGTCATCCAGCTGATCACAGAACCCACAGTGAAGGGCAGCTGAACGGAGAGCTGCCACATACTCACTGACAGATTCGTTTTCAGCTTGGGTTCTTTGACGGAAAGCGTGGCGTGGCGCGTGATGGCTTTGGGGCATAATGGTTGCCCAGCACTTCTTGTAGCTCTTCCCAGGATACAGCCTTGACAGTCTGGGGTGCTAGCATAGCAGTAGCTGTGTCAAAACGGTGGCTCGCAGAAACTCAGGAAATAAGCCTTTTTCCTGTTAGAGAATGTCTGACAGGTTCAGCGCCCATGACGATTCGAACCTGTTAATGTATGAAGTCCATGTCTCTGCCGATGGCCGGAAAGGCGGGAAGTTCGGAGGTGCTGTCATAGCACGGCTCGTAAGGTCAGCTCTTTTGAATGGTGCTTTTCAGCTGTTCTGTCCTCTTCTTCTCTGATACGGAGCTCTGCTTCGGCTGTCAGAATCCCACCTTTGTCACCAGTTTTGTAATTGGCGCGCTGAGAAGGAAGAGGTGGAGGTGGAGCAGCTCTTTTAAACAGGAACGCTTTATTTCTCTTTGAAACACAAGCCGCGGCTGGCTGACAGCCCGGAACAGCTGAGTGAGGAGCCAGATGACTCGTTTGACAGCTCCTTTTATAGGGAGCTGTCAAACGGCTCAGCAATCAGCCGCCGGCTCCCGCTGTAGAGGTGGCCCTGAGTGAGAACTTCACATTCAACAGATTTCCTGTCATTTCAAGGGAGGAAATATATACAATCTCTGTGTGATGACATTAGGCACAATTTAGTGAATGAAATTAATATTCTGAGTTCTAACAATATACCAAACACAATAAACATCTAGAAGAGACAACAAAATATCTCTAGGTTCTCTTTCACGAATAATGGCCTCAATCCTATTCCTTCTTCTGCTTCTTCTTCTTCTTCTTCTTCTTCTTCTTCTTCTTCTTCTTCTTCTTCTTCTTCTTCTTCTTCTTCTTCTTCTTCTTCTTCTTCTTCATTGTTGTCGTCATCATCACTACAATGCTCAATATGGGGCTTGTCAATCCCCTTCCTGATGTTAAGTGTGGCCCATGGCTACTGAAAGGTTTGTTTTTATAGTTTTATAGTTCAGTATCTTTAATAAACATAATCAAAGTAAGCATCACCCAAGCATTCAGTGGACTAAAATAAAATGCAGCTAAATTATACCTTATTTTCAGATTGCAAACACAGTCATGTTTTTTTTTTTATTTCCTGGCTCTGTCCAGTGAAGGATACAGAAGGTGCTCAGGTTTAATGACCCTGCGCCTACTTCTGTCCTACCTACAAACAGTCCTCCATTTAAAGTCTTTCCCATGCTGGCTGTAGGAAAATTAACTGCAGGAAGACGGTAAGTATAGCAGCAGAGTGAAGTCAAAGGAGACCAGGTGCGATTGAGGCAGAATTACATACATCTAGTTGTTTGGAAGAGTAGAAAATATGGATAGTCCTAGTGGAGTATGGATAACTGTTCTTGCTCTAAATATTAGTGTGAACACAAAAGTGAGGGATGCCTTTCATATTTCAGAAAGAGGGAGAGACTGAGAACTTAAGGCAAAAAACAAGACAAGGCTAAAGAGTCTATAGAATGTGAAAGAGAAAAGCTACAGAGTAAGAAATAAAACATTAAGGGAGCAAGAGACAATCTTTTGGTGCGTGTGCCAATTTGGAATGTTGAAAACATTTAACGGGCACATTTGCAAAATGGCTGGCTTGGCAATCTGCCCTATGTACAAAGTTGGGCAAAACCAATCCCAATACAACCCACAAGTCAGAAGGCAAACTGGCCTTCTAGAAGTTCTAGGCATTTTCATAGAGTCCAAAACCAGGATTTACTCAGTTAAAAGGACCAGGCAAAGTAATTCTTTATTTTTACTCCTTCTATCCAGGAGCTCATTTCTCATTTTTTTCCCCAACCGCCTTGGGAGGAAACTTGAGGTGAGAGGGACTGTTTCAAAATAATCCAGTGATTATATATTTACTACTTTTGGGGTTTATTTATTGTGGTGTTTAGTATTAATGCTATATTTTGTGATATGATACATATCATATGTTAATGTTATATATAAATTCCCTCATTCATGACCAGCCTGCTTTCATCTCTCATTCCAAAGTTAGATTCTATTTGTATCTAAAAGTCAAACATCAAATTTGGATCATCTGTCTAATTACACCTTTTTGTTACTTTTGGTGTCTGAAATTTCCAGTATAAGCAACGTGGAAGAGATAAACAGAAAAGATGGAATACATTTTGACTTGCAACAAATTGTACAATTTATGGAAATAATACAAATTGTTTTTTGGCATAGCTTTCTCAATCTCAGGTCAGCAACTCAGACTGATTTTGTAGGAATTAAAATTTCTGTGAGATTAAGAAAATTATGTATTTGAGTTTATTATTCACCTCACTTTCTGGTTCCTTGCTATAACTCCAAAACCCTCTAAGCTGCTAATTGTAAAGGTTCAGTGAAGACAGCAGGCTGGGGACTGACTGGTGCTCTAGTCATGTCTTAGGTAGAAAGCCAACTGGGTTGGTCCTGCTATCTTAGCTCTAAGCATAAGGTGGTAGCGAGAAACCATTTCTAAAATCTTTCCAAGAAAACTACAAGATCAAATTCAGGCACTTCCCTGGAATTCAGGGTGATGCAAAGACACAAAACAAAAGAATTGAAAATCATGATTTCATGAGGGTTGTATTGCAGATAGTTTATGACTGATTTCTGGTTTCTAGGACGTTGCAATATCTGAAGACTTTTCTGTTTCAAGAAGCAGAGTCGTTTCCATGGATCTCTCTGCCAGCACCGCTCTTCTCTTGACTATCTCCTGCTGCATGTGGAATACCAAATCTCAATGGTTTTCTTCCATGCTCAGTGTGCCAAATGCGGGTCCCTGGGGGATTGGGGTCCATCTTCATTTTGCTCTAATGGCTATGCTAATGGCTTCTCCCTGAAGGTAAAAGTTTTCTTTTCTGATGCTCCTTTACTTCTAAATATTATCTTGCAATTAGTCCTTCAGCTTATCTTTCAAGAAAGGCAACCCAGAAGCAATTGTGTTGATGCTTTACACTTTTGATTCTATAATTAAAGGAATGCATTGAGTTTGGAGTTTGGAGTGGAATATTGTGCAGCAGATCTAATCTTCATCCAATCCATTGTCTAATAAAGTAAAGGTAAAGGTTCCCCTCACACATGCATGCTAGTTGTTTCAGGCTCTAGGGGGCGGTGCTCATCTCTGTTTTAAAGCCAAAGAGCCAGCGCTGTCCGAAGACGTCTCCGTGGTCATGTGGCCAGCATAACTAATTGTCAAAGATGCATGGAACACTGTTACCTTCCCACCAAAGTGGTCCCTATTTTCCTACTTGCATTTTTATGTGCCTTCGAACTTTGTCTAACTCTTAATATTAATTATTAATACTTATTATTAATAGTAGTAAAATTATTATTAATACTTATTATTATTAATAATAAAATTATAATTAATACTTATTATTAACTATTATTATTAACATTGTCTAATACTTATGGGTAAATGTTGGCATTTGTGAGAATTGAAATCTGAAGGACAGCAAGGGGAAAAAGGCTGATCTAGACCTTTACCAAGGTCATATTTTCTTAGGTGGAAAACAGCAAGTGCTAGGTGACAATACAGCTGTGAATGGAATCCGCTTGTACTGTAACGTAGCACAGAAATTGAGTCTAGAGTTGGACCGTGAGTACTTGTTTTTCTTATCATATTTCATTTTGTTGTCATGAAGACTGGAAAAGGAGATCACCTCTCTGAATGAACTACTGATGCTTTTGTATTCCTGAGTTATGCAGTGGTGTAACTAATAGTTTGTGGGCCATAGTAAGTGTATCTCTTTTGCTCCCTTACGTTGTTCTTCCTAGCATGCATTTACACCAACAAGGCCCCTTGTGGACTTTAGTCTCCCACATACTTCTCCCATTGTGCACTTCATGAATCCATTTGCCTTCCTTATAATTCTCTTTGTGAGGAGACAAAGACTGCTGTGTTGTGCTACATGTGCAAATGCTGTTAATGAAGAACAGGAGTGTAGTTGCTATTAATGTCATATACTGAATCCTGGGCACAGCTCTTCAAAATCAAATTCCAGGCTATTCTGTCACTATACTAGTTTTGTTGGTGTAGTCAAGAATGATGAAAGGAGTTGGGCAGTGGCCTAGAGGTGGAGTGCTCACCTCACAATCAGAAGGCTGTGAGTTTGATCCTTGGTGGAGGCAGATATTTCTCTCTATGGGCACAATGAAAATATATGGTTTGGGAAATATAGACAAGATATCAGAGGTTGCCTTTAAGCTTAAGTGTTCATTCAGCTGAACAAAGATGGGCTCCTTAAAAGGAAAGAAAAAATGAGTAACACTAAATGCTGGTTTTTATACTTTTTGTAACATACGTAACCCACCCAGCAAAGCTGGCACACAAGGGATAAAAAACGTCACCCAGAAAGGCTGGCACTCAATAGCTGGTACACGATAGATACACTAAAGCAAAATTAACTAGAGATATTCTTGATACTTCTTGTACTTTTGGGTCGTTTCCTAAGGGCACTGGGTGTTCTCAGGTGTCTCAGCACATTGTGTGTTCCCCTGATGACTTTCCATGACTTAAGAAATCTGTAGGGATAATTTGCATGTACCCACCTTCTAGGCTTTCTCCAGATTCCTGGTCAACAGTAACTATATATCGTTTGCAATAGCTTTTACCTATTTATCCGATTATTTAATTAGTTTCATTGCAAATGAAGGTCACAGCAATCAAAATGCCCCAAATCAGGATTAGGGCATTGGACATATGAGATGTTCTTTCAACTTTCTTTTTCTTGCACAAACCTTTCTCCCCAAATAAAACATGGGAAGGGCCACATGGCAGCCAGAAGAAGAACTCTGTTTTCCTGTGGAGCACCATGTTTAAAGTAGCAAGGGAAACTGAGATAGAACTCAGACTTCCATTAAGAAGATGAGGCACTGAATTTCCACAGGGGACTTGCTAGCTGAAGAATGACTCACTTCTTCACTAGTGGGTAACTCATTCATTCAAGAGTAATAGAAGGAAGAAAGCAGGGAAATGGTGCTTAGAATAGTGCAAGATGATTTGCGATATGAGAAGCCTCTGCCGTAATGGAGTTTGAACATGACATGAATTAGGAGAAGTCTTGGGGAAAAGGTCAAGGGAAGAATCCTAGGGGTTTATGCTAGCTATCAAAAGACCCCTTTCCTCCATTATTTTTACTACAACATCACCAAAGAATTAGGTTGACTATCAAATTTTGACCCAGAATTATGTAACAAAAGGAAAAAGTAGATATTTGCTTGCTTCCTAGCTCAAGAGTTTAGCCATTGTGCCTGAATCTCTTGGATTGATGACAAGTGTTTAATTTAGACACTAAAGAAATGCTTATCTATCTTTGTCTTTTTTGGCAGGTGGGGTACCTGGACCACACAATTATTCTGCCCTGAAGGCTACCTGGTTTCTTTTTCCCTGAAAGTGGAATCACATCAAAAAATACTTGATGATACAGCAGTTAACAACATTCAGTTCAAATGAAGTGATGGTGCTAACCTGATCGGCTTTGGCACTAAATGGGGTAAATTTGGCCCATGGAGCGATAGCTGCTCAATTGGCATATATGGGTTTATAACAAGGATGCAGGATAAACAGGGCATTGGTGATGATGACACAGCACTCAATGATGTGCTTTTTTACTGCTGTTAATGGTTGATACATGTTTCCTAACCTATAAGTATATTTTTGCTATACATTCTCAAAGACTGTTAATTATAGTTAAATATTAACTTGAGAATAAAGGTGTGCAAACTATAATACCATATTGCTGCTTGATTGCATGCAAATAAAACCAATGTTGTATTTTGAAAGTTGTTTCTGTTTTTCAATAAGCCAGGTTTAGGTCACAATAATACATATGTATTTCTTAGGGTTTATTTAGTCTTGTACTTTGCATTTCACTACAGAGAACAAAGAAATATTAGAGAAAATATGCTACAACTGGGTCAGGATTGGTTAAGAATAAAAGAAAATTGATGCTAAAATGTTTTGAGTTTTTTATGAGATATTGAAGATGATCTAAAAGAGCATTTTCTTCTTAGAAAATGTGGTATCTAAGTCAAGGGTCTTCAAAGTTGGCAAGTTTAAGACTTGTGGTCTTCAATTCCAAGTAAGCTATTATTATTATTATTATTATTATTATTATTATTATTATTATTATTCACTGACCAGGGTCACTGTCCTGAAATACAAATTATCTGGTTATCTTCGATGCTGCAAGATTGTGGCCCTTAATTTTTTGTCAAGTTTTAAGTACCACTCAGTCAAAACGCCTTTTTCTTCTCCTATACCTAAGTGATAGATAAGTGATAAGATACTACCAATCCTTGTTGCAAATGGTGACTCCGATCATTTGATATATTTCTGATTGAATTGTCATAATCTATTCCTTTCCCTTTCGTTTCCATTTAACCTTGCCCACTTACTTTTTAATTTTCCACAGAAAAGAGTAACCAAAATGACTGGGGAGTTATAGAAGCTTCCATACAAGGAAGACCTAAATCATGCGGTGCTTTTTATCTTAAGTCAAGGTAATGGGATATAGGAGAACAAAAGCAAAGTATATAATATCACACATAGCTGAAAAATAAGTACAAACAGAAGCTTTTCCCCCCACTTCAACAAATAATCTATTGAACCTAAATGCAGATTTTTATTTAAAAAAAAGAGGATACAATGCAATTAGATGTGGTTATGTCTTACAATTTAAATGATTTTGAAGAAGACTAGCTACTACTATCGCATACTAACTCTTGAACCACATGAAGCCCACCTTAAATTCAATCTTGGGTATACCCATTTATGCTTTGACTACCATTAGGTTCAAGGTTTTTTTTAAAAAGAAAAAAACTATTCTAGATTATTATCTTAAAATAATCTCATATATTTTCAAAGGTCATTTCTTTTTTTAGTGGTTTCCTCTATGTAATCTTCTCAACTTCCACAGAAAGCCATTAGAATTGGAGGTGTCTTATATCAGGGTATGAATGTAAAGTAAATCTAATAAAATTTGTGGAATTCAATTTCACACTGCTTTGGTAACAACTCGTCATCTCGTAATAATAGAGATAATAGAGATATAAGATTCAACATCTGGTGAAATAAAATCCCCAAATTCCACAAGAGTCAAGTTCTACTATTTAGTATGGATAAACCTTTATTTAATACAGGACTGACCTACAACTCTACTTCCTAAATAAACAACAAAAAAGCTATGACATTGGACTAAAATATTTCAAAAATCTCATGAACAGGAACAGAATTTTCCAAGACATTAGAGATATATAGATTTTGCTTGGAATGGTTAATGCAACAAGGTGTCTATGGAAGCATTGGATCATATATTTTGTCATCATGGTACTCTAAGAACATACGTTACAGATGAATTTATTTACTTTCATTGCCTGGTAAGAGGTCAGTCCAAATTGATTTCAGAAGATATAGATTTTTATCTGGCACCAGATAAAATACTGGAATGTGAGTTTGGTGATTTATCTACTGGGATGTGGGCATTCCAGGCAGCACATAATGCTATTCTTGGTGGTTTTTGAAAGTTAAGAGCTGTTCTTAAATGTAGTCACCATTTAATAGATTTAAGTTTGCATATCTTTCATTCCACCTTTTGCAACTTCCCACTCATGCAACAGGTGCTGCTCATCATAAAGATCTACCTACCTAATTGTTCCTCTTTAGTGTTCTGCCCACATTCATATTTCACTGCTCAGACTAATTTTCTCCTCTTTCTAGCTGTATTGAGTCCTGTGTAAGAGTAAGTAGAACTTCACTGTTTTATTATTAGCAGCCTGTTAAAAAACAAGAATAAGGTAGGCAGGAAGGGCAAGAATCACAATCTGGACAGAATTATACAGGCTTAATCAGTTGTCCAGCTTTTTCATTCAGGAAAGTTGAGGTGAACTCCAAGGGAATTCTTCTTGCAGTAACTATTTGGAACAGAAAGAAAAGCTTTCTAGTTTTTTTAATCACATCTAAAATTGCATATGTCTGATATCTATCAGGATTGTACCAAAATAGGTGAAACAGCAAAAGGAAGGAGTTTGAAATATAACTCCACCTTTAGCCGAAAGAGTAGAAAGTTTTTCAAATGCAACAAAAGTTGGCTTTCTGTATTTTGCAGTTACTGAAATATATATTACTGCTTAAAGAGAGTCTGAATGAATACTGAACCCAGAAGTTAAAACTGTCTACTGCTTCAGCCCTTAGGGATAGATTTAGACAGAGCTCTCATTGTCAGGACTATTTGAAATATATTTACATTCTTATTTAAAATATTGTGAGATCACCCAGACATTTTAGATAAGATTGCATCATTTTGCTAATTTATAATTTTGAAAAATAGAATTTGAGGACCTGAAGGTGATATGAGGATATTTCCTAAAAGAGATCTTGGATAAATATTTCAAAATAAATACATTTTAAATGTATAGGGTTGTACATCTAATTCTCATCACACAATTTCTGTTTCATTTCTATTCTTAACATTCTAATTGTGTAATAATAGTTATCTAGAAAAAACTGAGGATTTAGACATGATGGGAATTACAAGCCAACTCACCAACTCATGCCATTTTGCTATATATGGTCAGTTCTACATTCTGAAAAGGGACATGGTAGCTCAGTGGCTAAGACACTGAGCTTCTCAATGAGAAAGTTCGGCAGCTCGGCGGTTCAATCCCTAGCACCACGTAACAGAGTGAGCTTCCATTACTTGTCCCATCCTACCAGTTCAAAGCATGTAAAAATGCATGTAGAAAAATAGGGACCACTTTGGTGGGAAGCTAACAGCGTTCCATGTGCCTACAGCATTTAGTTGTGCCGCCACATGACCATGGAGATGTATTTGGACAATGCTGGCTCTTTGGCCTTGTAATGGAGATGAGCACTGCCCCTAGAGCCAGAAACAACTGGCATGTATGTGAAGGGAACCTTTACCTTTACCTTTACATTCTGAAAAGAACTTATCCCCACTTTCTAAATATTTGCACTAGTTGCACTGATCTCTAAAAGTACAATCTTTCAAAAATGGAAGATCGATCCATCAGCCTAGGATCTGGATGAGCGGAACATGCTTCACTCAACCCGGCCAAGACTGAGTGGCTGTGCATATCGGCGCCTCGGCCCAATCAAGATTGTCCATCTTTGGCCATAGGGGAGAGGTGTTGCCCCTGTGGAGAGGGCGGAATCTGGGGTCCTCCTGGATGTGCGGCTCCAGGGGGCCTTTGCCCAGCTCCATCTTGTTCGACAGAGCCCTTTTTGGACCGAGACACCCTGCGCGGTCACTCATGCCCTTGTCACCTCTAGATTCGACTACTGCAACGCTCTCTATCTAGGACTGCCCTTGCATACCATCCAGAGATTGCAGCTGGTGCAGAATGCGGCGCTGGTGGTGATGGGAGTCACCCGGTTCTCCCATGTTACCCCCCTGTGCGGCCTGCATTGGCTACCAGTTAGCTCGGGTGAGATTCAAGGTTTTAGTTTTGACATACAAAGTCCTACATGACATGGGTCCTCAATATTTAAGGGCGTCTTCTGCCAATATCAAATACCGGCCGCCCTGTGCGAGCTCATAGGCAAGGACTCCTCGGGGTCCTGTCGGCGGGTCAATGCCGACTGGTGATTCCCCGGTGACGAGCCTACTCTGTCGTGGCCCCTGACCTCTGGAATCAACTACCCTTGGAGCTCCATCTGGCCCCTGACCTTCGCACCTTCTGCCATGAGTTAAAGACCTGGTTATTTGACCAACCCGAGCTGTGACCCCTCTTTGGGGGGTGGGATGGACCTTCTAATTTGTTTTATCCTATTGTTTTAATATTTGGGCTTGTAATCTAGTTTAATGGTTTTTTAAGTATTTATTGTTCTGTATTTTAGTGTGAGCCGCCCCGAGTCTTCGGAGATGGGGCGGCATACAAGTTCAAATATAAATAAAATAAATAAATAAAATCACCATTGCTCCAAAGTGTTTACAAAATGTTGGGATTATTCCAATTCATTTTCCCGGTCACTCTAAGCTTCTTAGAAACATCATATTGTAATAAGAAAATCTTTTAAATGATCTTCCTCCCCAAAAATCACCTCAGTCAAAAATAGCAGCAAGTCTCTCTAGTACCAATATCTGAAAACCTGGATTTTCACTAAAGTAGGGAAGAAACTCAATCAAAATGATAAAGACAGGAGAAGGGGGAAGAAGCAAAGTATTCAGATCATGTTCAAACAATACTCTTCTTTCCTAAAATTCCTGTCCTAGATCGAGAAGATAGTCATGGATCTCACCATTAGCATTTGGGTCTTCTTAATCCTTTTCTACTGGCCATGGGATTCAGAAACACGGAAATATGAAGCCATCCTTAAGGTGCCAAATGGAGGACGATGGGGTACTTGGAGAAAGATAATATTCTGTCCCAAAGGACATATTAATGGCGCACTGAAGGTATTTTGCTTCTCCCACCCTATTGCTCTTTTGGTTTATGGGCATGTTCCTCCAAAAACTGAATGGCCTAGGGTAACATCTTAAACAAAAGTTATGTGGGGACAAAGAGAGGAAGAAGAGAACCATGGAGTAGTGATAGAACAGAAATGTTTTTGCAAGCATAAGGGTGAAATTTTGAGTATCTTCTGTCAGTTCTACAGTAGGACCAGGTCAGGAAACTGACTCCACAAGAAAGCTAGAACTACACCAGAGGTGGTATTCAGCAGGTTTTGATCAGTTCTGGAGAACCGGTAGTGGGAATTTTGAGTAGATCAGAGAACCGGCAAATACCACCTCTGACTGGAGATTTTACAGTATCCTTCCCCTGACATGCTCACCAAGCCACGCCCACATAACCGGTAGTAAAAAAATTTGAATCCCACCACTGAACTACACATTATAGCAGGGGTGTCAAACTCGATTTCATTGAGGGTCGCATCAGGGTTGTGTTTGACCTTTGTGGGCTGGGAGGGGGCCAGGGGGGATGGCCAGGGTGGGCATGGCCAGCTCGATATCACTTATTGAGGTTCCATTTTCAGCCGCAACGGTCTCCTGCAACCCTCTGAGGTCTGTTTTCATTGGCAGACCACCACGAACTGGTCCTTGGCTGTTTCCAGGATGGACTCTTGGGCCAGATCTAAACACCCCGTGGACCAGATCCAGCCTGTGGGCCTTGAGTTTGAGACCTCTGCATTAGGTAGTCTTTGACTTACAGTCACAATTAGGACCAGAATTTCCATTACAAAGCAAGGTAGTTGTTAATGAGTCATGTCTGATTTTACAACTTTTTTGCCATGGTTGTTAAGTGAATCATGCCCTCATTAAGTGAATCCAAATTTCCCCATCGACTTTGCTTATTGGAAGTTGGCTGAGAAGGTTGCAAAAGATCATAACATAATCCCAGCATGTCACAACTGTCATAAATTCATGCTGATTGCCAAATGTCCAAAGTTTAATCAGCAACCATGGATTGCATCATGCATGGGAAAGCTATGACAATCATGATTGTAATGGTTTAAGTCGACGATTATCTGTATCATGTCTTCTTTTCCTTCCTTTTTATACTTGTGGAATCCAAGGGAATCAGTCTGAGTATTTATCAAATACTTTCCCACTTCCTTGGACTTAACATATGATTCTTCTTCCTCTGTTGCTGTCCTGATGACTTCTGGATGCCTTTGTCATGGGCTTGTCCAAGGTTTCTCACAATTAATAGGATCTTCAGGTATGTCGCTGGGAAAAAGTCCAATTGTGTGACTCTTGTATGTCAGAACAGGGAAAAAGTAAATGATCAATTATTCTGGTGTAGTACCATAGATGTAGCAGTGGTTTGTGCCGGACTTAGAGTAAAACCTGAGAGACCTGGGATCATCTATGTGACCATCAAAAATTGACACATAGTTTGATAAAGGTATGAAGATTTGGCTTCCATGGCATGGGCTGATAGTAAAAATTAGAATAACATTGAAAACAGTGCTATATCTTGTTAAGTTTGCATGAAGAGTCAGACGCGAAGAGCTTCAGTGAAGAGTTTATTAGTGACTACAGCTCGAATGGACCCAACTTGGCTGGGCTACGGCCAAGTGAGGGCTCACCCAGTGAGAGAGGAAATGTGTCTGCTGACATTTCCCCACTGGGACTTCCTGTGAAAGAAGACCCTGTTTGATTGTTAGAATCTGGTCTTTCCTCCCAACCCATCTCCAGCCCAATGTCAGCACCCAAGTCAGGTAGTGATGTACAATCTTCCACTTCTAAGGATGGATTTTGGCATTGTGACAGGTTTTGGAGTGGTTCCTGTCGTAATGGCTCGTTACACATGGGGTTGATTCTTGCTTGCTGATTTTCCTCCTGTTCCTCCCTTCCCCTAGAATTGACATCAGGTGAGGGAACTAGAGAGGAACAAGTGCAATGTTCCTGAGAGAACTTGGATCTAAGTTGATCAATGTGCCTGCTCCAGAGGAGTCCATCCTCTGTTTGCACCCTGTAAGAACGAGGGCCTGTGATCTGAGTGATCTCAGCAGGAATCCACAAAGGTTCACCCATAAGGTTCTTAGCATAAACAGAATCACCCACACTGAATGTGCGAACTTTGGAAGTGGAATCTAGTGGTGCGTTGGAGTGCGTAAGTGGGATGAAGGCGGTCAAGGGAAGACCTAAGTTTCCTATCCATCAACAACTCTGCTGGGGATAAGTTATTAGATGGGTTAGGAGTGATGTGCTGAACACTAAGAAGTTTTTCAACTTTCTCAGTGATGTCCCCAGGACCCAGTTGCTGAAGCTTCTCCTTGGTAAAACGTACCATGCGTTCAGCCCGCCATTAGCGAAGGGTGCCCAGGGGCAGTAAGGGCATGTCTGATACCTTGTTGTGCTAAATAGGATTCAAAGAGGTTGGATGTAAATTGAGGGCCATTGTCGGAGACAAGAACATCAGGTAACCCGTGGGTTACAAAAAGTTTTTTGAGCTGCTTGATGACAGCATCAGTTGTGGTGGATGCCATGGGGATTACCTCTAGCCATTTGGAATATGCATCTACTATAATAAGAAAGGTGTGCCCTCTGGTAGGGCCAGCAAAATCAATGTGAATCCTGGACCATGGGCCTGGATTCTGTGCAATGGTTCAGCAATGGTTGCCTTCTGAGGTAGGAACATGTGATAAAAGTTAATGAGTCCAAGGAAGGCTTGCAAATCTGTTTTGCATTTAGGTCTAGGGGCTTCTTTGATTGCTTGAACCTTGGCATCTGTAGGGTGGATGCCATGCTTGTCAATCATGTAGCCCAGGAACTCAACCTTGTCAGTTTTAAGAGTGCATTTTTCTTCCTTGACTTTTAACCCGCTTTCCTGAATCTGGTAAGGACTTCTCTGAGTCTTTCTTCTAACTGAGTGTCATTTTCAGCAGAGATTAACACATCATCAAAGTAAGGCACTACCCTGGCAGTCCTTGGAGCATTTTTCCATAAGGCTTTGAAGATGCCTGGTGCCACGCTTACTCCAAATTGTAACCTTTTACATTTGAAGGCACCTCTGTGAGTCACAATGGTTTGGGCCTCTGCAGTGGCATCATCAACTGTTAGTTGTTGATATGCCTGGGCCAGATCCAATTTGGCAAAGACTGTACCCCTGCCAAGTGAATGTTGGCAGGGGTACAGTCTTTGCCAAATGAGCCTTGGTAGCTCAGGCTGTTAATTGCCTGTACTTAAGTTCCAGCTGCCTACAACTGCTGTAGGCTTGAATCCCACCAGGCTCAAGGTTGACTCAGCCTTCCATCTTCTCAGGGTAGGTAAATTGAGGACCCAAGATTGTTGGGGGCAATTAGCTGACTTTGTAAAAAATGCCGCTTAGTAATAAGCAGGCATATACAATGGAATGAAGGCTATTGCTGAGCACACTGTGTCATATCCCAAAAATTGTAAGCCGCCCTGAGTCTCTGGAGAAGGGCGGCATATAAATGTAATTAAAAAAAAATGTAACAGATGATGCACCACTGGAACTGGCTATGCGCTTGCTGCAGCGCATGGTTCAGTGTCCCCTCATAGTCTCCACAGATTCTTACTGACCCATCAATCTTGACTGGTGTGACTATGGGAGTCTCCCATCTGGAGTGGTCAGTGGGCTCTAAAACCCCTTGAGCTATTAATTTGTCTAATTGTGCATCAATTTTTTCCTTTAAAGCAAATGGGACCCTTCTGGGCTTTAAACGAATTGGGGGCACCCTGGGATCTAGGTTGAAAGTGATAGGGGTCCCCATATACTTGCCCAATCCTTCGCTGAAGACCTCTGGAAACTCAGACTTCAAGGCCTCCTCCCATTCAGAGTTGCTCACGTGATTGATGCCAGTCACCTTGATGCCTAGTGGATTGAACCACTCAAGTCCCAGCAAGCTTGGGCGATCCTTGTCCACGATGGTCAGGGGCAAACGTTTGGTGTGGCCTTTAAACTTCATGTTGAATTCTCTTGTTCCAACTACTGGAATCTTGTTCCCTTGGTAGTCTTTAAGAGTCAGTGCTTGCTTCTGGAAATGTTTCTTCTGAATGTTGGGAAGTAGCCTGTGAATAGTGTCCCATGACACCATAGATAAATAGGAGCCTGAGTCCACTTCCATTTGGCAAGGCCTTCCTTCAATGAGTACCTTCACATGTACTTTTCTGCTTCTCAAGGTTGAAGAATGACCAATGGTGACTGTTTGATGAGTTTCATTCTTCCCATTTGCTTCTGAGTTGTGCCCCATTTTCTCACTGAAGTTGTTGGGCTTGAAATCTTTGTCAGGAAACTTTCTTCTGTGTGGAGGAGTTCTGGATGATTTGCAGACTCTTGCTAAATGACCTCTTTTTTACGAAGGCAGATGGTATCAAGAAACTTGCATTCAGTGTGGGGTGCCCCACAACCTCTGCAATAAAAGTCTTGCCTTTTCCTTCCCAGGTCTTTCTTTTTCTTTTCCATTCTGAGTCTATAAATTCCTTCCTCCACCTCACTACAGTCTGATTCAGAATCTATCTGCTCAATGAGTTGTTGTGGACTTTTCCACATCAGGATGGCTTGAGGCCTTGTTAATTTTCTTCATGGCTGCTGCTGAGGACTTAGTGGCTTCTGCTGAGGAGGCCTCTTCTATGGCCTCCTTTAACGTGATCTTAGGTTTTAATAATAATTTGCTCTGAAGCACCTTGTCTTTGAGGCCTAGAACAAACCGATCGCACATGGCCTCTTCTAAGTTGGTAAACTCACAAGCACCCCCAATGTCCCTTAAACTTGCCACAAAGTCGTTAACATTTTCGCTTTCCCCTTGATCCTGACTCGTGTGTCTTAATGAGGCACGATACTTGTGGGGCGTAATGGGCTCTTAAAAGCTTTTCTAAATCAGGCCATTCCATTACCTTCACGTCTGCAGCTCCTGCCAATGCCTTCACCATCTTGAAGACTGCGGACCACAGTGCGTGAAGACCGCCCTCTTCCGCTTCTCGGAGATGTCGGAGGTCGTTTCCTTCCAAATACATTTGGAAGCGATCCGCATACGATTCCCAGTCTTCTGCCACCGGATCGAACGGGGCTGGGGGGGTGTTCAGCGCAGCCATCTCGCTCTTCTGCTTGTCTTCCGTCGTTCTTCTCTTCAGGGGAATCCCATCCTCGTCGCCAGTGTTAAGTTTGCATGAAGAGTCAGACGCGAAGAGCTTCAGTGAAGAGTTTATTAGTGACTACAGCTCGAATGGACCCAACTTTGCTGGGCTACGGCTGCTACTTATAGCCAGCAGCCGTAGTTGCCAGCCAATCAGAGTGCAGGGTTTTCCCGCACTTTTTAAACCAATCCTATTTGACATTTTACAAGAACAATTCAAACTAAACCAATGACATTCAAACCTACATACATAACATATCTTATTTATCAACTTAGGTCCTGTGTCTCATGGCTCTTCTAGTATAAAAGCCAAATAATCTGCAAATGCCTGTAATTTATATTCTTCCATCCCTTTTATTTCCTTGTCTTTCCTAATATTTCTGTTTAACACTTCTAGAGTTCATACAAATAATAATGGCGACAAAGGACACCTTTGTCTTGTTCCCTTCTTAATGTTAATTTTTTCAGTCAGGTCTCCATTTACCATCACTTTTGCATATTGTTTGTAATATATTGTCTTAATCATTTTAATAAACCTTTCCCCAAAATCCATTTCTTCCATTTGTGTCAACATAAACTGCCAGTTCACATTATCAAATGCCTTTTGTACATCTAAAAAGATCAATGCCATTTGCTTTTCTGGATACGCTTCATAGTATTTCAGAGTATTCAGAATTATTCTCAAGTTGTTTTTTATTTGTCTCTTAGGTAAAAAGCCATTTTGATCTGAGTGTATAAATTTGTTTAAGAATCTCTTTAATCTCTCTGCCATTATTGAAGCAAATATTTTGTAATCTGAGTTTAATAATGATATTGGTCTATAGTTTTTAATCTGTTGTAAATAAGAGTCTTCTTTTGCTATGAGAGTGATATATGCCTCCATCCAGGAATTAGGCATTTTTGCCTCCATCAGTACTTCATTCAGCACCTCCAACATTATGTTGCTCAGGGAGTCCTGCAATGTTTTGTACAGTTCTGCTGGTAGGCCATCCAGTCCTGGTGTTTCCTGTTGTTTTGTCTTTTTATTGCTTCTGTTAGTTCCATCATTGTGATTCTTTCCTCTAGCACTGATTTAACTTCCTCTGGTACTTTGGGTAATTCTGCTCTTTTAAAGTATTCTTTAATTTCTCCTTCTCCAACTTGTTCTTGCTCTTATAATTTCTCATAGTATTTTTGCACTATTCTTTTTTTTAAATCTTCATTTCTATAGCAAAGATTCCCTTTATCATCTATTAGTTGAGAAATATGTTTCTGTTCCTTCTCTCTTTTTTAGCTTATATGCTAACTACCTTCCTGGTTTATTTGCATTTTCAAAGAAATTTTGTTTGGATCTCTTTATTTTTTGTGCTAAATCTGCTTTATCTGTTAATTCCATTTTGTGCTTTATTAATTTCATCTTATTTTGTATGTCCTTTCTTTGTGGCTTCTTTGCAATTCCTTCTCCAATTTTTTTATATTCTTCTTCTAAAGTCTTTTGTGTCTGCCTCTTTTCTCTATTTTTCTTTCCCACATAAGTTATAGTTAGTCCTCTTATGTAAGCCTTTGCTGTGTCCCATACATTTTGTAGTGAAGTCTCTACTTTTCTGTTTTCATTGAAGAATTTCAACTCTTTTCCCATATACCTTATACATTCTTTTTCTTTCAATATTAGGTTATTCATTGTCCACCTTGATCTCTTTTGTTGTCCCTTCCATATTACTTTTATTGGATTGTGGTCTGCCCAGGTATTTGTTTCAATACTTATTTCTTGTACATTAGAAATTAAGTACAATGTACAAATAACAAGAAAAAAGTCAAGGAAACAGTAGGTCTACTAAAGAGAGAGATGACCAAGAAGTAACAGGCAATAGAGAGAAAGCAGAACTGCTTAATTCATTCTTTGCATCAATCTTCATGCAAAAGAAACTATAGCCCAACTACCAAAAACTTAACTGTAAAAGACAGACTAACCACACTTACTAGAATTCCAAAAGATGGAGCAGATGCTTTCACTGTACACAAAACATGAGACAAGAAACAAAACAAAATATAACTTAGTCCTTACTAATAAGGGTCTACAAATGTATGAACACATAAAAGCATTTTCAGTCAATCAGAATAGAGCTGGAAGGGATCTATATTGTTGCAAAACAGTTGAGCTTTCTTTGCTGTAGGTACAAATTCACCTTTGTGTCACAATAATGTGTATATGATTTGAAAAAAAATATGGTTCATTCTTGATGTAGCGTGGTTGTAGGACTACCATCAGTATCAGACATGTCAGAAATTTCCACTGACATTTCCTTATTTTCCATCAGATGAAACCAAGCCATACAACATGGGCTGATGACACAGGAGGTCTCAACAGTATACGTCTTGAATGTACCGATGGGACAATAATTGAAACGAAGAGTGGACGGTAAATTGGACTTGTTTCATTTCTTTTGTTGACTTTGTTTTCTTGGAAATCAATAGGAAGAGCAGGTTAAAGGGTGGTCTTTTTAGAGTTTTATCTCTGCAATTTTAGTGTTAATTCGGCTTGATTGTTTAATCTGGTTTTAACTAATTTATTGTTGTGTGTTTTTATTTTGTAAGCGAGTCCTTTTGGAGAGGGTATATCGAATTAATAAATAAATAAATAAATAAATAAATAAAGGGAAATCATCTTTGCTGGTTGAAAAGCAAATGATACTAATTCCAAATCTTTCTGATTACTTTTGAGTCTTCCAATGATTATTTTATAGAGTCTAGGTCTTCACAGCTGCTATTTATGGGTGAAATAACTTCTGAGTAGTGTAAGAAAATGAATATCTGCCGAGGTTCAGACTGAACTTGGCAACAGTAGTCATATTCTTTTCTATTGCTTGTGAGGAGAACGGCCAGCACTGATAGTTAACTGTCACATAACTGACATGATAGCTTTCCTCTGTATTTAAATTGTTCAAGGAAATATCACAGAAGCATGGAGTTGAAAGACATTTCACGGGGCATCTATGTTTCCTTCTTGGGACAGAATCTGACAAAGCACTTTGGACAAATGCCTATTTAACTTCTGTTTTGAAGACTTCCAGTGAGAGAAAACTCAGTAACTTATGAGCCACATTTTTCTATTGGCTGATAACTCTTTCTCTAATAACTGAAGAACCTTATCTCTTTCTGATACTTTAAATCCAGTGGATCTTTCCTGTTCTATAGGATGCCAGAGAACAAATGCAGTTCCTCTATATGACAATGGTTTAGATTTTTTTTAACCTTGCTGTCATCTCTCCTCTCAATCTTTTCTGCAAGCTAAGCATAAATATTTTCTGTTCCTGTTCAAGAATGTCATCTGCATTTGATTCCAATAATGGGTTCCAGCTACTTTTCTGCTAAGACCACCTCACTTATTTGCAGAGGAAACCACAATGTTTTCTCTAACACCTATCCTCCCTGTATAAATATGTTAATATCTTCATCTTGGTTGTGCTTCATTTTCATTTACACTGAGTTTGGTAATATAAAACGTTACTGAGAGTGGTAGTAGGCTAGCTACTGCTGCATGATTAAAGGGAAGATAAACTTGTCACAATAGTGAAAAGTACATTTTTTCAGGCTTGCTCAGAAAAGATGGAAAGTTAGAAAAAATGCACATGCTCCCAGATGGATTCCTCATCCCCTGATGCAGGCCTCCCTCAGATATAGGCCTCTCACCTTCACATATGCAGCTATACCCAGAAAAGTTTATATACGTTCTGATCATTACATTGAGATTGAAAGTATTGGATACAGCTTTGATCCATATTTTCAGCCAAATCTTTGAAGTTAAACTTCAGAATATTTATGTTATTTATATTATGACATCAGGGGTGTCAAACTCAATTTCATTGAGGACACATCAGGATTGTGTTTGACCTCGGGGTGCTGTGGTGGATGTGGCCAGGGTGGGCATGCCCAGATTGACATCATTCGTGTTGGGGTACCTGTGATGGCCCAAGTGCTCTGCTAGTGAAAACGGGCTCCTGAGCTCCGTTTCACTGGCAGCATCTGGCTGATCTTTCGCTGTTTCCATGGCAGCCCCACAGGCCAGATTTAAGCCCATGGGCCTTGAGTTTGTCACCCCTGTTGTACATTATTATGTCTTAGATATTAGGAAGAATGGAACCACACGTGATTCATGTTATTTCTGCTTCTTGATGATTCACAGATTCTTGATCTTAACTCATTTTGAAATGAGAAATGTCTTTTTTTAATAGATGGGGAAATTGGACAGAATTTCAAGAATGCCCTATAAGCAACTTCGTTTCTTTTGCTCTCAACATGGTAGAAGATAAAGGACTACTTGATGATATGGCAGCTAAAATATCCAATTCAGATGTAAAGAAGGAACTGTACTAACTGGACTGTCACACTATGGGCAAAATTTTGGTCCATGGAGCAAATATTGCCGTGTTGGCTCCATATGTGGAATCCAGGCAAAACTGAGGAAGTCCAAGGCGGGAGATGATGCAACGCCCGTGATATGAAGTTCTTCTGCTGTGTTTGAACCAAAAGTCTTTGGCACCACTAAAGCACATCGGTCTGTGTTCTACTGGATTTGTTTGACATGAATCTGAACACAGCTAAACCTTTAACTAGGAGTTTTATGTGATTTAACAGTTCTGTTGCAAATAGCACGGTAAATTACATTAAAAATGAATTGTTTATTTTTTATCTTTACATATACATATGACTTCCATAAATGAAATAATTTTTCATGATTAGATTAAATAGATCTAAAAGTCCTGAAAAAGCTTGCAGATACAATCTCAGTGATTCTTTTAGCAATGTTTGACAACTCATGTTTAATCTAGGAAAAATATAAGACACACTTATTATGCACTCTAATATCAGAATTTAACTAATGTAATGTGAATTAATAGTATATGAATTATATGATATAAGTTACTAACTTAAACATTTATCTATTTATATTCTTACATTCTTAATCCTAAAATCAATCAATCAATCCACAGAGTTAGACTTACACACACTGTTTCAAATATCTAACGAATTCATTAAGATATTTCCCCCCATATAAATATGCATACAAAAATATATATCTAAGTATTTCCAGATATCTTAATCTCTTATTTGTACAAAAAATTAATTCTTAATAATGTTATAAAATTATTTCATTAAACACCTTCTCAATTAATTATTCTTATAATCAGTTAGTCTTTGATTGTCAATTAAACCTTTACTGTATAGCACAAGTTGTTCTACTCTATGTAGAACCAGCAGTCTCTGTTGTACCAGCCACTTCCGTTTTCTCTTCTTCTGCTCTTCTCTGTCCTTACAATGAAGGATAAGCAGGCAGTTCCTCAAGTTCCTTAGGCACCCACTCTCAGCCTCTTCCTCACTCTTCCTCTTCCTCAATCTGTCCACTTCTGTTCTTCTCAATTTGTCCACTTGTTCGATCTATTTGTTGGAATTAACTGGCTTGCGCAAATCCTTCACTTCCAAAAGCCACTATCACCACCGTCAAATCACTGTCTGATTGTCGAGCTCATGCCCGATTCTTTTGGAGACTGACTGTTCCACCTTTCACGATCTGTGATCTTTTCCTTTTCTGATAGCACTCTCTGTCATTCTCATTCCAGAAATCCACTCGATGCCACAGTTATCTGTTATCTGATTTCTTCCTTCCTCTTTCAATTGGGCTATTGCGACCTCAGGTCCACCACTGAAAAAATGACAGATGCTTACACATTGAATTAATGTGAGTGGAGGGTGACCAACTGTCGCAGCAGGTGGTCGCCCTCCACCTTGCTGCTCCTTGAGTTTCCCTACTTCACGAATCCCTCCAAGACTTGCGTGCCCTCAGGGAGCCTTCCAATGTGTAGATTTGGGGTTAAAAAACAGAGCCTGTTCTTCCTTCCCTGCACCGCTGCGATGTCCAACTCATGACAGATGGGTGACATGGCAGAATAACTGGAAGAATTATTAACATGGATGCAAAGCAGATTGAACAATCTATGTTCGAAACCTAAGTTGCTAATGGTTTCACATTGAACTTGAAGGAGCATCAAGTGGCTTCCTGTAAGGTTTTCTCCTAGGTCTAATACTGCTCAACATGTTTGTAAATAACATCAATGAATCCTTAGATAATAAGATTTTCCAACAGCGGACATGTTTGAGGACTGAATCAAGGTTCAAGGAAGATATTGATAAAATGCAACTATGTGTAGAAACCAGCAAGATGAATTTGAACAGGAAAACTTAATATACATTTTTATAGGAAAAATCAAAGTAATATTTATTTATTAAGAACATTTATATGACTGTTCAACTCACTCACAGTAGCTCCAGGCAGTTTATAGAATTACCCCTCCCCAAATACAAAACCCAATAAATCCTCCCTTCTCCCTCTCCAGTGACAATATCAGGCAAACCATTTGATGGATTCTGTATCACCCAGCTGCTCCCCAAAATTGATAAAGCAGCTTTGGGGAGCACCCAGCTGCTCCCCAAAGCTACTCCCCAAACATGGTAAACCATGTTTCCAGGGCTTTTTGAAAGAGTCTCAATGTGAGGGCCAATCTTATCTCTGTTTGGGTGATGTTCCATAGGTAGGGAAGATATATAATACAGGATGAAGGAAACCATGCTTGGCAAAAATGATTTGAGGTTCTGATTAAGAACAGAAGTCACAATCCTCCTTATGCTCTGTTGGTTTGTTCACTCCTAGAATATTGCATTCAGTTCTGGGTGCTGCATGTCTGGAAGAACATTGACAAACTGAATGTACCAAAGAAAGCAATTAAGATGTTAAGGGACTTCAGGAAACAGATATGAGGAAGGGTTGATATGAGCTATGTTTAGCTACAAAGAGAAAATTATGGGTCAACATAATAGTTGCCCTCAAGTATTTGAAGGGCTGAAATGCAGAAAATGTAGTGGCTTTATTTGATTTTAAGTTTTACCTCTGGACATTGTCTATTCCAATGTCCAGAGGTAAATGTTGTTGCTGTTCCTTATAATTAACAACTCATAGTTGTTTCACCACTATGTATCCTAATTCTCTTAGGAGCCTCTGGAGAGTGCCTCACCATGTGATTCTAGGCTCTTCATCATAGAGCCCAGGATTGAGACCACATATCAATCTCAAGATGTTCACGTTTAAATGTCAGCAGCAATATTTTAAACTGGGCCTTTAAATAAATTATAAAAGCAGTGGCATAATAAAAACAGATAATCTAAATTTTGTTCCACAGTCTTGAAACCACTTTTGTGATGTGGGAGCAACTCTTTAGGATTACAGTCACAACTACTGAAAATCCGAGGCATTACTTTCTGCCATTTTGAAAAGTATAAGAAAGAAAAGAGGAGGTAAGGAAAACTGGTCACTGCAATATTTTTTAAAAATAACCTTGACCAAGGAACAGCATTTGAGATATTTTAGAGCAGGGGTCGCCAACCTTTTGGACCTCAGGGACCACCAAACTCATAATTTTAAATCCCGTGGACCAGAGACTCTGGGAAAATTCCCCCCAAAAAAGTCTGCAGGAAAATTCCCCATCCTGTTTTCCTACTGATCAATCATTCTTATTTGGGATTGCAGGATACTGTCTCCAGCTCCATTCTCAGGGGGAGAGAGAGAGAGAGAGACTTTTGGCTTCATGCAAGGAAAACAGCAAAAGTCTTTCTTTCTCTCCCCCAAACTCCACCAGAAACGAGTCTTTGTAAGACTTGTCGTGCTAGTACAGCCTCTTGGAGCAGGATGCCTTTCAGGGTCCCAAAGACTCATTTCTGGCAGAGTTTGGGGAAGAGAAAGAAAGACTTTTGCTGCTTTCCTTGTGTGTAGCCAAAAGCAGAAGAAAGAAGTGGAAAGAAGCAGCCTGGTGGCCAGGTGAGGTGCGTAGGGTGAGTGGGGCAAGTTCCTCCCCTCCGCCCTTTCCCCCCTCCCCTCACTACCTCGTGTTGTTTGCAATGCAAGCGACACAAGATTTGTATTCCCACGGGCCATGTGGGCGGTGCAGCCTTGTATTCCCGTGCAGCCTGGATTAATTGCTTGGGGGGTGCTTTGGGGGGGGTGACATTTCTCTGCAGACCACCAAAATTTTCTTGCAGACCACTGGTTGGCAACCACTGTTTTAGAATAGCACCTTTTCACATTGGGGTAAATTATTAGGTGTCTATTTTTTGAAAAAAATAGTTTGGTAAAATTGAACATTTGAGTTTGGAGAACAAAGAGAAAATTCTGAGAGGATGGCTGAGGAAACATCTGGTGATGTCCATAGGAGTTTAGGAACTAAGGTAGGGAATCTAATGACTGAAGTTTGATCTAAAGAAAATGATGCAGAAAAACAAAGTGCTTGAGGAAGATCCAAGAGAATAGGTTTGCATATTAATTACTCTTGTTGACTCAGCTAGTTTCCAAACAAATAGTAGAAAAAACATAAAGCTGTAGAAGTCTCAAATGTGCTTTTTAAAGAGGCAACTGGACTTTTGTTTTTCTTTGAAGATGGTTCACTTCTCATCCAAGAAGCTTCTTCAGCTCTGACTGGATGGTGGGAATGGAAGGATTTATATTCCTTGCGGACAGCTGGTCATTTGCATTCTTTTAGTGGGTAATCAAGGTCACCTGAGCATTTATCTATGTTATCAGGGTCACCTGAATGGTGCAAATTGGTGTGGACCCTTCTTGGAACTGTTGAAAGGACTGTGTTGTAGATTGGAGATAGATGATGTCAACAGTGGTGTCCCCCAAGGCAGCGTTCTAGGACCAACTCTCTTCATACTCTACATAAATGACCTCTGTGATCATATTAAGAGTAACTGTGTTCTTTTCACTGATGATGTAAAGCTATTCAACACCACTGATAATACTGCCACCCTTCAAAAAGACCTCGACTATGTGTCAGAATGGTCAAACAAATGGCAACTTCAAATCTCAACAAATAAATGCTCTGTCTTACATACTGGCAAAAAAATCAGAAAATAAAATACAAGCTGAATTGTCAAGACCTTGTTGATGACCCAAACTTTGTCATGGACCTTGGAGTACTCATCTCAAATGATCTAAGTGCTAGAGCCCACTGTAACTACATAGCCAAAGGTCTGTCATGTTAATTACTTCAGTGTGGTTTGTGTTTTTTTTTTATTTCTACTTTATCTGTATTTTGGGTTCAGACTGCATTTCTTCCCTTTGTAGACTGTTTTTGGAAGAGTTTGATCTCCCACCAAGGATAATTGTACATTGGGGGCCAAGTTGGAGGCAATAAAGGGAATTTATCTACTTTGGTGACTTTGTTATTTTTGTGCCATGCCCCAGGTCATCACAGGGAGATCAAATAGATTCCTAACCAACAAGGCTGACAACTTTGTCATCCAAAAGATAGATGAGTGAACCAGAGGAAAAGCTATACTGGACTTAATTCTTAGTAATAGGGAAGAAGTGATAGAAGGAATTGAAGTTGCTGGGACTTGGGGAGAGTGACCACATCATATTGGAATTCAACATAATGCAAACACAAGCAATAGAATATAATCCAACCAGTACCTTAAACTTTAAAAGAGCTGATTTTAGCAAATTCAAAGAGAGCTTAAGAAAGATTCCATGATGAAAATCCTAAAAGGAAAGCAACTCAAGCAGCTCAAGCAGCATGGGAAACTCTGAAAAATATGATCATAAGAGCCCAGTCCAGCACAATACCACTGAAAAAGAAAAGCAAGAAATCTATTAAAAAACCAGCATGGGTGCACAAAGATCTCTCTGATAAATTGAAAGAAAAAAAGGACAATTACAAAACATGGAAAGAGGGACACATAACTAAGGCAGAATATCAGCAGATAGCCCAGATCAGCAAAGATGAAGTCAGGAAACCAAAGGCTCAGAATGAACAAAGACTCACAACAAAAGCCAAAGAAGACAATACAAAAACCCCAGTTTCTTTCAATGTACAAATAACAAGAAAAAAGTCAAGGAAACAGTAGGTTTACTAAAGAGAGAGATGACAAGGAAGTAACAGGCAGTAGAGAGAAAGCAGAACTGTTTAATTCATTCTTTGTATCAATCTTCACGCAAAAAGAAACTATAGCCCAACTACCAAAAACTTAACTGTAAAGACAGACTAACCCAGGGGTGGGATTCAAATTTTTTAACAACTGATTCTGCTTGGTGTGTGTGGCTTGGTGGTCATGTGACTGGGTGAGTTTGACTAGGTGGTCACATGACTGGATTGGGCATGGCTATGTGGTCATGAGACTGGGTGGGTCAAAAGAGAGAAACTCACTTTGACAATGCTCTTGGAACAGGGGGTTGGACTAGATGACTTCTGAGGTCCCTTCCAGCCCTGGATTGCTGTGCATTTCAAAGCATCTTCTGAAGCTGCATCTAGTGCCAGGGTTAGTGGTCATTCCTCTTCTTTTTCTCTCTCTCTCTCCCTCCCTCCGTCCATCCACCCATGTCTCATTCACTTTCCTTTCCTCTTTCTCCCCTCCCTCCTTTTCTTTCTCCCATCCCTCCCTCTTTCTTTTTCTTCTTCCTTTTAAGAGAAAGAAAGAAAGAAAGAAAGAAAGAAAGAAAGAAAGAAAGAAAGAGCACTACTATGCATCTCTATGCTATTCATGGTATATTTTCAGCTGGAACCTTGTTCTACTTAAACTTTTTACAACACCCATATATTTAAAGCCATTAAATATCTTGGATTAATCTTGAAACTTTTTGCATATTTGTACTTAAACAGAAATAATTTTGTTTTAACACACATGGCTTCAATTCCAAAGCTACTTTTATGAAGACCAAGTCATGAAATGGAGATTGGAAACAAAGCAAAGGTTAACCTTCTCATTCTTTCTAACCCTTTCTAAATGGCAAGTAGAAGTGAGTCATTCTACTTGCCATTTTATTACCAAGAATTTACCACCAACTTCAAATTAAAGAGTTGCCTTCCAACAACAAAAACACAAGTTTGCAAATTGCCTGAATAGTAACACAGCACATAATTTTGTATGTTAAATATCAAACCACAAAGTGGAAGAGGGAAAATATTTGTGAGAAATATTTACTCTGTTTTTTGCTTGTCGAATTTAAAAGACAGAAGAACAGTGACACCCCTAAACTCTGCTGAAGATCTTATCTAGCCTGGTAATGAAACATTCAGAAACCAACCCATAAGCTTGAAGAACAAACATTCACCCTCATCCTACACCTGAGCTACAGATATTCACCACTATTGCAAAATGAGATAACTTTGTGAAAGAGTAGGAGGACAAGGCCTGGTTGTTCCATTAAGTGTGAAAAAGAAGAGATATGCCTATATTCAGTGTCAGAGTCCCTGTACTTGCTATGGCAAAAAAAATTGGGGTGGGGGAATCTCAAACATACCCAGCTTTTGTTTCCCTTGATGTTGTCTCTGGAGAACTTATTAATCAAGGAAAAAAACCCACACAGCGGTCTGGCCATCTAATTTACTCTTTGGAACTAAGAGGATTGTGGGTTTATCTTTCTTTTAACAGGTTCTAAGGTGATGAGAGAGCAATCTGTTGCAATGTAAGTATTCCCTGGAGCAGGTAAAGAAATGGGCCACTTAAGGAAGAGCTAAGTGAGGTACCGGAAGCATGCAGACCATGGTAACTGGAATTCTTTTCTATCCCTAATAGTATTATTAAGGATAATTATTAAGGGTGAGGGAGGATGGCTTAAAACAGAGTTGATAAAATGTTGAAGCTGCTGTTCCACTATTTCTTTCTTGGGAAATATTTGGATTTTTTGTCTCTGTAGTTTCTGGCTGAATCTGGACCATTTTTGAACCTGATGTTTCCCCCTAACACACACAATGTTTGGTCCTAGTTAGGAGACTAGAATTGGAATGGGCATGTAATAATAACAACAGCAGCAGCAGCAACAACAACAACAACAGTAAGATTCTCTATTTGAGAAGTATGCATGACTTTTTGTAAGATGGGGAGAAAATGTGACGTTTATATGAAATTTCACACTTATGTGAAGTCAAGTGAATTGCAAACAGACTCTGTTGAAAATGAAAATGAAATGAAAAGGTTAAATTGCTCTGGGACTTCAGAATCCAGACAGATAGACAACTGCCACATAACACCCTGGACTTAACAGTTGTCGATAAGAAAGACAAAAAAATCTGGATAGTGGATGTGGCAGTGCCTAGAGACAGCAGAATAGAAGAGAAAGAATTGGAGAAGATAACAAAATACAAAGACCTACAAATAGAAATAGAACAACTATGGCAAAGGTAAGCAAGGGTAGTACCAATAGTAATAGGCACCTTGGGTGCAGTCCCAAAACAACTGGAGCACCACTTGAACACCACAGGCATTGACAAATTTGCCACCAGTCAATTGCAGAAGGCAGCTTTACTTGGAACAGCTTCCATCCTATGGCAATATCTGTAACACCATCAAACATCCGGATTTACCTATCCCAGGTCCTTGGTGAGGATTCGATAGGTAGACAAAAATGCCAAACCCAGTCTGAACATCTGGCTGACTGTGCGATGAATAATAATATGATTCTCTATTTGAGAAGTATGCATGACTTTTTGTAAGATGGGGAGAAAATGTGACGTTTATATGAAATTTCACACTTATGTGAAGTCAAGTGAATCGCAAACAGACTCTGTTGAGGGAAATATGAGATATAAGAAGGTCAACAGCAAACAATCCCTTTGGTGATGATGTTTTATCTGCTTCTGACACATGGAAATATCTTTCCTTAAATAATTATCCCTTTCTAAGCATTCCAAAGCACTGCTTTGTGAAGTTTGATAGCTGTGTGCTCTTCAAAGTTCTGCAAAGCTGCTCTTGCAGCCCATCAGTTATGCATAGACAGCACATTCTCTGGGACTGCTCCTTAAGGATGAAGCAGCCTTAAGGATGAAGCAGTTTTGAGGCAAAGAACTTGGTTTGCGTTTTGGAATGTGTCCTTTCATATGCTTTGCATAGTCCTAGAAAAAACTTCTTGTTAGGGTTTTGGTGGTGCATTTGACTGTTTAAACCAAGGCTCTTCAACTTTGGCAACTTTAAGCCTGGCGGACTTCAACTCCCAGAATTCCTCAGCCATCTTTGCTGGGTGTTACTCCACCAGGCTTAAAGTTGCCAAGGTTGGAGACCTCTGGTTTAAAGAGTTTCATAAGTATGTTTTCCTTGTCATGTAAGCTCCATTAAATGCAGTAAAAGACATGGGGACCATACCACATGTCACTGTTGATATGTTCTTTGGTCTCATCCTTTACATGTTCACTCCAGGCAGTATTATTAATCTAATCTTGGATATTATGGTACGGTTTCCAACAACTTAAAAACTAAGGCTGAAATGTCATGATATTAACACATCTCATCAATTTCTGTAGAAACCTGTAAGAATTCAGTACAAAATTAAGTTTGCAATATACCCCTCCCTACCAAAAAAACCTTCATGATATTTTAGCACTCTTTGTGAAATTAAGAAACTGGTCATTCAGAGACCAGATAGATTTATTAATATAATTACTCTGAAATTAAGATCTTGTGTAATCTGCAAATTAAGCATGAATTGCTAAGGGACATAGATTAAGTATGGACAACTACAATGAAATCTGGTCTGAAACAATGATGTAAAAATTTATATCTATTTGTACAAATGTGAGAAGCCCATAAGAAGGGCAAGGAAAGTTACACACAGAGAGACCTTGTTTTGCTGTGCTTTCATTTTTCCTTTTGCTATTGCTTTGTAATATATATTGTATATTATATAATATCTATTAATTATTATCATTATTTAGTCATGACTGGGAACCATGCAAAACTGAGATACAAAATACTTGTTTATAAATTATAAGTTGTATGTGCAGTTATGGCCTTTTGCAAACCTTCCAACAAGTCAGTCATTAGGAAAATCCTGAAGGTGAAATCATGCTTTCCTTTATCTTACTCAATCAAGATAATTAATCATTAATCATTAATTTCCTTTACTATCAAGTTCATGATTACTAACAAATTCTCTTCTTTCCTCAAAGTTGTCCACTCTGAAAAGAAGTAGTCTTTTCCATCAGTGCAAAGCGTTATTTCCATGAACCATAAACAACATGTGAAATTACCTGGACATTAAAGAATCCAACCAACTCTCTTCTAATGTCACCTGAAGTATCCATTACACATTTATCCATTATCACATTAAACAAAGTGAAGCACACGCTCACAGAACCAGTTGTTAAACCAGCTGCAGCCCACCACTGTATTTATTCATATGTTTATGGTTTTGTTTTAATGTCGTAAAGCCATCCAAAACTGCCTTGCAGCGAGGTGGACAGCAAACAAATTTAATGTCAGCTTTGCGAGGCAGAAGAAGCACATCCAGAAGTACTAACTCTGATTTTATTGTAAGTTAACAGAATCTTGCAAGTCAGAAAGTAGATCTCCTTTACAGGCCAAGAAACTAGGATCTTTGGGGATCCCCAGGAGAACTCAGGCAGTGATGGGATTCAAATTTTTTTTACTACCGGTTCTGTGGGCGTGGCTTGGTGGGTGTGGCAGGGGAAGGATACTGTAAAATCTCCAGTCAGAGGTGGTATTTGCCGGTTTTCCGAACTACTCAAAATTTCCACTCAGAACCTCTGGACTCAGGATACCCTTTAAGAAACTCTGGACTAGACTAATGTAGTAGACTTAGTCATGCCACCAGTCAGCATTCCTTATTAATTGAAGGAACGGGACTAGCTATTGTGCTACATGCATTACCAGACCCTAGTTTACACTAGGATGCTCATGGTATTCTATGCACGCTACAAACTGTAGATTACCTTGCAAACCCATCTACCACTCCCCAACTTCCCATCAGTCAGGAGGCACACATAGTCTACTAACAACTTCAAGGTGTTAAATTTAAATTTATGTTTAACTTAATGTAAAGCAAATCAATTAATATGACTGCCCCTTTGTACTTTATATTTTGTTCTTCCATATTGATAGTTCAAACTGAACGGCATCTTTTAGGGCATATTTATTTATTTATTTATTATATTATTTGGACTTGTATGCCACCCCATCTCCGAAGACTCAGGGTGGCTCACAACTAAAAACAGCAACAATAAATAATTAAAAAGAGATTAAACTAATTCACAAGCCCCAAAATTACAAAACAAGAATTTACAATAATTAAAATAATTTAAAAACCCATCCCCCCCTCAGGGCGGGGTCACAGCCCGGATTGGTCGAACAACCAGATCTTCAAATCATGGTGGAAGGTGCGGAGGTCAGGGGCCAGGTGGAGCCCCAGGGGCAGTTGGTTCCAGGGGTCAGGGGCAGACAGAATAGGCTCGTCGCTGGGGGACCGCCAGCCGGCATTGACTTGCCGATGGGACCCCAAGGAGTCCTTGCCTATGTGCTCGCACAGGGTGGTTGGCACTCGATATCGCAGGAGTCGCTCCCTTAGATATTGAGGACCCATGTCATAAAGGACTTTGTATGTTAAAACCAAAACCTTGAATCTTACCCAGAGTGCAACCGGCAACCGATGCAGGCCGCGCAGGAGGGGGGTAATATGGGAGAATCGGGAAACTCCCATCACCACCTGCGCTGCCGCATTCTGCACCAGCTGCAGTCTCTGGATGGTATGCAAGGGCAGTCCTAAATAGAGAGCATTGCAGTAGTCGAGTCTAGAGGTAACAAGGGCATGAGTGACTGTGTGCAGGGCATCTCAGTCCAGGAATGGGCAAAGCTGACGAACAAGGCGGACCTGGGCAAAGGACCCCCTGGCAACAGCCCCCACCTGCTCCTCCAACCGGAGCCGTACATCCAGGAGGACCCCCAGATTCCACACCCTATCCACAGGGGGCAACACCTCTCCCCCTATGGTCAAAAATAGATGTTCCTGACTGGGCCGAGATGGCGGTATGCACAACCACTCAGTCTTGGCTGGGTTGAGTCGAAGCATGTTCCCGCTCATCCAAATCCGTACCGCATCCAAACACCGGGTCATCAGGGAGAGGGCATCACTGATCTGGTTCAGGGTAGAGATGTACAGCTGGGTGTCATCCGTGTACTGATGGAATCTCACCCCGAAACCATGGATGATCTCACCCAGCGGCTTCATGTAGATGTTAAATAAAAGAGGGGAGAGGACCAACCCCTGAGGGACCCCACAAGAGAGCACCTTCGGGGTCGATCTCTGCCCCCCTGCCAACACCGATTGCAACCACCCCGAGATGTAGGAGGTGAACCACCAAAGGACAGTGCCCCCCACTCCCAACCCCCCAAGGCATCGCAAAAGGATACCACGGTCGATGGTATCGAAAGCCCGCTGAGAGATCTAATAGGACCAGGACAGAGGAAAAACCCCTGTCCTGAGCCCTCCAGAGATCATCCATCAGCGCGACCAATGCCATCTCCGTGCTGAAGCCGGGTCAGAAGCCCGATTGGTACGGATCCAGGTAGTCCACTTCATCCAGGAAGAGTGGAAACTGCCGAGCCACCACACTCTCAACAACCTTCGCCAAAAAGCGAAGGTTGGAGCCTGGACAAAAGTTGTCTAACACGGTCGGGTCCAGGGCAGGCTTCTTCAGGAGGGGTCTCACCACCGCCTCCTTCAAGGCGGAGGGAAAAACACCCTCTCTCAGCGAAGTGTTGACAACTGCCCAGAGCCAACCGCAGGTGGCCTCCCTGGTGGCATAAGCTAGCCAGGAAGGAAACGGGTCCAACAAACATGTGGTGGAACTCAGGCGCCACATAGTCCTGTTCACTTCATCCTCAGAAACAAGATCGAACTCATCCCAGGTCACACTGGCCAGACTACTTGTACCCAGTTCCTCAGACCACTGCAAATCGGAGGACAATCCGCTCCAAATCCGGGCGATCTTGTCTGACAGATATTGACCAAATTCCTCAGCCCTTCCCCGCAATGGGTCCACCCCCTCCACCATATGAAGGAGAGAGCAGGTAGCCCAAAACAGGGCGGCTGGGCAGTTATCTGCAGACGCTATGAGAGTGGAGAGATAGGACCTTCTCACGGCTCTCATAGCTACCAGGTAAGTCCTAATATGGGCTCTTAGCTGGGCTCGGTCGGATTGGGAGCGGGTGGACCTCCACCTGCTCTCTGAACCCCTCCGACGATGCTTCATCTCCTGGAGCTCCTCGGTATACCAGGGAGCCAACCGGGATCCATGGCATGTGAGGGGACGCATGGGGACAACTCTGTCAAGGGCATCTAAGGTGGCCTGTTGCCAAGTGGCTGCCAGCTCCTTGGCAGAGCTGTGGGCCAGGGAAGAGGGAAAGAACCCCAGTTCCGCCTGGAACCTCTCAGGGTCCATCAGGCGTCTGGGGCGGAACCATCTCGGTGGCTCCTCATCCCAGCAGTGGGGGGCAGCTTGTTGGAAGACCAGCTGTAGGAGATAGTGATCAGACCATGGAACAGGCAGTGCCGTAAAAGTGGCCTGCCCTCTGTCACTACGCCACCGTTCTGAGACAAAAATCAGGTCGAGAGTGTTTCCCCCCTCATGAGTAGGGCCTTGAATCAATTGGGTCAGGCCCATGGTGTCCATGGAAGCCATGAATTCCTGGGCCAAACCTGATGCCCCCCCCCGAGGGAAGGCAGATTGAAGTCCCCCAGGACTATAAGCCCCGGGAGCTCCATCGACACCCCCGAGAGGACATCAAGAAACCCAGGAAGGGCCGCTGCTACACAGCTGGGGGAAAGGTATGTCAGCAGCAAGCCCACCTGACCATTGGGCTGCCACCTCAAGAGGAGGGTAGCACTCCCACCTATCTCTGGAACAGTGACCTCCCTTGGAAACAGGGTCTCCCGAATAACCACAGCCACCCCACTACCCCTCCCCTGGGCCCGTGGCTGGTGCAAAACTTGAAAACCTGGGGGGCATAGATCAACCAGAGGGACTCCTCCCTCTGGCCCCAACCAGGTCTCAGTGATACAAGCCAGGTCCGCAGCCTCCTCCTCAATGACCTCATGGAGGAGGGAAGACTTATTAGCCATGGACCTGGCATTAAAATACACCAGTTTGAGCCCAGGGGTCCCAGTTCCTGTGCCCCTAGGGAGGAGGCCATAGGGTCAGAGCACTTCACTGCCCAAAGATGGTGGGTACGCACTCCCGGCACATGATATGGCCGTATGCCTCAATGTCCCCTGCCAATCCCAACCACCCTGGGAATCGCAGTCCCCACCTCACACCCCGGGGCCCCGCCGCCCCAACCCCCACTGCCACACACCAGGCTGTAGCCCACATCCCCGGAGTCCTTACCCACCCTCCTCCCTAACCTTCTTAAAAATATAATTAAAAATTTAGCTAAAGGGGCCCTAGTGACCCTCTTTTCCTTTTTATTAGAGCCCCAACCCCGCCCCATCCCACTGCCATGCCATCTCTCCGGTTTCCATAACCCATCCTCGAGGTAGGCCGAAGATAATACAAAAGGGCAGACCCGAGAGGGAGGGAGTCCCCCTTTCCTAAGTTATCTAGTTGCTATGTGAGTTCTAGGGTTGTAAGTTGTATATCCTTGTCTGAAAGCTTGAAAGAATGGTTTCCCAAAACCTCACACAATGTCAGGCTCACTCAGCATGCTAAAGCCAAAACTGGGTTAACAAAACACAATTGTTGCTTGTATATAACATACTGTGACACCATTTCCCTCAATGGTTATATCATGGCTTAATGTCCACATTTGTACAACAGAGTAATCCTGCTACCAGATCTCACAACATATTGAACTACAAAGAATTTTATTATGTTTTAGCACATCATACAATTCCTGTCAAAGAGTTCATGGCAGAAAGATAATTTAAAGGAGAGGTTTTCTGTAATGGAACACTAGGTAAAAATTAAAATGTTTTCATATTTTAAGCCAGGCTGAATCTCTGAAATTCAGCTGGGTAAAACATGATTAAATAATTAACACTATTCATCTGAAGTGCTCCACTGACACCATTTCTTGTTTTAATGCTTCTTGCTCTTAAGGCCTGAAAATATTTTTAAATTGTACGTTTCATATAAATCAGCCTTATACTGTATTGTTATTTTAAATGCACTTTTGAAAGACTTCTAAATTGCCATGTTACTGGATTAGTGGGAATTTAATCAAAGTGGAAGCATTTAGGCCATTTGGGAGTTTTCTATCCTAAACATGTAGCTTTTCTTTTATATTTCCCCAAACAGAGTAGATTAGTTAGCACAGATCTTTAGTAAGAAGCAAGCCAGCTACCACCTTTTATTGTATTTGTTTTTAAGCAAATCGTTTTTATAATAGATGTTAAATGATACAATACAGAGATAATTTTTAAAAAATTGCAGACTTGTGGTTTTGAGTGGAATTCCTTGTTGATTTTACCAGGCCACTACAACATAACAGGGCCGGGGTATTTGCAGGAGACCCTGCTGCCAGCAATGGCCTCCCAACGTCCCGTGCACTCCCACAGGCAGGGCCTCCTTGGGGTGCCATCGGCCCAACAATGTCAGTTGGCGACCTCTAGGGGTAGGGCCTCCTCTGTGGGAGCACCCACCCTATGGAATCAGCTGCCCCTGGTGGCCCCTGATCTCCAATCCTCTGTCGTGGCCTGAAAACATGGCTTTTCCAACTTGCCTACCTGGACTAACGGAGGGGATGGGATTTTAGTCATAGTTTTTATTAATTTTAATTGGTTATTGGGATTTCGAATTTAATTGTTTTTTAATATTTGTATTACATTTTTTATCATTGTGAGCCGCCCTGAGTCCTTCGGGAGATAGGGCGGCATAGAAATCCCATTAAATAAATAAATAAATAAATAAATAAATAAATAAATAAATAAATAAAAACAGATTTTTAAGAATTGCAGCAAATTACTAAATCATAGCTGATCCTTTTCAAATGTTGAAAAACTCTGGTTCCTCACACACACTTTCCCCACACACTTCTACCAAAGGTGGTATTCAGCAGTTCTGGAAAACCAGTAGCAGAAATTTTGAGTAGTTCAGAGAACTGGCAAATACCACTTCTGACTGGCCCCGCCCCCATCTATTCTCTGCCTCTCGAGTCCCAGCTGATCAGCTGGGTCTTCTTTTGTTCCCTGCACAGGAGAACGGAGCTGGAAAGCAGGTTAGTGGGGTGGGGAGGTAATGGGGATGTTGCAGTAATTTTCCCCCAGGAGTGGGGAGGGAATGGAGATTTTACAGTATCCTTCCCCTGCCATGCCCACCAAGCCATGCCCACCATGCCATGCCCACCAAGCCACACCATGCCCATCAAGCCACGCCTTGCCCACCAAGCCATGCCTACCGAACCGGTAGTAACATTTTTTAAAACCCACCACTGACGTCTACTATAGATAAAACTCACAACACAAAAAGGTAATCCTGATTAGTGGATGTTTTCTTTCTCAGTGGATGCCAGTGATACACACAAACACACAGAGCGCTTTTCTCACTCAGCAGAGCTCAAGGAAAAGACCTCTAATGGAATCTCCCAGCATGGGAAACTTGTTTTTTTTTAAAATTACATTTATATGCTGCCCTTGTCCGAAAACTCAGGGCGGCTTACAATTTTTTGGGATACAACCCAGTGTGCTCAGCAATAGCCTTCATTCCATTGTATATGCCTGCTTATTACTAAGCGGCATTTTTACAAAGTCAGCTTATTGCCCCCAACAATCTTGGGTCCTCAATTTACCTACCCCGAGAGGATGGAAGGCTGAGTCAACCTTGAGCCTGGTGGGATTCGAGCCTACAGTAATTGTAGGCAGCTGGAACTTAAATGCAGGCATTTAACAGCCTGAGCCACCAAGGCTCTTTTGTTGCTATATATCATTTCATAAGCTCAAATGCCCCACCTGCAATGCTGATTGGACCCTACTGAAGAACGAAAGCTTTTGCTTGGTGTTTCAAGCAAATTGGCATCACCCTTTCCTATCCTCTTGATGGGAATGCTTTTAATTTCCCAAAGGAATGCAATACATGCAATACATGAAAACTGTTTACAATGAGGGACTACAACTTATTTATTCCTCTTTCTATGAAGGAAAACAAAAGGGCCTCTTTTTAGTTTATGGAGTCTTGGAAACTCAAGATTCAGGCAGTAAACTCAGCAACTGGCAAGTTTAATTTTAAAAAATAAATAAAGGAAAACATACACTGATTATCTGGCACGCTCAACGCTCAACTCTTGGCTGGCTTGTGCAGAGTAGTTTTTGTCTGAAATTGCCTTCTGCAAGGTCCAGCATCACAAAGCATCCCATACCATTTAAAAAAAAACTAAGTAGGCAAGGATTATAGGGATTATATATTGCTTTTGAAGGGCATTATTGCTGAGTGAAAAAATGGAACGGAGAATGATATGGCAAAGCTCCATCTCTCTCTATCTTCCTCTCTCTTTTTCTCCCTCTCTCTCTCTTTCTCTCCCTCCCTCCCTCCCTCCCTCCCTCTCTTTCTCACTAGCTGTTCATCTAGACTGCAAAAGCTTGGTTCAAAAGTGTGGTTCTGATATGGGCCTTTCTAGAACCTTATTGTTTCCCCGGTCTCCTGGTTACTAAACATAAATTGATGCATCTCTTTGTTGGTATTTCATCAAAATAAATCTTAAATGGATCCCATTCCATACAATACATGCCCCTAGAATGTTGTAGGTGAGAGGGATCTGATTTCTACACCCATCCTGCCTCTCATCTTCTGTTTGATCTTCACCCATTCCTTTGTTAGCATATTGCTTATTCAAACAATGCTTATTTATAGTTAATAATTACTGTGATAACTTCTCTTTATAGAAATGATATATTTAGAAGGAATGTTCTTCTAACATTTAGAAGCAATGTTCTAAAGGAAATATGAGATTCCACAGGTGCAATTTTCAGATTGTCAAGAGGCACAACAGTAAGTGTGGTCCAACTTTTTGAACAGGCAGAGCAGAACCTTGTGTTCCCTGTTGCAGATTTCATTTTAATTATTGCATGTGAACACTTTTAATGAACTGAGATCCCAGGTCTTTCTGAAGCCAAAGAACAGGACTGTAAAATAAATTGCACAGGGAACAATGCTTGGAAAGTTGCAGTAGAATGACTGAGACAGAGTCAGCTTTCATGAAAAAAATATATATGGCAAGATGAATATAGTTCTAAAGGGAGAATGGAAACACTCTGCCACATTCTGTTCAGCCAGTGCTCCTCACAAACACAGATTTCTTTCAAATGAAAATGATATTTTCAAAGCCCTTTGTCAGGACTGCAAAATATGAGGAATACTTTCCCCCCCCCAACATGGAAATCCTGATAAATACAAGATACCAAACAGACATTCATTTTTATTTTTAAAAAGTTGCACAATAAACCAAGAGTCCTGTTTAATATGACTCACTGGATCAGAGGTGGTATTCAGTAGATTCTGACCAGTTCTGAAGAACCAGTTGCAGAAATTTTGAGTAGTTCAGAGAACCAGCACATACCACCTCTGACTGGAGATTTTACAGTATCCTTCCCCTGCCATGCCCTCCAAGCCAAACAGTAAAAAAATTGAATCCCACCACTGCACTGGATGAAATAGCCTGGAAAAAAATGATGGATTGGGTCCAACACTGTTCTATGGAATGTCACCAAGAGTGAGGAATTTGAGTCTGGAATTATTTCTCACAATAGTATTTCAAAACAAACAGAGACAACTTGAGATTCTTTCTTCAGAATGAAGCAGTGATGCTGCCATTGTGGGATGGGGTGGAGAATGAGATCTGCAGGTTAAAATATCAACTCTACTTCATGGAAGGGCTTGCCTTGTGCAGTTGGCATCAGATACCTAGTTTGATCTAGTGATTAAGGCTGGCTCATATATAAGTGACTGTCCACTAGGAATCCAAAATCCCTCTTGCAGTTTACTCTTTGAACCATGTTTGACCTAGTCTTTACCTGTACATTTGGTTTTTCTTGCCTAAGTGTAAAACCTTACTTTTTTTCTCTATTGAATTTTATTTTTCTTATTTATTTTTTTAAATTCATATTTATATGCCGCCCTTCTCTGGAGTCTCAGGGCAGCTTACAATTTTTGGAGCGCAACCCAATGCGCTCAGCAATAGCCTTCATTCCATTGTATATGCCTGCTTATTACTAAGCGGCATTTTTACAAAGTCAGCTTATTGCCCACAACAATCTTGGGTCCTTCATTTACCTACCTCGAGAGGATGGAAGGCTGAGTCAACCTTGAGCCTGGTGGGATTCGAGCCTGCACTAATTGCAGGCAGCTGGAATTAAGTGCTAGGCATTTAACAACCTGCACCACCAAGGCTATTTTGTTAGATAGGACCCAGTGTTCAATCTGTCAAGATCCATGAGGATCTTAAGCTTACCTTCTGGGGTGTTGACTACTCCTGACAGCTTGATGTCATCTGCAAATTTTGATGAGTTCCACTTCTATACCCTCATCTAGATTGTTTATGAAGATTTGGAAGAGTACTATGCCTAAAAGTGAACCTTGGGATACCTCACTACTTATTTCCCTATATGTGGATGCAGTTCCATTAAGGACTATTCATTGAGTGCAGTTTGTCAGTTAGTTACAAATCCAACTGGTGGTGATGCTGTCTATCCCACATTTTTCTATCTTCCCAAGAAGTAGACTGTTATCTACTTTGTCAAATACCTTACTGAAATCCAATTATACTATGTACGCAGCATTTTGCTGGTCCACTAATTTAGTCATTTTGTCAAAAATGACATAAAATTTGTTTGGCGTGATCTGTTTTTGACAAGCTCACATTGGTTTCTGGTTATAACTTTGCTTGTTTCTAGGTGTTCAAAATTATTATTTCTTACAGTTACTATTCATTCATACTGTTTTCACAGTTAAAGTGAGTACTACCTAGCAATGGAAAATTCCATTAGTATTGTGGTCTTCCTGATCATCTCCTGCTATCTCAGGGATGGAGGGGCAAAGTCATATGACCATATCATCTCTGTGGAAAATGGAGGACCCTGGGGCTATTGGGGAAGAAAAGAATTTTGTCCACAGGGCCATGCTTCTGGGTTTGTATTGAAGGTAAATACAAATTCTTTATTTGTTATTACTGGACCAATTTTTTCCTCAAATAGTTTTCTGGTGAACAACAAATACCTCCTATTATCACCAAAGCTCCTATCAAACTCTCTATGGTTCTCAGATGCTTATACATTCATTAATGCTTTTGAATAGTTTTAGAACTTGAGAAATATACATTAATATTACTTAGGTGTCAGTGAAGGGAAGCTAGAGTAACTAGGGTCATTAACTGGAGAAGAGCCTAATACTGGGAATGATTGAGGGCAAAAGAAGAAAGGGATGGCAGAGAATGAGGTGGCTGGATGGAGTCACTGAAGCAGTCAGCATGAACTTAAATGGACTCCGGAGAGTGGTAGAGGACAGGAAGGCCTGGAGGAACATTGTCCATGGGGTCGCGATAGGTCGGACATGACTTTGTAACTAACAACAACAGGGTCAATAAATCAAAAGCTAGAAAGGTGCATAAGTTTAGTCCTAAGAAGATAAGGCTGAGGGAGGATATGGTAGCATTTTTCATACATTGAAAGGACATTATGCAGACGATGGTCAAGTACTGTTCTGTGCCAGGGTGGAGGAAATTAAACAATGGCTTTAACAGGAAGGCAAAATTGGTTTGAATCTATGGCTGGCATCCTTTGCACAGGCTGGGGATTGATTAGTATTCTAGTATTAGATTCTTTATTGTTCTGATATATTCCTAGCTGGCACTTGAGAATTTTCTTGGTGATATGACAGGTCATTTTGCCATATGTCTTGTTGCCATTTGATCACAGAGACAATGAAGTGTAGGAAGTGATCTGAGAGATGGTCACTGCTTCCATGAATGAGTGGGATTTCTACTATCTTGAAGGAGCCAGTGATGCACCCATTCTTGAAGAACCCAATTCTCAACCTGACTGCTGGACAATATATACTGAAATCCAGTTTTCCCTTCGTAGAGTAGAATTTAGAGAAGGTAGTAGAGCAAAAACAGCAAAAAAAAATCTTGGAGGAGCTTCAGAGCTGGCTGAAGGATAGAAACAGCATTAATCACTTCATCTAGACGGATGGAAAAACCGGGGCTTCCTAGTCCTAGTCCTATTAAGCTTTCAGTTGCATTTGTTATCATTAGCCATCTTTCTGGACTATCTACAAGAGTGGGAAATAGGGAGGTGCTGTTTTACAGTGATTCTACTTCTTCACGAACAAGTTGATGAGCACCTCAATTATGAATTCAGCTATGACTTCCTTTACTGCTGCTATGTGAGATGTCACATACCTGGGATTTTTTTTTACAACAACAACAATAACTTTATTATAGTCACAGACCAGCAATAGACAAAATTATCATGGTTTACAATAGTGTTAAAGGATATTACTAGTACTACTACTAATAATGAAATGTCTAATGAAGAAAAGGACCAGGGGAGACATGATAGCAGTCTTCCAATAGTTGAGGGGCTGCCACAGAGAGGAAGGGGTTAAGCTATTTTCCAAAGCACCTGTAGGCCAGACAAGGAATAATGGTGTCAGGGTTGTGAATGGTGTCAACTCATAAAACATTTTGTATACACATTTTATAGTTGACAAATGGATGGAAACTGAACATGGAGAGATTTAACCTGGAAATAAGGAGAAACTTTCTGACAGTGAGAACAATCAACCAATGGAACAGCTTGCCCTCAGAAGTTGTGGGAGTGCCATCACTTGAGACTTTCAAGAGGAGATTGGACTGCCATTTGTCAGAAATGGTTTAGGGTCTCCCGCTTGGGTGGGGGGGTTGGACTAGATGACCTATAAGGTCCCTTCCAACTCTGATTATCTGTTAACTTCACCTGAAATATATGGTATTTTAGTATGTATTAGTATGGGTCTTCCCCTTGGTTACATGATGGGAGAGCAGGTAAGTATGTGTGTAAATATAGATTCTCTAAAAATTGTTAGAGATATCTACAAGAAATTGGTGCAGTAAACATCTTTAATTCTGTAATTGAACTTTCCTTGTCATAGCAGCTGCACAGAATTTTTCTACTGCATGTGTGATAGGCAGGTTTGAGTCCTGGAGGAGACTCAACATAAAAATTGTTTGCCCTCCCTGGTAATCTCTCTAATAAGAGGAGAATATGCATTGACCTAAAAACTCTGTATAACTCACAGTGCAATAAAACATGTGTGATATCTTCAACTTCTCCTTTACCACATATACATACTTGTTCTGCTATTTGGGTCTTGTTATACTTGTTATACTAGACACTTGTTATTGATTAACATCTTTATCAAAACATTGAAAAAAGTTATTTGTTGCTGACCGAAAAAATAGTTGAATAGTTTCAGGGTTGAAATGAAGTGTTCTTTGTGCTCTCTGAGCTTTGATGTTTTTATGCTGACATTTCATTACCCAAACTAGGTAATAACATCAGTGCTAGTAGAGAATGGGGTTTGCTCTCAATTTATATTCTAGTGGCTTGCCCTGTCAGTGTTGGTGGGAGCAGCCTTGGTGGTTTTTTGTTTGGGTTGTTTACTGTTAGCTTTTTTGGCAGTTTTTTGATTGGGCTATTACTTACTTCTTAATTGCTGGTCTGTATTAATCTTGGTGTTAAACTATGTACATCTGGATGTTGATTGCTGGTGGGGAGGTGCTTTGATATTTTGTTTCCTTTTTGGCTTGTTGATTGTCTCTTTTGCATGGTATGTAGATGTTGTTTATGTCTATGTGCTGATGGCTGATTTGTCTGAATGCCAGGCTTCCAGGAATTCTCTAGCACTTTCGAATTGGTTTGGTCTAGGATGCTCAAGTTTCCCAATTGAAACTATGATTAAGTACAGTATGTCCTTATGTTGTGAAAATTAAAGAGTTTTTATCATGTTTTCTGACTGCTATTTGGTGTTAATGGATGTATTCTGCATCGATTTGGTTGTCTACTAATTCAGCTATAAGAACCTTTGCTATGTGGATGATACATTTTTACCCCATAAATTGCAATAGTTGCCCTTACTTGTTGTTTGATGGCTATGATGGTTTGGATGGAACAAATAAATTAATAATAATAAAAAACCCTAACCAACTAACAATACTCTAGCATCAAAACTGTTAGGTTTTTTTAATTGGCTCTTGTGGTAGTCTTGGGTGGAATCACACTTGGGTGGAATGACATACAGGTAGATCCAACTTTGAGATTTCTGGATTCAAAGATTCTTCGTTATCAGCAGATAGAGGCTATGGCCAGGAGATGTTTTTTGAGAATGTTTAAGAGTAATATAAATTTTACCCATTAGGTTTTAGGGAATATCACACATTTCAATATTTTAATTGGAAAAATGAATAAAAAATTGTGTCTCTGAAAATCAGTGGCTGTGATACGAAGTATTATGGACATGACTTGGGGATATTTCAAAGGCTTCAGATTAATCTTGGCCATCTTCTGCTGAAGGACCACACAAAACCCATTTCTCTGTAGGATTTTGCAAAAGCAAATTAAATTAAAAATAAAATAGAACTTTGTACAGAGCCTTTGCACAGAGCCTACCCCCTAGAGAAAAGGACAATTTTCTCTAAGGGATCTCCAGAGTCTGCTTTAATATGGGTAATATCATGATCATTTTTAAAAGAATTGTCTTAAAGTATGCTAGTTGTTTTGATCCATTTCCCCCCTCTTTTCTGCACTAGGTTGAGCCATATCAAGGTGGCACAGTTCATCAGGATGATACATCCCTGAATGGCATTCGCCTGTTCTGTGATGATAAGAAATTTATTTCATCTATTGTTGGGAAGTAAGTAGCATCTTAGCTTATGTATCGGAGACAAATTCCTATTCTATTCTATTCTATTCTATTCTATTCTATTCTATTCTATTCTACTACTCTACTCTACTCTACTCTACTCTACTCTACTCTACTCCACTCTAGTTTCTGAACTACCAACATCACTGTTTAAACTTATGTATAATCCGGTATGTCGTGCAGCCCTATTACCAATGTTAGTCAGGAATTGGTTAAGTTAAACTAGAGAGCATCCCAGTTATGTCAAACACATCACTGAGCTGGGTTAGGCATTCAGGTCAACCACAGTCCCTAGGCTTAGAACAATCTTCCACAGGTTCTTTCTATATTGTGGGGGCCACAGCTCCCAGAATTCCTTCTAACCAACCAATGACCATTCAGCTGGACAGTTCTAATAGTCAGAATCCTGGCACATCTGTCATATATTAAATTGGGGAGGATTGTCTTACAAAACAATAAATCTGGAAGTATGGCTTTCTCTTCAGCATCTTGATATGAAGAGTTATTGCTCTCTAACTATTTGAGATCATGTACTAGAATGAAAACTACCTAATATTTCACTCCTCTTAAAATTGTAATATTCAGAATGGAAGCATATAAAAAATGAATTGGAACCTTATATCCGGATCACGGTATCATTTTAAGCAAAATGAGGCTCCTTTGTTTTTTTGAAGTAGTACATTGAATTAATTGAAAATAAATTTTTTAATGCAGAGGAGATGGTTATTTTGTCACCCCAGCAAACTCTCTTCTTGCAAAAATAATACCTTTTTTCAGTTCTTATTCAATTAATTTGCTTTAAACATTCTTTAAAGAATTTCAGTGAAATTCTTGTGGAATACGAGTAGACTGCCACTCCTCTGGTTTGTCATGCCTTCACTGCTAACAAAGCAGGGATGCTAATTCTTCTCTCCTAGAAAAAATTGCCCTGGTCAATTTCTCTGCCCACAAATTTGCTGGATGACTTAAGAAACCCATTTCTTTTCAGCTCTGAATAACACTTCAACAATTTACAAGAATCTCAGATGTGTGTTATTTTATCTTCTCTTTAGATTTCATATCTGCACTCCTCACAGACAGATAACTTGCAAAGAAGCAAAAGTAGAAATAAATGCTCAGCTCCTGTGAGTAGCTGATGGACTTGAATAGGAAGAGTCATTAAAAAAAATACTTACAGCCACTGGAATCTGTGATTAAGAATAGATGATCACAGTTCCCTTAACTTTGAATCTTCTGTGTTTTACAATAAAAATTCATGCCCAGCTGAATTTTTTTTTTTGAATCACCACTACATTAAATATATTATCTTGACTAGTCCCTTCTGAAGTTTCTGTTGTCCACTTCTGGATAAACTGCTCAAGCTAATAGTAATGCTTTCTTTTGCAGATGGGGTGCCTGGTCTGATATACAGTATTGCAGAGGACGGTCGAAACTTGTGGCTTTCTCTCTAAGAGTGGAACGACCCGTGGGGCCATCAGATGATACAGCAGCCAACAATATTCAGTTCAAGTGCAGTAATAATGATATATTGGTAGGCAATTCCCATGAGTGGGGTAAATTTGGTCCATGGAGTGCCTCCTGTGGTCCTGGAGCTTATATATGTGGACTTCAGACAAAAGTGGAGATAGTACAAGGAATGGAGGATGACACGGCACTGAATGATGTGAGGTTTTTCTGCTGTAGTTAACTGTAAGGCAGATGCCAATATAATGTGCCCTTTGTCAGGTAGCTTTATTGAACTTATTTCTATTTATTAGATGTATGCTCCCCTTGTCTTCTAGGAGTTCAAATTCAGGCACCCACAATGATGAAAGCTCACATCATAAATTTGGGCTAGTCACATTCTCTGTCTAATTTACTTCAGAGAACATGGTTTTGGGGAGAAATTGAAGAGAAAATGCATTGCTCACTGCTTTGAACTCCTAGAACAGAGGTGTCAATCTCGTTTTCATTGAGGGCCGCATCAGGGTTGTGTTTGACCTTGTAGGGGGCAGGTTGGGTTTGGCCAGCTCAATGTCACTCATGTCGGGGCGCCTGTGGTGGCCCAAGCACTTTGCTAGTGAAAACAGAGCTCAGGAGGGCTGTGATCCTCCTGAGCTCCATTTTCACTGGCAGAGGCATCACAGGTCAGTCCTTTGTTGTTTCCAGGATGGCCCCACAGGCCAGATCTAAACACCCCGTGGGCCAAATGTGGCCCACGGGCCTTGAGTTTGACACCCCTGTCCTAGAAGAAGGTAGAATAATAAATCTAACTGATAAACAAACAAATATTGAGAACCAATTTGATCTAGTTTTAAGGCACCAGACTGGAAACCAGGCCATAGTGAGTTCTAGCATGAAGCTGACTAGGATACTTTGGGCCAGTCACACTCTCTCAGCCCCACAACATCAGGCTTGAGTGACAAACGTGTCAATCAATTCCAGTTGCAAACAATGGATCGACACTATATATAGATATCCTGACAATTAATTTCCAGCCCCTTGGGTCTGAGTTTAAGAGATAAATTTAGGCTTGAGTAAAACAGTGCTCCCAAGTCCCTTATCTTTTCCTCTAGAAGCAAATTGTAACTCTTCACTAATATAACCAAAGGCAATGCCGTATTTCTGTCTCCATTTCTATCAAATGAAAATAAAACTTCCTTTTTTCTGCAATGTCTCAGCCCTTCATTTTCAAAGGCTTACTTTCAATTTCTTGGCCATGCTGGAATCCCATCTGTTGTAGCTCCTTGTTGAGTAGTGAGTGATCCTTGGGCCTGTCTCACTAAGTGGACATGCTGTGGAAGTCTGTGGAGATGGCCTTGAAGAAAGAATGCAATTACCATTGTATACAGTAGTGGAATTCCATTTCTTTTACTACTGGTTCTATGGGTGTGACCTGTGGGCGTGGCCTGGTGGGCATGTGACTGGGTGGGTGTGGCCAACTCCACATCACTCATGTCAAGGGGCACCTTACCTCGCCTGGCTTGCCTGGCCTCCTGAATTCTGGCCTCCTGAACTCTTTGTTTATTTTTATTTATTTATTTGATTTGTCAATCACTTACAAGATAATAGGTATAAGTATAAACATAGTTATGAATACATGAAATGGATACATATAAGAAAAATAAAAAGAATCAATAGGACAGGGACAGTAGGCATGTTGGTGCACTTATACGTGCCCCCTACAGACCTCTTAGGAAAGCGGTGAGGTCAATAGTAGACAGTCTAAGGTTAAAGTTTTTGGGGTTTGGGGAAGAAACCACAGAGTCAGGTAGAGTATTCCAGACATTGACCACTCTGTTGCTGAAGTCGTATTTCCTGCAATCAATTTTATTAATTTTATTAATATGTCTATTAATATGCTACTGCACATATGCACCACATGTGCAGCCCCAGGACATCCGCCCACCCTCCCGGAGTGCTGCTGCCCCTCTCAGCCCAAGTGCAGTGGCTCCATCTCTCCCAAGGCCTGCCTGCCCACCTGCTGGCTGGCCTGACCCAGAAGTGGTGTGTCCCCCGTCATGGGCTGGATGCAGGCAGCAGGACCCACGTGGGTACTAGTGTTAAGCTAAATTGCAAAGGAAGTCAAACAAATTCAGTTTTAATTCACTCCTCACCTTGAAGAAGATGTGGCTCCAAGAAGACATAGTGAACATAATTGGACATAAATGGTTTCCATTATAAAATTTTTACTGCCTCAAACATTATTAAACTTTATAAATTGCATTACAAGCTGGGATGACCAAAGACCACTCTGAAAACTTATTGTGGAATATTACTCTTCAAAAGCTCTTCAAGAGCTTTGGTGGCTCAGGCTGTTAAATGCCTGCTCTTAAGATCCAGCTGCCTACAATTACTGTAGGCTCGAATCCCACCAGGCTCAAGGTTGACTCAGCCTTCCATCCTCTCGAGGTAGGTAAATGAAGGACCCAAGATTGTTGTGGGCAATAAGCTGACTTTGTAAAAATGCCGCTTAGTAATAAGCAGGCATATACAATGGAATGAAGGCTATTGCTGAGCACATTGGGTTGTGCTCCAAAAATTGTAAGCCGCCCTGAGTCTTCGGAGAAGGGCGGCATATAAATGTAATTTAAAAAAAAAAAAAGATGATCCATGACGATAATGAATTTTCACTACAGGAACCTGAGACTATTACTTTTCAAGTAAAATTTCCAGTGAAACCTCAGTAACTGCTTATTTAAATATTGGCAGCTTACAAATAAATTGGCTTCTTTGTAAAATACATTTTTTTGAAATATGTTTTTTCTACTTATTTATTTATTTTATTTATTAATTTTGTCAAGCATGATTTTGATAATATATATAAATATAAACATAATTACTAATAATGATTATTAATGAAATAGATACAAATAAAAGGGAACATTAAGACAGAGATGGTAGCCATGTTGGTGCACTTATGCATACCCCCTACAGACCTCTTAGGAAAGAGGTGAGGTCAATAGTAGACAGTCTAAGGTTAAAGTGTTTGGGGTTAGTGGAAGAAACCACAGAGTCAGGTAGAGTATTCCAGGTATTGACCGTCCTGTTGCTGAAGTCATATTTCCTGCAATAGAGTTTTGTGTGGTTTACCTTGAGTTTGTGTCTATTGTGTGCTCATGTATTATTGAAGCTGAAGTAGTCATTGATGGGTAGGACATTGTAATGGATAATTTTACATACTACACTTAAGTCAGACTGAAGGTGGCATAGTTCTAAGTTAACTAAGCCTAAAATTTCAAGTCTGAAGACATAGGCATAATCCATAATTGCTGGAGTAATTTTTTTAAAATAAATACTTCTGTGTCAAACAATATTTTTTGGAATTATAAACTTTATGTCAATTTTAGGATGCAACCTTTGGTTATAAAAGTTTGGTCCTTGCCATCTTCCAGAAAGAAACTCCATCACATTTTTTTTTTGGATTCAGAAGCCTTTCCTGTCACATCAAACTTTCTGTATATTACAACAGTTTTTAGAAAGAACATTAGCCTCCCTCTTTGTAAGAAAAGAGGTAAGCAGAAGTTCCACAGAGATACTGCAACGAAGACTGACCTTGAACACATAAAATTATGAAATCTGGGTAATCAGACAACATTATCAGGGACAGTTAAACAGCTGGGTGTCAGGTTGACAGAATAGGTTCTGAATATACTTTACACACACACACACACACACACACACACACACACAAGCTTCCCACAATCAAAATCAATGGGGAAACCTGCAGGAAATTAGAAGTTGATCCAATCCCACTGCTTTTTTGCCCACTGATGTTTATTCTGTTTATCTGTTTCGGTAAGTAAATATTGAGTTATGATTAGGTCACAGGGTTGCCTAATATATAGTACGTTAAGCTGAACATACACAACCTACTACCATAACCACTGCCAATCTTTGCTTGTTGAAGTACAATGTTGTGGTTCGCTGGCAGCAGGTGCAGAAGGCTGAGGTCTCAGAGAGCGAGGACTCTGATGAGGGGGTCTGCGTGTGATGCAGGGATGGAGCCAGGACCATCAGGGAGTGGAATGCTGCCTTTGGAGATTGTGGAAGCTGGCAGCAGTGATGAAGAGGTCCCCGAGGAGCCTGTGCCCAGTGCGCATGCGTGCAGGGCTGCTCAAAGGAAAGAGCAGCTGCAGCAGCACAGGCAACTTGGGAGTAAGGCTGCAAGGTAATGGCCCCTCCCTTAAGAGATAAAAGCCAGCTGAGAAACCAGAGTTCTTTGCAGGAAGCAAAGAGGTTTTTGCACTCAAGCCTTGTGGACGTTCGGAATATCTTGGCTGGTATTTGAAGACTCTTTGTCTTTGAAATATTTCTTAGTAACTTTATCTAGTGTTCTTGGCAGCCTTGCACAACCTTGGCAAGGCTTGTTCTTATCAGAGACAATTAGTTTGAAACAGTCTTTTAACCGCGAAGGAACAGAATTCATAAAGAATCATTAAAAGGTTTTGCTGTTACCTCTGTTTTGTGTTTGTTTCCTTGGAACAAGGTTTGGGTCACAACATGCAGCCATCAGGTGCATCAACAACTTGGCTGAACATAACATATGGCCATAGCCATATTGGACAATGTGATTTTTTATATTTTAATTGGTTTTATATGTCGCCCTTCTCCCCAAAGGGACTCAGGGCAGTTTACAGGGCATTAAAAAACATACAATACAAATATTAAAATAAAATTAAACTCAGTTAAGCCCCACCCATATCAAATTTTAAAAATTTAAGAACAATGGTTAAAATCGATAATTCCAATCAAAAAATTTAAAGTATCTCATGGGGATAGAGCGGCTTGCTTAAACAGCCATGTTTTAAGGGCGCGGTGAAAGGCTCTCAGGTCAGGGACAATCTGGATCTCTACCGGTAGCTCTTTGCAGAGGGCAGGGGCAGCCACAGAGAAGGCCCTCCCCCTGGGGGCCGCCAGCCAACATTGTTTGGCCGACGGCACCCAGAGGAGGCCAACTCTGTGGGCCCGCACTGGTTGGTGGGAGGTTGTCATCGGCAGTAGGTGGTCTTGCAAGTATCCTGGGCCTAAGCCATGGAGCGCTTTAAAGATCATAACCATCACCTTGAATCGTACCTGGAAGACCACCAGTAGCCAGTGCAAGCCGCGCAGGAGAGGTGTTACATGGGCATGCCGAGGCCTCCCATAAATAACCCGTGCAGCCGCATTCTGCACCAGTTGGAGCCTCCGGGTGCTCTTCAAGGGGAGCCCCATGTAGAGAGCATTACAGTAGTCCAACTGTGGTGAGTAACTGGTGAGGTGACAAGGGCATGAGTGACCGTGCGTAGGGCATCCTGGTCTAGAAAGGGGCGCAACCGGTAAATCAGGCAGACCTGATAAAAAAACCCCCTGGGGATGGCCAAAAGATGGTCCTCTAAAGACAGCCGTACGTCCAGGAGGACACCCAAGTTGCGGGCCTTCTCCGATGGGGTCAAGATCTCACCCCCAATCGTCAATGATGGAACAACTTGACCAAACCGGGACGCCAGAAACCACATTTTAAAGTTTAACTGACCATAATATCAGTTAATAAAAGGACACATTCCACTCCTAGTGGAATCAGGCTTGTAGTCATGTTGGGATAAGCAGCTGATAGTTCCTCATTTTCAGAAGTTTCAATGCAACATGTTCTTTTGTTATTTATGTTTAAGGATTTGAGTTATATTTCAATTTATCCCAAAGTGGGCTTGTGTCAATTTGTAAGCAACTAAGACCCTGATTAGGTTGCAATGATATACAAATCAATCAATTAATACATAAAAATAAAAATTCAAAGCCAATGAAAGGCATGGGATTGGAAGAGAGATCTTTTTATGTAAGTGTTTAAAGAACAGAAAAGTAGTAATTTGGATAAGTGATTATTTGTAGGTTTTGTCTATCAAGAAAACTTTTGTAAGCTCATTATCCACATATCATAAAAAAACCCAAAACATACATCATCAATTTTTGTTGGTTTTTACTTAGTGCTGGCCCACCTATAGTTTATTTTCTTTAATATTTCAGTATTCTCTATAGTGAAATGCAGAGCAATGAGCACATCAGGAAAGAGTAAAGGTTGGAGATAGATTTGCTGTGGTCCACAAAATATTAGTAGTTATTTTTGGACTGCCCAGGAATAATCAAATCTCCACCCATGTCTCTGCTGCTAATTCAGAGAGACCATTGCACAACAGTGCCTGAGAATCAGCTTTATTAATCCAGTGCATCCCCTTCTGAAATCAGTAGCAGTAAACTAAGGATCAGTCATCTCCTCCCCCATTCCTGATCACAAGAAAATAAAATAGGACTTGAAAGTCAGTTACTCACAGATTTGGCCCATAGGGTGCTTAGATCTGGCCTGTGAGCTGCCCTGGAAACAGTGAAGGCCAGCCCACAGTGCCACAATGATGGTATTCAATTTTTTTCCTACTGGTTCTGTGGGCGTGGCTTAGTGGGGGAGGATCATGTGACTGAGTGGGTGTGTCCAACTTGCTGTCACTCATGCCCATGCCCACTCTAGTCACATGACCCCCACCAAGCCACACCCACAGAAGTGATAGCAAAAAAATTTGCATTTCTACTTATCTACCTATTTTCTGCCCAGGCAGGCCTGGCCTAATCTGTCAAAGGCCTGGCCTAATCCTGCATGCCGCCCGCTCTCCCTTCACCAGTCACATGCATCACCCTGTTTTCCCTCTTTCAGAGGCCCCATCCCTTAATCTCCCCGTTTCTTCCCCCACGACCGCCTCTTTCATCGTCCCACAGCCGTGACCTTACCTTCCTCCCACGGCTGGCTGCCAGGGAAGGCAAGCCAAGGCAGAGCCATTGTTGTCACTGGGCTCCTCGCCAGCCACATCTCACCCTTGTCACAAGATGCCTGCAGCTGCCACATGCTTTTTTCGGTGCAGTTGGACTCCAACCGCACCAAAAAAAAGATGCAGTGGCTGTAGGCTTCTTGCAGTGAATATTACCGACCTCTGGTTTTGCTCCACTTCTCCAATGCACCACTGCGTTCTAGGCTCTGGCTGCACAGTATTACCTCATTGCTTGCTGCGCAGCTCCACTCGGACTTGCCTAAGCCCTCCGGTGCAGCGGCCTTAATGGGGTGGACCTGCATGGATTTTGCCACTTCTTTGCTGGCCGGAACTGCGCCAGAAGTGGCGGCTGGAGACTTCTCCTGCCAGCAAAGAGGTGGTGGCTGTAGGCTTCTTGATGGGGAGGTGGGGACATGGTGAGACTCAGCTGGGAGTCAAAAGGCAGCTCCTGAACCCTTTTTGGTTCCCCCTCCATGTCAAAATACCTTAAAGGGACAGCTTGGGCAGCTGCCTTCTGAGGAACAGTGGACTGAAGGGAAGGGAGGTAGAAAAGTTCACCCAAGTCTTCTCCTTCTTGGGCATACACAGAGCATGTGCAATGCATCTCATGGTGCTGCAGGAACTCGCCTATGTGCCATCTCTTCACAGAAGGTCTTGGCCTCATGTGTGCACATGTGAGATCCCGGGACCTTCTACTAGGAGATGGCGCATGGGTTACTAGCTTGGTTCCGGCTGGCAAAGCAGCAGCAGCTGGGACTCACCACCCCGTTCTTTGCGCCGGGGTGCACCCCATTGCCTGCTGTGCCAGAGCGGAAGTTCTTGCCCAGGTAATTCCCTCCGGAGCAGCAGGCAATGGGGTAAACGTGCATGGCTGGTATGAAGAACAGAGCGGTGATGGTGGTGGGACTGAAGCTCTTTTTTGGTGCATTCAAAAAGTGGAGGCCGGTAGTTTTTGCACAAGAAGTCTGCAGCCGCTGCCTCTTTTTTTTCAGTGCAAGAAATCTCCAGCTCTTCCGGCTGGCAAAGAGGCAACAGCTGGGAGGCTTCTTGCACAAAAAAAGAGGCAACTGCTTCAGGCATCTTGCAACAAGGGGGGTGAGATGTGGGCTGGTGGGGAGCCCAGCAGCTCTCAGCCCTGGCTTGCCTTCCCTGGCAGCCAGCTGGAGGAGGAAGGTAAAGTCATGGCCATGGATGACGAAAGAGGTGGTCATAGGGGAGGATGTGAGGAGATTAAGGGCTGAGACCTCTGAAGGAGGGGAAACTGGGCAATGTGTTACGCTTAAGGGAGAGCAGGTGGTGAGTGGTCGGTGGCTCTGGGGCAAAGCTGGAGCCGGGCAATCATGCATTCCCTGAACCGGTCAAGGCAAACAGAGCCTCCAGAGCCTTGGGGAATAGTGTGTCTCTGGGACCCCAGCCCCCGATCCAAGGTGAAAGGTGAGCAGGCAGTATGCATTGCTTACATTAGGTGAACTGAGCTGACCAGGCATCGGCAAGGCAACTGGCGAGGTGATTAGCTGGGCCACATGGTGGAGGCAACATATATAGGGCGGGGGTGAGCGGAGCGAGCATCGAGCAGCTGGAAAAGGTGAATGAGCATTGAGCAGCTAGAAAGGGTGAGTGAGCGATGACCGGATGACCAGGTTAGGGGCGTGGCTAGCCAAAGTTGCTACTGGTTCGGTGACCCAGGCCAATTCGTTGCTACCAGTTCTAGTGAACTGGTGCAAACCGGCTGAATACCACCACTGCTCTGCCAGCAAAAACAGAGCTTGGGAGGCCCACGGGGGGCACTTCTACAAAGTACAGAAGGTCCAGTGTCATTCAAGGTTTGATTTCCAGCTCTAAGTCAGGAGTGGAGGAAGAAGTCTTTTTAGAAGAAAGAAGGTTATTTTTAGAAAACATTTCAGGAGAGGCAATTCCCTGCCAGAATAAGGTTGTTGTTTTTTTTAAATCCCCCCAAAGAATTGACATTAAGCTTCATTCTTAGCCAAGCAAAGGCATCATGAAGCTAAATTAATTTCCTCTTATTCTGCAGAGAGTAGGTGGAGTGATAAAACAATTCAGGAAAAACTGTATATTCATTTGTGAAATCTACCTGAGGAATCTCTGTGTCCTACAGGATTTTTTATGGTGGACTGGAAAAGGATATGTTGTATGGCTATAGACAAGCATAAAATGGTGTGCAAAGCAAAAGAGTTTAAAACTCCCTCAGGTTGGTCCAATCTAAACAACCCAGAAGTACTTTTAAGTCCTTTCAGGGAGATTTATACTTGATGCTGAACTAATTCTCTGACTCTGCTATGCTCTTTGACCTGACTATCAATCTGAAGAAGACTGAACTACTTTACCAGCCTGCAAAGTCCATAAAACCAAAAAGCACTGTTGATGACACCCAACTGACAAATGCAAGTAGTTTTAAATACTTGGGAAGCATCATTTTGAGTGTTTTGGACTGATTTGGAGAGCACTAGGAGAATGGGTTGCATTCTTGCAGTCCTTTGGAAATCTGATCCCACAAATCATATAAAGTTTGCAGAGGGCTGTGAGGTGACTTCAGGAAAGAAGGCTTGGTGCAAAACACCTGAAGGTGAGAGGCACATGTCAGATCCTGGGGGACCTGGGTACTGGAGGCAATTGCACTGTTTCTCAGTTTGTGTACCTTGGAGAACAGCACAAGGCAGCATTCCTAAGTGTCAGTGGTGCTCTATGGTTAAACTATTTGAGACTGCTGAAGCCGTGGGCCTCTACTTCAGGTTCATCCCAGTGCTGCGGCCAAGTGCTGTTAGGCAGGGTGGCCTAGACCAAGAGGCAGATAGGTGAATGTGAAAAGCTGTGTACAATTCTCAGTGACTTCAGCCCTAGTGCTGTCTCTTCTTCAGGCCCAAGCCTGGCACTGTGGCCAAGAACCATTATGCAGGGCAGCCTAAATAGGGTAGAAGAAAGTGGGGTGGGACGGGCTGCAGCACCTGAATTTTTAACACATGATCATGGGGCTGCTGCAATGGCCATAACTTTAGGCATGGGTCTTAAGTCCCTTCATTCACACCCCCATAATTGCAAATAAATGGTTCATAAATTGAGGATTACTTGTAGAAAACCATGAGCATCATCTCAGAATAACATGCACAGTTACTGCAACAAAGGATTTCCAGTGGCTCTACTCTGCTAGACTCTGTGCTTCCAAAGTTGGGTGGAAGACTGACCTCTGTGACCACAGTTGAACTGCAAAACAGTGAGTCTTCTTTGAACCCAAAAGGCAACTATATAACAGAGGTTTTATATAAGCCTCAACTTAGCATGGATAGACAAAATGAAGGGAGGAAAAAGCTCAGTTTCCTAGCCTTCATTTTCTTTATATAAGAGAGGGAGACAGAGAGAGAATATCTGTTTTCAAGATTCAAGAACACTTAAAAATAGTTCAGGTATGCCAGTAGTTCAGGTGTCAGTTTCTTAATTGAGTCTACCTTGAAGGGTTGACATCTAGCTGCTTATCACCGACATCCACTCTACCTCCTTCCCCATATCCACTCACTTGCCTATTGTTAATAAAATACACCCCTCCTTTGAAGTAGACGATGAATGGACTCTCTGTGTTCCTTCCTCATTTTTATGATTGCTTTCATGTTAGGAGAGAGCAAATAGCAATCCAAGCAATGGAAAACAGTAACAAGTAGAACCTTATTGGGTTGCAGGCTGTGGAAGGTACTCAGCAATAGACATTTAGGTGCAGACCCTAGAATCAATAACTTGTTTAGAAATTAGATTGCACATAGATGTATAGCTAAAGTTGTGGTTGTCTTGTGGTTTGTTTCCATTTGGTTAGGATGAATAACAGTACCACTTGTGAATTATCTCTAATTGTATGTGCCTCTGGATCTAATCTACAGGTATGGATGACTTGCAACCATTCATCTTGTGACTGTTCAACATTACAATGTCACTGAAAAAACCCTGTCCTCATACTTACAACCATTGGAGTATCCTCAGAGACACACAATCAAAATTTGGCTGCCTGGCAAGTGGCACATATTTCTAACAGTTGCAGCATCCAGGTGTCAAGTGATTACTATTTGTGACCTTCTCAGCTGGTTTCTGGGACAAGGAAAGACATTGAGGGAAACCAGGTTTGCTTAATGAACACATGAATTATTTAACAAATGTAGCAATTCTCTTAACAAATGTGGCAAAAAGGGTTGTCACATACAGCAATATTCACTTAACAACTGCTTTTTTTTAAACAATGGATAACTGGTCCCAACTGTGACCATAAGTCAAAGACTATGTGTACTGTTCATTAAATGATTCTAGAGATCTGAGTTTACGTGATCGATTATGTTGTTCTACTTGTGAACAAAAACAGATTTTATTTCTGCATTTTGGTTTCCACATATATTTTTAGTTTTCGATGGACTACACAAAGTAAACTTGGTTACAATCTGAAATATATTATAATCCTACTTCTTGCCTGATTGCACAAAGGACACGATCACGTGACATTAAAAAGAAATTTATTCTGAAATGAGATTTTATTGGGCAGGAAATGATCAAACAATCCCTACTTGTGGGATTCTTCCATCTGCAGATATTAATCAGCACCTGATTGTCTGCACCTGTAATCAGGTACAGATGGTAGTCATTTCCTTTATGCCCTTTGGTAATGACAATAATGTTTTCTTAGCACTATTTAATTTGTTGGGAAGAATTTCATTATAATTCATCAATAAATGAATTAATCCAAGGTTGTTAACACAAAGAACAATTCAAAACAAAAGCTATCATACAAGCCAGAATATTTAAGAATAGTTGTTGCTATTATATTTTTATTTAAATCAAAACATTTTATTAATTATGAGGTATTAATAGCATTTTATTTATTGATATTAATAAATATGAGTAAATATACAAGTAAACTGGGATTAATATTTTATTAATAACAAGAGTGTTAATAAAATACTCTTACATTTTTATTTAAATCAAAGCATTTTTATTAATTATGAGGTATTAATAACATTTTTATTAATCATGAGATATTTAGCATCAAAAAGCATATAGATAATAAATAAATATAAGAGGAAATATAAGAGGAAATTGCAATTTCTTTTTCAGATTTGGAAAAGTGATACATATCTAACTAACAATCTAATCTAAAAAATCAGTAATCTTTACATTTTACTTCATCTGAGATCCTCATAGAATTTTAGAATCAGAAGGAGCCGTTTAGCTAACCAGATTCGTTTTTTTCTGCTCAACACAGAGATCCAATTGCCCTTTTCAAGGAACTCCTCCTCATCTCAACCATCCTAAGATACTTCAAAGCCAGTGAATTTTGATATTGATTTCAGGGAAGGTGATGACAAAATCGGAGAGCCTAGGATTGCTTAGGCATCTAGTGATCTTAATGGCCTAGTGTGAATTTGCAATATTTCTTTACACTCATCCCTTACAATAAGTCCAACCCTGCAGATACGAGAAATAATCAGAACAGCATTGCTCTCCTCTTGAGAACATGTTATTCAAAATATACTCAAGTGTTTTCCTTGACACTATAAGAACTGATACACTATTGGGTCAAAGCTCACATAATGCAGCATTCCAATTCAGTCAGTGGCCAATCAGATACAGTCAATACTCCATAAACAGGGACAGGATTATTTAATACATGTTGGCTCTGTCAACAAAGTAATTAGTAGTGCACAAGTCAAATAGCAATGACAGTCTGATCAATGTATTTCTAATATTGTAAAAGGGGAAAAAAGGTTCTTTTGAATCACTCTCTTTTCAGCATGAATGTTTCCAGCTCAAAAATATCCTTTTTCAAGTATGATGTGATGACCTGAATTGTGCACTTCATTCCAAATGCTATTTCATCATAGATTTATATAAGGACATTTCTTTTATTTACAGCTCACTTCCTAATGAATCCAAGCATGGAATTTGCCCTTCTTTTTTTTTACAGCTATTGCATACTGTGTTGACATTTTCATTGAAATACATAGCTACCGTATCAATGATGCCTTCTTAAGCAATTACTAGCAACTCATAAAATATATATGAGGCTTGAGACAAGGAGGGTTATGCAAATATGCATTGCTTTGGATTAGTTTTACCCTGAATTCCCTTTGCCATTTTCATTCAACCAGCTAGGAGAACTCTTTCTGAAGGTCTTTTCCATCATTTTTTGGGTTTTACTATTTTGAAGAACATGATATTGTTCTCTCTTTTTTTGTGCATCCCTTATACAAGAGGTCTATGGAGATTCTCAGCCATCCAGGTCATGGCTGTTCCAAAGGTATTTTTTCAAAAGGCAACTGGATTTTATTTATTTATTTATTGAAGACATTTGTTTCTCATCCAAGAAGCTTCTTCAATTCTGAATGGTAGAAGCTTCTTGGATAAGAAGCTAAAGTCTTCAAGAGAAAAAACAAATTCCAGTGGGATGGAATTACACCAGAGGGATATAAACAAATAAACAAATTCCAAAAACACTAATCTGAAGGGTAAGGAGAACTGGCTGAGATAGTGGAATTGTGAATATCTCTCAAATTTGAACATTCTCATTCTTATTTTTGGGAGGTTTTTTTGTATCTAGCCAATTATCAGTCTTTGATTAGTCCGGCTATACAACACCTATGCTGGTTAGACAGTATATAGTTAGTTTGGGAATGGGAGCTGTCCCCGTAAGGGAATGCCTCATGGGAAATGTAGTTAATGCCTCATGGGAGATGTAGTTCATGTCATGTGGTCACTTCTGTACTCCTGATTGGTCACTGAATTGACCTCTAATTGGGTTGGGGGGAGTTTTCTTCATTCTTACTTGGACCCAGCAACATGCTGGAGTCTCCCCTTGCTGTATCATTACGGGATGAAGATAACTATCTTTTCACACTATGAAAACAACAATGCAAAGATTGTACATTAGATGAATCTCAACATAACTGTGAGTTATACCTTGAGGATGCCTGATATAATCCAATAAAGAAACTTTGTATGGAAGCCTTTGTAGTATTTAGCTCCTTATCTCAGATATTTTGGAAGATAAATATTGCCTGAGGCAAGACAATGCCCGTTGGATCATCCCTATATATATACTTGTTGATGAAATCAAACAAAACAAAAATTAAGGCTGATGAGGGGGATGATAGAAGGATTAGTTCTGACAGGATGGGAGGAAGGGTTTGGAAAGATCATATTTCTTTTCAGTCATCTGGTTGTTAGCACTCTCCTTAAAAGCTGGAAGGTTATTAAATCAGCAGTTACACAGTCTGCTAAGGCTGGGCTAACCCTATTACTTTTCATCTAGTTCTTCATAGCCATGAGGCCAGTTTTTCTCAACCTTGGGAGTTTGAAGTTACGTGGACTTCAGAATTTTCTTACCCCTATCCCTGCCATCCCTGATTCTTGCCTTCCTTCTTTTTTCTCCCTGCCTTCAGTGGTAGGGCATTCCACATTTGATTTTTCTCCCTTTTCAATTCATTGGGTTTCTCCTATGTCTCCTTAAATCTGACAACCTCCTGATCCTTTTTCTCGGCCCACGGTCTGCCGGTGATTTTGTAAGACAGAGTTTCCTTTGGCAACAACATCAAAAGTCTCACATAACTGTGATTGTGGGGGAGTTGTTGGCTGCTGCCCAATTTTTTTCCCTCTCACATGAGCAGCCTATGATGATAGAAGTGCCTTTTCAATTCTCAAAGAAAATTAAGCCCCCAAAGAGAGGGAGAAAAGGAAAGAAACCAGTGGAGAAAGGCAGCTGGTAGTGATTTTTTTCATTCTATACATGACATTTCTATTCCATCCACTTTTCACAGCAGGTTGGTAGGAAGGCCTTCATAATTATTTACAGATAAAGCCCTCACATGGAGAGTGCAATATGTTGCCTGGCTCTTACTTGGACCCCTGCTTTCCCTCATGGTTAGCAGGCATAAGGATGTGGGTTGCCTTGCTTGCTTTACAAATAAAGTTCATTCTTAAAATTAGAATGGATGACACTGGAGGGCTGAACTCAATCAAGAAATGAATGTTTAAAACTGAAAACATGATGCCTGCAAAAATATGGATGGCCACTCAAGGGAGTCTGAGTTTCCTATTTTTCTCTGTTTCCATCTACAGGTCTTTGGATTTTGCATTGTAGATATTGTAATCCTAATTTTGAAAAATCTAGGGAAGATGAATTGAAAAGCTAACAAACTATAGGGTCCCTTGGCAGGTCCAGGGAAAAATGTCCAGGGCAAAAACAAGATGGTAGAAGGGACATCTTCATAAGGTCTCCCAGAAAATGTATATTATATAAAGGATTTGAGGTATTTGATGAACCAAACATTTGTGTTGTTGACCGATCCCTTTTTGGTTGCATTGTATTACTTTTTTTGAATTAAATAACATCTTGTACTTCTTTAGAATTAATGTGCAACTTTTCTTAGATTAAAGCCACTTTTCTGCTTTCGTAAATAAAAAGTACATTCTGAAACAAGTAATTGGCTCACATCCTGAACAAATGCGGTACAAAGAAAGTACTTGGTAATTCTTCCTCAGATTAGGAAGATATTTAGAATGTTTTATATATATATATATATATATATATATATATATATATATATATGCAAAATACCACTTATGCATCATCACAAAATCTCCAGAACTGTAAAACCTACAAACTTGAAATTTGGCACGTATGTTCCTCTTGGCTTCTAGTTGCTCACTAAGAAAGGATTTTTTGAAATGACCATCAGAGCATTAGTATTTCCTATATTATTATTAACACGCTCTGATGCTAAAGAGTTCTACTCCCCCTCCCCACCTGAAAAGAAATCTGTTTCAAATGCAAAACACAAGCATAGGAGAGGAGTTTCAGTTTTACTTTCACATCACCAAGCAGCTTTAGTACAGAACAGTTGAGCTAAGCCACACCCGGGCTTCTTGCTGTCTCCTTCTTGCTCACATAGCAAATACTCTTTCAGTTTCCAAACAGCCCTCAACTCTCTCACACACTGACAGGATGCTAGCCAGATGAATACCAATGGATGCTGGTAGGCAGAGGCAGAATTTCTTTTCCTCCCCAAAACTAAGCCTGATCACATACTTTTGTAGTGAAGCACGGGTATCGAGCTAGTATTTATATATAAGTATGTACATAATATATACATATATACACATTTTCTGAACAAGACTTGTACAAGTACTAGGTAATTCTTCCCAAAACCAGGAAGGTATTTAAAATGTGTTTCTAGTATTATTTTAATGCATTACATAGACCATAATATTTCTATATACTTTATATATTTTAATTCTCATCTATGTGTGACTGTGTATTTATGAATTGCAAGGACACATGAAAGACCGTTTTTAATTAATTAACCTGATATTCTACTTGCTATATGTAATAAGCTATTTATATGCAATTTTGTTACTTAGCTGCTCTGTTTTATTCGGTAGGTACTAATTTAACAACATAAAAAGGCTAATAAAATGCTGTTTCATTAAAAGTTTTCAAAACCATTTCTACCACACTTTATAATATTTACCTATCATCTTCCTTTTACCATGCTATTTGCTATGTTTGCATGAAGAGACAGACGCGAAGAACTTCAGTGAAGAGTTTATTAGTGACTACAAATGGACCTACTGCTACTTATAGCCAGCAGCTGCAGTTGCCAGCCAATCAGGGTGCAGGGTCTTCCCGCACTATTTAAACCAATCCTATTTGACATTTTACAAGAACAATTCAAACTAAACCAATTACATTCAAACATACATAACACTATTTATGTCTACTGTGGAACAAATGGAGGCTTACTTGAACAACTGCCTGTTGCAAAATCCTGTATGGCTGAAGGAAAAAGATTAAATAAATTCAGGTATGCAATAGTCTTTGTCAATCGTCAGTTAATTTACTAATTTGATTGTTTGATCTAATATAACCATGGAATACAGGTAGTTCTTAATTTACGACCAAATTGACCCCAAAATTTCTGTTGCTAAGTGAGATAGTTGTTAAATGAGTTTTGCCCCATTTTATGGCCTTTTTTGCTACAGTTGTGGAAGGAAGGAAAGAAGGAAGGAAGGAAGAGCTCTAATTGATCGGGATCATGAGTAGAAGGATTTTATTAACCTCATGTTCAATTTATTTGTACCTCTTTAGACATCTGACTAATTACTATGGAAACCAAACACTGGCTTAGATACCTTTCTCTAATCCAGCAGTGCTTTTCTTATTATCTTCATTGCCTGCATTTCTAACACAGTGCTTATTATTCAAGGATTAGGTAACATATTAATGTGTGCATGTGTAATATTAATTTCCATTAATTTTATTAATGTTACCTAATTAGATGTTACCTAATCCTTAATTAATAAGCACTGTGTTGGCAATGCTGGCTCTGCAGATATTTAAAATTAAATTAACAGAGCTTGGAAGAAGCAGGCAATGTCAGGAAACAGAGTGGTGGTTTAAAGTTGCTTCACTGGTCCAGGGAGTAAAAGTAAGCATGAGTGAGCCCAAATTTTAAAGTAAAATGTAAAATGGGTCAGTTGAACTGAAGAGATTAATTGCTTTCCATAACTCACAGATGATTGTAACATGCCATTTGAAACACACACAAACGAAATTCATGCTAGAAAAAAAAAGTAGAACATAAAGTTCTTGGATCCTGTACTATCTGTTATTTAAAATCATTCAGCTTGATAAAGCATAAACATAGGACCATGTATTACAAGATGTTCTTCCTTAAATCACAGTGTGAGCAGTTAACTATTTCCTAATTTTCTGGAGATAACAATCAGAAAGTAAGAAAGTACCATTCACCATCAGTACTGAACTCCCTTCCATGAATAAGAGTCCTTAAATTTCAGAAAAGATTCAAAAGATTAAATGTGCTGAATTTCAGCAAAGAATAAATTCGTTTTGGACCTATTAATTCAGCACCAACATTGTGCCCATTACAGTGTTTGGTTAAGAACACTCCTTGATTGTTCCTACTTAAAACGGGCTAAACTGGAAAAAGATAATGAGATGCAAAGAGGAAAAAGCAGCAATAAAGAAATATAAATATAAATTAGCAGCCATGGAATTCAAGGCAAAAATGGGAAGTATAAAAGCAAGCCTGAAAAATGATTGTTTCAGGCTTTGGCCAGTTTACAAAAGAAAAGAGTGTCTATTTGGTTAATTGGCCATCTCCCAGTTTTATCAATACTTGGAATACTTCTGAGGTTTTTAATTGTGTCTTTTGAATGGTACATCAATGTAGTTTATGTGCTATTGATGGCTGATTTGTCTGAATGCCAGGTTTCTGAAAATTCTCTAGTGTTTTTGGCTTTAGCTTGGTCTAGGAAAGTTACGGTTTTCTAATAGTAACTATGGTTGAGACATATTGTGAGATTAAGGAGTTTCCATTGTTTCTTCTGACTGCTAATTGGTGTTCATGGTTACACACTGCTTTTTTTCTGATGCTCTGTTTTACATAGTGGCTGTTACACTGGGTGTCATAGATGGCTCCTGTTTATTTCCTCTGGGCTACTGGTTTTTTATATTACTTAGGAAGTTTTGGAGAATTTTTGTTAGTTTGTGTCAGTGGTGAGATTCAAAATTTTTTACTACCAGTTCTGTGGGCGTGCCTTGGTGGGCATGGCAGGGGAAGAATACTGTAAAATCTCCAGTCAGAAATGGTATTTGCCGGTTCTCCAAACTACTCAAAATTTCCGCTACCGGTTCTCCAGAACTGGTCAGAACCTGCTGAATACCACCTCTGTTTTGTGTGCTACTGTATAATCTGTTGGTTGTTTAAGAGATGTTTTTGATGTGTGGTAGTGTTATCCTTTTCATAGTTGTGTTGTTTGTGCTGATTGAATGGCTGGATGCTTTTTGATAAAGTTATGTATATATTCATTTTGTTAGAAGATATATAGTTCTGGATTCATTTACTCTAACTTTTTTGTTAGAATTTCTAAACAGCCAATCATATGCGTATTTGCTTTTGTAGTGCTAATGTTGGTCTAAGATACTTTACAATCTTACAAAAAACGATTAATTGATTAAAAATTATGCTTTTATGGACCTGCGACTGGTTGCAATTTTCTTGTCTATCTGGATGTAAAGGACAAAGGGATTATTCAAATAGGATGTCCCAAAGGTGCTTTTTCAGGAGGCAACTGGACTTGATCTTGTTTTTTCCTTTGAAGACACTTCTAGTCAAGTGTTTTAAAGCACTATATTGCACTGCTTTTTATTAAATGTCTCCTTTTTTCATTTTTTTTGTTCTACTCAGAAAACATCCACTTGAATGATAACGTGACAATTGATCCACCAATTCAATTGTCTTTCCTGTGCAATCCTCAACATGTGAATACATTCTGTTCAAAAGTGTTATCTCCCAAATTGAACTGCACTCTAAGTAATTCAGAGATTTTGCTCTGAGCCTTGAAGGCCTGAAACAAAATTACCACTTTATTTTGTGGTCAAGCTTTCTGATGAATTTTGGCTTAGCTGCTTCAGCACGAAATTGATTGTTGTAGTCCCTTTTTTGAAGGGTTATATTCCAGAGATCAGAAACAAGGTATCCTAAGGAGGTTCAATATTCCTGTGTAGGTTTGTGGTATTGTTGCTTCTGATATTAGAACTGTGCCAATTTAATATCCTGAAACAGCACACCCCTTGCTGTTTCCCAGGGATATGTCCTAAGCACTACTAATTACCAGTATAGATGACTGAATGATTGTTTCCTGCCGAGTGAACAGAAACTGTTAAGAGGAATATAAAGCAACCTGATTCCGGGAAGTAAAGTCACTGAATGAACATATGGGGAAACCTGACCAGAGTTTCCCAAGAGACATTTGGTGGGACAGGAGCTTTTAGGGGTATGTGCCAACAACTTTTCTGTCCAAGTCAACATTTTGTACTTAGCTAATGTGAGAAACTGAGAAAAGAACAAAGCCTTCTACTAGTATCCCAAAGGTGCTTTTCCAAGAGGCAAATGGACTTTCTTGGTTTTTTTCCTTGAAAGCCTTTTGCTTCTTCTCCAAGAAACTCCTTCAGTTCTGAACTGAAGAAGCTTCTTGAACTGAAAAAAACTTCTTGTATTAGTAGTGAAACATTTTCAAGGAAAAAATCAAGGAAGTCCAGTTGCCTTTTGGAAAAGTGCCTATGAGACAACCATGGCCTTGATGATTGAGGATCTCCATTAGACCTGCTACTAATGGCACTATAAGAAAGAATGAACAGGACTCCACAGTCGTCTTCTATAATGTTTGTGGCTGACTTGTCTTTCTAGTGAGTAGCGTAACAGCAATGCAAGATCGTAGATATGGATTTCTTCAGCCATCGTCTGTCCTATCTATCTATCTATCTATCTATCTATCTATCTATCTATCCATCCATCCATCTATCTATCCATCTATCTTCCATCCATCCATCCATCCATCATCTATCTTCTATCATATTTTACTTTTGCCACAATTATTCAGAAGCAAGATTACCAAGTGTAGATTGTAAGCCATCTAGAGTTGCCTTTGGCAAGATGGGTGGCAAATACATTTAAAAATAAATAGAATAGCAGAGCTGAACAAAATTATGATGGATGACAATTGCTGCTTTTGGTAAATGAAACTACTTTTGAATAATTGATGCAGTGAAAAAATGAGGATCCAGGGAAGTTAGCTCGTTGATGGTTGACTTATATTTTTTCTGTTTTGGGAGACTATGAGATGTATTTTACACGTGACAGAAATGCCAGCATGTGACAGAAAATTCCCAAGCCTTCAACTCTGGTTTTTAGTGGCAAAACTTGCTCTACATTAAGCTTTGATTATGAGCCTATCAGTTTTATTGATTTCTCAATAAAGATACAGTTACTGGCTGAAAATTGTGAGAATAACTACACTTCAGGTTAATGGTAATTCATGGTTTAGTGTTATATGAACAAACCTTGCCTTCTCAGCCCTGGCCTAAATACCATTTCTGAAGATTAGGTGCTTTAATGTCTATTTTCAAGTGATTTTATTCTGTACTAGCTGAATTCCTAAATGTTGCTAGTATGTAATGTTCTTAAGCATCCACAATTGGCTAGAATACCAACAACACATTAAGACATAAACCATGCTTTATATCCCATTATGATGATGTTTGTGCAGTATCTTTCACTAAACCAGAAGTATTAAAGATTAAGACATTTGTGAGCTCAACCATTATTTCTTAGTTTTGGGCCAGTTTCAGCCTAACTCATTTCACAAGTTTGTTATTATTGCGGAGAAAGCAGGACTTGGGAATATTATGTATGCTTTCTTGTTGGACAAAAATCAAGATGGGATATCAATTTAATAACATAATTTATATTGTGGAATATCACACCAAACTTTAAGAGGCCTCATAAAGTGATGAAAGTCAAGGAGGACATAGGGCTTTTTCCTAGGATCAAATATCCAATTGTCCCCAATGTAGATTTGATTCTCAAAGACCAGGAAGGAATGCATGGCATGGAGAACACATTGAAAGCTCTCTGGAATGATGCTCCCCCAGAAATTCAACTGCGTTTCTTTCTTTCTTTTTTCTTTTGGTTCTTATAGTAACTTCATTGAAAATTACACTTACAATAAAAAACTTAACAAACTTAAAGAAAGAATTTAAAAAAATAGAAAAGAAAGAACAAGAATATAATAAAGAAAAAGAAATGAAACATAAAAAGAAATGAAACCACCTGAGACCCCTGCCTTATGGTCTCCTTGAGAGGAGCAACAATATGGAGCATTTGTGGCTGAACCCAAGTCCTCTCTTTGTCTCAAGAGACAAAGACAAAGAGACAGTCTATTCACTGGCTCATCATTTCATCATGGTCATTTGCTCTGATTTTAGCAGAGCTGTCTTCAATTGCTCATTTCTTCATCCTACTGACCCTCGTTTGTCATTTTTTTTGCATGAGCTGTCCACTATTTATTCTGCTTCTTTGAATTATATGATGTTTTTTTCAGTTCTGGTCTTGATTGTGTTGGTTTGAATATTATTATTGTTGTTGACTGCACAGTCAGCCAAATGTTTATACTAGTTTTGGGCATTTTGTTCATCTATTGAGTATTATTATTCTTTACAATTTTGTCACCACCACCATATTTTTTGGGTTTTGGAGAACATGACCCAGTAAGAAATAGCCTTAATGTAGCCTGATGATGCCTAAATTCTGAATATAATTCGTTAGACTGATAATGTGTTTGAACCCTTTGGACCTTTTGCCTGAAATGATATATGGTTTGCTGCTTGAGCAAGGGGTTGGATTAGAAAAACTTCAAGGTCCCTTCCAATTCTGTTATTCTGTTTTTCTGTTATCCAGTTCCATCAGAAAACACATACTTTGCACATTTTAAATTTCTCAGTTGCTGAACTGAATGTATTTTTCTTGAATGCATTAAGTAAATATGAAGAACTGAGACAGTTTGAATCTGCTTGTTTGAACAGGATTTAATAATAACTTGTTTGAAGAGTAACTTGTTTGAACAGTATCTAAAGTAATGGAGTAATAGTAACTTGTTTGAGCAGAATCTAAAGTAACTGAGTAATAGTAACTTGTTTGAACAGGATCTAAAGTAATGGAGTGAGCTCCTGTTACTTGTCCCAGCTTCTGTCAACCTAGCAGTTCGAAAGCATGTAAAAATACAAGTAGAAAAATAAGGACTGCTTTGGTGGGAAGGTAACAGCGTTCCGTAGGCCTTCAGCATTTAGTCATGCCAGTCACATGACCATGGAGATGTCTTCGGACAGCTTGGTAAGGGAGATGAGCACTGCCCCCTAGAGGAGGAAAGGACTAGCATGTATGTGCGAGTGGAAACTTTACTTTTACCTATTGATTTTGTGGCATTGACTCTGTTTTGTTACAATGTCCAGTTAATCTAGTCTGCTTATTGACCTGTTTGTGCCAATCTTGTTCTCATTAAACACTGTTGTTTCATCCAACTGAAATGTTCCACTTCAGCCCCACCTTCTTTTTGGTAACCCTCCAGCTCCTAGTCCTCAGGAGAGCTTGTCATTATACTTAATTCAGTTGGAAGGTTGTCTGGTCAGAATTTCTGGTCAGGATTTGCAAGCTCAATGTTATTTTATTTATCAATTTTATATAGCCATCTATCTCACCAAAAATGACCCTGGTGGCTTACAACAAGGTTATCTGTATGTCACTCTGAGACTTCTTCTACAGATTGTGAATTTTTCTACTAATTTGTGGGAAGGGAGGAGCGGGCTGGCTGGCTCTAGGAATAGATTTAATGGATTATTTCTTGAAGTGCTGAATATGGGAGTCCAGCTTTAGCTAAAGCAAATGATAAGGCTTTAAGACTTGTAAGTGTCATTCTCATACTATGGTTGCCTTAGGGAAATAGGGAATAACTTTGGGAGAAGTCTCTGGTGGGATTTAATGGTATTGTTGATATTACTTTTTGGAGTAGGCAAACATTTAGCAAGATACACAAGCTCATGTACTAAACTGTTTTCTTTCTTTGTCACTGATATACAGTATACCTTCACAGTGCTTTACAATACTGTCTAAACAATTTACAGAATCAGCATATTGCCCCCAGCAATCTGGGTCCTCATTAAAATGCAAGTAACTTGTTTGATACTTTTCAAATCAATACTCCATGTTGCATCACACAATCTACCAAACATTAATTGTAAATCATTTGGATTCTCAGCCAACAACATGGCATCAGCTGCATATAAAAGTACACATAATTTGTAGTGTCCATTTTTGCATTCATTCTTGGTTGCTTTTCTTTTTGGATAGGAGAACAATAATCTTTTACTAATTGGGCACAAATGCAGTCTTCATATTAAACAAGTTGCATAGTCATAATCATATTTTAATGTTTCTCTAGTTAGTCCATCTATATCTGCAACCTTACAACTTTTCAACTTTCTCATAGCAGTTATGATTTCCTTCTCATCATCTTGCACCCTAACATTTCTATTATATGTTTTAATTCTACTCTTTGACTTTACTTATGTAAGAAATCATTCTATCACTTGATTTTTCACTGCATTTATTCTTCAGGTGGCTCCTCCTTCAACCATTTCACTTACTTCAAAACCAGGTTTTAATTTGCATCAAAGTATTTCTGCTTGTTCTTCACATCTTTAAAAGTTCACTGTTCCCAACTCACCAAGCAGACAAGCAACCTACAACTAAGGAGAAATTTCCTAATGGTGGAGCAATTAACCAATGGAATAGCTTGCCTTCAGAAGTTGTGGGTGCTCCATCACTGAAGATTTTCAAAAAGACACTGGACAGCCATTTGTCTGAAATGATGCTGAGTGTCCTGCTTGTGCAGGGGGTTGGACTAGAAGACCTCTCAGGTCCCTTTCAACTCGATTATTCTACCGTGTTTCCCCGAAAATAAGACACTGTCTTATATTTTTTTGGCTCCCAAAAACACACTAGGTCTTATTTTTGGGGTAAGTCTTATATATTTATGGTGCCAAATAGTGGGTGTGAGTGTGTAGGGGGTGTTTCGGGTGCACAGTTGCTCCCTGAAAAGTCTTCCTGGAACTGGAGATTTACACTAGGTCTTATTTTCGGGGTAGGTCTTATATTAGGGCAGGTTTAGAAAATAGTGCTAGGTCTTACTTTTGGGGTAGGTCTTATTTTCGGGGAAACACGGTATGTTCTATCCTTAACATTCTTTGTAATTATCTTTTTGTCTGTCTCTCTCTCTCTCTATATATATATTATGCTGCCTGTTTCTCTCTTCCTCATTTTTTTTTGCAGCAAACATGGATTATTTTTCTGGTCTGCAATCTTTTTCACTTCATTATCCAATCAAGCTTTCCCTTTTATAACCGTTTCACACAATTCTGTGGCATGTCATTTATTCTTTTCATATCCTTCCAAGCAGCTCCCCCATTACTTCTAATCCTCTTTTACACCGCACGTTTGCTTCCCCCATCTAATCCTTCTACTTCCACTCTCCTTTCTTTCACATTTGTCTTTTTGATGTCCACTTCCCCCTCAAAACCTCTTCCTGACCTTATCTGAAATAACACCTTACTTTCAGGTCTGACCTTATCAACATTGCATATTCATTCATTCTGACAATCAAAAGTAATTACAGGTAGTCCTTGACTTATGACCAATTGCTTAGTGATGTTTGAAGTTACGATGGAGCAAACTTCAAGCGGTTGGCAGTGCGGCTACATTTACAGCCATTTGCAGCATTCCACAGTCGCATTTTATGACATTTGTGCTGAAAATTCTGCTTCACAAAACTTCACCGTAATGAACTTAACCATTGGCTTAACCACAATGGATTTGTTTAACAACCAAGGTGATTCAATTAATGATCACTGCAAAAAAGGTCATGAAATCAGGCCAGTCATATGACTGAGCCATTTTACAATTATCTGGACTTATGACCATGACAGGCAGGCTCCCTTACAGTCAGAAGTCAAGGACTACCTATAAATAAACATGATTCTAGATATGTATCCATTCCTTTGTCATGAATAGAAATGAACAAATTTATGATTAAACCATGCCCTGGAAATGTATCGTTTTAAAACAAATACTCACCAAATAGCTACCATTCTCGTTCATTCTTGGGTCTTGGAATAGCCCAATCACCTTTTCCTATGCTTTCTCATCTAATTCTTATTGATGCACGCAATTTATAGTTGAGAAAAAATACATAAAAGAAAACAATTCTTTTAGAAAATGAAGATAGGTAATGGTTATTGAATAATGTCTTGAAGGATAGCTGCAAAGAATGCAGTTAAAGAGCAGAAAGAATGGTTAATGGCAGAGAAATACAGAGATATATTGATAAGAATATTTCTTTCCCTAGGAGGGGTGAAGAGCGTTAACAAGAAGCCTCCAGCAGAGTGAATGGAATTAAACATAAAAATGATAAAATGAAATATCTCCCTATTTTATTATGTATAGATGAAGCTACTATCCTCTCTTTAACACATGGAGGATCCTTAACATAATCAATTTTCATTGGAGAGCAAGTAATTACAAATGATTAAAAAAATCTATATAAAGATATTTTTAAGAGCTTCATCTCTCCCCCATACAAATGAATCAGAGATAAATATCCAAAAGAATTGTCAGTTGCTTCAAGTACCTAGGGATAGATTTTCAAACTCCTAGAAACCAAACAACATACATCAAAGACATGATTTCTGTAGACCAGAGAAATATTAGAGCCGTTTGAAGATTCTTCAGGAGTCAGGTTGGGTATTTTATACCCAGTTATTATTGAGTCCAGATCTCAGTGCTGCTTTATATAAATTATATATGGAAGAATTCAGCTGTGAAAACCATTTTTTCTACACCATCACATGTCCCTAATGCTATACTTTGATTGGGATCTGTACTGTACTAAGCACAGAATCTAGAGTGCGGCAATTAAAACCATCCTAATAACTCTTTATTGCTCCTCTCTGTTTCTAGTGAGTGACCTCTTCAAATCCAAATAGTGCAGAATAGTAATCAATAAGCTGCTCTGTTTGGGTATCTCTCCTAATTTTTTTAAAGCTGAGATTTGATAAAGCTAAGGAAGCTGTGGGACAAAGACTATAACATATGGACCCTCCAAAAATTTTGCAGTTGTAAAAGAGTGTATTGACTATAATGAAACAAGGGAACTGCAAAGTGCAAAAGTTCCCTTGTTACCTCATTCCATATATATCTGGGCCTTCTTTAGAGTAGATTTATCTCTAGATTTATGGAGGGTAGATACAATCAGACCCCTTTTCACTCAGAAGATGCCCTTATGCCTCTGATGAACTCAAATCACATTTTAGAACTTATCTTCTTGACCTACAGATTTCAAAAGGAATTGCACTTTTAACTAATTCAACCTCTAATAGGTGGACTTTTGAATTTTTCCTAAAAGTTAATCACCCTGAAATCACCTTCATAATTGTTAAATTCTGTGCCCAAGCCATAAATCTTCACTATTTTCTGTCCAGACCAACTGTAAGTGATTTACTTAATTAATGATATGTTACTGTATTTTCTAATACCATGTTTCCCCAAAAATATGACCTACCCTGAAATTAAGTCCTAGCTTGATTTTTACATGTGTGCCCAATATAAGTCCTACCCCCCCAAAAAATAAACCCTAATTAAAATTCTGCCCACTCCAGAGTGCACAGGGAAAAATTAAGCTAGGGTGGGGATGGGGGTTGGTGGAGCTGCCCTACTACTTACCTTTGGACAGTTGTAGCCAGGCCTCACAGACCCTGACACCTACCTTGTTGGCCCATTTCTTCTGCAGCCGGCAAGGCTGGCAAGGCATTCCTGAAGGCCTCTGTAGGTGATAACAAAGCTCTGGATCGATCCAGAGCTCTGTTATCGGCTGCAGAGGCCTTCAGGAAAGCTTTGCCAGCCACAGAAGAAGAAGTTCCTGAAGCCTTCTGACAGTGAAAAGCAGGCTGGGGGTGATGTGCGTAAGTGAGGTTAGTCAGTGGAGGATATTCCCTGAAAATAAGACCTGGTACCTTTTTTTGGTGGCAACAAATATATAAGACAGGGTCTTATTTTCAGGGAAACACGGTAGTATTTGGTTTAAGTTTTATGATTATGCTATTGGGCTGTGATAAAATCTTTATTTGGCTGAAATTGAAGTGAGGGAATGCTGGTGGTATTTTAGAGACTTATACAGGAATGATTTTGATAGTGAAAGTAATGAAAATGACCACATAGAGTGTGCTTCTGCCCAGTCAGGTGGAAGTGATAGTTTGGTATGTCAACAAAAACATACTTTAAATTGAATAGCATGGATGTGTATGATAAAAGAGAGATTAGGTCAAGAATGAATGACAGGTGAATGAATACAAAAAGTGAGTGACCAGTAGGAAACAAATATATTGAAGTGATTTGCTCATATAGAGAAATTGAATAAAGACTGCAAAATTGCAAAATAAGTAGAAGAAGGAAGGGTGAATAAGTTGAGAATAAATGGAAGACTGAAAAACCTGTGGCTCAAAAGACTTGACATGATCCTCAAAAGAGATTAAAAAAAGTTAAGCAACAAAAGGCAATTATGAAGTTATATATGGATATTTTGAAACAAAAATATTTTGCAAGGATAGGAAAATCTGGAGTGACATGTTTAAAGTAGTTCCATCTGGGATTTAAGTTAGTTTTTGTTATGTATGCAGGTTTGAATGTCATTGGTTTAGTTTGAACTGTTCTTGTAAAATGTCAGAAATGATTGGTTTAAAAAGTGCGGGAAAACCCTGCACTCTGATTGGCTGGCAACTGCGGCTGCTGGCTATAAGTAGCTGCCGCAGCCCAGCCAAATCAGGTCTGTTATGAGCTGTAGTCACTAATAAACTCTTCACTGAAGCACTCTGCATCTGACTCTTCATGCAAATATAACAGTTTTAACTATGTTTCCTTTTCTCAATCTTGTTAGCCCTGCACATATTTTTGCTTAGCCTAAAGAGGATAAGTATGATGAATATGGATTTTGTTATGTGGCCTTTCTTTTGCTTCATTTGCTAATTGTTTATTCTTCTTAAATTTAGAATTGTTATATTCCCTTGTTATGGTTCTAACTAGATGGACCCATGGATATTAACAATTATTGCCCTTATTTCTGTTTGATGAATACAAGAGTCATCCTTCTTCAGATGCCCAAGGTAGAAGAATGAGTGAAAAGTAGAGGAAAATGAAGACGGGGATAAGATAGATGGGAAATGATAACATGGATCATGATCATCCTTAGAAGAAAAATGGGAGATCTACAACAGGGATCCTCAACCCATAGTCTGTGGACCAGTATTGGTCCATGCCTCATTGGGAACTGGGTTACGCAAGCAGCAGGCAAGTGTGTGAAGCTCCATGTGCATATACAAAGGATTAGCTTGTGCACACAAAACCACCCTTCCTTCCCACCACTGTTGCTGCCACTGCTACCAGTCCATGGAGCTGGAAGCATTGGGAACCACAGATCTACAACATATAGTATAAGGATTGCAACAGTCACTATGTAGGACAGACGGAAGACTAGCGGAATGCATCTATGAACACCAACTTCAGTTAGAAGACATGATGTAAACTCCTTAAACAACACATGGAGAGACTTAACTATAGTTTTAACTGGAAAACTGTAATCATCCTAGACCAAAGAAGTCCAAAACTGTTAGAGAATTCCTGGAACCTTGGCACTCAGACAAATTGGACATCAATAGGTATATAGACATAAACAATATATACATACCATTCAAAAGAGTCAATAAAAACCTAAGAAAAAAGACAAAACACTTCTCCACCAGCAATCAACACCAAGATAAACAGCAATTAACATCAAGATTAACATTGGACCAACAATCAAGAAGAAAACAACATCCCAAGCAAGGAGCTGCCAAAGAAGCAAAGTAAGAAACAACCCAACTAAGGAACCAGTAAGACCACTCCCACCAACACAGACAGGGCAAGCCACTAGAATATAAAATGAGAGCAAATCCCACTTCCTATTAGCACTGATGATGTTACCTATTTTGGTAATGAAATGTGTATAAGAAAACAACCAAATTCAAAGTGCACCAAGAACCTCACATCACAATGTTAATTCAGGTACTCAAACACCTTTATAAGATTATTGTTAATATATTAAATTATAGGTAAGTTCTGGTACTTACCTATAAAGCCCTACATGGCTTAGGGCCGGGGTACTTGCGGGAACGTCTCCTGCCAGCATCGAACACCAATTGCCTGATGCGCGTTCACAGACAGGGCCTCCTTGGGGTACCGTCGGCCAAACAATGTCGGCTGGCGGTCCCTAGGGGGAGGGCCTTCTCTATGGGGGCACCCACTTTGTGGAACCAGCTTCCCCTGGAGCTACGATTAGCCTCTGACCTCTGCTCCTTTCGCTGCGGGCTAAAGACTTGGTTATTTGAACAAACCGGCCTGGACTGAGGGGTGGGACTTTTGTTTTAAATGTTTTGTGGGTTGGGTTTTAATTATTTATTTGGTCTTATTAGTTTAATTTGTTTTTAATTCTTTTAACTTTTGTATTGGGTGTTTTTATATGAGCCACCCTGAGTCCTTCGGGAGATAGGGCGTCATATAAGACCAATAATAAATAAATAAATAATAAATAATAAATAAAATAGAACACTTTAATGTTCAGTGACATCCATGGGACAAGATGTTGAAAAAACAAGGTGATATTTATGTGGTTTGAATGCTTCTGTCAGGATTCTGGCAATTGCCCTAATTAAATCATGAGCCTCAAGCCAAGCTTCAAAAGAAACCAAAAGATTTATTAGGAGCAACATGTCTGGCATTAACCTGTATGAAGCCAGCTCTGGCATTTGTAATTTACATTCACCTGTGACCCTGTTTCCCCCCTCCCCCCTGGGTGCCTCATAAATCAGATTCTCCAATGAAGCACATTCATGGGCTGGGTATCATCAATCACGTTCTCCAATTAAGGATTTTCATGGGTTTCAATATGTGTGTTGGCTTTTGGTGATCCACAAACTCAGCCATGTAATTTTCTTGGCACCAACGGAAGAATGATTGCATTCTTTGAGAATGTTGTACTCTAGTCTACAGCCCTGAGATTTCTTAGTAGTCTCCTATCTATATACTAACCAAGACTGCTTAGTCTTTTTAGAATAGTAAGGTCAAACTTAATAAGCCAAGTTTCTAACATCTATCTTGTTAGCCCCCATTATATGGAAATCAATGCTTTTGTGAACATTAATTTTGTTTCTAAGCTCTAAAATGACTGCCGCTGTCTATAAGGCATTTAATTTTTAAAAATACCATTTTGTGAGAGGGAAAAACCCTGATTTTTCAAGAATCTTATTTCCCCAACCTTTGATTCCCTTCCTGGAACTCTACATTATTCTCTCAACATGCTAACTACTTTGACAATAACCTCACTTCATTAAAATTAATTAAGGGTCTGGAGTTTCTCAGTTGTAACCTTTAAATGAAGATATGATGGTGAGAAACTAATTATCTTCCCATCCTTGAATTCTTGCATATATTTGGAGTCTCAAGGAAGCGTGTCTGATACATTCAAAAATGACATATTTGGGAGGTGCTTCACCTCTCCAGAGTAACTCTGTCACACTTACTTTCATTAAACAGACATCACACACACATACACACATACACACACACAAACAGGGGGAGGGGAGGGAGGAAGGGAAAGAGAGAGACAGAGAGGTTTCTATGGAAACATAACTAAATCATCTTTCTAATATAATTCTGAAGATCTGTGCCGAACTGGGGAAGAGGTTGTCAAACCATTTTTATCCTTTCACCGAGAGCATCACCACACCTGTTACTTAATAGTATTTGCCACACAGGATGACGTACGCAGTGCAATCTAGCTAAAATGGCACCTTCTAAAATTGTACTGTACTTGCAAGCATTCTTTGGTCGCTAGGCACACCACATAATGTGCCTAAAACTTTGAATAAATCACAGCAACTCCTCATCCAAGTGACCTATTAATTAATTTACCAAAAGGGGTGTTACATTCCAAATGAAAAAGCAAGTGATTAAATTACAACACCGAAACAATTTAGGCACTCTTCTGTGGGTAAAAACAGTCCCACAACTATTAAAGACGTTCTTATTCTGGAATCTTATAAATAGATAGGGCACCAAAGGGATAGCAAATAATGTGAAGTGCTATGTTTGTGCATGGTGGGAAATATGATAACGTGTAGGAAAAGTTACAGCCAACTAAAATGTCATTAAAGATGCTATACCAGAAGCAAAATCCTAGGGTCATTAGAAATTAGGTTGCTTAAATATAGGGGTCTCCAACGTTGGCAACTTTAAGACTTGTGGACTTCAACTTGTGGCTTAGGAATTCTTGGAGTTGAAGTTCACAAGTATTAAAATTGCCAGGGTCAGAGGCCCTAATTAATTTGGACTATATTAGAAATTCTACCACATCTGTCAAACTAAATACACTATATGAAGCAGTGTAAATAATTAAAAACCATGAGAAGACCTAAAAGGATAGGAATAGACCATCATGGAGAAAAGTTATGTAGTTACTAGGAATTGACATGACTTGATGACTCATAATCAGTCAATCAAATCAGTCAGTCAATCAATCAATCAAATAATTAGAAAACAAATGATGATTTAACAAACTATGGAAGTTTGACTTGTGATTTATTTAAAATACAAAAACAAATTGTGACTGAAGGAAAAGAAAGGGATTCTTTTTTAATCAAATAACTCTACTGATTTTGTGACTAAGGTACTGATGCAGTGGGAAAGAGCTTTCCTTGTTCTCTATACCAGCATCAGTTCCATAGAGTGTCTGAGATCCATAATAAGTAATCCTCAACTTACAACCATTCATTTAGTGACCATCTGACATTACACCAGCCAAAAAAGGTGATTTATGACCATTTTTCACATAAACAATCATTGCAGCATCCTCATTGTCACATGATCAAAATTCAGATGCTTGGCAGTTGGAATCTGTTTATGACTGGAGTAATCCTGAAGTCATGTGATCACCTGACAAGCAAGGCTAAGGGGGAAGCCATATACCCTTAACAAGTGTGTTACTTACTTAAAGACGGAAGCAATTCATTTAACCACGATGACAAGAAAGGTTGTAAAATGGGGCAAAACTCACTTAACACGTTCTGCTTAGCCACAGAAATTGTGGTCATAAGTCGAGGACTACCTCTAATGTGGCTGGTTGTTTCTTCACATGTGCAATTTGGCAGTGCATTCGTCTGTCCCAAAGGAGGATGTTCTCTTGCCTTGTTAACTGGCAACTCTAATGTTTTCCAAATATGCTTCACTTCAAGTTTAAATGTTGAGTTTGTCCTTCCTTTGGAGAGCATGAATTATTCTCTTGAGTTGCTTAGCCTATGAATATTTCTCTCTCTTCTCCGCAGTTTGTCACCTGCTATGTATTCACAGGTTTGTGATTGTAGGCTCTTGAGCCCTCTGCAGCTTAAATTTCACCTGCCATCCTCCTCTTTCCTATTGTGTTCTTTATTACCTGGCTAATTAAATGGGAAACTGAGTGAGTACCCCCTCTACCTGGTGCCATAATTGGAATAATGTCATTTGGAGAAATTGGACTGCTGAGAAAGCACAGTATAAATGCTGAGTGTTACCATATTTTAAAATTATTATTATTTTTCATCCAAATGATCAAGGGGTTGAAATACTTTCCAGATGGCAGAAAACCTATGCACTGGGAGTTCTCAAGTGGAGAGGAACCATAATGGTGGTGATTGGGACACTACATAATGGCATTTTATAAAATGTCTGACGTAAAGAACATTTAAAAATGGTTCTGTTTTCCTCCTAACATTAGAATTCCAATTGTCTCACATCACATGATGTGGCTCAGGTAGACATCAGTGTCATTAACTTTGGAATATATTTATTAAATGTATAGGTCACCTTTCTGCTTGGAAAGAACACTCAAGAACTAAACATAAAGATAAATCAAAAATACTTGCAATTTTGTCTTAAGAAAACTGCAAACAGATTTTTTGTTTTCCCTCCATAGAGCTTTTAGTTATGATAATTAAATACAGTCTCTGTATTCGAGGGCTGGGGAAACCATAGACCCATGATGGTGAACCTATGGCATGTGGGTTTGGACACCCTAGAGGCCTGGGTTCGGAACCCCAGTGTTGGCTTTACACCCTTAAACTTGGTTCACGGCTACTGGTTTTTATTGTGCCCCTTGCTGGGGTGAGAGAACAGCAGGAGGGACACACTTTTTTCTTTAGTAGCCATTTAACATCTCTTTGCCATCAGTCCAATTGGAGTGCGTTGGAGGTGCCTGCGGTGAGAGACCATGGCTTAGCCCAGACAGAGGCCTTGAACATTGGCCACAGGCTTGTCATGAGAGGGCAGCCTGGTTTTCTGAATCTGGACCTCCCAGCGGATAGCATCCAGGACTTAACCAAGTTTTGTATTCCAGACTTTGCCATTGTTATTGTTATTGTCATTTCCATCGACAGCCCTTATGCCTGTTCCCCTGATATGCTCATTTTTTATTATTCGAACCTATACGGTAGCAGAGTTGCAGGCCCTGAGGGGACTCCCTCCCTCTCAGGTTTGGCCTGACACATTGTCATCGGCCTACCTCGAGGATGGGTTATGTAACCCGAGAGATGGCATGGCAGGGGGATGGGGTGGGGCTGGGGCTCTAATAGAATAAAAAAGAGGGTCACTAGGGCCCCTTTAGCTAAATTTTTAACTACATTTTTAAGAAGGTTAGGGAGGAGGGTGGGTAATGATTCCGGGATGTGGGTTGCAGCCCGGCTCATGGCAGGGGGGGCAGGGACTGGGGGCCGGTGGGGCCCTGGGGTGTGAGGTGGGGACTGCAATTCCCAGGGTGGTTAGGATTGGCAGGAGATGACGAGGCATAGGGCCATATCATGTGTTGGGAGCACGCACCCACCACCTTCAGGCGGTGACGCGCTCTGACCCTATGGCCTCCTCCCTTGGGGGCATGGGAACCGGGACCCCTGGGCTCAGACTGGTGTATTTTAATGCCAGGTCCATGGCTAATAAGTCTTCCCTCCTCCGTGAGGTCATTGAGGAGGAGGCTGCGGACCTGGCTTGTATCACTGAGACCTGGTTCGGGCCAGAGGGAGGAGTCCCTCTGGTTGATCTATGCCCCCCAGGTTTCCAGGTGTTGCACCGGCCATGGGCCCAGGGGAGGGGTGGTGGGGTGGCTGTGGTTATTTGGGAGACCCTGATTCCAAGGGAGGTCACTGTCCCAGAGATAGGCGGGAGTGAGACCCTTCTCTTGAGTTGGGAACCTAGTGGTCGGGTGGGCTTGCTACTGACATACCTTTCCCCCAGCTGTGTGTCAGCAGCCCTGCCTGGGTTTCTCTATGTCCTCTCGGGGGTGGCGGTGGAGTTCCCAGGGCTTATAGTCCTGGGTGACTTCAATCTGCCTTTCCTGGGAGGGGCGTCGGGTCTGGTCCAGGAATTCATGGCCTCTATGGCATGCGAAGACAAAAAGGTTAGCCATTGTTGCCGTAGACCAAAAGTTGATGTCAGGATAGCATTATGTCAGGATGAGCCATGGTAGCGCAGTGATTAGAATGCAGTACTGCAGGCTACTTCTGCTGCCTGCCGGCTGCCTGTATTTTGGCAGTTGGAATCTCATCAGGCTCAAGGTTGACTCAGCCTTTCATCCTTCCAAGGTAAAATGAGGAGCCAAATTGTTGGGGGCAATAGGCTGTCTCTGTAAACCGCTTAGAGATCGCTGTAAAAGCACTACGAAGCAGTATATAAGTCTAAGTGCTATTGCTATTAACAGTTGTTCAGGACCATCATTTCACACTCAGTTTCTGGGCTGAATGAGATGGGTTATTCTCTTACTCGAAATCAGCAGGGGGGGAAACCTTTTGGGCACCAGGGACTTGTTCTGTGGAGAGAGGGTTTTTCCGCGGACCAGAGGGGATATGGTTTCACATTGCTGCCTCCATTCTGTGGATGGGGCTCTGCTTGTTTGTGTGGCCCGGTTGCTTGCATGCTGCAGACCGGTGCTTGTCCATGGCCCGTGGGCTGGGGACCCCTGCTCTAACCTCTTTAATTCGATTAATATTGTTCTTGGAGTTATTGTATCAAAATATTAGTATCCCATCTTTTCTGCCAAAGCTATATGCTTTTTAGATCATTTGGTTGCATAAATCTTACATCATTATTTTTATTCACCACCTTGGCAATAAGCTTTTTTAAAATCTAGGATGATGATATCCCTCCCCCCCCCGACTTCCCCAAGCTGAGTGCCTATTTCTGAATAATAAGTCTTGTTAATGTTCATACGCCTGTTGGAATCTGCAAATGCTTTTGTCAGAATTTTTAAGTGCCCACACTTAAGTACACAGACACACAGACACACACACACACGCACAGAGATCAATTCCTGAATCATTCAGATTAAATCAATCCATTTATCTTATTAACTTTTAAAAGCTTCTTTTTTTTTACCATTGCAAGAATTTGAAAGGGGTTACTTTCATCAAAGAGAATATTACCCTGAAGATATCTACAAGAGAGGAATTAGCAAAGCAAATAATGCCTGGCCAATAAATGTGTATCTTTTAATGAAGGATAAGCAAATCTTTAAAAATGATCACAGCAGTAAATGTGTACAAAGCAAGTGATTTATTTTATTTTATTTTATTTATTTCTTTTTGTCAAGCAATTGTAAGACAACAGGTATAAGTATAAACATAGTTAATACATGAAATGAATACATATAAGAAAAATAAAAGAAACAATAGGACAGGGACAGTAGGCACGTTGGTGCACTTATGCATGTCCCCTACAGACCTCTTAGGAAAGGGGTGAGGTCAATAGTAGACAGTCTAAGGTTAAAGTTTTTGGGGTTTGGGGAAGAAGCCACAGAGTCAGGTAGAGTATTCCAGACATTGACCACTCTGTTGCTGAAGTTGTATTTCCTGCAATCAAGTTTGGCGTGGTTTACCTTGAGTTTGTATCTATTGTGTGCTCTTGTATTGTTATGGTTGAAGCTGAAGTATTCATTGACAGGTAGGACATTGCAATGTATAATTTTATATACTATACTTAGATCGGACCGAAGGTGGCATAGTTCTAGTTTTCTAGGTCTAGAATTTCAAGTCTGATGGCATAAGGTATTCTGCAACAGGTAGAGGAGTGGTAAACTCTTCTTGTGAAATATTTCTGGACTTTCTCAACTGTATTAATATCAGATATGTAATGCTGGTTCCAGACTGATGAGCTGTGTTCAAGTATTGGTCTAGCTAGAATAATAACTAATAATAACTATAATAATATAATAATATAATAATAACTAGAATAATATCTAGTGATATTATTCACAAATGAAAATACTGGTAATCCTTTGATTTACAACCACAACTAAACCCAAACATTCTGTTGCTATGCATCACAGTTCTTAAGTGAGTTTTCCCCCATTTTACAACCTTTCTTGCCACTGTCGTTAAGTGAATACTGCAGTAGTTAAGTTAGTAACATGATTGTTAACTGAATTATGACCCGGGACACTGCAACCCTCATAAATATGGAGTCAGTTGCCAAGAGTCCAAATTTTGATTGCATGACAATAGGGATGCTGCAACAGTCATAAGTGTGAAAAACAGTCATAAATCACTCTTCAGTGCCATTGTAACTTCAAGCTGTCACTAAATGAACTGTAGTAAGTCAAGGACTATCTATACCTCCAAATGGCTTTAATGTTGATCCAGTTTACCACTGTGTTACTTAATTATTAGTTTTTACACTAACATGTTACTAAACTGTTACTATTAAAAACAGTGCAATAAATCTATTTTACGTATGAGGCAATGAAGACTCAATCATCCAGGACCAAGGTATTTAAAAGTTTGAATCATGGTAACTGGTCCACAATTTGTTAATCTGAGATGTTTCACTTCCTATCGAGGAGGCTTCATCAGTCAAAATAAAATAAAATAAAAAATTAGGCAGAGAGGCAGAGTGTAGTGGGAATATACAAACTTCAGGGGTTTTTCACCAAAATATCAATATTGCAATATGGATCAGAAGCAAAATGTCTTAGTTTTGGTCCAGTTACCATGATTCAATCTTTTAAATACCTTTGGCCTGAGTGATTGAGTCTTCATTGACATATTGCAATACATTTTGGGGGAGATACCCCTGAGGTTGGTATGGCAAAAGTTGTTACATTTCTATGACACTCTAACTCTTTAACTGATGAAACTTCCTGAATGGGAAGCAAAACATTTCAGATTAACAAATTTTGGTCCAGTTGCCATGATTCAGTGTTTTAAATAACAATCTTTACCTACTTAAAAAGACAGACTCTGTACTCCTATATGCTCAGAGCCTATCTACATTATTATTGGGATGATAATTAGCTGTGCAGAGCTGTGTATGAATGGACAGCCATATAAATTGAATGGATGTGAGTAAATTATTTACGGGAGACCCTGCTGCCAGCGACTGTTTCCCATCGTCCTGTGCGCTCTCACAGACAGGGCCTCCTCGGGGTTCCGTCAGCCAGACAATGTTGGCTGGCGACCCCTAGGGGTAGGGCCTTCTCTGTGGGAGTACCCACCCTTTGGAACCAGCTGCCCCTGGAGATCTGGGTGGTCCCTGACCTCTGTTCCTTCCACCGGGGCCTAAAAACATGGTTATTCCAACTCGCTGAGCTTGACTGAGGGTAGGCTATACAGAGAATTTTAAAGATTGTTTTTAGTGTTTTAATTACATTTTGGGTTTCTACTAGATTTAATTTCTTTTTAATTGTATATTTGTATCATTTTTACTGTACGCCACCCTGAGTCCTTAGGGAGATGGGGCAGCTTAGAAATCCAATAAATAAATAAATAAATAAATAAATAAATAAATAAATAAATAAATAATAAATTAAAAAATTCTCCGCATTTTTAATGAATGTATTTCTGAGTGGTATTTGAGTATCTATTAGTACACTGAGTATCTATTAGTACACTTAGTTGGCAGATTGGAACTTGCCAATTTGCAAGGTTATGTTAAGATTGTATAAAATAGGATGGGAATGTTTCAAGTAAACCTGGGTTTCAGTTATTCTGGTGGGATTGCAAGTTAAGATAGAATGACCTTTATTGTCTTTTTTTCCCTGTGAACACATTGGCATGCATTAAAAAATAAAATTCTGATGCCCATTCTTAAAATAAGCCAAAACTAACAGCACTACCCAGGGCAGAATGCTTTAACAAAGTTTCTATTTCAATGATGAAACAGCAACTTCTCACCTGCTGGGTTATTATTACCTCTAGCTTCATGTAAAGCATTTCAGGCTCTAAGGAGCATATTTGCAAACAAAGTAGATGGTAGTGACACTCTATATGGGTTAGCCTTTAGCCTACTTGCTAGCCCTCCATGTTTGCCTTGTTTCTTCTTTTGAAGAAACCTCCACCTCAGAAGACACTCTGCGCCCTGCTTCAAAGACTACTGCTCCCTGCTGCCTCCACTGTCCAAAACGCTGAGCATTTTCAGAGATTGCAGCTGATCTCACACCTTCCACAAAAGCCCCCAACACTTCTATTGCTGGCACCTTCAACCCAAGCAGTCTGAAGCAGTGGTGGGATTCAAATATTTTTTACTACAGGTTCTGTGGGCATAGTGTTAAGTTTGCATGAAGAGACAGACACGGAGTGCTTCAAGCTCTTAGTTTATTAGTGACTACAGCTCAGAATGGACCCAATTTGGCTGGGCTGCGCCTGCTACTTATAGCCAGCAGCCGCAGTTGCCAGCCAATCAGAGTGCAGGGTTTTCCCGCACTTTTTAAACCAATCATTTCCAACATTTTACAAGAACAGTTCAAACTAAACCAATGACTTCAAACCTACATACATAACACATAGCATGGTGGGCGTGGCAGGGGAAGGATACTGTAAAATCTCCAGTCAGAGGTGGTATTTGCTCGTTCTCCGAACCACTCAAAATTTCCACTACCGGTTCTCCAGAACTGGTCAGAACCTGCTGAATACCACCTCTGGTCTGAAGCAACACAGACTCACCAGAACAGTTTTATCAATGTTTCCTCTCTTGCTAAATATCACCAAATCCAATATAGGCTGACAATCATATAATGGTTTGGTAATACATTTCTGCTTTCTTGTCACAATTCCCAATGAATTACTCAAGCCAGATAGTGCTTTCATCTCCAAAGCCCCAACACACTTGAGAGTTGAAACAGCCACAGCCAAGCAAAGCACCGCCATTTTAGAATTTTAAATAAGACTGTCTAATAGTGTGTTCTCAGCAGGGAATGCTACAATATAATGTGGGTATAGCTAAAGCTGGAATTCTGAATATGTTTTGTTTGCATTACAAATAATATTATGTTGTAGAAAGTTAGCACTCACCCATCTCCTAGAAGAATGAAGTATTTTGAGAAATATTAAACAGGAAGGCAGGATAAAATACTTCCCCTAGAAGAGAAATAAAAATCCTAAGGGGGACAGAATCTCAGAGCTCCAGCTCCCTGCCCCAAGCAGATACTAAGCTAAGGCCAGCTTTTAGAAATGCAGATTTGGTAATCCATTACTCCCTGCAGCAAGGTCTGAACAAATTAGCCCTCAGCCATAATGGGAATTGCCCAACACCCTTTCAGAACACAAGCTCCTGCATTGCATCATCTCAGTTGCACCACCCCCAGCAAACTTCAACCAAACCTAGACAACCTATAGAGCCAGCTATGACCCCTACCACAGCCAATAGAATACATGTTCTTAAACAGGAACAGGAAGCTCAAGTTCAATGCCCAAGAGAAGGTATAAATACTTCTCATTCTCAACTCCATGTGGTCAGCTGCCCAGGATGTCAAACCCATGTGGTTCTGCTTCATCATTAAACCATCTTTCCAATCAATCTCAATGTTTCCAGTATCTTTCTCCCAGCTTGGAACTGAACCAGATGGATATTTCTTCCAATAATGTAAAAGGCTGAATTGACCAAAGCCATGACTACTGATGGAAGCCAATATCTTTGGCCCCATTTGGTGCTTTTTCTGTGCTTTGAATAATGTTGCTATCCAGAAAGAGAATAGTATGATGGGGGTATAATCATATGCTCTGCAATTCTCGTCTAGTCTGACTTTTGGTTTGAATGGGACATCACCTTCCTACTCATTTAATTTCATATTCCAAGTTCATATATATATCATATTCTTTTGAAGACAAATAAACATAAACATAAAAATACGGAAGCTTTCGAGTTTTCCAGAATGCTACACCATATGAAGGAAGTCCAAAATTTTGTTAATTTTTAAAACCATGACATTCATAATAGTAAGAGAGTCCCAAGATTGACTTTGTGAACTGAATGAACATTTCTATATCCATGTCCATGTCTATCTACATCTCATCTTGGAGATTTTGCAGGTTCTTACAGTACCATTGTAATCTTTTTTTATGCCTGAGAACTCTGGATGTTTTTTATTGGATGATTTGAAATGATAAAAATTACAAATTATAAATTAATGTTGGATTAAAAAAAAACTTCCAAAGATTGTTTTATCCTTGATTGGACCATTCTTCTGGTATTGCAGTCTTACAATTCTCCTGCTTCCATGTTTAAAAAACTATATACACATACAGTATATGACAGATAGGAAACAACAATATAAATCAGCAACTTGAAACATAAAAAATGCCCACAATTGGAATTTGCATGAACGTATTAGCAGCAATAGGTACATTCTGATTTAATGCCTCTGTTTGTGATTGTTTGTTTGATTGACTATATGGCAGCAAATCATTTTTTGCTAGTGACAACATAGATATTTTTCCATGACAATTGATCTCCAATCTGGTCTTTCAGGTCTTCCCATGGCATGGAAGTGGTATAGGTTTTTCTCCTGTAACTGAGTGCATCTAACTTGATGCTGGCTGTCCTCTTCTTCTCTTTCATTAGAACCTTCTCCAAAGAGCTTGGTCTTCACACAAAGTATCTGAAGTAGAATAATTTGATCCTAATCAATTGTGCCTCAAGTAAAAACTTTGGAATGTTTTGTTCAAGGATCCATTAGTTTGTTTCTTGGCTGCCCACAGTATTCTCAGTAATCTTTTCCCACACTAAAGTTGGAAAGGCATCAGTACTTTTCTTATCCTGCTTCTTCAGAGTCCAACTTTCACTTCTTAGAGTAGAAGTCTCCAACCTTGGCAACTTTAAGACTTGTGGACTTTAACTCCCAGAACTTCTGCAAGTTGAAATCCACAAGTCTTAAAGTTGCCGAGGTTGAAGAACCCTGTCTTAGAGTGTCACAGAGAATACCATGGCTTGGTTAGTTTTAATCTTGGTAAATATTTGTAACTTAATACAAAGGTCTCCTAGGTTAGTTTATGGTGCAATGTATTATACTACCTTTCTCTCCATCCCACCCTCAGGTATTTCAATGTCCTGGCTAAGGAAGTTGTGCAATTTGAGTTTCTAAGTAGCAGTGAAATGCAAACATGTGAAAATTCTGGATATTAAATCTGAGCATAAGCCTGAGTGGTCCATGAACTAAAGAAACTAATAAAGCATGAATAAATTAAGGAAGCAATTACATAAATGCCAATGTAATAGCATTGCCATTATAGCTAAATTAAGTTCTCTGTTTAATGCATTTGAAAGGGCAGGAAGGCCTATGGAACAAAAGAAAAAAGCATATATGGTAATATGAAAAAAAGTGTGCAACCTGAAAGTAAAATACAATCTCTTCCCACAATGTTTCCCTGATTGAACTTCCAACATCTTCCAAAAGGGTTTATAAAACTTCAGAAAATCTTTATCAGTTATATAGAAGTAGTTAAATAAATGGTTTGACTTGGAATATGGCAGTTTTGGCATGTTAAATTATCTTGCACCTGAAGGCCTGTAGCAACTACATATGGCTTTATGAAAGGTGATCCTGAAAAATTAAACCCTCTTGCATGAATTGGTTGTCTTGTTTAGAGAACTAGTATCATCTAACACACCAACATTTCACAGTTATTATAGCATTAGTTCCATTATTTTTGGACTAACAACAACATAATCAGTCCTAGAAAAAGACTCACTGTTAGTTTGAGTAAAAATATTCTTCAAATCAAGTCAACATCTTGGTGACATCCATGGATGCACAGTTGTAGGCTTTATAGCAACAATACAACAATGCCTTCTACATTGTTTTTAAACTTCTTAATTTAGAATAAAGCCCTAAGATTTCCAGTAGTCTCCAATTAAATTATGTGCTACAGTACATCGGACGTTTTTCTTCTTGTGGGATCAACCAAGGATTGCTAATTGTTTCTAGCTGCTGTAGAATGTATGCATTTTTGAACAACAACATGGTTGCTGCTGATTCCAATATGTATTTATAAAAGAAAAGAAACAAAAAAAATCACTTGAGTTTAGAGTATGCACTAAGGACAAAACATATTTGCCTGACCACATGTCACGATGAGCCTAACTATCTGTAGCATGAGGAATGACATGTGCTCATAAACATGTGCATTAGATACTTCATTCATCTTCTTTCAACTACTGCTCTGCTAGAGACAATCAGAAAGCAATTGAAGCTTGCAAACAGGTCTAGTGGTTCATGATAACTAAGCATCAGCAGGCAGCACAGTTAGGAAAAGGGCAATATTCCAGCAGGGCCCAACACTGTATGCTGGTAATGAGATCCCCTCTGTGCTAGTCAATCACTTTCTATTTAAGTGGAATCAAAACCAATTATCTCTGTGGAATTGCAAAGACAGATGCTCAACCTTTTCTTTCAGGCTTATTATGCTAATGGTCAGTGTGAGAAGGTAAGATCTACCAATAGTACCCAGCAGAGCAACTTACTATATACAGAAAGGGAGAAAACTCCACATTCATTAGCATTGATGATGTTACCAATCAGGTAATTAAACATCTGTAAACAAATAGCCAAATTCAGAGAGCACCAAGGATTCCATAGTTCAATCCCAAGCTACAAAGATTCCTTTTTATTGGCAACAAACATTATGTATTTCTTTAAAGTAAGTCTCATTTGAGTTATCCTTTTATATTGATGCATTACATTGTACTTTGGGACAATAATTCAGAAATGGATCACCATCGATTGGTAAGACTGGTAAGAATGAAACATTATTAGAATAATAAAATAAAATCAAAAGAAATCTACAGGCTGTCTTGGTGTCTACTAGGGTTTTGGAATTACAAATTTCAGAATCTCCAGGGTCTGGACCATACTGGATGAAAATGTTGGGGCTTGTCATTGAACCTATTAGGGAGGTTCAGTATTTACTTGAGGAAAGTTGTAGAGACATTTAAGGAAAGTAGGAGGCATTTAAGATGTTCATAAGTATGTGCTGGACAATATCCTATTGATTGGTGGTGGTTTATACACTTAAAACAACTATGGATGAAAGCTTACAACCCCAAGGAATAAGACACTCAGCTGTTTTCTGAAAACAGACGGTATTCAGTTCCAAAAGATACCAACTATTTTCAGTGTCTCACAGATTTTATTGGTTAAGTTTATTGTTTCAGTTCAAGTCAATATGGATTGTGTCTGCTATAAACTTTCACTTCGGTGATTTGATATATGTTCTTGTTCTACAAGAGGTTATAGAAAGGATCAATTTTCAGCCAGAGAATGAAATTAAAACCAACTTTTGTAGATGGGGCTGTTTGTTGAAGGCAAAAGGGACAGAAACTTCATTAGAGAGACAAAAGCTCTACATGGCTTTCATTCTCCTTCCCTTTTATTGTAAAATCATTGCAGTTATTTATCTAGGTTAGATAAGAAAGCCACTTTCCACATATAAGGCTCATGATGCTTAATAGCACACAAAAAGCACAACAACCTTATTGAGATTTATGATGGAGTTTTAAATGAAAGTTTCATTAGAAGGTAGACTGAAGTTATTCTTTTTCAAGCAGATGCAGAATTCATTTAAAAGTGCTCTATAATTGAGTCAATTTAATCCTATGAGGAAAAATACTTTGGCAATGCATTGACTGTACACTATCTTTTCCTGGCCTAGTTTCCTCCCGATGTGTCAGAACTCTAATTGTCCAGATTCTCAACCAGAATGCTAGAATTCAAAGAGTGAGGAAAATTCTCACGGACGACTCACATCCCGGTCAGCACTTCTTCACTTTCCTACCATCGGGTAGGAGATATAGAAGCATAGCCAGCCGCACCAACAGTCTGAAGAAGAGTTTCTACCCGTGGGCTGTCAGACTTCTGAATGGAAAATAATTTCATGTCAATATAGTACGATAAACTTGCGAGGCCGGCGCATTGTGCAACAAGGTCACATAGTGTAATAAGATTGAGACTGGGTTAGGGACTTCTGTCCTCACTGTGAGTTGTGTTGGGGGGGGGTGTGCACAAAGGGAGGCTCAGCCAATCTCATTGTACACATGTACTCTGACAATAAAGGTTATATCAGAGGTGGTATTCAGCAGGTTCTGACCAGTTCTGGAGAACTGGTAGCGGAAATTTTGAGTAATTTGGAGAATTGTCAAATACCACCTCCGACTGGCCCCGCCCCCATCTATTCTCAGCCTCCTGATCAGCTGGGTCTTCTTTTGTTGCCCTGCAGAGGAGAATGGAGCTGGAAAGCAGGTTAGTGGGGTGGGGAAGGAATGGAGATTTTGCAGTCTATCCTTCCCCTGCTAGCCCACCAAGACACGCCCACCAAGCCACACTCACAAAACCGGTAGTAAACAATTTTGAATCCTACCACTGGATTTTATGTGTGTGTGTGTGTGTGTGTGTGTGTTTATATATTCAATATAAAATATGAAGAGATTGTATATATGTAAGGCAGTGAACAAGCAATTCAAAGCATATGTTTGTATTATACTAGGCCAGGGTTGTCAAACTCATGGCCCGCGGGCTGGATGCATTATAAGCTGCGCATGCCTGGTTTAGCAAAGGGGGCGGGAAGTCCTGATATGTCACATGATGCTGCCATGACGACATGAGTTTGACACCTCTGTATTAGGCAATCTGACATTTCCTTATCTAAACAGAAAACCAGAATGACCATGTGTAGCCAAAAAAGCCCTGGGAGTGTGACTTCCTTCCTTCCTTCCTTCCTTCCTTCCTTCCTTCCTTCCTTCCTTCCTTCCTTCCTTCCTTCCTTCCTTCCTCCTGGAAGCTTGCATGAAGAAAGTCAGTGGGGAAGCTGGTTGGAAGTCACAAGACCAAGGCCAGCAGACAGTAAAGTGGATGTTGCTAAATGGGGGAGAGTGTGTGTGGATGCAGCATGTGTCAGGGAAGGTACACAATATGCAACATGAATCAGGAAGAGTGCACAGGGCTGTGGGAGAGGTGCAGCATGGGTCAGGGAGGATGCAGGGGATGTGGGGCACATTGTGGTGCATGGAGATACACGAAGTGTTTGGTTGTTGCCCTATAATGCACCATGTAACCACCAGCTGAAGGTTACAAACAAATAGACCCAAGCTTTTTATCACTATAGAGATGAACAAAATATCAAATGGTTAAAAAGCAAGAGAGATAGATAAATATATAATTAGACAAGGCAACTGTATTTTTAAGAAAGCAAGGTCAGAGTAGCAAACAAATTCAAAATCAAAATCAAACCTACATTATTTTACTAGAATAGGGAGTAGATCTATTGGTGTTACATGCTTAAATAATGTTGGCTACATTTCTTAAAAAACATTTTTATGTTGTCATTATTCTTTCCATTGTACCATCTCTTGTGAAGGATGAAACACATGGAATGTTTTAAGAATGCTAATACAAACCCAGAAATACCCAATAAATTCACTTGGGAAATCAGTTTTTAAGAAAGCCTCCATTGCACGGTCAAATAAAGTTGCTTGAAAAAAGTCCCCAAACTCAAGAAAAATAGCAGATGCAAGCCTATGTTTGCCTTTAATCTTACTTGATTAACATGTCCTTTGTATGATCATCTCTATGGCTTCTCCAAAGCCCTGAGAGCCTTATTTAGTGCATCGGATAGTTAGAGCTCAGCAAATGCACCAGAAGCATCGTTTTCAAGCTGTTTCGCTTGAGATACCCAAATAAAAAGGAGGATTATTAATTAAATGCATTGTCTCCAAAGGAGGATTTAATAGTAAAGAGGCCAAATGAGCTGCTGTTCAGCATTCACACTGCAAAGGTATATCAATTGAGTTACTGCAACAAAGCTCTGGAATGCCCTGATGAATGAATATAAGTGTGTCATGATTCAGTTAGACATTGTCTCACTTAGCTCATTCCACAGTCATTGCTAGCAGCAGATGCTTCAGAATGTCTGAGAAGACAAAACATTCACAAATCTTCTTTAATCCAAAAGTGCTCCCCTTCAAGCATCTCTCCCCCATAATTGCCCCAGCCACAAAAAGGCTAGAAAAGAGGCACATGCTGCATACTCAGTGGCATATTGAATAAACCACCATTGGTTGGATTTGTTTTGTCTTTGGCCAGGACCAGAGGTTTATTCAGCAGGTTCTGACCAGTTCTGGAGAACTGGTAGCAGAAATTTTGAGTAGTTTGAAGAACCGGCAAATACCACCTCTGACTGGCCTCACCCCAGGGGTGGGATTCTACCTGTTCAGACCAGTTCTATAGAACAGGTTGTTACGATTCTGCACAGTTCGGAGAACCGGCAAATCGCGCCACTGACTCAGGCAGCAGATTGCGGAAAGGTAGATCTGTGAGTGACTCTGTGATTCTGCAAGCAACTCAATCTGCCTGCCTGCTTTGCCTGATTTTGGGTAAAACTTGCTCTTTTTCAAAACAAAAAAAAAATCAATATTTACATAAATATTTACAATATTGACATACAAGCCATGCCCACCCATCACCAAGCCACACCCACAAATTAGACCATACCCACAGAAGAGTTAAGAAATTTGAATCCCACCCCTGCCCCACCCCATCTATTCTCTGCCTCCCGAGTCCCAGCTGATCGGCTGAATCTTCTTTTGTTGCCCTGCACAGGAGAATGGAGCTGGAAAGCAGGTTAGCAGGGTGGGGAGGGAATGGAGATTTTACAGTATCCTACTGGTTCTGTGGGTGTGGCTTGGTGGGCGTGGCATGGCTTGGTGGGGGTGGCAGGGAAGGATACTGCAAAATCCCATTCCCTCCCCAACCCACTATTCTGCTTTCCAGCTCCATTCTCCTGTGCAGGGCAACAAAATAAGACCCAGCCGATCAGCTGGGACTCAGGAGGCAGAGAATAGATGGGGGCAGGGCCAGTCAGAGGTGGTATTTGCTGGTTCTCCGAACTACTCAAAATTTCCACTACCAGTTCTCCAGAACTGGTCAGAACCTGCTGAATACCACCTCTGGCTTGACCCCAATAGTGGGTTGAAGATCCCAGGGTTTCATTCTGTTCAATATATGTTCCCCATCCATCAAATTTTAACTACCTATTTTAACTATGGGTTTTAATTTTCAATTCGGCTTAACTTGTTTAATATACTTTTAATTAATTAATTTATTGTTGTATTTTTAGCTGTGAGCCGCCCCGAGTCCTTTTTGGAGAGGGGGTGGCATATAAGTCGAATTAATAAAATAATAAATAAATAAATAAATTGTTTGCTTCACAATGCAGAACTTAGATCACCTGGTGTCCTACTTTTTATCTCTTTTCTGCTACTATTGCATATATCAAAGGGTTAAAGCTGGAATAATGAAGTCCCTTTGAAACTGTCCAATCTAATTTCTCATAATATTGCTTCCAACAGCTCTGGAAAATTTAGTGCCATTGATTGACAGGTAATGTTGATTATTGTTATTAATGCTTCTGCCCTTTTGTCTCTTGTTTGTTGTTCACATCTCTTTCTCTCTCCCTGCTCGCTCTGCTTTTTGTTCCTTTTTTTGCCAGTTAACTATTTTGGATGTTTGCTAAATAAACATCCAGCTACGTTTTTGCTGGCAGAACTGAACAGTGTGCATGCTTGCTTGACCTGGATTTAGTGACTTGCTGGAAGCATGCTGGGTACAAAGTAAACTTGAAATTACCCTTAGTAATTCTCCAACACAGGAAAGGGGAGTTTTCTATCCATTGGCAGAGAAAAGAAGATCAATGATTTGCCAAGCTTTCTGGCACAGAGAGCTATACAGAACAATAGATGTATCCATTTTAATTTTTTAATTTCTGTTGTCCCACTTTGTCCCAGAGCAGGAGTGCCTGCTGAGTCAAAACAGAGCTTTGATGGCTTAGTTGTGACTATTGTGACTTCCTTTTTTTACTATCCTCCTTCCATACCTGTGATGACTCTATTTGGGAGGCACCAATCGGTCCCCTCACTTGGAGCTTTCAACTAAGAACTGGAATAATTCTGTCCAAGAGTTCCTCCAACCATTGTATTCTCTCTTCCTCTGGATCCTAATGTTTATTTTCCAACTTTCCTTTTGCTTAAAAACTCTTAAAGGGAAAAGATGAAATCTCCAGCTGCTGACTTCCCCCTTCAGCTTTTTTTTAATTGATTCATATTTATATGCCGCCCTTCTCCGGAGACTCTGGGCGGCTTACAATTTTTGGAGTGCAACCCAATGTGCTCAGCAATAGCCTTCATTCCATTGTATATGCCTGCTTATTACTAAGCGGCATTTTTACAAAGTCAGCTTATTGCCCCCAACAATCTTGGGTCCTCAGTTTACCTACCCCGGGAGGATGGAAGGCTGAGTCAACCTTGAGCCTGGTGGGATTCGAGCCTGCAGTAATTGCAGGCAGCTGGAATTAAGTGCTAGGCATTTAACAGCCTGCACCACCAAGGCTCTTTTTTGGCTGACTTCCCTCTTCATAATTTTGGTTACATAAAGACTGGCTCAGAATATGAAGAACAAAGCTAGCAATTGTTGTCAACCTTGCTCAGAATTAATAGAACAGCCTTCTATAGGTAAATAGATATAATATAGGGCAGTGCTGGCTAACCTTTTTTGGCTGCCGTGCTGATAATTGCACGCTCGCTCATGCACACCTGCATGCCATCATCCAGAAGGTAATGTGCACAGGACCCACCCCCCATACATGATGTGCATCTCTGCACATAAGCATGTGCCTCCTGCACACCCCTGCCCCCCGCGCATGTGCACCAGATACCCAACAATCCGGTGTCGTGCGGTGCGCACACTTGTGCAGTGGGGCTCTTCCGGGCAAGCTCTCGCATGCCGGCAGAAGTGGCTCTGTGTGCCGCTTCCGGCACACATGCCATAGGTTCGCCAATACGGATATAGGGTATGCAGTATATGTAAAAGGACTATCATTGTAGATGTACCTGGATTTGTAGGTGTTGGGTTTCTCCACATACAATGGTACAAGTCACTTTGCACCATAGAGAGTCTTAAGCTTCATGATCTTAATCTTCATGATCAAGTTGTGGTCCCAGCTGTTGATAAACAAGCATTACGTGTACCACTCCCATAACCCTTGGCTAACATTCCTCTACATGAGAGTTCATCCTAAGGGTTTATGACTATTCTCTGTGGCTAACTCTCCACTGACAACTCACCACTGCCAACTTGCCATGGCCAACTCGCTGTAGAACAAGTCACTGCAGGAAAAGAGTTACACTAATATCAAAGAAATAGTGGAACAGAATCATTAAAGAAAGGATGCAAAGGAGGGACAGAATGAAATGTGAATGGCAAAAATTAATTTTTTTATTTTATTTTAAATAAATAAATAGAAGTGTTAAATTATCCTGCAGCAAGTGGTTCCACAACAAGCTGGCTGTGGTGAGTTGTTCCAAGGTGAGTTGACCATGGTGAATTGGCTACAGCAAGTTGTCCCATTCCAGTTTCCCAAGTGTAGTCCAATGCCGATTTAAAAAACCACCCATCTTTAGAAAATAGATTAATCATTGTTCACTTTCCTCTCTGACAAGTGTTGCAGCTGCAATTTCACCACATGTTCTAGTTAAACAGAACTGGAACCAACAAGGGGTTGGCTGTTACATGATGTGAGGCTGCCATTTGTAACATGCCTCTGTAGTGTTAATGTAGAAAACTGTTGTTCTTTCAATGAGTTTGATGACGTATTTTGATTTCTTCTTCATATTAAGAGAAGTCTAAAAGTTTAGAGTTCATTCTGAGGTCATCTGCTTGTTTTTCATTCTTGCTTGCAGAATAAAGGGGAAGAAGTGACAATCTTCGCATGGTTGCCAACCTGTGAAAATCTCAGACTTTGGTTCCCATTGCAGAGTCATGTGGCAGCCAGTCAAGATTAGATCTTGCAATCTTGTAACCATAGCAGGGACATGAAGTCATGATACCAGGTTTTGATTTTTAAAAAGACTTGGGGACTTGTTGTTTGAGGGGAGCTTCTGCACAGTACCAAGTGTTGAGTACAGAGGTGGTATTCAGCAGGTTCTGGCCAGTTCTGGAGAATCGGTAGCAGAAAAATTGAGTAGTTTGGAGAACTGGCAGTTTGGAGAACTCTGACTGGCCCTGCCCCCAACTATTCTCTGACTCCCGAGTCCCAGCTGATCGGCTGGGTCTTCTTTTGTTGCCTTGCACAGAAGAACGGAGCTGGAAAGCAGGTTAGTGGGGTGGGGAGGGAATGAGGATTTTGCAGTAACCTTCCCCTGGAGTGGGGTGGGAATGGAGATTTTGTTATGTATGCAGGTTTAAAGTCATTGGTTTAGTTTGAACTGTTCTTGTAAAATATAAGAAATGATTGGTTTAAAAAGTGCAGGAAAACCCTGCACTCTGATTGGTTGGCAACTGTGGCTGCTGGCTATAAGTAGCAGCCGCAGCCAAAGTGGGTTCGTTCTGAGCTGTAGTCACTAATAAACAAAGAGCTTGAAGCACTCCGCGTCTGTCTCTTCATGCAAACTTAACACTGGCGACGAGGGTGGGATCTCCCTGAAGAAGGCAACGTGGAACAGAAGGAGAGCGAGATGGCTGCGCTGAACACCCCCCCAGCCCGTTCGATCCGATGGCAGAAGACTGGGAGACATATGCAGATCATTTCCAAATGTAGCTGGAAGGAAACGATCTTGCCGACATTTCCAAGAAGCGGAAGAGGGCAGTCTTCCTCACGCACTGCGGTCCGGCAGTTTTCAAGATGGCGAAAGCATTGGTGGGAGCTGCAGACGTGAAGGTAATTGAATGGCCTGACTTAGAAAAGTTGTTAAGAGCCCATTACGCACCACAAGTATCGTGCCTCATTAAGAGACATGAGTTTTACTGTCGGGATCAAGGGGAAAGTAAAACATAAACGACTTCATGGCAAGTTTAAGAGACATTGGGGGTGCATGCGAATTTAACAATTTAGAAGAGGCCATGCACGATCGATTTGTTCTGGCCCTTAAAGACAAGGTACTTCAGAGCAAGTTATTACTAAAACCTAAGATCATGCTGAAGGAAGCAATAGAAGAGGCCTCTTCAGCAGAAGCTACCAAGTCCTCAGCAGCAGCCATGAAGAAAATCAACAAGACCACAAGCCATCCTGATGTGGAAAAGTCCACAACAACTCATTGTGAGCAAATAGATTCTGAGTCAGACTGTAGTGAGGTGGAGGAAGGAATTTATAGACTCAGAATGGAGCGGAAAAAGAAAGACCTGGGAAGAAAGAGGCAAGATTTCTACTGCAGAGGTTGTGGGGGGAGCCACCCCCGCACTGAATGGGAATGTCGTAGGGGCCCATGGTCCAGGATTCACATTGATTTTGCTGGCCCTACCAGAGGGCACACTTTCCTTATTATAGTTGATGCATATTCCAAATGGCTGGAGGTTATCCCTATGGCATCCACCACAACTGAAGCTGTCATCAAACAGCTTAAAAAGCTTTTTGTAACTCACGGGTTACCTGATGTGCTTGTTTCTGACAATGGCCCTCAATTTACATCCAACCTTTTTGAATCATATCTAGCACAACAGGTTATCAGACATGCCCTGACAGCCCCTGGGCATCCTTCCGCTAAGCGGGCTGAACATATGGTACGATTTACCAAGGAAAAACTTCAGCAATTGGGTCCAGGGAATATCACTGAGAGAGTTGAAAACTTCTCAGTGTTTCAGCATATCACTCCCAACCCCTCAACTAATTTGTCCCCAGCTGAATTGTTGATGGGTAGGAAACTCAGGTCTCCCCTTGACCGCCTTCATCCCACTTACACACCCAACACACCACTAGATTCCACTAGCAAAATTCTCACATTCACTGTGGGTGATTCTGTTTATGCTAAGAACCTTATGGGTGAACTATTATGGATTCCTTCTGAGATAACCCAAATCACAGGCCCCAGGTCTTACGGGGTACAAATGGAGGATGGTGTCCTCTGGAGCAGGCACATTGATCAGTTAAGATACAGATTGCCTCAGGAGCATCGCTTTTGCTCCTCTCTGGTTCCCATACCTACTGCCTCTTCTAGGGGGGAAGGGGAGGATCATGAGTGTAACGAACAAGCACAACCCCATGTGTAATGAGCTAACACGACAGGAACCATCCCAAAACCTGTCACAATACCAACAACCATTTTCACAAATGGAAGATTGCACATCATTACCTGATTTAGGTGCTGACATTGGGTTGGAGATGGATTGGGAGGAGACACCAGGTTGTAGTAACCAAACAGGTTCTACCATTACTACAAGTCCTAGTAAGGAAATGTCAGCAGACACATTTCCTCCCTCACAAGGTGAGAACCTTAAAACATCTGAACCACGTAGGTCTCAAGTACACATAAGAGCCCCACCTATTTAAAAGAATACATTAGATAGGCTGGGGTTTGAGTATGGACTGAACCTAGTGGGGAGGGTGTTATGTATGCAGGTTTAAAGTCATTGGTTTAGTTTGAACTGTTCTTGTAAAATGTAAGAAATGATTGGTTTAAAAAGTGCGGGAAAACCCTGCACTCTGATTGGCTGGCAACTGCGGCTGCTGGCTATAAGTAGCAGCTGCAGCCCAGCCAAAGTGGGTTCGTTCTGAGCTGTAGTCACTAATAAACAAAGAGCTTGAAGCACTCTGCGTCTGTCTCTTCATGCAAACTTAACAGATTTTACAGTATCCTCCCCCTGCCATGCCCACCAAGCCACACCACACCAACCAAGCCATGCCCACAGAACCAGCAGTAAAAATTTTTTGAATCCCACCACTGGTTGAGTACTATGGAAACTGGCTGTCCTTGGAGTAATTCTGCTGTCATTATTAAAGCAGCTAATAAGAGATTTGGATGTCATCTTCCTTCATATGGCTGTTTTTTAAGTTGTGCTTGAGCTAATAATATAGCTTAATATATCCCTTTGTTTACAAGTGTTCATTGTCTCTGTGTCCAAAAGTACAGTGGTGGGATTCAATTTTTTTTTACTACCGGTTCTGTGGGAGTGGCTTGGTGGGCGTGGCAGGGGAAGGATACTGTAAAATCTCCAGTCAGAGGTGGTATTTGCCACTTCTCCAAACTACTCAAAATTTCCGCTACCGGTTCTCCAGAACTGGTCAGAACCTGCTGAATACCACCTCTGCAAAAGAACCAATTGCCTGACCACTTGATCACTGCCCTATCACTCAGTAAAACAGTATCAAGGGGTCTTCCCCTCCATCAAAATAGTTGGGAGAAAACAACAACCCCAAAAAAGCCAGTTCCTAGTTCTTTAAGGTTTGGGAAAGCTTGTATCACACACTTTGAAAGAAGTGGGGGAGAACTAGATATTTTACAAGGAAGAATGAATTGTCACACTGAATGTTAGACAACCAACCCTTCCATTAGCTTTTTAACCTTCCTGAGCTTATCTGCCCCTCGCAGCTAGAGAGTGGAGCAATTCCAATAATTGCAGCGAGAGGCTGGATTTTGTTTCTTTAGAGTGGAATAGAACAGACAGTCATATTACAAATCTGAGACATTTAGTTTTACTTTATTTTTGCAGTCATCTCAAGATGAAATTACCACAATTATTCTCTCTCCCCCTCCCTCTCCCTCCCTCCCTCCCTCCCTTTCTCTCTTCCTCTCCTCCCCCCCCCTCTCTTAAAGAAATACTGATGAATGAAGGTTTTCCTCCCTCTTTTGCCAAAAAGCACTGGATACTTTAAAAAATGTCTGCATTCAGTGCAGAGAAGTCTAGTGAAGAGGACCAGGGGAGACATGATAGCAGTGTTCCAATATTTGATGGAGTGGAGGGGGTCAGGTTATGTTCTAAAGCACCCGAAGGCCAGACAAGGAATAATGGATGGAAACTGAACAAGGAGAGATTTAGCCTGGAAATAAGGAGAAACTTTCTGACAGTGAGAACAATCAACCAATGGAACAGTTTGCCTTTGGAAGTTGTGGGGGCACCATCACTTAAGACTTTCAAGAAGTGATTGGACTCCCATCTGTCAGAAATGGTGTAGGGTCTCCTGTTTGGACTAGATGACCTACAAGGTCCCTTCCAACTCTGATTATCTGTGATCTGCTATCTGTGCATAGGTGCTTTGAGGAAAGGGGTAGAATCATATTTAAGATTTATATTTAAACAAATATGTCACTTTCTGCTGGGATTAGTGATTTTGGCCAAATTAAGTTCTCTGTGCTTGGAATTCTCTTCTTATTAACTGCATAACTTTAATTGTGATGGGCTGCCTGTTTCAGTAGCAAAATAATTCTATCATAAAGATTAATTTATACAATAAGCACTTGCTCTTGATGGTTGTTGAGTAAGCCTGCTGCCATCACATTGCACTTTTTATATCTGGTTCACGAAACCGAAATGGCTGGATTCGCACAAACAAGGTGTGACAACTTCTAAATTGACTCCATTCTTAGAGGCATAAATAAATGTAATTTACCCTTTGTTTCTAAAAAAAGGCTTTCCCATTTAATCACATTTATACAACAGTGAAGCTAATACAAAATAAACAGCACCTTTATAATTCCACCAAGTTGATTAGGAAGGTATAGTCTTTAGATAATTTTGAATTTTCTAGCTAGACCAGAACAAATAGGGAATGTTTTCTTTAACTGGGCAAGTAACAGTTTCCAAAAAGGCAGGTTTCCCCTTATTCTCTATGTTATGTATGCAGGTTTGAATGTCATTGGTTTAGTTTGAACTGTTCTTGTAAAATGTCTGAAATGATTGGTTTAAAAAGTGCGGGAAAATCCTGCACTCTGATTGGCAGGCAATTGCGGCTGCTGGCTATAAGTAGCAGCTGCAGCCCAGCCAAATCGGGTCTGTTATGAGCTGTAGTCGCTAATAAACTCTTCACTGAAGCACTCCGCATATGACTCTTCATGCAAACTTAACACTCTATATTTTCCAAAATTGAGTCCAGCACTTAAAAGAAAGAGAGAGATTTATTGTTTTTAATTTATTTAATGTTTTCATCCTGTAAAGTATATCAATATGCATTTATCTGCTATTTATCAGTTGCACAATAAAACAATTAAGTGACATCAAGTCAGTGTCAGCTTGTAGTGTCCACATAGACTTTCGCTGGGAAACTTAGACTTCTAAGTCTCTCTTGCTACTGTAATTCAACCCATCCATTTTCCATTATTCTCTTCTCTTTCATTCCATTTTCCCAGCATTAAGCAGACTTCTCAAGGGAGCTGAGTCTCTGCATAGTGGGTCCAAAATATGATAGTTTCATATTTCTATGTTTTTACAGAAAGTTATTTTTTGAGAAACTTGTCTTTCTTGGCTTTGCTTCTTTTCTCTTCTTGGCAATTTCCAGTTTCTTCTCACATCAAGTTTGCTTTTTTCTCTCTCTCATTTTTGGCAGTCTGTTTTTACATTCATGTTTAATGACTTCTTTAATTTCACTCCATAATTCCTCTGGACTTCTATCCGTGAGGCTCAGGATTTCAAAACAGTTCCCGAGGTTCTCCTTGAAAGTGTTGGGTATACTTTCAAATCATATCGTGGAAACTTTCTTTAGCTTAGCTTCAAAGTTGCATATGGATAGTTTGTGATCCATGTGCTTCTGGCCATATTATTAATACTATAACTGATTCATAATACAGTTAGTTTGATTTTTATATACCATCTGATGATGTCCATGTACAGGTAGTCCTCAACTTAAAATAGTTCATTTAGTGACTGTTCAAATTTACATTGGCACTGGAAAAAATGACTTACAACCATTTTTTTTACTTTTATGACTGTTGCAATATCCCCATGGTCATGAAATCAAAATTCAGATGCTTAGCAACTGACTCAATTTATGACTGTTGCAGTGTCCTGGGGCCTTGTAATCATCTTTTGCAACCTTCTGCTAAGCAAAGTCAATGTGGAAGCCAGATTCACTTAACAACTGCATTACTACCTTAACAACCCCAGTGAGTCACTTAACAAGTATGGCAAGAAATGGCATAAAATGGAGCAAAACTCACTTAACAAATGTCTTGCTTAGTAACATAAGTTTTGGGCTTAATCGTGGTCATAATTTGGGGACTATTTGTACAGAGGTGTCATTTCTAGCCTAGAAGTTAGGAGACTGTGACTTCTAGTCCCACCTTAGGCAAGAAAGCTGGTTGGGTAACTTTGGACCAGTCATTCTCTCAACCCAACCCACCTCACAGGGTTGTTAAGAGGAAGAAGGATTATAGGTATGCTTGCCATCTTGATTGTATATGAAAAAGAAGATACGATAAAAATCTAAAAAAAGTATCCAGGTTTCATACCATGGTTTATATCACATAACTAGTCATTCTGGTTTATTGAATAGTCCAGGTTTAGTCCAATGTTTGAACAAATCAGCTGCATATTTCAGCCCATAATAAGCCCATATAAAGTGGAAAATGAAATTCCATTCTTTCCTTTTGAAGACTCAAGTCCCAAGCTTGAAACAGGCAAGGTGACAGGTTTACAAAATTCTGCCTCATTCATCAAGATTGATTTTTTATTGCAATATATTCAATAGCTTCCCTCCATCTCTCCAGCTGCATGGAGGCATGACAGAAGCATCTACAGATGCTTTTCTTCATGGTGGGCAGCATTGATGCTGTTATTGGTGAAAAAAGGTTTGTAATTATCTTTATCTATTCATTGTAGTTCAATTTAGCATACCTGGGTGACAATGATATCCAATGCTAGTATTTGTTAGTTTTCATAGGTCATATTCCAGGGAGGATGTGCCTGCAAACAGCCTTTGAAACAATGGCCAGATCAAATGTAGGATATTAATTATATTTAAAGAAAGAGAAGACGAAAAGCAGATCCTGCATCTGTGAGAATATGCTAGAAGAAGAAGAAGAAGAAGAAGAAGAAGAAGAAGAAGAAGAAGAAGAAGAAGAAGAAGAAGAACAACAACAACAACAACAACAACAACAACAACAACAACAAGATAAAGATAATTACAAACCTCTCTCTCTCCCCTCCTCTTTCACTCACTCACTCACTCACTAACTCACTCACTTACTCTCTCTCAATTTATACTAGGCAGGATCCTGGCATATATATAAAAACAGATATACAGATATAAAAGCAAAAGGTGCTGTATTTCTTGTAACACCCTTGGATCCCTAAATCCAAGCTTTCATTCTCACTTTCTGAAGTCATGGCTAATCCTCAGGCTGTCCTGCCCTGAGACTAAAAACATATTCTGGATGCAATCAAAAAGTGACAAGCTGTCATTTCTTATTATTTTTGTGTTAATATCCAGGGAAATTGCCCTCTTTATTTTTTTTATTCATGTGTCAAAAATATATAAGGATAACTCTGCATATGAGCTAGTTTATATAAAAAGGGGGGAATCAACATTGACAGCACTCGTTTTATTCATTAAAACAACTATTCAGGGTCTTGGTGGCAAAGAGAACTTAGGGCAATAAGCTCTGTCTTCAAAATCATAAATGACTGATACATTCGTATTCATGTGGACTAAAGCTTCATGCACTATTTCATGCAATAAATTACATAAATTGGCAGGTAAATGTCCTTAAAACTAGATCCCATACCTCTATATATTGTGCTTTCAAATCAGTGTTGATGGCTCTTTTTCTTGGCAAGATTTCAACAGTGGTTTGACATTGCCTCCTTCCCAGGGCTGAGAAAGAATGACTGGCCCAAAGTCATTAATCTAGTCTCATGCATAAAGTGGGAGTAGAACTCACATTTGCTCATTCTCCCAGTGGAACAGTAAAGTGTACAATAGGCCAGGACTGTTAAGTTTGCATGAAGAGTCAGACGCGGAGTGCTTCAGTGAAGAGTTTATTAGTGACTACAGCTCATAACAGACCCGATTTGGCTGGGCTGCGGCTGCTACTTATAGCCAGCAGCCGCAGTTGCCAGCCAATCAGAGTGCAGGATTTTCCCGCACTTTTTAAACCAATCATTTCCGACATTTTACAAGAACAGTTCAAACTAAACCAATGACATTCAAACCTGCATACATAACACCCCTCCCCACTAGGTTCAGTCCATACTCAAACCCCAACCTATCTAATGTATTCTTTTAAATAGGTGGGGCTCTTACATTGAGACCTTCGTGGTTCAGAAGTTTTAACGTTCTCACCCAGTGAGAGGGAAATGTGTCTGTTGACATTTCCCTAGTTGGATTTCCAGTGAAAGAAGACCCTGTTTGATTGTTACAATCTGGTCTCTCCTCCCAACCCATCTCCAACCCAATGTCAGCACCCAAGTCAGGTAGTGATGTGCAATCTTCCACTTGTAAGGATGGATTTTGGCATTGTGACAGGTTTTGGGATGGTTCCTGTAATGGCTCATTACACATGGGGTTGATTCTTGCTTGCTGATTATCCTCATGCTCCTCCCCTCCCCTAGAAAGGCATTAGGTACAGGAACTAGAGAGGAACAATTGCGTGTTCCTGAGGTAATCTGGATCTAAGCTGATCAATGTGCCTGCTCCAGAGGACTCCATCCTCTGTTTGCACCCTGTAAGAACGAGGGCCTGTGATTTGAGTTATTTCAGCAGGAATCCATGAAGGTTCACCCATAAGGTTCTTAGCATAAACAGAATCACCCACACTGAAGCGTGCAAACTTTGCTAGTGGAATCTAGTGGTGCGTTGGGTGTGTAAGTGGGATGAAGGTGGTCAAGGGAGACCTAAGTTTCCTACCCATCAACAACTCTGCTGGGGATAAGTTAGTTGATGGGTTAGAGTGATGTGCTGAACACTAAGAAGTTTTTCAACTTTCTCAGTGATGTCCCCAGGACCCAATTGCTGAAGCTTTTCCTTGGTAAAACGTACCATCGTTCAGCCCGGCCGTTAGCGAAGGGTGCCCAGGGGCAGTCAGGGCATGTCTGATACCCTGTTGTGCTAGATATGATTCAAAAGGTTGGATGTAAATTGAGGGCCATTGTCAGAGACAAGAACATCAGGTAACCCGTGGGTTACAAAAGCTTTTAAGCTGCTTGATGACAGCATCAGTTGTGGTGGATGCCATAGGGATGACCTCTAGCCATTTGGAATATGCATCTACTATAATAAGGAAGGTGTGCCCTCTGGTAGGGCCAGCGAAATCAATGTGAATCCTAGACCATGGGCCCCTAGGACATTCCCATTCCTGTGTGGGGTGAGAGGTGGGGCAGGCCTGACTACCTGACAGTTGGGACAAGATGCAACCCAGTTTTCAACCATTTTGTCAATACCTGGCCACCATACATAACTCCTGGCCAATCCCTTTCTTACAATACCTGGATGACCCTCATGTAACATTTCCAAAACCTCTTTTTGCAGTTTTGCAGGAATAACCACCCTGTTACCCCACAAAATACATCCTCTTAATACAGATAATTCAGTTTGCCTGGATTTAAAAGGTTGGGCAAGGTTGAGGTAGATCTTGAAGAGGCCAACCTTTCTTAATCCAGCCTATAACAGGAGCCAATAAAGTGTCTTTGGCAGTCTCTCTGGCAATTTCAGCAGCGTGTACTGGAAGCTTGGCAACAGTTTCTAGGAAAAAGGTGTAAGTCTCAGGCAAAGTCCTCAGTGTGAGAAGGAAGTGGGCAGCGACTCAAAGCATCTGCATGGCCAATGTCTTTGCCAGGCTTGTGGATGAGTTTGTATGAATAAGCAGCAAGAAATTCAGTCCACCTCAGCATTCTTGGTGACAGGATAGTGGGTGTAGGTTTGTCTCCTGCCACAATGCCTAACAAAGGTTTGTGATCTGTGACAATGGTAAATGTTCTCCCATATAGATACTCATGGAATTTCTTGACAGCTGCAACAATTGCCAATGCTTCCTTGTCCAATTGGCTGTAATTCTCTCTGCTTTGGTCAAAGTCGAGAGTAAAATGCAATAGAGGCTTCCCTCCGCTGGGAAGCCTGTGGCTCAACCCCCTCCAAAGGGGATGCATCACAAATCAGTACAACAGGCAAATTCTCAGAGAACTGTATCAGTACAGCATCAGACGTGATTAGTCTTTTAATATTGTTAAATGCTGATTGTTCCTTCCTGCCCCAGACTCAAGCAGATTTTTTGTCCACTAATCTGTGTAATGGTTCTGCAATGGTTGCCTTCTGAGGTAGGAACATGTGATAAAAGTTAATAAGTCCAAGGAAGGCTTGCAAATCTGTTTTGCATTTTGGTCTAGGGGCTTCTTTGATTGCTTGAACCTTGGCATCTGTAGGGTGGATGCCATGCTTGTCAATCATGTAGCCCAAGAACTCAACCTTGTCAGTTCTAAGAGTGCATTTTTCTTCCTTGACTTTTAACCCCGCTTTCTTGAATCTGGTAAGGACTTCTCTGAGTCTCTCTTGTAATTGAGTGTCATTTTCAGCAGAGATTAACACATCATCAAAGTAAGGCACTACCCCTGGCAGTCCTTGGAGCATCCTTTCCATAAGGCTTTGAAAGATGCCTGGTGCCACACTTACTCCAAACTGCAACCTTTTACATTTGAAGGCACCTCTATGAGTCACAATGGTTTGGGCCTCTGCAGTGGCATCATCAACTGTTAGTTGTTGATATGCCTGGGCCAGATCCAATTTGGCAAAGACTGTACCCTGCCAAGTGAATGTAATAAATGATGCACCACTGGAACTGGATATGCGCTCTGTTGAAGCACATGGTTCAATGTCCCCTTATAGTCTCCACAGATTCTTACTGATCCATCAGTCTTGACTGGTGTGACTATGGGTGTCTCCCATCTGGAGTGGTCAGTGGGCTCTAAAACTCCTTGAGCTATTAGTTTATCTAATTGTGCATCAATTTTTTCCTTTAAGGCAAATGGGACCCTTCTGGGCTTTAAACAAATTGGGGGCACCTTGGGATCTAGGTTGAAAGTGATAGGGGTCCCCATATACTTGCCCAATCCATCGCTGAAGACCTCTGGAAACTCAGACTTCAAGGCCTCCTCCCATTCAGTGTTGCTCACATGATTGATGCCAGTCACCTTGATGCCTAATGGATTGAACCACTCAAGTCCCAGCAAGCTTGGGCGATCCTTGTCCATGATGGTCAGGGGCAAATGTTTGGTGTGGCCCTTGAACTTCACATTGAATTCTCTTGTTCCAACTACTGGAATCTTGTTCCCTTGGTAGTCTTTAAGAGTCAGTGCTTGCTTCTGGAAATGTTTCTTCTGAATGTTTGGGAATAGTCTGTGAATAGTGTCCCATGACACCATAGATAAATAGGAGCCTGAGTCCACTTCCATTTGACAAGGCCTTCCTTCAATTAGTACCTTCACATGTACTTTTCTGCTTCTTAAGGGTGAAGAATGACCAATGGTGACTGTTTGATGAGTTTCATTCTTCCCATTTGCTTCTGTGCTTCGCCCCATTTTCTCACTGAAGTTGTTATGCTTGAATTCTTTATCAGGAAACTTTCTTCTGTGGGGTGGAGTTCTGGATGATTTGCAGACTCTTGCTAGGTGACCTCTTTTTCAACGGAGGCAGATGGTATCAAGAAACTTGCATTCAGTGCGGTGGCTTCCCCACAACCTCTGCAGTAAAAATCTTGCCTCTTTCTTCCCGGGTCTTTCTTTTTCCTCTCCATTCTGAGTCTATAAATTCCTTCCTCCACCTCACTACAGTCTGACTCAGAATCTATTTGCTCGCAATGAGTTGTTGTGGACTTTTCCACATCAGGATGGCTTGAGGCCTTGTTAATTTTCTTCATGGCTGCTGCTGAGGACTTGGTGGCTTCTCCTGAAGAGGCCTCTTCTATTGCTTCCTTCAGCGTGATCTTAGGTCTCATTAATAACTTGCTCTGTAATACCTTGTCTTTAAGGCCTAGAACAAATTGATCGCGCATGGCCTCTTCTAAGTTGTTAAATTCACATGCACCCCCAATGTCCCTTAAACTTGCCACGAAGTCATTTACGTTTTTGCTTTCCCCTTGATAGCGACGGTAAAACTCGTGTCTTTTAATGAGGCACGATACTTGATTCAAACCTGCATACATAACAAGGACAATCTACCCTATGATTGGTTGCTGTAAATATAAAGGGGGAGTTCCCTTTTTCCCCAACTTTTTCTTCTGAATGTTTTGTATACTGTCAAATTTACCTCATGCTATTCTTGAGTTCCTGACTATCTTGTGTTCCTCCTTGGATGAAGATAAATACTGCCATTGGTTTAAATCATGGGTCTCCAAACTTGGCAACTTTAAGATTTGAACTCCCAGAATTCCCCAGTTGTTTTAAGGGAGTTAAAGTTCACAAATCTTAAAATTGCTAAGTTTGGAGATCCCTGGTTTAAATATACATACGTACGTACGTACGTACGTACGTACATACGTACGTGTGTGTGTGTGGGCATGTGTATGTATGTCTCAACACTATTATCCTTCTCATCTATCCTATTACCTTCTACTATTAGTATCTTATTATTACATTACTTTGTTTTTGTATGTACACTGACAGTTTATGCATCGGCAACAAATTCCCTGTGTGTCCAGTCACACTTGACCAATAAAGAATATTCTATTCCAGTAGTTCTCAACCTTTCCTTCACCATGGACTCCCTTTAAATACCTTTTGTGACATGGACCATGGACCATCAAGACTTAACTCAGGATTTAAATCATGTCATTTCTTCAAGCCTTCGTGGGCCCCCGGGATGCTATTGCAGCCCCACAGGGCATCCATGGACCACAGGTTAAGAATATGAGTCTTCTATCTTATGATACATTATATTGTATTATCATGATCAAGAGTTATCACTTATTGCTTGCATGTAAACTGGGAGCTTATGCACCTGAGACAAATTCCCACACTTGGAGGAATTTATTATTATTATTATCCTATCCTATTCCATTCCATTCCCCATCCTCATCTCTATTTCTATTTCTATTCCTTCTCTTTAACAAATATTAACAAACCTATTCTCTCCCCCTTTGTCTTAACTCTTCTGGAAACCCCCATTCAACCTCTTATTTAATTCTCACCTCATTCAATCATTCAATCCCTAAATCATCATTTTACTTTATTTGGGAGAAAGTTCCTGTGGCAGTTAAATGTGATCAGAGGGAAACTCCAGCCATTTCTAGAACTGAGATAAGGAACACATTTCTGTGCTGGTGCAGCAGGGATTTCAGCCAACTCTTTCCTTTGCTCTAAAGCCTGAAGGTAAGAGTTTGACTGAGACACGTGGACACGTTCACTGTACCAGGAAATAGCATACCGCTAGAGGGAACACACATCAGATGAGATGTCACACTTCTCAAAGAAGAGCAGAAGCATTAAGACAAGCCAAATCCTTGGCTGCTTAAATTTTCTTTCCCCAATCAGAGTAAGGCAGCATTGGAGCAGAATGCATAAAATGGCCAGAGGCATAACAGATACCTATGGAGAAATGGGAAAGAGATGGAGTAAACCATGAAACCTAATTATCATTGTTACTTTAAATAATGTACTATGACAAAATGGTAATTATGACACGGGAGGGGAGTGATTCTATTGTAACACAAGTATGCAAAAAACCCTTTTATTTCATATATACGGTATATATATATATTCTAAAAATACCAACAGCAGCTAAAAAGTGGCATTGGTAAGTTTTCAAGACTACAGTTTTTAATCCACTATGAGTTAAATATTATTGAATCTGGTAGGATTTATTTGCAAACACAAGGTGAGCAATATATTACAAAGGGGGGAAAAAGAACAACAATAACAAAAAGGAACAAATAACAAAAGGAAGCCCAAGGCATAGCCATCTATTACAAATATTGTGATGTTATGACTTGAAATTCATTTTCTGGTCTGTAATTGCATAATTTACTCGATTAAAACATATGTAATATAGTTAAAAACTTTTCAAAAAACATTTTATTATCTTGTGGGGCCGCATTAGTAGCTGGCCAGGGCTGAGAGTTGGACACGCCTGAATTAAAGCAAGCTCACAACTATCCCTGGGATATTTAGAATTACTCACAGCAAAAGCTCTTGAATATTGATATTACAAATTAACATAATGAAGTTGGGAAAGAGGTTGTTCACTGCATACTTCAGTAGCAGCATGTCAAAGATAGGCAGGGTTTCTGTTCTTTTTGTTTAAACGGAATCTCAACACTCACCAACAAGAAGCAAATTAAAAAGGCAAACATTTACTGTTAAAGAACCACACATTCTGGAGTTTGCTTTAAGAATGAGAATTAAATAGAAGTTATAGTCCTTTTGTAGAATTATCTTCTCCCAGATGCTTAAGCATGCTCATTGCGACAGTATAATTTAGGGGAATGACTTTATTTTGTTGTGCTATTGTCTAAGAATTGGACATCTGAAAAACTTGCTCATTTAGTGCAAATTGGCCTGCCACAGTCAGGGCACACTCAAAACAAGCAGTCAGTAATTAGATTAGAATTGCAAATAGGAATGCACAGAAGGAGTCAGAATTGGAGTCAGAATTGGGCCAAAATTCATATATGACACCTGAAGTAACAAATTAGATTCCAAACACCAGCACAAGGGCTAGAGATTATTCCATACAGACAAAGAAATAAACAACACAACAATTTCAGTAACTGAAAATAATACATACTATTGATATATAAAGTCAGAACTGCTGAGATTCCCAGCCGATCATGATTTTGAAGAACATCTTAGTATGTTTATGAATAGGTTATCACTCTCTCTTTTTTTTTAATGCAGACTCTGTTTTTGTCCCTGAATGTGTAAAGTATGAGAGAGCGCACTAAGAACTGGAAAGATTTCATTATTTTGTCAGATTCAGTTGAGATGGTTTGGGCATTTCTATTTCCAGCAATCAGATTCTATCGTACATTCAGCTTAATACATTCAGCTGATCATCCTTGGCTTCAAGAGGGTTCCTTCAGCAAAGACGTGAAATACACTTAGCCACCAGTGAGTGAGATCTTCTGCCTGACCTTCTAACTTCGACTGTTTTCATGGAAAGCTGTGCTATAAAATCAGAGCTGACCAACCTTGAGGCCCCAGGGCCACATGATATGGCTATCAGACTGCTTCCAATTTACCAAATGAAACTTATGAGCAGGGGTGGGATTCAAATTTTTTAACAACTGGTTCTGTGGGCATGGCTTAGTTGGTGGGTGTGGCTTTGTGGTCATGTGACTGGGTGGATGTGGCTTGGTGGTCATGTTATTGGCTGGGCGTGACCAACTCAATATCACTCACATCGAGGCACGCATCTCTCGCCTGGCCTCTCATGACTGTGGGGATGCTGCAACAGTCGTAAGTGTGAAAAATGGACATAAGTCACTTTTTTCAGTGCCATTGTAACTTTGAATAGTCACTCCACACAAGCAAAGTACCAGCAAAGGGGGGAAAAACTCCAGAGAAGTTCCTGAGACAGGAAGTCTAGTCCTGCCAAGAATGTAATAAGGGTTAAAGGAGAGGCAGTTTCTGTAAGCAACACCAGAATGTTTCCTTCCTACCTTCCTTACAGGATTAGGCCAGTAATTTCTTCTAACAACCGGTTCTCTGAACTGCTTAGAATGTTAACAACTGATTCTACCGAATAGGTGTGAACTGGTAAAATCCCACCCCTGCTTATGAGGAATAATTCTACTAATTATGTATAATTAATTACATTTAAGATATAATTTGGTATTTATTCTGATGTGACCCCCAATGTGTTACTTAACAGTTTAAAAAGAGCAATTATACACAATTATACACAATTATACTATTTCTATCCACAAAGTATGATTCACTTCAACACAAAGTCTATCGATTGCTCGCAAGTATCATTGAACGTTATGAGTGCTGCAAGCAAGCAAGTGATCAGACTTTTATGGGAGAATCTCCCTGATGAAAACATTTCCATTTCAGTGTTCCTGTTACATTAAGGGTTTGATGGGGAATTGAATATGGAAATGGCTGCAATGGGAATCTGAAACTACCAAAGGAATCCAGTTCTACAGAAAACACACAAACACACAATGAGGTGGAAGGGCAAGATTACAAAACCATGCAAGCTACTTAAACAACAAAGAACCTTGAATATTCCTTGCATTTCAAAAGTCTACTTTTCCCAAGTGAACTTTTCTTTAAAAAATTAAGGCAACACTAGAATCACATTTTCTTTTTGGATAATCCTATGCTAAATGTATCAGTTTTCCAAAGTTAGCTCTGTGATATTGTACATCTCACTGAGGACTTAATGACTGGGATAGATTCCTGAATTGACACCAACATAGGTATCAGAGGTGGAGGCTTTATAATCTTGCAAATGTTGCTAAACTATTCCCAGCCAACCCAGACAACTGGCCAATAAGGGAATAAGGGAACACAGAGACCACACATTTTCTAATCTCTTAATAGATGATGTGTTATTGTTCATAACACATAAGCATGCAACTCATCCTCTGCTAAAGACTGATGTTCAATAAACATGCCAGATATTCAATCCTAATGTGTGAAAGTGATTGTTGTCTGTGTGCACTTTGGTTCAGGTTCAGTGTGTTCTTCTCCAAACTCAAAAATTGGGTTAGTTTGTAATACAAATAGTTTCCTATGTGTGATTCCAGTTCAAGATTCTTATTAGAAACCAGTCAACATGTTTTAATTACTTTGAAAAAATATCAATAGTGGAAGAACAGCAGTCTAATTACAACTTGTTGCTACTAGTTTAAGAGCAAAAGAAAGCATGCAGGTGAGAAATTTGGAAATCTAACTTGCTGCTACTGCTAAATTTCAGCAATAATATCCAAAAGCCACCATGTCAAAATGGGAGACATATAAAAAAAAGCATGTAATCAAGAAACAGATTTGGTGAGTTGGCACAAGTTCATCTGTAGTTCACTTTACATTGGGAGGAAGGCATCTCATAGGAATAAATTGACATCAGAATATTAAGTTATCTGTTACTGTAACTTTACACTGAAGTTGTAATTAGTAATTAATACTAATATTAATATTCATGGTTTTTGTTTCTTATATTAATTACTGTGATGGAATGCAGTAGGCTGGATTTTCAGGAGGGAGGAGGCACTTTCTAGAGAAGTTAGAGACACTTCAGTTCAGGTAGATTGTATGAGGTAAAGTGGATGAAGACAGCTCTTCCTAATAGTTCCTGTTAGGAACTATATGCTTCATGTAGGAAGTTGTTTGCTTCAGTTTGGCAAGATTCTGTCTATAGGTGTGGAACAGTAGAACAATCTGCTTGGAAGAATTATTACATGTCTTTCTTGGTTTCTGGACTCTGACAATTACCTTGAAGGGCTGATGCTATCCTTTTGTACTAGGACAAGGGTGGGGAACCATGGGCTTTTTATGACTTGTGGACCTCAACTCCCAGAATTCTGGTTGACTGGCTCAGGAATTCTGGGAGTTGAAGTGCACAAATCATAAAAGGGCGATGGTTCCCCACCCCTGTTCTAGGGAATGGTTTACAACCTATATTTTTTTCCAATGCAAAGTGCCTTCTCCAGCAGAGTCATCTATTCAACAATGTTAGCAAGGAAGGAAAGAATAAATTATCTTTATACCTACTCAAACCCTTGATAATTATAAGTACACAAACCACCCACTAGCAAAGGAGTGTCAAACTTGTGGCCCGCGGGCTATATGCATCATGTGTGGGCCACGCCCACCCCAGTTTAGTGAAGGGGGGAAAGTCACAATATGTCAAGTGATGACACCATGACGCTGTGAATTTGACACCCCTGCAGTAGCAGATTCTCTGTTACAAATCTATTCTTTAAAGGCAAAGAAGTACTGAATATCAAACAATTTGGCATGAGACAAAAGTAATCCCTCTTACTGATAATAAAAATGCAACAGTGAACTAAAGAAATTGACCAGTGGAACTTCAGCATCAGGAAGAGAATGATAACTCACAGAATGCAGTGTAAGGTTGGCTAATATTTATTCTTATTTTCTGTCTGTTTAATGAATTGGAGACAAAGGCAAAGTACACCTATAGAAAAGCAGGTTTCTAGAGTGAGTTACATTTGCCATGTCCAAAATGAAAGAATGGACATGTGAATTGGCAGTTATATTTGATGCAATGGAGTTGATTCCCCTATACCATATCACTAGACCCTGAAATGAAATGTGAAATCTGCAAGTAGGGGGCAGGAGAAGGAGAAATCTATTGTTCTTAGCAAATGCTTTATTCTAAATCAGGAGTGCCAAACTTGTGTTATCACAGCATCATCATGTGACGTATCATGACTTTCCCTCTTCTCTAAACCTGGCATGGGTGTGGCCAGTGCATGATGCATCTGGCCCATGGGCCTCAAGTTTGACAACCCTGCTCTAAAATGGTGCCATTTATACATAGACTGCAATTTTAAAGTCATGCTACAAAGTCCTCTGAGCAACATATCGATTAAAAAAAATGCAAAGTATAAAACAATTATGCATGTGTAGTTCCCCTTTAATTGCACTGAAAAAATTAGTGACCTAACCTGACTTGTCTTGGATCACTCTTGGTGTGGAGAGTTTAGCCGTAACATCTTCAACCAGATGGTAAATATCTTTAGGAATGTAGTAGAATTGCACTCATGAAGTAAATATGTAGTTGCTTTCTGGCTCTTCCAGTTCCATTGAGGATGCTTGTTAAAAAGGTGTTTTTTATTTTTCAAATAACTAGAAGGCAGTTCTTTATGAATTGCTCCCATTTGCCAATGCTCAAGTTGACTGGGGATGAATTGGAAGGTATGCACCATTTTCATCACTTGTTCAGAGGAGAAGAATATTTGAAATTTAAAATTCATATTCATGAGTTCATAGTCATGTTTTAAAGAGTGACATAATGGGTTCTTGCATGAATCACAGTCAAGATTTGGCCAGTAATAAAAGTAAATCTCTCATCGCATATTGGCATGAATTTTCCAGCAGTCTGCACCTTTTTGGCATCCTGTGTGTCAATTTGATCTTGAAAGAAGGCATCCAAGGGACTCGTGGGGCTGTTTCAGATAGAGTTGCTAGGGTATCCAGAATGATGCAAAGCTTGAGGGACTGAAATAAGCCAAAAACCCCAACATCTACTGCTTTACAACAAAATAAGCACATCACATTTTTTTCTTGGAAATGTGCTGAAAACCATTATTGAAATATATACATTGTGAAAAAGGCAATCCAATGGTCATCTTGATTGAGGATTAATGTGGCAGGTGTGCATAAGAAGCAATAAAGAATAAAGCTTCAAATAAATTGAATGTGGTCAAGACTCATTCTCCCGTGCTTTAAGGAGAGGGGTGTCTGCAGCAGAAGGCTGTCACTCAACCACATACCATGGTGAAAAAGACAGTCTTTCATTAACTGAAGCTGTTCTGAGCATCAGGGAAAGGCATTTATAGTTTTTCTACTCATTAACGCTTACAGCTGCAACTGCTGGCAACGTTTCAAGGTGCATGTTCACCTGCCTTTTGAATACTGCCAATACTCTGGTGTTTGCAGAGGGAGCCACCAAGTGGATTGTCTGTGAAATTCTTGTACTTTTATTTATGGTATTATCTGTGATTGCAGAGTTGCAAGTTTAAGAGTTTCCAGAAGCATTTCCCATAAATGAGACTGCCTCTGAGTTGCCTACATTATGTTTTCAAAGCTTTATCCAAGGATGGCCAGGGCAGGCCACCATTTAGATTTTGGGGAAACACTTCCATAGGGCAAGCAGAATGATAAAAAAGAATGTTTCCTGATCTCATAAAATGACACTGTTTAAGTGACAAGTCCCTGTCAGCTTCTGTCCATCTTTCTGTAAGAAAACTCTCCAATAATTGAACAAAATGAGTCCAAAGGTGGAGGCAGCAAAAGTCAGTTTGAAAATGAGAATGCACACCTCATCCTGGCTTCCCAGTGTGCACCTGCACTCAGTCATATGGTCACTGCTGACAAAGAGCTTGGAAGCCTATAGAAGCCAGGAATAGCAATAGCAATAGCATTTAGACTTCACATTGCTTTACAGCCCTCTCTAAGTGGTTTACAGAGTCAATATATTGCCCCTAACAATCTAGGTCCTCATTTTACCCACCTTGGAAGATGGAAAGCTGAGTCAACCTTGAGCCTGGTGAGATTCGAACTGCCAAATTGCAGTCAGCAGGCAGTCAGCAGAAGTAGCCTGCAGTACTGCACTCTAATCACTGCCACCATGGCTCAGGAATGCCATCCCTGCAATGTTTTCCTTAGGTTTTAGACACCTTGCTTGATTAGGAATTGTTGATAATTTATATGCTTTGCAGTGAACATAATTAAAGCATTTCTTCAATAGATGCTGTGTTTATTACATATCTACATTAGCCTCTAGAATAGGTGTAGGCAGGCTCTTGATGAAAATGAAAGAGACAGAAGAAACAGAGTACCATGAAATCTGGAATCTATGATACAATTGGCTACAAGGTACACATAAAATAGATAAATGAAAGAAAGGTTATGGTGAGATGAAACAATATTGTATGACTAAGTATAATTATGTAAATAACTATGTAAATACATGAACATACATTATAAATTGAATGTAAAATAATTGTAATAATATTTAGTAATAATTTATATACTTAAGAACATGTCAATGACAGTGAACGCCATTACAAATGTGCTGAAATGAATGGAAATATGTTTTTAATTGTAAATTTTGACTAATAAAGAGTTTTTTTAATTAAAAAGAATAGGTGTAGCCAACTTACAGTCCACATGCCATCTTATGTGTTAACCCATCACCACATTAAGTAGGCTCACATTCTTTCTCCTATTCCTTTCTTTAAACCTCACAAAACAACTGCTTTTCCTTTGATTTAATCTGGACCTTTTTTTTTTACATGTTGGGAAGCTTGAACTCAAATAATTTGTCTTCCAGAGATCTCGAATTCTATTACAGCTAAATACCTGTGTCTCTGTTTGTCCTATATCTATCTAGCCAAAAATATTTAGGTGTCCCCTGTAATGATGTCACCAACTCATTGGATATTTTTCTGTGCTTTTTGATAGGATAAGAAACTAAACTGTGGTGTCCAGTTCTCAAGTACATCAACTTCTGCTTTAAATTAACATTTTAAAAATAGAACTAATATAGCAACTCTAGACAAGTTTTGTAACAAAGGAACTTTGAAGCCACACTTTTAAAAATGGTAGACGTCAATGTTCTTCTCTCAAATCCCTTAATGATCTCAGGCAGGATCTCAAAATCTTGCAGGACATCTGCTGAGAACACCAAAATCTCAATAGAATTTGGAAAGGACAGCTCCAAACTTTTGGGAGATTTCAGAGAAAACACGCTAGGATCTTGAAAATTTCAACCACTTGAAATTATTAGTTTGGTGGTTGAACTATTACACAATCACATAATAGTAAAATAGCTACTATTATAGAACATACCACAATTAAGTGCTCAAAATTAGACCAACTGGGTCTACAGTAAGCACAACCTATCAAATGTTAAGCACTATTTTTTTACATCCATTTCTTTAAGAAAATATTAAGCTCCACTGTCTCTCAGTACAACTGTAACATGTTCAACTTTGGTTTGATCATGTTTAGTATTCATTAACTAGAGGGAATGAGTAAGTGAGTTAGTAAGTGATGTGCTAAACAACTAAGAAAACGTTTGATTAATTTTGAATTGCATCTTTGGATATTGTAATGTTATTGTTTTTTGTCCACTAGTTTACTGAGACATCTCAGAAAACTCAGCAGATGTTTCAACTCTTTTCAGTCTACATTCATTGTTCTGCATAGTTTCAACATATGCATACTAAGTGGCTTATGCATATTAATCTGTCCATCCAGTCATGAATCTCCACAGTCTTTTTGTTATTATGCACTGTAAATATTTTGGTAAGTTTCATTAATGGCAGGTTCCAGGACTTTTCTTACTAGCTAGAAGAGGGGGTGTCAAACTCAATTTCATTGAGGGCTCCATCAGGGTTGTGTTTGACCTCAGGGGGCTGGAGTAGGTGTGGCCATGGTGGCCATGTCCTTCTCGACATCATTCATGTCAGGGGTGCCTGTGGTGGCCCGAGCACTCTGCCAGTGAAAACAGACTGGTGAGCTCCATTTTTGGCTGCAATAGCTTTGTGCAAGCCTCTGCCACAGAGGTGGTATTCAGCAGGTTCTGACCAGTTCTGGAGAACCAGTAGTGGAAATTTTGAGTAGTTCAGAGAACCGGCAAATGCCACCTCTGACTGGCCCCGCCCCATCTATTCTCTGCCTCCCAAATCCCAACTCATCAGCTGGGTCTTCTTTGGTTGCCCTGCACAGGAGAACGGAGCTGAAACCAGGTTAGTAGGGTGGGGAGGGAATGGGACTTTGCAGTAACCTTCCCTCTGGAGTGACAAGGGAATGGAGATTTTGCAGTAGCCTTCCCCTGCCACGCCCACCAAGCCACACCACACCCATCAAGCCATGCCCACAGAACCGGTAGTAAAATTTTTGAATCCCACTGCTCTGCCAGTGAAAACAGCCCTCCTGAGCTCTGTTTTCATTGGCAGAGGGTTGGAGGAAGCTTTCACAGCTGAAAACAGAGTTCACCAGTCCGTTTTCACTGGCAGAGGCACTGCGGGTCAGTCCTTTGCTTTTCCATTTCTGATTCTTTTTGACTTGATTATTTAACAAATGCACTGAATTGTAAATTGTCTTTTTCACATGCCAAAATACAAGATATGCATGATTATTTGATTCTTAACTCCATGAAAAGGTATGTCGCTGCAATCCTTAAGTATCATTTTTCATATATCAAGACTGGAACACATTAATTTTTATCAATTGCAAGTGAAACATAATTTAACTTCTGGAATTATAGAGCATAGAAAAATCTGGCAGCGTGTCCTGCTTCAAAGAGTTGCAGGTACAGATGTGCTGGTTGCCGTACAGGCAGATTACACACAACCAGAGCAATGTGCACACAATGAAATCAGGAATGAAGAATGAAAAGTAAATGCATGTAAATGAAAAGTAAATGCATCAAAGAATTTCATACAGTCTCAGCCACATAGGCATGACAGGAAGAAAATGGAGAATGAAATAGAAGGGAGAAATATGATACCGTGGGAATCCCATCTGCCACCTAGGATGAAAATCTTTGGAAGCAGAAAGGAAAGAGGCAACAGTTTGCATGAAGAATGGAGTATAAGATTGTTTTTGAATTGTTTCCCATGTATTCCATCCATATAATATACTACAATATCTGGGAAGGGATTTATAAACTATTTTTCCTTATCAATTATCTTGGTATACAGTAAGTTGGTTTTGTTAAAAATTAAAAAGTGACTTCCAATCTTCATAATAATCCTCATAATAAGTATTAACAAGTTTGGTAGATCTTCACCTCTTCTTTCCAGAACTTATCCCTTATCTATATGCAAAATCCATAAGACATCAATATTTCAATCCTGGTGTCAGCACAAAAATCCATAAAGGGTTGCTAGATTTTCATAAAAATGTGTCTCATTTTAATCTTGATCAAATGAAGCAATTTTATATTTCTTCCTTCTATCTCTGAAAATCTTAAAGTTTAGTTCATTAAAATATTGCCATAGGATTTAATTTTTCTTTAACTTTCATTTGTCCCATCACATCGACTTGTGTAAATGCAATTAAAAGACATTATCTGGGCCATTTTTGGGATTATTTGCACTTCCTCCTTAATGATTAAACCTCAATCATTTTCTTTTCTATATCCAGTAAAGAATTGGGCTATTTTCTTGACCTGTCACTTGTATTTCTGCATTACTTTCTCAGTTTTATAATCTACACTAAATCCAACCTTTTTAATTCCATTATTTCTGCATCAAGCATGATTTGTTTCACATCTGTCATTTTTTAAAATTAACAACCTTTAAACATATTCTATCAATAGAAGTAAACATTGTTACTATTATTATTGATATTAATGGGTACTAATTTTTAACCTCATTTTTAAAGATTTCCTTTAATGTTGAAATTTTACAAAGTTTTGTGTTATTTTAACAGAATAACAGAGTTTGTAGGGACTTTGGAGGTTTTCTACTCCAGTGGTCACCAACCGGTGGGCTGTGAGAAAATTTTGGTGGGCCACAGAGAAATGTCACCCCCAGAGCACCCCAAAGCAATTAATCCCGGCTGCATGGGAACACAAGGCTGCACCACCCACATGGCTCGCAGGAACCCTCCCCGCCCATTCACTCCTTATCTGGCAAACTTACCTACTAAGTTGCTATTTTTCCTTTTTTCTTTTTTTCCAACCATCAGCTGTTCTGCTGTGCCAGGAGATTTAGATTAGCTAAAAAGCAGAAAATCGTTGGATTTCTTGCTTTCTAGCTAATCTTTAGATCTTCAGATCTGCTTTTAAGCAGAGCCGAACCTTCCTTAGGACTGAAGCTTCTATTTGTCAGTGCAGACTCAGGTAGCTGATGGCAGAAAGATAGATCTCTGAATGAATCTGTGATTCTGTGAGCAACTCAATCTGCCTGCCTGCTTTGCCTGATTTTGGGTAAAAGTTTCTCTTTTTTATATGAAAATGAGCCTGGTGGTGCAGGCTGTTAAATGCCTAGCACTTAGTTCCAGCTGCCTGCAATTAGTGCAGGCTCGAATCCCACCAGGCTCAAGGTTGACTCAGCCTTCCATCCTCTCAGGGTAGGTAAATTGAGGACCCAAGATTGTTGGGAGCAATAAGCTGACTTTGTAAAAATGCCGCTTAGTAATAAGCAGGCATATACAATGGAATGAAGGCTATTGCTGAGCATTGGGTTGTGCTCCAAAAATTGTAAGCAGCCCTGAGTCTCCGGAGAAGGTGGCATATAAATATGAATTTTTTAAAAAATTCAATATTTACATAAATATTTATAATATTTGCATACAAGCCATGCTCAGCCAGTCACATGACCATCAAGCCACACCCACAAATTAGGCTACACCGAAGAAATTTGAATCCCACCCCTGCCTCTGTGTGTTTGTGTGTGTGTGTTTGTGAGAGAGAGAGAGAGGGAGAGAGAGGGAGAGAGAAAGGGAGAGAGAGAGGTTAGATTAGATCTCTCTCTCTCTCTCTCTCCCACCAATGTCAGCAAGCCACCATCAGTCATATTAGTGGTCCCCAGGATTTAAAATTTTGAGTTTGGTGGTCCCTGAGGTCCAAAAGGTTGGCAACCCCTGTTCTAGTCCAGCAGGAAACCCTATACCTTTTCAGACAAATGACTGTCCAGTCTGTTCTTAAAAGTCTCCAGTGATGGAGCACCCACAATTTTTGAAGACAAAGTGTTCCACTAGTTTATCAAGAAATTTCTCCTTAATTCTAGGTTGCTTCCTTCTTTGATTAGTTTCCATTGATTGTTTCTTGTTTCACCTCCTGGTGCTTTGGAAAATAGGTTGACTTCCTCTTCTTTGTGGTGGCCCCTCAAATATTGGAACATTGCTATCATGTCACCCCAGTCCTTTTCGCTAGACTACACATATCCAGTTCCAGCAACCATTCTTCATATGTTTTAGCCCCCAATATTCTAATCATCTTTGTTGCTCTCGACATCTACTTTATATTGCAGTGACCAAAACTAATCCTAATCAAAACTAAAGAGAGTTGGGCTTTTTTGGGAGGGGGAGAGGCTGGAGTCATTAATCCTTTCTAGAGTCCAACTTAAATAATGGCTTTAATCTCTGTTATGACTTACAGTGAAGGAAATAATTCTGGTTCCCACAAAAAGCTATATATAGTTTGTTTCTAAATCTTACAGTAAAAGCTTCTATGTTCCATATTTGCCTGGACCTTTAATTTGTTTATAACTTCTTTGGTTCAAAAGGGCCTTGGTGGCTCAGGCTGTTAAATGCCTGCACTTAAGCTCCAGCTGCCTACAATTATTGTAGGCTCGAATCCCACCAGGCTCAAGGTTGACTCAGCCTTCCATCCTCTCAGGGTAGGTAAAGTGAGGACCCAAGATTGTTGGGGCAATAAGCTGACTTTGTAAAAATGCCGCTTAGTAATAAGCAGGCATATACAATGGAATGAAGGCTATTGCTGAGAGCATTGGGTTGTATCCCAAAAAATTGTAAGCCGCCCTGAGTCTTTGGAGAAGGGTGGCATATAAATGTAATTAAAAAATCTTTAGCTTTCTGCTGTTTATTTCACATTCTTTAACTTGTTATAGTTTCTTTTGTACAGACTCACCAGGTGGCTTTTCAAACTTGTCATTCCAAAGATTTCTTATACCTTTAAGTTGGTTAGATAAGAGATTTCTAAAAATGATTAGAAGTGAGATTAGCTAACTTAGTGTGTTTCAAAAGGCTCCACAGTTGCTTTGAGCTTGATGATTGATCCCTTCATCTACCGCCACTCAAACCTGTGGGGAACTGTGTCCTGTGGTCTCCTCACAAGCAGCAGGTGCCCAGAGCACATGTGTGCAATCTCCTGTCCTCTCCTTATCCAGAGACATTCCAAAGAACTGTTTTACTCATCAGTTCTTTGATCTTTGCCATAGTTTTCACTTCTGCTCACCATGGATACATATTCTACTCAGTGGTGGGATTCAATTTTTTTTACTACTGGTTCTGTGGGCATGGCTTGGTGGGCATGGCAGGGGAAGGATACTGTAAAATCTCCAATCAGAGGTGGTATTTGCTGGTTCTCTGAACTACTCAAAATTTCCACTACCGGTTCTCCAGAACTGGTCAGAACCTGCTGAATACCCACCTCTGATTCTACTCCTCAAGACTTCACCAGACATCTCTAATTTGGCTTAACTTGAAAAATGGCTTCTATATTAAAAGTGCACCAAGCTGAGCTTCTTGATCACTGATGCAGGAAGATGTTATTGTTCAATCCATCTAAGAGATAGTTCTGGGACCAAAAATAAATAAATAAATTCAGGAAGCTGTTATGTAAACAGAAATGTTATTTTGAAAAGGAAATAAAAACTCCTCCACTGTAATGTACATAAAAATAAGTTAGTTCTCAATGAGAAATACTGCCATTTGGTTGCTGGATTTCTTGAACTCCATCCTTTTCTTTCCAATAACTCCTGCTAAAGAGACTCACAGAGAATTGTGCTTGGAAAGAACCATTCCCCATTTTTTGCAGCTGTCAAGGAGCATGACAACTTCTCCATGTTTTTCTTTGAGTATGCAACTACATCACCTAATTTCACTTGCAATGTATGATCAGCAAAGAATAAAAGTGAATGCCACATCCATTTAGATATTAGATACCTCTCTAAGCAGCAAAGGCAGTTACAACCATCCTTCCTTCTACCCCACCACTCTCCGTCATAACTATCACTTTGCTTTATTACTTGCATTCATCTTGCTGAGTGTGGGATGAAAATGTGCCCTTGAGACTATAAACATGAACCGAAGTTTAACAGCCACCTGCTGACTAAACTATGGAGCTTTTCGTTGAGCTTTTCAAACAGGGCTTGCTTAATAAAGCATTTAGCAGCTGGCTCATATCTACCATAGGCTTCCAGTTGAGCATCACACGTTTCCTGCATTGTTAGATAAATTTGCAGGCTGACAATCTATGGATGTTAAAAATTGACATAAACAACCTCATAAATGTTAGCCGCCTTCTTGCAAATAACTTTTCCCAAGCAAAATCGAAATTTTAAGGATGTCTACATAATTGACATGAAATCTGCAAGATGTACACATTAGTTAGAATTCTGAGGAACTCTGCCGTGTATTAGGGATGCACTGAATTTGAAATGTTTGAACTTGAAAAGTTCGGTGTTGAATTCATCTCAATTTGCAGCAACTCTTTTGACCTCACCAGAATGGCTAAATGTCCAACCATTTTGAAAGAGCATGAAAAAGCCCTGCCTTGAGCAGAGCACACCTGTTTCAAACTCATGACAGGCTCTTAAAATGTTACAGATACAGTCAGGACTGTATTAGAACAATTCCAATAAACTTAAAAAACAATTTGCAGAGATCCCTAATGATTATGACTCCTTACTGTGATATGGGAGAAGAGAGAAGATCTACTAGTATGAACGAAGCTGGAAAAACTAAGTAAGTAGTAGGTTGAGTAGGAATTTTTGCTAAAATTTGTGCTGTGTCTAGGCTTCTAATATACAATTTTCTCCTGAATCCCTGCGAACCCCCAGCAGCCCACCTCTGCATCTAAATCCCTGGTCAATCATTCTTGCCACTTAACAGCCATCCTCTTGATTGTTTTTGACCTGCTCCAGATATCCCTTTTGCTCAAGAAGGAAGAGAAAGAGGAGCAATTCAAATGGTCTTAAATGAAGATGGTTCAGTTCTCTTTACTTGTTCATTTATTCACTTGAACATGTTAATGTACAAAAGGCATGAAGAGGCTTACAAATAAGGATTTAAACTTGACAGTTACATTCAAATAAGCAAACAAGCAAAGAGTGTTATAAAGTACAACATAAGAGAAATGACTGCTAGAATCAAAGAAACTTGGCAACCGATTTAAAAACAAGCAGAGAGAAGATTAAACCCTGTGGTTGCTGTATATTTATCAGGCTATGCATGTCTCTCCTTGCTTTCCAGTTGTTGTTGTTTTCATATATTAACACACTTTGCCTTAAACCAAAAATATTGGACAGCTGTTGCTGCTCAATTTGCTACATAGCATGATGGGATCTAATGCTTATACTGATCCTAACCATGATTAGAAGTTTATAGCAATAGCACTTAGACTTATATACTGCTTTATAGTGCTTTCCAGCCTTCTCTAAATGGTTTTACAGAGTCAGCATATTACCCCCCAACAATCTGGGTTCTCATTTTACCCACCTTGGAAGGATGGAAGGCTGAGTCAACCTTGAGCCTGGTGGGATTTGAACTGCCAAATTACAGGCAGCCGACAGTCAGCAGAAGTGGCCTGCAGTACAGCACCACTGTGCCATCAAGGCTCATATGTTATATCTGATGTTAGCTGATGTCAAATTCTGGGGAAATCAGACAATCTAGGCAGTTCAAATGAGTATAAAGATTTATTGCAAGTTTAAGCTCTCTACAAGAATCTAAACTACTAATGGTCAAAGCAAAATGGTGGTAGAAAAGGATCAAAGGAGTTCAAGGTGGACTGGACTTAGATCTCTTGTGGGCACAAAGGTACTCAAGACTGATGACCCATTTGACCCCTCCTTCAGGCTCAGTCTGGTCATCTCCTACAGCTGGAAATTTCCCCTCCTCCACTCCTGCCTCATCACTGAGCTTCCCAAACAGACCATATTTTGTAGCATCACAGCAGAAATACCCGGATATTTTTTTGATCTTCTAACATAATTTACACCTAGTCATGGCCGATGGCAGATTCCACTGACTTTTGCTGATCTCAATCAGGGCTGAAATAGGTTATACTTTTCATGACTGGACATGTGAATAAAATATCCTGGAAAAAGACAATGCCAAATAAGGTTTGCTTTGTTGTCTATTAAATTGGTGGACTCACCAGGAGCCAGCTTGCCTGAAGGGACGTTTTGTTTAATTCCCCAAGCTCCAGTGTAGAGAAAAAGGTCTTTCAAGAATGGATTTTTTGTCCATTTTTCCCTAACGGATTAAGACAGAAGGTTCAGAAGCAAAAGCAGAGATCCCAAAGATGTGGATGTCCCATCACAATTTGCTCCCATATTATTTTGGAAGGGTGGTAGCTTTGATGTCTGCACTGAAATTCAAATTAAAATCCTGTCCAAACTTGTTATTCTGCTGAAAGTGTGCAACTGAAATGATACAGCTTTAATGATAAGAAGGGTGGGAACGTAATCTTGTTACTAACCTATGATATCTAAAGCTTTAAAATCAGGAGCTCCACAACGTATAGCTTGCAATAATTTTCAGGAAATTATTTTCCAATTTTCAGATTTCAGACAGAGAAATTGAATTAACTGCTCTATGGGGGTTCATGGCAACATTCATGGCAAAAACTCTTTTTCTAAAGGGTTGCTCCATAAAATATAATTATGATAGACATGCTATCCCCTAGACCAGGGGTCACCAACCTTTTGGACCTCAGGGACCACCAAACTCATAATTTTAAATCCCAGGGACTACTAACTGGTTCCGTGGGTGTGGCCTAATTTGTGGGTGTGCCTTGGTGGTTATGTGACTGGCTGGGCATGGCTTGTATGTAAATATTATAAATATTTATAAATATTGAATTATTTTTATAAAAAAAGAGCAACTTTTACCCAAAAGCAGGCAAAGCAGACAGGCAGATTGAGTTGCTCACAGAATCACAGATTCATTTAGAGATCTATCTATCTGCCACCGGCTAGCTCAGTCTGTCACATAAAATTTGCTTACTGTGAGCCCACAATGAATAATATAACCTTCAGTCCTAAGGGAGGTTTGGCTGTGCTTAAAAGCAGAGCCAAAGATCTAATGACTAGCTAGAAAGCAAGAAATCCAACCATTTCTTGCTTCCTAGCTAATCTAAATCTCCCGGCACAGCAGAACAGCTGATGGTCAGAAAAATAGCAATTTAGTAGGCAAGTTTTCTGGGTAAGGAGTGAGTGGGTGGGGAGGGTTCCCACAGGCCCTGTGGGCGCCGCAGCCTTGTGTTTCTGCGCAGCCTGGATTAATTGCTTTGGGGGAGTGCTTGGGGGTGAGATTTCTCTGTGGCCCACCAAAATTGGCAACCGCTGCCCTAGACCAGCAGTGTCAAACTTGATCTAGCCCACAGGGTGCTTAGATCTGGCCTGTAGGGCTGCCCTGGGAACAGTGAAGGACCGGCCTGCGATGCCTCTGCCAGCTAAACCGGAGCTCTCAAGGGCTGTGAGTAGCCCTTGCAAGCTCCATTTTCACTGGCAGAGGGTTGCAGGAGGCCATCACAGCCGAAAATGTTGCTTGTGAGCCTGTTTTCACTTGCAGAGTGCTCAGGCCACCACAGGCGCCCTCAATGAAATCGAGTTTGACACCCCTGCCCTAGACCAATGTTTCTCAACCTCAGCAACTTTAAGATGTGGACTTTAACTCCCAGAATTCTCCAGCTATCTTGGCAAATTCTGGAATTTGAAGTCCATAAATCTTGAACTTGCTATGGTCCAAGTCTAGTAAAATTTATTTATTTATAAATATAAATAGGAAAGAATGTATTTTAGCCCTTCCTTCCCAAAGCCCAGGAAAAGAAAAAACAGAATTTAACAAACCTGTGCCAATCCAGAAACACATGGAGCAGCTGTGTATCTGTATTGCCTTGCACATCAAGAGGTTTTCCATGTGAAATCCCTTATAAAACTAATAATACTAATCATACAGATGTAAAAGGGAAATGTGTGTGTGTGTGTGGGGAAGGATAGGGAAAAACAAAGGAGAAGAACAAGGGCCAGACTTCATGACAGTTGCAATCCTAAAAGCACATGATTTGGGTGAAATAGGAGGTAGAAGGCAGAGATGGACCTGTGATATAACAATAAATCAGAAAGATTTGAACAGAAGAAAAAAATGTATGTATTTTTTTTAAATGAAGAAATTGGTATGTTGTAACTAAGGTTGTGTACTGTACAACGTTCAGAGCTTGAACTACTTTGAACAAGAAACTTCCCACTTGAACTTGGAAAAGCTCAGCTAGGAGTCTTCGAATACTTTTCTTATCTTACAGGAAGAAATTTGATCTTGAAAGGGTCCCATTTCAAGTGCAGACTGTTTCAAACTTAAAGACATTTTGTACCTTGGAAGTGCAACTCCATAAGTAATTGGGTGTGGGTGGTTACAGATGTACTATATATCCCCCTTCAATTGTTCACTTTGCCTCTATTTGTTACAAAACTGCTAATCTCAGGGCCTTTTTCAGTCTTTGCTCTCATATGTTTACTTACGTATATGTAATTGCTTAACCTATTTCATCAATCCTTGCTCAAACCACATTCATGCTCTTAGAAATGATCTTGGTTTCATAAATTCTCATTTTCCAACACTGATTCCTTTTCCTCCGAGTCTGTTTTGACTTCCTGGACAAGTCTCTGCAGCTTTCTTGGCAACAGTTTTGGAAATGGCTTGTTCTTGCCTTCTTCCTAGGCTTCAGACAAGTGGTTGGACCAATGCCATCCTGCTGGCTGCATATCCAAGGCCAGAATATTATTATCTTTTTGATTAACATTTTATTGAGTTATAAAATATTGTAAAATCTAAAATACAGAAGTAAATAGAAAAGCAGTGGGGAGGAAACAGGGGAAGAGAAGTGAGGAAGGATAAGAAAAAAAAAAGAAACAGAAACATTGACTTCCAAATCTGTTGTAGTAAAATAAGGTATTAACATCAAATCACAACTTTTTGCTTTTTCATAATAATACGAACAAGCCATTTCTGTAAAGATCTATCGATCTATTTGGCAAAACTCAAAATCAAATTTTCATTCTTTTCCACTTCAAGCATGAAGTTCAGAAGTGGTCTCCAAGTGGAAACAAAAGCACTTATGTTCCTTTCTTTAATCAAAATAGTCAATTTTGTCATTTTAGCCGACTCCATCAACTTCTGCAACCATTCGTCCATAATAGGAATTGAAGTGTCCTTCCATTTTTGTGCATACAATAGTCTTGCTGCTGTCAACATATCCAAAGCCAGATTATAATTTATGAGTCTCATGGTTTCTTGCCCAATGTTTTTAACCACTGCAGCAGTTTACCTCTTTTGCAAAAATAAGTTAAGAAGCTGTATTTTTCTTCACTTCTAAGATTGGCCAAGGGTTCCAAACACCCTTAGCAGTCTTTCCCAATGCTACTACTAATAAGGACCACAGTAACAATAATGGACTTCTAAATGTTTATTTGGAAGAGTATTCATCTAACCAGAAAAAGGACTCTCCTCCCAAAATTGCCATAATTCAAGATAGCCTGAAACGGTACTAAATTTAGGTCAGATAAAAGGTTGGCAAGTAATAAGTAAATATATGCTTTGAGATCACGATGCCATCCAGGAATCCAGGAATAATGCAATATGCTGTCAAAATAAGCCTACCAGCTCAAAATGTTTAGGTTCTTTGGTTTTTATCATCAAGACAAAAACCTTATATATGATTGAAATGCAAAAGAAAAGAAAAGAAAAGAAAAAATGACCCTGTTTGGAGAAAATCTTTTTTTCAATAGACTGGTAAACCTGTTTTAATCTTGGCTTTCCTAATACTGGATTATAGAACCTATAGTTTGACATCCTTTCTTTGCATTTGCTTGAAGACATTTCATTTCTTATCCAAGAAGCTTCTTCAATTGTGACTCAGAAGAAGCTTCTTGAATGAGAAGTGCAACATCTTCAAGGAAAAATAAAGGAAGTCCAGGTGCCTTTTGAAAAAGCAACTTTGGGACAACCATGATCTGGATGATTGAGAATCTCCATAGACATATAGCTTGAGATATTGTATCAATCACTCTCTAGATTAGGGTTGTCAAACTCGATTTCATTTGAGGGTTGCATCAGGGTTGTGTTTGACCATGGGGGCCATGGTAGGCGTGGCCAGCTTGACATAACTTGTGTTGGGCAGCCTGTGGCTGCCCAAGCACTCTGCCAACAAAAATGGGCTCCTGAGCTCCATTTTTGGCTACGATGGCTTCCTGCAACCTTCTTCATATGAAAACGGAGCTTGGGAGGGCCCTGTGCAGCCCTCACAAGTTCCATTTTTGGTTGCAATGGCCTTCTACAACCCTCTGCCAGCAAAAATAGAGTTCGGGAGAGCCTTTCCAAGCTCTGTTTTCATTGGCAGAAGCACCGCAGTTCGGTCCTTCGCTGTTTCCAGGTTGGTCCCATGGGCCAGATCTAAGTACCCTGTGGGCCAGATCTGGCCCACAGGCCTTGAGTTTGACACCCCTGCTCTAGATAGATGATAGATGGATAGATAGATAGACGGATATAGATACACATACACACACACACACACACATATTAAAAATGTAGAGCTTGGAATTAGCTACCAGACAATCTGAAAATTTATGAAAAGTATTCTTATTTTATCAAACTTTTTTTTAAAACTTTCATCCTATAAGCTGATTTTGCTAATTTTCACTTTTGCCCAACAAACAGGAATGTCCTAATGGACTTCATCTATCAACTGAGTCTGAGTTAGAGAAGCTAAGCTGGGTCAGACTCAGCAGGGAATCCTAGGGTGGCATAGTCTAGAAGAGAAGTGAAAAAAGTAGCAGTGAACTACTTCTACAATGCTATACCAAATGCTACTAATATATATGGAATGCAGAGACATGTGTAAAGTATGAAATAGATACATGGGGATAGGAGTAGAGGAAGAAGGGGTGTTAGCTGGAAGGGTGTGAGAATGGATATTTAAAGTCCCATGCATTGTAGGTCCTAGCAGTTGGAGAAGAAAACTATTGTGGTATTGTCACAGAATAGAGTCCCCAAGGCTATGAAAGGATAGGATAGGATAGAATAGAATAAGAATAGAATAAGAATAGAATAGAATAGAATAATAGAATAGAATAAGAACAGAACAATAGAATAGAATAGAATAGAATAGAATAGAATAGAATAGAATAGAACAGAACAGAACAGAACAGAACAGAACAGAACAGAACAGAAGTGTGGGAATTTGTCTCCTGTGCATAAGCTCTCAGTTTACATACAAGCAACAAGGAATAAATCTTGATCATGATAATAAAATATAATAATAAATCATAAGATACAACACACAGTGATAGCTGCAGGATACTTAATAAGTAATCAACATAAATCATAAGATACAAACAACAAAGTTATAGTCATAAGAAGCTAAGGAAACAGGTAATAGGAAAGTTGAGAAGGATAATAGTAATACAGCCCTACTAGGTGGTTTGACATCCTAGGGCATAAGACAGTATTGTGGGAATTACCAGTAGTTGTTTAGCAGAGTGATAGCTTGGGGGAAAAAGAAACTGTCCTTGTGTCTAGTTGTTTTGGTGTGTAATGCCCTATGCATATATTCATATTTATATTGCATAAAAAGTCTTCATATGAAAATGTATGTTCCCAGAGCAATTCTCTTACTGCATCTCAGTAAGACTAATAAAGATAGACTGTGGTTACTGGGCTGCTGATGCTCTCTGATGAGAAACAAGCAGGGAACAGATTCTTCTCCTCTACTGCCTGTTTTTCTCACAACCCAGTGTGTCCCTTTTGTCTTTCCCTTTGTGAATCTTTCTGTACCTTCATGACTGAGGTGGATCTGGCAATGAGAAGGAAGCACCATTGGGACCTTCTGGTAAAAGATAAATGGGCTGTCTCAGGGCTGGAGCAAGAAATCTGTAAGGATTACCCCTTAATCACAGATTCATTAACAATACATTATACTCAACGGCAGTGTTTCTCAACCTCAGCAACTTTAAGATGTGTGGATTCCTAGAATTCTCCAGTCAGCATCAGACATTCTTCTGTTAAGTTTGCATGAAGAGGCAGACACGGAGTGCTTCAGCTCTTAAGTTTATTGTGACTTCAGCTCAGAACGGACCCAATTTGGCTTAGCCGAGGCAGCTATATATAGCCGCTGCCTCGGCTGACAGCCAATCAGAGTGCAGGGTTTTCCTGCACTTTTTAACCAATGATTTCACACACTTTACAAGAACAACCAATCAATTCAAACTCTGCATACATAACACCCCTCCCCACTAGGTTTAGTCCATACTCAAACCCCATCTATCTAATGTATTCTTTTAAATAGGTGGGGCTCTTACGTGTACATTGAGACCTACGTGGTTCAGGTGTTTTAGGGTTCTCACATTGAGAGGGAGGAAATGTGTTTGTTAACATCTCCTTACTTGGACTTCTAGTAATGGTAGAACCTGTTTGGTTACTACAACCTGGTCTCTCCTCCCAATCCATCTCCAACCCAATGTCAGCACCCAAGTCTGGTAGTGATGTGCAATCTTCCATTTGTAAAAATGGTTGTTGGCACTGTGAGATGGTTCCTGTCGTGTTAGCTCATTACACATGGGATTGATTCTTGCTTGCTGACTACCCTCATAAGCCTCCCCTTCCCTCCTAGAAGAGGCAGTAGGTATGGGAACCAGAGGGGAGCAATGGCGATGCTCCTGAGGGAGTCTGGATCCTAACTGATCAATGTGCCTGCTCCAGAGGACACCATCCTCTGTTTGTACCCTGTAAGACCTGGGCCCTGTGATTTGGGCTATCTCAGCAGGAATCCATAATGGTTCACCCATAAGGTTTTTTGCATAAACAGAATCACCCACAGTGAATGTGCGAATTTTGCTAGTAGAATCTAGTGGTGCGTTGGGTGCGTAAGTGGGATGAAGGCGGTCAAGGGGAGATCTGAGTTTCCTACCCATCAACAACTCGGCTGGGGTTAAGTTAGTTAAGGGGTTGGGAGTGATATGCTGGACACTGAGTAGTTTTTCAACTTTCTCAGTGATGTCCCCAGGACCCAATTGCTGAAGTTTTTCCTTGGTAAATCGTACCATGCGTTCAGCCCGGCCGTTAGCCGAAGGGTGCCCAGGGGCTGTCAGGGCATGTCTGATACCCTGCTGTGCTAAATATGATTCAAAAGGTTGGATGTAAATTAGGACCATTGTCAGAAACAAGCACATCAGGTAACCCATGAGTTACAAAAAGTTTCTTAAGCTATTTGATGACAGTTTCAGCTGTGGTGGATGCCATAGGGATAACCTCTAGCCATTTGGAATATGCATCTACTATAATAAGGAAAGTGTGCCCTCCGGTAGGGCCAGCAAAATCAATGTGAATCCTGGACCATGGGCCCCTAGGACATTCCCATTCCTGCTTGGGGGTGAGAGGTGGGGCAGGCCTGACTTCCTGACAGTTGGGACAAGATGCAACCCAATTTTCAACCATTTTGTCAATACCTGGCCACCATACGTAACTCCTGGCCAATCCCTTCATTCTGACAATTCCCAGATGACCCTCATGTAACATTTCCAAAACCTCTTTCTGTAGTCTTGCAGGAATAACCACCCTGTTACTCCACAAAATACATTCTCTCCATACAGATAACTCAGTTTGTCTGGATTTAAAAGGTTGGGCAAGTTGAGGCAGATCTTGTAGTGGCCAACCTTTTTTGATCCAGCCTACAATAGGAGCCAATAAAATGTCTTTGGCAGTTTCTCTGGCAATCTCAGCAGCATGGACTGGAAGCTTGGCAACAGTTTCTAGAAAAAAGGTGTGAGTCTCAGGAACAGAGTCCTCAATGTGTGAAGGAAGTGGGCAGCGACTCAAAGCATCTGCGTGTCCAATGTCTTTTCCAGGTCTGTGGATCAGTTTGTATGAATAAGCAGCAAGAAATTCAGTCCATCTCAGCATTCTTGGTGACAGGATCGTGGGCGTTGGTTTGTCCCTTGCCACAATGCCTAATAGAGGTTTGTGATCTGTGACAATGGTGAATCTTCTGCCATAAATGTATTTATGGAACTTCTTGACAGCTGCCACAATTGCCAAAGCTTCCTTGTCCAGTTGGCTGTAGTTTCTCTCTGCTTTAGTCAAAGTGAGAGTAAAATGCAATAGGAGCTTCCCTCCCACTGGGAAGCATGTGGCTCAACACACACCCCCACTCCAAAAGGGGATGCATCACAAGTCAGTACAACAGTCAAATTCTCAGAGAACTGTATCAGTACAGAATCAGAAGTGATTTGTCTCTTAATATTGTTAAATGCAGCTTGTTCTTTTCTGCCCCAGACCCATGCAGATTTTTTGTCCAGTAATCTATGTAAGGGTTCTGCAGTGGTTGCTTTCTGAGGTAGAAACATATGATAAAGTTAATGAGTCCCAGGAAGCTTGCAAGTCTGTTTTGCATTTTGGCCTGGGGGCTTTTTGATTGCCTGAACTTTGGCCTCTGTGGGGTGGATGCCATGTTTATCAATCATGTAACCCAAGAATTCCACTTTATCTGTTCTAAGTGTGCATTTTTCTTCTTTGACTTTTAACCCTGCTTTTTGAATCTGGTTAGGACTTCTCTGAGTCTCTCGTGTAACTGAGTGTCATTTTCAGCAGAAATTAAAACATCATCAAAATAGGGCACCACCCCTTGTAGCATCCTTTCCATAAGGCTTTGGAAGATGCCTGGTGCCAGCTTACTCCAAATTGCAACCTTTTGCATTTGAAAGCACCTCTATGGGTTACAATGGTTTGGGCTTCTGCAGTTGCATCATCAACTGTTAACTGTTGATATGCCTGGGCCAGGTCCAATTTGGCAAAAACTGTGCCCCCGCCAAGAGAATGTAATAAATGATGCACTACTGGAACTGGATATGTGCTCTGTTGTAGTGCATGGTTCAATGTCCCCTTGTAATCTCCACAGATTCTCACAGACCCATCAGCCTTGACTGGTGTGACTATGGGTGTCTCCCACTTGGAGTGGTCAGTGGGCTCTAAAACCCCTTGAGCTATTAGTTTATCTAATTGTGCATCAATTTTTTCCTTTAAGGCAAATGGAACCCTTCTGGGTTTTAAACGGATTGGTTGTACCTTGGGATCTAGGTTAAAGGTGATAGGGGTCCCCAAGTATTTGCCTAATCCATTGCTGAAGACCTCTGGACACTCAGATTTCAAGGCCTCTTCCCACTCAGTGTTGCTCACATGATTGATGCCAGTCACCTCGATGCCCAGTGGGTTGAACCATTCAAGTCCCAGTAAACTTGGGCGATCCTTGTCCACAATGGTCAGTGGTAGATACTTGGTGTGGCCCTTGAACTTCACGTTGAATTCTCTTGTTCCAACTACTGGAATCTTGTTCCCTTGGTAGTCTTTAAGAGTCAATGCCTGCTTCTTGAAGTGAGTCTTCTGAATATTTGGTAACAGTCTTTGAATAGTGTCCCATGACACCATAGATAGGTATGAGCCTGAGTCCACTTCCATTTGGCAAGGTCTTCCTTCAATAAGTACCTTGACATGCACTTTTCTGCTTTTAAAGGAGATGAATGACCAATAGTTACTGTCTGATGAGTTTCATTCTTCCCCTTTGCTTCTGTGCTTCGCCTCATTTTCTCACTGAGGTTGTTAGGCTTGAATTCTTTGTCTTTGTTTGCAGCAAACTTCCTTCTGTTGGGTGGAGTTCTGGATGATTTGCAGGCTCTTGCTAGGTGCCCTCTTTTTTCACAATGGAGGCAAATGGTGTCTAGAAACTTGCATTCAGTGTGGGGGTGGCTTCCTCTGTAGTAGAAATCTTGCCTCTTTCTTCCCAGGTCTTTCTTTTTTCGCTCCATTCTGAGTCTGTAAATTCCTTCCTCCACCTCACTGTAATCTGACTCAGAATCTAGTTCCTCACAATGATTTGTGGTGGACTTTTCCCCATCAGAATGGTTCATGGCCCTGTTCATCTTCCTCATGGCTGCTGCTGAGGACTTGGTAGCTTCTGCTGAAGAGGCTTCTTCTATTGCTTCTTTCAGCGTGATCTTAGGTTTCATTAATAGCTTGCTCTGTAACACCTTGTCTTTAAGGCCCAGAACAAATCGATCGTGCATGGCCTCCTCTAAACTGTTGAATTCGCATGCACCCCCAATGTCTCTTAAACTTGCCATGAAGTCATTTACGCTTTTGTTTTCCCCCTGATCACGACGGTAAAACTCATGTCTCTTAATGAGGCACGATACTTGTGGCGCGTAATGGGCTCTTAACAGCCTTTCCAGATCAGGCCAAGCCATTACCTTCATGTCTGCTGCTCCTGCGAGTGCCTTCGCCATCTTGAAAACTGCCGGACTGCAGTACATAAGAAAGACCGCCCTCTTCTGCTGCTCGGAAATGGTGGCAAGATCGTTTCCCTCCAGATACATTTGGAAACGATCTGCATACGACTCCCAGTCTTCTGCCGTCAGATCGAATGGGGCTGGGGGGATGTTCAGCGCAGCCATCTCGCTCTTCTTCTGTTCCGCATCACCTTCTTCTTCAGGAGAATCCCACCCTCGTCGCCAGTGTTAAGTTTGCATGAAGAGGCAGACACGGAGTACTTCAGCTCTTAAGTTTATTGTGACTTCAGCTCAGAACGGACCCAATTTGGCTTAGCCGAGGCAGCTATATATAGCCGGCTGCCTCAGCTGACAGCCAACCAGAGTGCAGGGTTTTCCCACACTTTTTAACCAATGATTTCAAACACTTCACAAGAACAACCAATCAATTCAAACTCTGCATACATAACACTTCTATAGAAAAAAAAACCATTCATTTGGTGCAAAGTTTGCAATTACAAAACATGTGGCATGGACAGGCTATTCCAAAACTAGATTTCAGCTTGTGGAGGCCTTGGAATTAATATAGTTTTTGAGGGGGTCCTTGGTGCTCTCTGAGCTTGGATGTTTTCTTGCAGATGTTTCATCACCCAAACTAGGTAACATCATCAGTGCATGTAGTTTTTTTTTAATTTCCTGGATTAATACTCTGTTGTACATTTACATCCTTTGATCATCTTGAGACTTAGGTTAATTTAGATTTTTAATATTTTCCTATATTCTATATATTATTATGCTATTATATATTATATAATGGCAAGATTTAGTGCAAAAAAGATCTCAAAGAGATGCAAAGGAAAGGCACCTTCACACAGATTATAAAATAATAACCATATATATATATATATATATATATATATATATATATATATATATAGTTATTATTTTGTATGTATGTATGTATTATTACACACATACATACATATGCACAGACACATATATATACACAGACACATACATACACACACACACATATATATACACACACACATATATACACACACACATATTCAGACAGACAGACATATACACACACACACACACACTTAGATCGGACTGCAAGCGAACTGCGCACCACTTGCGGTCCAATCTAAGTATAGTTCAGGAAATTGTCTGCTAAAACATCTTGCCTGTCAATGACTTCTTCAGCTTCAATCACAACAATACACGGGCAAACCGATACAAACTCAAGGTAAGCCACTTCAAACTCAATTGCAGAAAATACGACTTCAGCAACAGAGTGATCAGCGCCTAGAATGCCCTACCAGACTCCGTTGTTACAGCCTCAAACCCTCACAGCTTCAATCTCAAACTGTCTACAGTGGACCTCACCCCATTCTTAAGAGGTCCTTAAAGGGGGCGTGCATAAGCACACCAGTGTGCCTACCGTTCCTGTCTTACTATCTCCATTTATTTGTATTTGCTTTCTTTGTTCTTGTTTATGTTCATACTTGTTATCTTGTACATGTTTGACAAACAAACAAACGAACAAATAAATATATGTACAGAGGAGTAGTTAGGCTACTAGAGATCATAACTGATACACTAACTAAACTGATAATGTAGATCATGGTTCTGTCAAGATATTTGAGCCTTCATTACGTGTGTGCTTTTGGTACATAATGCAACCCCAATTAAAATATACAGTTTCCCCAACTTTTATACCTGAGAAACCTGTCCAAAATGTATCTTTTTATCAAGTTCCACCTGCTTATTGGCTCTCATCCATCCCCATCTGTGTATCTCAACATTGGCTCAGAATATGCACAGTTTCTTCCATTTAGGATGTTATGGAGTAGTAATGCTAAGAATCACCAGGATAATGTACCTAAATTCTTGAGGGGCATTTCAGTCAGCTTCCACAAAAATTAATTTCTCAGACTGCAAATGAATAAGACAGATAACCTTGATGGGGATATACAAACAATGTGTAGAGGGATAAATATATCCTAAGTCCACAAGAGAATAATAATATTGGGAAGAACCTCAGACAGATACCTTTCTAATTCACATAAATATTATAGCCAATCTCAATAAAATATTTTAGCCTTCCTGTGGGATTGACAGACCATCCCTGCAAGTAGTCACTAAAGTGACTGTCCCAAGTCACTAAAGGACTAGGGGTGACATGATAGCAGTGTTCCAATATCTCAGGGGCTTCCACAAAGAAGAGGGAGTCAAGCTATTCTCCAAAGCACCTGAAGGCAGGACAAGAAGCAATGGATGGAAACTAATCAAGGAGAGAAGCAACCTGGAATTCAGGAGAAATTTCCTGACAGTTAGAACAATTAATCAGTGGAACAACTTGCCTCCAGAAGTTGTAAACGCTCCAACACTTGAAGTTTTTAAGAAGAGATTGGATAACCATTTGTCTGAAATGCTATAGGGTTTCCTGCCTAAGCAGGGGGTTGGACTAGAAGACCTCCAAGGTCCCTTCCAACTTTGTTGTTCTGTTCTGTTCTAGTCTATTCCTATTCTGTTCCTATTCTGTTCCCATTCCTATTCTATTCTACTTCCAATTCCAATTCTGTTCTAGAGAATATAGGAATCAATTAGCAAAAACTGTTTGGATCAAGGATTGAGCAGGATCCCTCTGTCTGTTTTCCAGTGCACATCAATCATCAGCATAACTAAAGCTGATTTGCTTCCCAAATCATGCCTAAATGCCAACTGAAAGTAGTTTAGATATAGTATTGACCAAGAACATTTATAGCAGGGGTGGGCTGCTAGTGGTTCAGGGGTTCGGGACACGCTCTAGCTAAGATTCTGTGCAGTATGGAGAACCCCCAAATCCCACTCCAGGCTGGCCCTGCCCACCATGCCCCGTCCCTCCCAGGAATCCCCACACAGCCCAATTTGGATGCAGGTAAGTGCAGGGTGCATGCAGAGGCTCGGGGAGGGCAAACAAATGGGTCTCTCAGAAGTTCAGGAAGGCCAGAAATGGGCCCTTTTCTGGCTTCCAGAGAGCCTCTGGAGCCCAGGGAGGCTGTTTTCGCCCCCCCCCCCGGAGACTTGAGGAAAGCCTCCAGAACCCAGGGAGGGCAAAAACACCCCCCACCACCATGGTGCAGGAGGCCGACTAGGCCACGCCCACCATAGCCACGCCCACCCAGCAACCAGGCAGAGAACCCTTTGCTAAAATTTTTGAAGCCCACCCCTGATTTATAGTTATATGCAGTGACAGTATACCGTAAATAAAATGGTGCAATTCCCTGTGAAGTCAGAGGAATTCAGTCCATTCAGATGGATTGCTGAGAACAATCTGAATTAATAATCCAGGAAAATTCAGCCAAAAAGAAAAAGACACAAACATCACTGGAAACAGGATTGAACAATTTAGATCTCTGCTAGCAAGAACTTTACATAGCAACTGTGAGACTATCGATCCGTGTGATAATGTGGTAGAAAAAGGAAAAGGAGGTTTTAACTAGATACTGGTGTGTGAAATCATTTTATCTGGAAAAATGAATAGTAGCAAAGAATATAATTCATCACAGTTGTTAATTATGGTTTCGATTTATATGTTTGTTTATTTGTTTAGATGTTTTTTACAGTGATGTGTGGCCAACTATAAAGAAACCAATTTCTTCAGGTTCAGTAACTTACGTTAGAAATAAAGATTGCATTACGATACATCTGAACTTTACTCCATCTCCCAATTTTGCTTAGCGGTATAGGTGAACCGTGCCACATTTATAACTAGGCCACCTTATTAAAAAAAAGAAAATCTGTCTTAACATGATGTATGAATCCCATCAATATGAAGATACCAAAACGCAAAAAGACAGAGGAAGAACCATTATAGTTAGGAACAGAATTAACCTTTAGAACTGAAGCTAGCAACCACAGATGGAATCCACTGTGAAAGCAGCTGTTACTAGTATCACAGAGCTCACGCTATGCTTCATAATTAACTGTGTGTTAGGTTTTGGTACATGATTATTTGTAATATAGATTTTCAGTTGTTTGCTGATATGCTGCATTACAGTGTTGCTGAGTTATGAATTACATGGTCATTGAAATTCCCATCTTCTAATTAGATGCTTTCAATATCTTTAATTCATTTCAGAGTGGATGCCAATTTTCTCTTTCCTCTTACAGAGCAATAGTTGCACTCAAACTCAAAAAGTTTGTTGATTGCCAGTCTGAACAGGCAAAACTGACTTGAATGAGCCAGGGCTCTGAATCAACAGCAAGGCTGCAGGACTAACTCTGATAAGAAATCCCCCACAATCAGGATGCTAAAGGCATATCATATCTTGGTTTGTCTGGATTAATTGTATCATTACAGTTGATGATTTAGGGTTTTCTTCTTCTTTTTTATGTTTCTGTCAACTTCCCTGAAAACAGGAAATTTGTCCTGCTTATTCTTTTTTTCCCTCCTCCATTTTTATTCCCTTTATTTCTGAACATCCAAATATGGGTGTTCGGGTGCTTACAGATGGAAATTCCAGCTGGTATTCCAAGTCTTTTGACAACTTAGGTTCCTCCCTGTATAAATAGTCCTTGAGTCACAACCTACAACTGAGCCCAAACTTTCTGTTGCTGAGATGGTTGTTAAGTGAGCTTTCCCCCTTTTATGACCTTTTTTTTTGCCACAGGTTGCTAATTGAATCGCTGCAATAGTTAAGTTAGGAACATGGTTGTTAAGGAATCTAGCTTCTTCATTGACTTTGCTTGTCAGAAGATCACAAAAGGTGATCATATGACCCTGGTATACTGCAACAGTCATAAATATGAACTACTTGCTAAGCATCTGAATTTTGATCATGTGATCATGGGGATGCTGCAATGGTTGTAAGTATGAAAAATGGTCACTTTTTCAGTGCCATTGTTTCTTCATCCTCTCAGCTGATTGGCTTGTTAGGTGCGTGCGCATTAGGGGCGCACATGCATGCACACGCAATCACCCACCAAACCGGTAGCAACTAAGGTAGGATCCTACTACTGGTTGATACTATAGATCCAGATCATGAAGCAGAAAGTATGTGATAATTTAACAGCAATCTTCTTTCTTTTTCTTCAGTTCAGGTATATTTTATTAGTTTATCAAAATATACTAAGAAAAATCTTTCAACTGAAATGTAGCTAGAGCAGCATTACAGCCAGTGCCACTAACAAATGCTTCTACAGTATAATACTCAGTGAAGATTTTCCAATAGCAACATTATTTATCACTAACAAAATGAGGCCATTCATTGTCATGGCTGGACTTGGTCCTGAGAGAGATCTGACATATTTAAGAAATAACCTAGCGTTCTCATGGAATGGGCTTTCAAGGTCATCTGGTGCAAAATTCTTGTCATGTTTATTTGTTAAATTTCTGTCACATCTTTCCTCCAGGAGTTTAAGGAAGCTTACAAGGGGATCTTTTATTTTTTAATTTTATCCATATAACGATGATTTTGTGAGAAAGGTTCGGTAGCACATAAATCTAATAAATAAGATAACAAGTAACTGATCCAAAATCTTGTGATGAATTTCTGTGGATGTACTCATGTTTCCCTAGTCTCAGTTTAAGATTTATATTATCCTTCATGGGCTCTGTATACTGTAGCACCGTGATAGCAAACCTAGGGCACACTTGCCACAGGTGGCACGCAGAGCCATTTGTGTGTGCACGTGAGCCCCAGCCAAACTTATCTGCACTGCGCATGCACATGCCTCCCAGCTGATTTTTGGCCCGTTTGAGGCCTTTTTTGGCCTCCCAGAGGCTCGAGGGAAGCCTCTGCAGCCTTTGCAGGCTGAAAAACAGGCCCATTTCATCACTTCCTGTATTTCCGGAAATAGCAGAAGTTATGAAAGAGGCCCATTTTTCAGCCTCCAAAGGCTGCAGAGGCTTCCCTTGAGCCTCTGGGAGGCTGAAAAGGGACTCAAACAGGCCAAAAATCAGCTGGGTGCAGGTTAGGGGGCAGCAGGGGGTGGAATCACATGTGCATGCGCAGGGGGCACATTGTCTTCTGGCTGCTGGCATGTGAGTGTGCAAGCACACATGCAATTTTCAGCACAAGAGTACAAAAAGGTTAGCCACCATTGCTGTAGTATATGTATTATTTTTATGTAATGTAGAATGACCCAAAAGATATGGTAATTACAAAACTGTACTATATCTTAGGTGTCTAGACATACTCCAGTGTGTTGATATGCTGCTTCAAACAGACACAGAACTGCAACATGCCATAGAGAAAGAAAGTCTTTATTAAACTAAGATGCTGAGATTCTTTACACATGTTCTGTTGCTAAAAAAAGGCCTCATTTATTTTGCCTGTGCCACTTATTACATTGTTTGTATGTTTCCAGGAGCAGAAACTCAGCCAAAGGCAGGAAAGGTAAAAGGAGTCCCTGCTGATTTTACTCTGCTAGTTGTTGCCAATTATAGGAAGTGCCGATTTCCATTTCAAAGCCGTTGAGCCAGCACTGTTCAATGAAATTTCCACAGTCATGTGGCCAACATGACATCACAGAGTGCTGTTACCTTCCCACTGAAGTGGTACCTAGTTAACTACTTGCATTTATATGCTTTCAAACTGCTAGGTGGGAAGGAGCTTGGGAGCTCATCCTGTCACATATGGGTTTCAAACCTTTCTAGCTGCAAGCCTAGCATCTCAACTGCTGAACCATGTGCCACTCACTCCCAAAGGAAGGAAAAGGGCACTTTATTTAAATATTATCATTAATATTTATTTATTGTGGCATATGAATTTCTTGGCTTGGCTATTAGATCTGGCCTGTAAACCACTGGATTATCACTAGGTAAAAAAAAGATTTCTATAATTCTTTGCATCTAATGGTGGCTCAGTGACTAAGACACTGAGCTTGTCAATCAGAAAGGCTGGCAGTTTTGTGGTTCAAATCCCTAGCACTGCGTAACAGAATGAGTTCCCGTTACTTGTTCCAGCTTCTGACAACCTAGCAGGATACACCCCAACAGGCCTCTTCTTATTACAGGCTCTTAAAGTGATATCAGCCCAAAAACCTTGCTGACTCATTCCTAGCATTACATCATCATAGCAGCTGGTCAGCTCTTAAATCATTACCCTGACAGAAGCAAATAAAAAAATTAACTGTATGCATGGGACTGGGTTCATTGGTAACACAGTTCTTGTGGAAGTCGAAGAGACACTCATGATGGATCTCATATATCACTAATAGTGAAGGCCAAAACAGAACAATTACGTTCATGTCTGTCACTACCAATAGATAAAAAAAAACCATCTTTTCAACACACCCTGCTTAAAATCTTTGTTAGTGACTGCCTGCTGAATTACAATTTTATCAACTGCTATGTGGACTCTTTAAACCAAGATTACAGGTTTTCCTTGTAATGTAGTTAGTCCCCAAACAACAAAAAGTCATACGCTGTTCTTTAGGTTAGTTGCATGTTGAAGCATTCTATTAATGTTGATATGAATTCAAAGATGTTTCGGGTCTGCAACTTCAGTTAACCTTGACTAAAAAGCAGTGCATGGTGAAGGTGTGGGTAAATTGACACTGCATTTGCTTGCTACAAGATTTTTCTGTTACAAGCATTTATATATTGACTTATCACTAGAGTCTAAGTGGACAGTAATCACAGATTGTAGATGAGGCTAACTTGTGAACATAGCTACTGTGTTTACCTTTAGGACAACCTGATAAAGAGTCATAAACAAGGGAGAAGGTAACGATTGGGGGAAAATGGAGAAAAATCAGCTTTCTTTCTCTGTTCTCACTAGAATTCTCACTGCAAGTTGCTCCAGCTTTTAAGATTTTTCCAGTTTGAAAAAGTTTCAGGTAACCAATTTTAAGAATAACCCTAAGAATAATAAACACTTCAACATTTCCTATCTATATATATATAAAAGCAAAATACCACTCATGCATCATCAAAAAAATCTCCAGAACCGTAAAGCCTACAAACTTGAAATTTGGCACATATGTTCCTCTTGGCTTCTAGGTGCTCACTAAGAAAGGATTTTTCTAAATGACCATCAGAGCTTTAGAATTCCGTACGTTATTATTAACACTCTGTGATATTAAGGAGTTCTACTCTCCCTCCCCACCTGAAAAGAAATCTGTTCCAAATGCAAAACACAAGCAAAGGAGAAGAGCCACACCCACGCTCCTTGCTGTCTCCTTCTTGCTCACACAGCAAACACTCTTTCAGTTTCCAAACAGCCCTCAACTCTTTCACACAGTGACAGGACACTAGTCAGATGTTGGATGCTGGTAGGCAGAGGCAGAATTTTTTCCCCTTCTTTTCCTCCCCCAAAACTAAGCCTGACCACATACTTTTGTAGCGAAGCATGGGTATAAAGCTAGTTATCCCATATAATGCTCTTGGCAAGGTTATTCACAGAATGGCAAATAGGAAATGGATTGATACAACCATTATGAAGGGGATTGGAGAGCCAGTTTGGTGTGGTGGTTAAGGTACCAAGCTAGAAACTGGGAGACTGTGAGTTCCAGTCCTGCTTTATGAACAAAGCCAGCTGGAAGACCTTGGGCCAGTCGTTTTCAACTAGGAAGAGGCAAATTGACTCTGGAATCATGTCAAGAAAATTGCATATACTTGTCCAGGCAATTGCCAGGAAACAAGAGTGATGAAAAGAAAAAGAAAAAAAACTCAAGAAGAAACAAAAAAAATTAGAAGGATTAAGATCTAGTGATTGCTGATAAATGAGTTTCACAAAGCTGAAGTGAACTACTTCATCCTTATCAATACAATTTTGATTTGCATGTATGCATATACATAATGCATTAATAATTATTCTCATCTAAATAGCATTTTGGATTATTTAGGAAAATCAGCAACCCTAGAGATCAGAAAATAGAAGAGCCATGCTGCTTTTTTTCAGAAATATCAAAGATAGTTACTGAAATTGTTGTGCTAATAAGACAGTACAGAAATGGTCAGAGGCCACTTAATTACTCTCTTTCTCTCTTTTTTAACAAATAATGTAGTAACAAATAATATAGTAAGTCTATGATGCTATAATAGTTAGGGCAGAAAGGACAGTTGTAAACTTTTATATTAGGGTTCCATAAAATAAAAGAAGACAAGGCTGTGTTCACTGGAGAGATATGCTTTGTTTGGAATTTTACAAGATTGTTCTCCCAACAAAAATGAAAAATAGAGAAGAAATATGAATTTATTTAGATTTCATCAGAATTTCATCTACATATTTGAATTTATTTAATTGCCTTTTTTTAACCTCAGGATGTTTTAGTTATTTAAAGTACTTTATCTTTAAAATGTTTTGCACGCTTAAAATATTGTAATATTTTCTTTTGATTACCATATGGAAACCAGCCACTTAGACTAGGAATTGGCCCCATATTACGCATAAAATTTTAAACATGTTTCTCTGTGACGAGAGGTGAATATCACATAGATCAGCCATTTTCAAAAAAGGCAACGGGAAAATTTATGTTAACAATGAACAAAAATATCCTTTTAATTTCTTTGCTTGCAATTTTATCTGGTATCTAGTGTTAGACTATAGGAGGTAGCCATAAAGTTCCATGGGTGTCTGGAGACAATTTAAAATGAGAAATATAGTTTAGTTTATATTTAGGAATGCAACCTGAAATTATAAAACTATTCTGTTCTTTGAACCTTCCCAGTTCATTTTTTAAAACCACTATCACCTCAGCACCAGAATTTCCCCTCATAATGCAACTTTTTGTTCATTTACATGTAGTTTCCAGAAACAATTTTTTTTGGCCTATAGTCTTTTCAGTCAATGAAAGTTAAATTTTTTATAATTTTATTATGTTTGGCCCCCTTAGCCATTCATGAATTATTTTCTAGAGTCTTCATGGTTTTTGCAATCCCTTCCAGTTTGCTAACAATGTCTTTGAAGTGTTTGCCCAGAAATGAGCATAGATATTATTTTGACCGCATCGTACAAAAATATAATGTCTGAAATTATACTACTTAACTTCACAGATGCTAAATAAGAAAATTAAAATGTCACAATGCAATATATTTTGTAGCACATAAATAATTATGTTTCTAGTCTTGGTAATAGCTTTTTTGAATTCTGATCTTATATTCTTACTTCAGTTCTTCATACTATAATAATATTTTAATAGCATCAAACAGCAACATCTACTTATCCCAGGTTCCTGGAAGGGACTTGATAGGTGAATAAAAATACCAAATCTAGTCTAAGCATTAGGTTGATTGTGTGACCAACCATAAAGCAACAACAACAATAATAAGTATAAATACTATCATATTTATATATTATATAAATAATAAATCAAGCTCAAAAATCAAAGTTGAAAGATTATGGCATAAATTGGGCATGGTGGGTTCAGTCGTTATGGGTATACCATGTCAAAAAATCTTGGATGAGACTTAGAAATCTGTTCATTGACTAAATTTCAATCTGTCAATTACACAAGGCTACAATGCTTGGATTTTGATATATACTTTGTCAATACATTATAACATCCTACATTCTTGAGAATTATTCAGTGCTTATGAAGGCCAATACCAGCTAAAGAACTCCCATTATTATATACATTCTTATGCATATAATAATAATGTTGCAAATAAGTCACAGAGTTGAAGAACAAAAAAGACAATATCTGAATATCTGAGGGACAGTGAAGAAGATACACTGAAGCTAAAACTCTGTGAAGATTACTGAATAGCAAAGACCAAATGAAGAATAGAAAATCATAATTATGATCATGATTTATTACTTGTTGCTTGTATGTATACTGAGAATTTATGCAACAGAGACAAATTCCTTGTATGTTCTAGCACACTTGGCCAATAAATAATTCTATTTTCTAAAAGGGGGGGGAGGGGGAGAGGGAGAGAGAGAGAGAGAGAGATGCCAAGGCAAAGTATTGCATGGCCAATACACAAAACAATTAGCAAACAGATAACAAGAAGACAAGCAATGGCTGAGAACAGGAAAATTGAAGAAAGTCTAGCTGCACAAGATGAAGCCAGATTATAAAAAAGATGTTGAGACTCTAGAAAAAGTACAGAGAAGAGCAACCAGGATGATTAAGGGACTGGAGACTAAAATATATGAAGAATGGTTACAGGAACTGGGCTTGGCTAGTCTAGTAAAGAGAAGGACCAGGTGAGTCATGATAGCAGTGTTCCAATATTTGAGGGGCTGCCATTTTCTAAAGCGCCTGTAGTCCAGACAAGGAATAATGGATGGAAACTGAACAAGGAGAGATTTAACCTGGAAATAAGGAGAAACTTTCTGACAGTGAGAAAAAAAATCAACCAATGGAACACCTTGCCCTTGGAAGTTGTGGGACCGCTATCACTTGAGACTTTCAAGAAGAGATTGGACTGCCATTTGTCAGAAATGGTGTAGGGTCTCCTGCTTGGGTGGGGGGTTGGACTAGATGACCTACAAGGTCCCTTCCAACTCTGATTATCTGTTATCTGTTAAGCCTTAAGAGACAAACATACATTAAGCCAGAACTGAGAAGACAGCAACAGACATCAAAGGCCATGCATTGAAAGAAGTTGAAGTGGACCACCTAGTAGCTGCTGCAAGATCACACAAACTGACGACAAACAACAGCATGGTAATGTAGCAACAGTGGACTTGATAGCTGGATAAAAATGCCAAGTCAGTCTAAACACCCGGCTGACTGTGTGACCAATCATAATAATAATGTTATGGTGTATGAAATCAATAAAACATTTTAGTAGTTTTATTGCCTAAGATAAATATATAAGATGATATATGTGTTAAGTTTACTTTTGTGATGGCTTTCTATGTTTGTTCTCAAAATAGAAACTTCCTTTGCTTAAGAATCTACTTATTACAGGATATTTGTTCTGGTTGTTTATTCATGTCTGTGTTAAAAGATAGATTTCTACCAATTGGCATTGTATGGCAGCTCCTTCAAACTACATGAAAACATTTTGTTTGACCTTCTTGTGTTTTACTTGTTTAACTTTACTGACAGTGAAAGGGAGAAAGTATTTCATGTTTGGGGAAATGGTTCTAATTTTTTCTATTATTTCTGGACTGAATTTAAAAAGTTTGGCAAACTACCTTTACTTGCAGTGTAAGACAATTACAGGACTGGGGGCTAAAACATGTGAAGAATAGTTGCAGATATACAGTAGGATATAGCTAACAAAATGAAAAGAAGGACTAGGGGTGACATAATAGCAGTGCTCCAATATCTCAGGGGCTTCCACAAAGAGGGAGTCAAGCTATTCTCCACAGCCCCTGAAGTCAGGACAAGAAGCAATGGATGGAAACTAAACAAGGAGAGAAGCAACCTGGAATTCAGGAGAAATTTCCTGACAGTTAGAACAATTAATCAGTGGAACAACTTGCCTCCAGATGTTGTGGCTGCTGCAACACTGGAGGCTTTTAAGAAGAGACTGGGCAACCGTTTGTCTGAAATGTTACAGGGGTTCTGCTTGAGCAGGGGGTTGGACTAGAAGACCTCCAAGGTCCCTTTGAACTCCCTTATTCTGTATGTGTAAATTCATCCTTATCAACAGATAAAATAAAATCTGTGGCAGATAAGGCAGATAAAGGAAAAATAGTAAGTGACTTAAAATGCAAGTAAAATGCAGTTGCAACATATCTACCCAAAAGGAAGCTGACCTTAAATTTAAGGCTATCCAAATGAAAATGAAAAAAATAAATAGAAAATTAAAAATTAAAAACTCAGGCAAACAAGGCTGTGTAATGACCAGATTCCCCACCTGGTCAAACTAAAATATCTAAATCTCCAAGCCTGGAGATTTCTTCCTTCTATAAATATAGTCATGTGACATAGTTGTATATGCATAAATGTTTATTTGTATAACTACTAGAAGCAACAGTCCAAAATAAGAGACCAGGATAAACAAATCACATTAACTGAATGAATATCCTCTGATTAAAATTAACTGATCTTAAAATAAATCCCCTTTATACATTCACGGATTTTCCCCATCTGCAAATTCTCCTTCACACCCAAACTATACTCATATCCCAAAACATGCAAATACATTACAGGGGTCTCCTTCCTGCCAACATAAACGAACAACAGCAGCACAACAAAACAAAACCAGGATGGTGTAAAAACAGGCCAGGGGAAAACAAACTTAGAGAGGAAGGGAAGACAAAGGGAGAAACACGTTTGATAGTGATGGGGTGAGAGAAGGCATAAAGAAGAAGAAGAGAGAGAGAGAGAGAGAGGTTGTAGAAAAGAGTTACATTCAACAGATCTCCAAAGCTAAGCAAGATGGAATCAGGGATGGGCTGCTGGGGGTTCGGGAGAGCCCCTAGCTAAGATTCTGTGCAGTTCGGAGAACCCCCAAATCCGACTCCTGGCTGGCCCCACCCATCCCACCCCACCCCTCCCAGGAGTCCCCATGCAGCCCATTTTGGATGAACGTAAGTGCAGGGTGTGCAGGCAGGCTCAGGGGTGTGAGTGTGAAAAATGGGCCTCCTGAAAGTTTGGGAAGGCTGGAAATGGGCCCATTTCTGGCTTCTAGAGGAGGCTGTTTTCGCCCTCCTGGAAGCTCAAGGAAAGCCTCCGGAGCCCAGGGAGGGCAAAAATACCCCCCCTGCATGGTGCAGGAGGCCGACTAGGCCACGCCCACCGTGGCCATGCTGACCCAGCAACCGGACAGAGGACCCATTGCTAAAATTTTGAAGCCATCTCTGGATGGAATTACTAATTATCCCTGGCATTGCTACGAATCAAGTTCATCTTATCAGAATCCTTACCTATGCGGTTGTCTCAGCAAGTAGTAGCATCTACCTGACCTTAGTTAATCAACTTATCCAGTTAAGACTTGATAGGGGCTTTGATAAAATATGGCTGTAAAATAGACTAGGAAGATTAAAAAGACATCTTTGAAAATGACAATAGAAACTGACTCTCTACCATGCCAAAAGAATTATATGGCTTTGTCCATGTAATTCTTTTGGCAAAATGAACTCCACTCAATAGCCTCCTTACTTTTTACTTATTCATGGGTATTCATAGTGAGACTATATTTTTTATTTTATTTATTTATTTATTTAATTTATTTATTTTGTCAATCACTCACAAGATAATAAGTATAAGGATAAACATAGTTGTGAATACATGAAATGAATACATATAAGAAAAATAAAAGAAACAATAGGACAGGGATGGTAGGCACGTTAGTGCACTTATGCACGCCCCCTACAGACCTCTTAGGAAAGGGGTGAGGTCAATAGTAGACAGTCTAAGGTTAAAGTTTTTGGGGTTTGGGGAAGAAACCACAGAGTCAGGTAGAGTATTCCAGACATTGACCACTCTGTTGCTGAAGTCGTATTTCCTGCAATCAAGTTTGGTGCGGTTAACCTTGAGTTTGTATCTATTGTGTGCTCTTGTATTGTTATGGTTGAAGCTGAAGTATTCATTGACCGGAAGGCCATTGCAATGTATGATTTTATATACTATACTTAGATTGGACTGAAGGCGGCATAGTGCTAGGTTTTCTAGGTCTAGAATTTCAATTCTGGTGGCATAAGGTATTCTGCAACGAGTAGAGGAGTATAGAACTCTTCTTGTGAAATATTTCTGGACTTTCTCAGCTGTGTTAATATCAGATACGTGATGTGAGTTCCAGACTGATGAGCTGTATTCAAGTATTGGTCTAGCAAATGTTTTGTATGCCCTAGTAATATTACCAGAGAAAAAGCTACGTAGGATTAGGTTAACAACTCTTAATGCCTTTTTGGCTATGTAGTTACAGTGGGCTCCAGCACTTAGATCATTAGAGATGAGTATTCCAAGGTCCTTGATGGAGTTTGGATCATCAACAAGGTCTTGACTGTTCAGCTTGTATTTTATTTTCTGATTTTTTTTGCCAATATGTAAGACAGCATTTATTTGTTGAGATTTGAAGTTATTATTATTATTATTATTATTATTATTATTATTATTATTTTATTAGACTTGTATGCCGCCCTTCTCCCAAGGGACTCAGGTGAACATATAAAAAGACCCATATATACAATAAAAAGATATTAAACAAGACAAGTCTAAATTACAAAACTGCGTTAAAAACAATTAAAATTACAGTTATACCAATAATATAAAACCACCCGCCCCCCATGGTCAATCCAGGCCAGCTTGCTGAAACAGTCAGGTCTTCAGGTCTCGGCAAAAGGAGCGGAGATCCGGGGCCAAACGAAGATCCGCAGGAAGCTGATTCCATAGGGGCTCCCACAGAAAAGGCCCTAGCCCTGGGAACCGCCAGCCAACAGTGCCTGACTGACGGTATTCCCAGGAGGCCCCTCCTGTGGGAGCGCGATCGGAATGTGATGCAGGCAGAAGGCGTTCCCAAATATCCTGGACCCAAGCCATTTAGGGCTTTATAAGTTGTTACCAACACCTTGAAGGAAACCCGGAAGGCAACCGGCAACCAATGCAAGTCACAGGAGGGATGTAACATGGGAGTATCGGGATACCCCATCACAGCCCGCGCGCGATTCTGCACCAGCTGCAACCTCCGAGTAATCCGCAAGGGTAGCCCCATGTAGAGAGCATTGCAGTAGTCAATTCTGGAAGTGACGCGCATGAGTGACCGTTCGAAGGGCATCTCGGTTCAGGTAAGGGCAGAGCTGGTGAACCAGCCGAACCTGGGCAAAAGCCCCCTGGCCACAGCTCCCACTTGCTCCTCCAGATTGAGCCGCATCCAGGAGGATGCCCAGATTCCTCGCCCTATCCACAGGGGTAACACCTCCCCCCATGAGATGGCACATCCACTGAACACCGAGATGTCGGTAAGAACAGCCACTCAGTCTTGGCCAGGTTGAGCCTGAGTCTGTTATTCCCCATCCAGGCCTGCACCGCCTCCAGGCACCGGGACATCACCAAGAGAGCATCACTGATCTGGTCTGGGGTGGAGATATACAACTGGGTATCATCAGCATACTGATGATACCTCACCCCAAAACCACGGATGATCTCACCCAGTGGTTTCATGTAGATATTAAACAGTAGAGGAGAGAGAACCAACCCCTGTGGCACCCCACAAGTAAGGGGCCTTGGGGAAGATCTCTGTTCTCCTGCCAACACCGACTGCAAGCGGTCCGAAAGGTAGGAGGAGAACCACCATAAAACGGTGCCCCCCACTCCCAACCCCCGGAGCCGCTGCAGAAGGATACCATGGTCGATGGTATCGAAAGCCGCTGAGAGATCTAAAAGGACCAGGACAGAGGGAAAACCCCTGTCCCGAGCCCTCCAAAGATCATCCACCAGTGCGACCAATGCTGTCTCGGTGCTGTGTCCGGGCCTGAAACCCGACTGATACAGGTCAAGGTAATTAGCCTCCTCCAGGAACAGTGGAAGCTGCTGAACCACCACGCTCTCAACAACCTAAGCTAAAAAGCGAAGGTTGGAGACTGGACGGTAGTTATTCAAAACGGTTGGGTCCAAGGCAGGCTTCTTGAGGAGGGGTCTCACCACCACCTCTTTCAAGGTGGCGGGAAAAACCCCTTCACTTAAAGAAGCATTGACAACTGCCTGGAGCCAACCGCGTGTAACCTCCCTGGAGACATAAACCAACCAGGAAGGACACGGGTCCAATAAACACCATTGCCATTTGTTTGACCATTCTGATACATAGTAGAGGTCTTTTTGAAGGGTAGCAGTATTGTCTGTGGTGTTGAATAGCTTTACATCATCAGCGAAGAGAACACAGTTGCTCTTAATATGACCACAGAGGTCATTTATGTATAGTATGAAGAGAGTTGGTCCTAGAACACTGCCTTGGGGGACACCACTGTTGACAAGTACAGAATTTGATAGGACGCTCCCAATTCTGACCATTTGTTGTCTGTTCAACAGGAATGCTTCTATCCAGTTATGCAGGTGTCCAGAGATACCATAAGATTTTAGTTTTAGGAGTTTGTCGTGTACCACTGAATCAAAGGCTTTACAGAAGTCTGTGTAGATTGCGTCTATTGCTTTGCCCTGATCGAGTTGTGTAGTCCATATGTTTTTACAGTGTAAGAGTTGCAGATTACAGGATAGTTTTTTTCTGAAACCATATTGTTTGTTAGAGAGTAGGTTGTTTGTCTCTAAGTGGAGGATAATGGATTGGTTAATAATTGATTCCATGACTTTACAGGTGATGCAGCATAAAGAGATTGGTCTGTAATTTTCAACTAGACTGGGGACTCCCTTTTTGAAGATGGGGATGACCGTGGCTTGTGACCATAGGTTTGGCAAGCAGCTGGTCCTGAAAGATTTTTCAAAGATTATGCTTAGAGGTTCGGCTATGGCAGTGGATAGCTTTTTTAAGAAGTAGGCACATATTCTATCTGGTCCAGTAGATAGAGATGGTTTTAGATTGTGTAATGCTTTTTCAACATTGTCTTCTGTAAAATAGATATGTATTAGATCATTGTAGTTGTCTGTGGTTCGACTAGGAAATACTGGGCATGAGCCATTGATGTTTACAAATACTGAGCCAAAGAATGTGTTAAAGAGGTTGGCTTTAATGGTGTCGTCATTGCAGTCTGTACCATTAGGTCCGTTCAGGGGTGGGATGGATCTTGAGTCTTTTAGTTTGTTGTTTACAAAATTGTAGAAAGCGCAGGTGGAATTGGTGCATAGATATTCTGCAACTTAGAACAATCATGACTAATTCACCACGTCTGCTTTGGATTTTATGGATACAGTCAGTAATATGTTTCCTTAAGGCTGGCATCACACATCATAGTCAACTATAGATTTTTAAACAGGATGATACCACTATTAACTAAATTTGCACATTGTGTTAATGCTATACATGATAATTCATACACCTGGTGAGGCCAAGCTAAATAAACTATACTTTGGCTTAACATAAAATGAGAAACTGTAACGATAGCAACTAGGGTAGTGTTCAGATATGTGTTGAGCATGTATAATGTGGAATCGATAACTCTTTCTGATCTGTGGGCACCAAAGAGGCAAATGGGAAGGAAACATAGTTTACTATGAGTGCTTTGATAAATATTTTAAAATAGGACATTATCTGTAACCAGTGTAGCTAAAAGCCTAGTTCTTCTGAGGAATTTTATAGTAATAAGGCTTCTGAGATGTTCTGTAGAACTGCTACATGTAACTGTTATGTATGCAGAGTTTGAATTGATTGGTTGTTCTTGTAAAGTGTTTGAAATCATTGGTTAAAAGTGCGGAAACCCTGCACTCTGATTGGCTGTCAGCCGAGGCAGCCGGCTATATAAAGCTGCCTCGGCTAAACCAAATTGGGTCCGTTCTGAGCTGAAGTCACAATAAAACTTAAGAGCTGAAGTACTCCGTGTCTGCCTCTCTATGCAAACTTAACAGTAACAATAATGTGACTCATTATAAAAAGCTTTCAAAAGGATGAAAAGGTTATTCCATAATCTGTATTATATAAATAAAGAACAACTTGATGCATAGCATGTTGATCTGAACTGAATCTTTTGACTGAATCTATATAAGGTAGTGTTTGACTTACAACCATTTGTTTAGTGACCATTCAACAATTACAACGCACTGAAAAAAGTGACTTAAGGCTATTTCACACACTTACATTTCATTGCAGCAAGGCTTCTGTCATGTGATCAAAATCTGAGCATTTGACAAGCAGGATGTATTTATGATGGTTGCAGCATCCTGGGGTCAAGTGATCACCATTTGTGGCCAACCTGCTTCCAACAAGCAAAGCCAATAGAGGAAGCTGGATTTACTTAACAATCCCATGATTCATTTAACAAATGCTTGGCAAAAAGTCATAAAATTGGCATGATTCATTTAACTGTCTTGCTTAACAATGGAAATTCTGATCCCAAGTCAAGAACCACCTGTACTACACGAAGCAATTGTTTGTTTACCTATATTTTTTTTCTTTTTATGTCCTTGTAATCTTAATTGATTACAAAGGACAAGATAGCTTCTTATCAGCGGATGCCTTTCCTAACACCTATGTGAAGTACCCAGCAGATATTTTCTCTTTGGGCTTTGAGAAAAACATCCACCTTTACCTCGGATTGAACTTTCAACCTTCCGAGTGGTAGGTGAGCATCTTCACTCCTAAGCCACCATACCGCTGTCATTGTTTCTTTACCTATGTTGGTTAAACATTTGTAACAGCATGAATGATTCAGATTCATGCAAAGCATTAAGCACATTCTGAAATCTCCAAGGCTACTAGAATCCCCCCCAAACCTGCCATTTTTCAGATTTCTCTCCTTGAAGTCTGGAAACAGTTAATCAAAGTAACAAAAATCCAAGAGCTTAATAATATTTACACTAGAATTCCAACTGGTAGCCTGATTTCAAATATATAGGCAGCCAAGGCAAGAAAACACTTATTCATTTCCTCCTGCTCTTTCTGTACAGGAGGCAAAATGCTTGTCTGTCCTATGTTTCCACCATTGCAATCAGAGTGCAAAGAAACTCTTATAGCACTGAATTTGTAATTATTAGATAGAAAGGTAAAATTATTTAATAATATATCAGACATAATATTTTGAAGTGAATTAAACTGGGCTGAAATATAATGTAATTTAGTTGTTCTCCTGGCTCCACCTGCTTCTTCATCTTATCTCAACCTACTGGTTGAGATGCAACCTCTGACACTCCTTCCCAAAGTCCAAGCGTGATCTTAACCTAAAGAACTTTGTGCAGTCCTGCCATAAATCACAGTGTGGGAATAGACTTGGTGCATTGTAGAATCTCCAAAAGTCCTCTAGATCTATTCTATTTCCTTCTTGGCCCATCTCTTTCTTCAGTTAAGGCTCATAGAGAAAGTCACCCTTGGAGAAACTCAGTGCAAAACTTTTATGGAATGAAGTATTGCAGACTCACAAGTTTTGGGCAGATTAACAAAAAGCAGGGAATACAGAGAAAATGGACCACCATTTTATCGTCATGTTTTACTTCATCCCCCACTGTAGCCCATCTTTAAATACCTCGGGCTGCTTCCAGGGGCATAGCTAAGTGTGATGAAGAGCCCTCTTTATCACATTGTTGTGTATGCCACATAGTGGCAGAAAGGCTTTGTTTCTTCCTGGCCCATTTCTTCCCTGGAAAAGCAAACAGGATCATTTAAATGTGCCAACTTTTAGCTGAACTATGGGAGAACTGCTTTCTCCTTAATAGCAAGCATTTATCAAGCTTATCTCATTAGCAGCTTTGTTTTTTTTTCAGGGGAAAAAAAGGATGGCTTTTTCCCCCTGAAAAAATAAATAAATAAAAAGAATAGAATGGGAGGAACAAATAGAATAGGGAGCTACAAAGGGAGAGAAAAATGCTGCCTCTGCCAGTTCAAACTTTGATGATGATTCATGTGAAGTTTCTGGAATTTTCTCCATTTTTTTTTTCAACAGCTCCAGGCAAAATCTAGACCAATCTGTTTTAGGTGTTTGTTTCTTTGCCGCTGTTTGGCAATCTGTCATCAATGCAAGGGCATCTGATTCTTGGGGAGGGACAGCACACCAGCTGTTAGATATGTAATTCAGCATCAGTGGATGGTGACACCATATATGAGAAACACTAACAGAAGCATAATATATTCCTTGATCGGTTGCATACCATTAACTCCTTGCCTAGAGAAAGGACGGGAGTGGGGAAAGATGTTCCAACATGAGCTTAATTTTGAAGTTAATGTTTGTGACTCACAACAGGTAGGAACATTTGGAGAGAAAAGAGTGGAGATGAATCTTTTATTTTCTTCTTTTTCTTCTACCTGTGCTCAAGAGTGGAAATCCACTTTCTCACAGAGTTTGTATGATGGCATGTGGGAATAAGCCTGAGAGACGGGGCTGAGGGGAAGAGCTGGAATCAGGGCAATGATTGAATAACAGCACGCAGAAGGAATGGGCTCATGGCAAACATCTCAGAAAGGATTCCCCCCTCCCAAATGTCTTGGGTGGTAAAGACAACAGGGGAGAAATTTATTTTCAGACTTGCAAGATTTTGTTAATATATCCTTACAATAAAGTACAGCTAGTCAGTGGTGGCTGCAACTGGTTTAACAACCAGTTTGGTGAACATGTGCTTTGCGTGCACACATGCACGCCTAAGGCACTTGCGCACACCACTGAAAATAGAGCATTTAGAAGCTCAGCTGCTTACCTTCCAAGTCAGAACAGTAAGTAGAACTGCACAAATACACAAATCAGCTGTGCTCATGATTGAAATAAGCTAGAAAGCAAGAAATAAAGGACAGGATAGGGCAGGGGTGGGTAGGTGGGGCCAGCTGATTGTCAGAACTACTGGTTCACTTGAACCGGTCCGAACTGGCAGCAGCCCATCACTGCAGCTAGTACTTCTGGTCTTGCCTGGACTACCTTGCATGACTGACATCAATCTTTGCTGTGCCCACATGGCATGGACTAAGCTACCTCTGATGTGACCCTTCCCCTGAATGCAGCTCTTCCCTCTCTCCCCCAAAGTCATTCCCACAAATCATTACAATTTGCAAACCTTTGGGACTTTATTTTTGCCCCTTTTTCAACACACACAAATACACATATCATATTAAATGAAAGAATACCAATCTTACTAGCTGCTTAGTAGAACGACTTTATCTTATTTTCTAGGTGACTCTTGATTGGCTAGAGTCATTATGGAATCCAGAAGCAACAAATTGTAGCACTGAACAAAATTGTGTGAACCCTCCTTCATTCTTGCATTCTAAGTACAGATACTATGTACTGTATCTTCTCACATATATTCCATATCTATGCTTACTCAGTTATCCCTCTTGGTTTTTAAAGTCATAACCACCTCCGTCTTCTGAAACAATTGCTCATAATTACTCCTGCAGGAACATAAAAAAGTGATTCTGTCTCCTGGCGGACATCCTATTTTTCTCCTCAGGAAAGTGTGATGGACTAAGTACTTCTAACTATTATGTGTCAAATGATCTACTGCCTAGTTGCAGTGGTTCCAGGCATCCATTCATTTTATTTGGTCACCCTTCTCAGCAAGTGACTCTGGATAGTAAACAATCTTAAAATAAAGACAAATTGCCATTATCAATACAAAAATTAAAAGTACACAGCAGCCGAGGAGTGTGTCATAACCTATGGTTGTTAAGACAATCAGGAGATGGGACTTTTCACACACTCAGGGTTTCAGGCCTGGCAGATCCTTATGCACATTGAAAAGACAAGCAGGGTCATAGCAATCCTGATCTCTGGAGTGAGAATGTTTCAGAGGCAGATGCTATGACTGAAAAGACACATATCCTTGGCCCCACCAACTGGCATTCCTTAACTGATGGGACCTGCAATTTCAAAGAATTGCTTTGACAGGCCTTCAAGATTCTGTTTCATTACCCTACTAGCAACAAAGATCATTCCAGAAATCCAAGTAGTCTAGTTCCTGAATTGGCCATCCTCAGTTTTCCCTCTCTTTTACCTCATACCTTTTTGGTCACTTCTTTCTTTCCCAGTGCATGCTGTCTTCCTCTGCCCCTTTCTTTTCCTCTTTTTTTGCCCAACCAGACATTACAGCCCCACTTTCATTGCTTCTTTTTAAACTTTTCTTTAAAAAAAAAGGGTGTACTGCCTACAGCGCTTTTCATTTCTGTAGTGTCCACAGGGTGCCAAAATACAATTCAATATTAAATTATTATTTCTAAGTGGCATCAATCTTGCACATTTCCTGAGTTCAGTTGACAAGATTGCTGCAATATTGTGACACTTGGTAATTTTAACTACAGGGGATTGTGATGGAAGGTAGGATAATGGTAATGATGGCCAGAAAAAAATATGGTGGGGGTTGGGGATGAACTGTTGGAAGAGAGAGTAGAAATATGTCCCTACATCAAGCACATCAATATTCCTTGTGAGACTGGCATCCATATTGCTTGGTGCCCATCTCAGGCTGATACCACTGCAGAGGTGGGATTCAGCAGGTTCTGACCAGTTCTGGAGAACAGGTAATGAACATCTTGAGTAGTTCAGAGAACTGGCAAGTACCAACTCTGACTGGCCCTGCCCCCATCTATTCTCTGCCTCCCAGGTCCCAGCTGCTTGGTTGGGTCTTCTTTTGTTGCCCTGCATAGCAGGGGTGGGATTCAACCAGTGTTACTACCGGTTCGGTGACTATGTTTTGCACGTGTGTAAAAAAAAAACTGTGCTGTGCTGCCCAGGCAGCTGAAAAGCTCTGCATGTGGGTGCACAGCATTTGAAAAACCTCTTTTTTCCCGCTTTTTCAACCTCAGCTGTGCCGTGCAAAGCAACTAAGGTTGAAAAAGCAGGAAATAAAGGACAGGTAACAGCCCGGGCGGGAAGGTGGGCCAAACAGCAGCAAACACAGAACTGGTTCAGTGTCTGCTGCTCTTCAGAGCTACCGGTTCTATAGAACCGGGCAGAACTGGTACCATCCCAGCTCTGCTGCACAGGAGAATAGAGCAGGAAAGCAGGTTAGTGGGTGAGGAGGGAATGGGGATTTTGCAATAACCTTCCTCCAGGAGTGGAGAGGGAAGGGAGATTTTACAGTATCCTTCCCCAGCCATGCCCAACAAGCCACTCCCAACAAGACATGTCCACAGAACCGGTAGTAAATTTTTTTGAATCCCACCACTGTTAACCACTGGATATATCAGTAATAAAGCTAATCTCATCTGTGATGATATTGTGGATAAGGGCATGGATATGGCCTGTATCACCAAATCCTACCTGAACAGGAAAGGCAGAATATCCTTCAATGAGATTTGGTATATTAGAAGACCCTGGTGCTTGCAAGAAGCAATGATTCACAAATGGTAGGCACCAGCAGCAGATAAAGGCAGAGGCACTGAGAGAGAGGGAGAATCCTGATGCTCTGCATGGGCCACAGGCAAGCCGAGAGACATGAAGATGAGCCTCCCACAGCTGCCTGCCTGCCCATTCCAGCCCACCATCTCTTGGCTTGCCTGTGGCCCATGCAGTGCATCTAGATTGTGTGACTCCCCTCTGTGCCTCTGCTTCTGTTTGCTTCTTGGACAGGTAATCAACTCACCTGTGCTGCATGGCCTGCACTGCCCCAGAGTGCGCCGACCAGTGCTTATTTTCAGAGCCCCCCCAAATATAAGACCATGTCTTATTTTGGGGAAAACATGGTAGTTCTAAATAAAACGGCCCTGAAAATGGCCTCTAGCACTGTAGAATGAACCTAGATATCAGCTTTGGAAGCCATATTAGCACCAGAAGCTTCCATGCTGCTACATTCCTGTGCCTGGGAAATTGGGAAGGGGGATTTCTTAGAGTGTATGCAGTTAGACATAATAGCATTCTTCTTTACAGTCAAGGTCATGTGATCCTGCACCTGGACAAGGAGTGGTTAGAGGATGTCTCAAGTTGGGATGGATGGTGATTGGGCCATGTGACGGACTGAGGGGTGCAGGGGATGGGTCTTTGATTTTCAATTACTGAGGGAAAATCTGGAACTCTCAGATTTGGGTTTTTCCAGATGTGCCAGTAGGACAAATTTAATAAAGTGGAACTTTGAGAAAATGCCCGTCTCGGAGTTTTGTGAGTTGGAGTTTGTTTCCTGGAATGCTGACATTAGAATTAAATGAAAGCTTCTGAGCCAATTTTTATTTATTTATTGTAAGCATACTTCTATTTTAGTAATCCGATCTGTAATGAAAATTATTAGAAAACTTTCTATAAGATTGTTCCACAACTCGGTGTCCCAAGTTACTATGCAGGATTCTGGAAAATATCAGTTTGTGGTAGGCAATGCAGGAGTTGACCTTACAACCCTGACAACATGTTTTCCCTGTCCCTTTTCCAATTTTTTCCTGCATTTTTCACATATATCTAACAAACCACATTAAAAATATTTTGCTGCTTTTTTTTATCTTGACTCATAAAATACAGTCAGCTGCTGTCACTTGAAGGGAAACTACGAATGCATCTTTAACAAAAACAACGAAAAGGCCAGTGAGAGAATTTAAAACTGTAGGGGTTTTGAGATTATATATCACAAATAAATTGAGATAACAGAGTATCCAATTTATAACTCAAATGGGTGCTTTATAGGATAGATGCTGTGTATAACATATTGATTTCTGACAAAAGTAGTTCACCATACATCAAACTTTTTCACCAGGCAACCTTGCTTGGCTTCCTACCTCCACTTTCTCACACAGTTCTGATATATTCTGTTACTGCTTTATGTAGCTTTATCTAACTGCTTTATCTAACTGCAGAGAACACACAGATCAGAGCGCAGGTCTACAATGAGACCATTGAAACAATAAAGGAGTTCATCTTCCTGGGCTCTAAAATCAACCAAAGTGGTGACTGCAGCCATGAGAGCACAAGATTTATAGAACTTAGAAGAACTACAATGTCTGGCCTGAATAACATCTTGAAGAATAAAGACATTAGCCTCACAACCAAATGCAGATTGGTTAATGCAACAATTTTTTTTCCCAATTGCTATTTATGGCTGCAAAAATTGCACTCTGAAAAAGGCAGATAGGAGAAGGGTTGACATCTCTATACTGTGGTTGATAATTAGGGGACTGGAGACTAAAAGATGTGAAGAACGGTTGCAGGAACTGGGCATGGCTAGTCTAGTGAAGAGAAGGACCAGGGGAGACCTGATAGCAGTGTTCCAATATTTGAAGGGCTGCCACAAAGAGGAGGCGGTCAAGCTATTTTCCAAGGCACCCGAAGGCCAGACAAGGAATCATGGATGGAAACTGAACAAGGAGAGATTAGACCTAGAAATAAGGAGAAATTTTCTGACAGTGAGAACTATCAGCCAATGGAACAGCTTGCCTGTTCCAGGTTGTGGGAGCTTCATCACTGAAGGCTTTCAAGAGGAGATTGGACTGCTATTTGTTGGGAGTGGTGTAGGGTCTCCTGCTTGGGTGAGGGGTTGGACTAGATGACCTACAAGGTCCTTTCCAACTCTGTTAATCTGCCGGTGGTTCTGGAGGCAACTGTTACACATATCATGGACTGCAAAAAAACAAAACAAAACAAAAGCAAACAAACAAGTCCTAGACCGAACCTCACACAAAATATCACTTGAAGCCAGGATCGTCAGATAGAGAGTGTCACATTTTGGTCATGTCCATGAGAGCTGACTCACTCGAAAATTTGGTCATTCTGGGAGTGATCAGCGGAGAAAGGAAAAAGGGGCTACCCTAGCATCCGCTGCCTGGACACCATAAAAAATGACACTGAGATGATCATGGCAGATCTGAAGGAGGTGGTGTGAGGCAGGGGGTCAGAGAGTACTGATCCATAAAGTGGCCAAGGGCTGGAGACAACTGAATGGCTGACAATGATGACACTTCATATAGTGCTGAAACAAAAAGTGTGGCTGAGCTGAAGCATAAGAAAAATAGTCAGAAAAACAATCTTATTATTTATTATTTATTTATTAATTGGACTTGTATGCCACCCCCTCTCCGAAAGGACTCGGGGCAGCTCACAACTAAAAACACAACAATAAATATTTTTTAAAAAAGAATTAAATTTGAACAAGCCCAATAACTAAAACTTATTCAAAACTAATTTAACCCTCCCCAGAGGTCAGTCCAGCCCGGCCTGCTCAAACAGCCAGGTTTTCAAATCACGGCAGAAAGAGCAGAGATCAGGAGCCAAACAGAGCTCCAGGGGTAGTTGGTTCCACAAGGCAGGAGCCGCTACAGAGTAGGCCTTTCCCCAGGGCACCACCAGCCAACACTGTCTTGTGGACGGCACCCCGAGGAGTCCCTGTCTGTGCGCACGCACAGGGCGATCGGCATTCGATGTCGGCAGGAGACGTTCCCGCAAATACCCCGGACCCAAGCCATGAAGGACTTTGAATGTTAATACCAACACCTTGAATCTCACCCGGAGGGCAACTGGCAACCAGTACAGCTCGCGCAGGAGGGGTGTAACATGGGAGTACCGTGAAACTCCCATCTTCTCTCAGTTCTGTTTTGTTTCTGTATAGTTTGTTGATAGAGTTATTGGCACTTCGAGGAAGAGGCAGATTGGATTCAACATTTATCTCGCTGCCCTCTAAAGCATAAGTCCAGGATCCAGTCGATCTCATCCTATGAACTACCACTTTGTGGAGTGTTCCATTGTTATCATCTAAGTGGATTGTTCCATTGTTTTAAAAGAGGAATTAGCATACTTTGATTCCCACAATGGATGAATGGCTGCAAAAGTTGATGGAGCAAGCAAAGATGGCTAAATTGACTGCTTTGATTAAAGGGAAAAAACCCCAATTGCTTTTGTTTTTACTTGGAAACCGCTTCTGGACTTTGTGCTTGTGCTTTGGGCAAAAAATGAAACATTGATTTTGGGTTTTACTGATTAGATAGGTTTGTTGTTATAGAAATGATTGGTTAATATTACTATGTAAAAGTAAAAACTTGCGGTTTGAAGCTATTATCCTATTCCTCTGCACCAAAAGAAGTCAGAAGTCACCACCTTTTCTTTCTTTTTTCCTTTTGCCCTACACTTTTCCCTTCCCTTTCCCCTCCCTTACTTTACCACTATTTTCTTTTGTACTTTATATTATAAGCTAATAAAAAATGAATAAAAGAGGAAAGAGCAATAGAGCTGCGCAAAGCATTTGAAGTGTCATTTCACAAAGTGAGTTTGGTCTTCTGGCAGCTCTGCTCGCTGTTGCTTCACTGTTTCAAATAGCAATAGCACTAACACTTAGACTTATATTTCGCTTCACAGTGCTTTTATAGCCCTCTCTAAGCAGTTTACAGAGTCAGCATATTGTCCCCAACAATCTAGGTCCTCATTTTACTGACCTTGGAAGGATAGAAGACTGAGTCAACCTTGAGCCTGGTAAGATTCAAACTGCCAAATTGCAGCCTGCAGTACTGCATTCTAACCACTGCGCCACAATGGTTCTTACTTTCCTGGGTTGTCTTTTCTTCATGCAATGCCACTTTACTGAACATTTCAGTGGTAGCATGCATACATACATTTGAAAATATCTTGGGGAAACCATTGAAGAGGCTGCAGGGAATATGTTAGCTTTCACACTTCAAGGAATGGCATTTGATCTGCACCAGTGTTCTCCATATGAATGTGCTATGCTTCACATTTGAGCCCAGAAAAATGTTTTGAGGTGGGTGTTGACATGTATGTTGCATCTGCCAGTGCCTCTTTTCCTTGCATACATGACAGGTGTGTGATCCCAGGAAAATATCCTTTAAATTAAAACATGTCAACAGCTCATCCTTACTTACACTTACTTACTCCTTTTCAATTTCAGATCCATAAAACTTTGCAAAACAACCCATCAAATAGCTTGCAGAACTTATATAGCTTCCAAAATAATATTTTGGTCTTGTTTCTATGTTTTGAATGGGTGATGGGGAAAAATACCAGTTTTTCCAGTAAAGAAATGGATCCATTCATTTTTTTAAAAAAATGGAAAATCACCATTTTCATATATTATTTGATTTATTTAAAAACAATGGAAAGGATACCATCCAAGTCAATTGATTCATTTTCTGCTTCTCAATAAGCACTACTATTTGTTATGACTATTTACTTTTCATTCCTGCCTGCAAATATCAATTCTGGTGCTATCTGGCCAAAATAATATGCAGCCGAGCTCAACATCACAAATCACCCCTTGTTTCTGACACCTTATCTTCCTTTCTCACTTCTTTGATCCTCTTATTACACAACTGTTGAACTGTCTCCTTTTTTCCTTTCCAGCTTCTGATGCAGTTAAATAATTTCTGTGTGTATTATAGATGAATATGATCAAATAGGAAGATGGTGTCTATTCTGGGTAACATTTTTCCTCTAGAGATAAAGCATCGTTCAACATGCACCAACTGTGTTCATTTTTCCAGCATGTATTGAAAACCATGTCTTCATTTTGGCATTTGATCTATAACCAATAAGCCACTGCTGTTATGGCCTATGATATATTAATTACAGATACTTCAATTAATCAGTGGATTGTCTTCAGACATTGTGGGTGCTCTAACACTGGAGATCTTAAAAAAGACACTGGATAACCATTTGTCTGAAATGGTAGAGAGTTTCCTGCCTGAGCAGGGGGTTGGACTAGAAGACCTCCAAGGTCCCTTCCAACTCTGTTATTCAGCTATTCAATGTTATCTACCCACCTGGAACTGCATAACACCACAGCTGGTATATAGAGTAGATATACCAAAATAAATTGAATAAATGAATAAACAAGCAAGCGATTAATAAATAAATCACACAACTACAGGAATAATTTCTTGTGAAAACTAGTTAGTAAACTTGTCTTTATTGCACATGAAAACAACACTGCAGATAATTAAGCAAAGCCTCTGTCAGCTTGAACTCAAGCTGCCAATGTTGGTTGGATTACTTTCCCGTTGTCATTAAAAGCAACACTGCCCTGCAGTGCAAACTAGAATGCTGACTAGTGGCTATGTAAAACCCTCAAGGAAAGACCCCCATGGTTTGCAGACCATTTTATACATTAACTTGATTCAGTTATGGGAGGATGGCCTCAAAGACTAATAAAGTAGAAACATCAGGTTACCCTGCACTGATAAATATAAAGAGAGGGGGGGAGGGAGGGAGGGAGGGAGGGAGAGAGAGCTGCAAAAAGGTATATCAAAGATCAATTACATCTCCTAGAATAGTATGGAATAGAAAACAATTTTTGGTATACTGATGGATTAAAGATAAAAATGGGTTACCACCTGAATAGATTTCATTTATAAAAACATATGGTTTAAAGCACAGACAAGATAAAACTAGACCACGTATTTTTCCCTCTGATTACATCTGCTTCTATACAATGCTGAAAACTCTCTTTGTGTGTATATGTGTGTATTGGCATGGAGGGAAAAAAGTACAGAAGGTTAGAAGTGGAATTGGTCGCTTGACAGTGAAATTGCCAGCGTATAAATAAAATAAATAAATTTGGGAAGAAAGCAGGGCAATTCTTTTTCTCATTTTGTATCTCATAGATTATTAATACAAGGGATTATGGTATAACAATTACGGGACCATAGCACATAATTACTTTTACCCACCTGTTGATCTCTAAGCCTCTGAAGAAGTAACATTCCCTTCTGTTTGCTTTATCTCTCTTTAATTCGTACATTAGTTTAATCACTCCATACATCCAATGAAATAAGCTACAATTTCCAGAATCTTATGTCTTTTGTTAGCTTGAAAAGTTGCTCTCAAGTCCTTCTGACTTTTGTCTACCGTAAATCAAACTGGAAGTCCTTTTCCAATGTCCAAATTAAGCAGTTTTTTAAAATCTTCCAATAGATTTCTGAGTGAGATGTAAGGCTCTTTGCTCATCATCACAGGATAGGATAGCTGAAATTGAAATTTTAGAAGATTGCTAAATGTTGAAGTGGTCTTTGACCCATAGATGAACTAAAGGGGAAGAGCGTATATTCCTTAGATGATGTCAGGAAACTGCCAGCTAGGTTGGAAAATGTGTATGTGTATGTGTGTGTGTGTGTGTGGGGGTTTCAATTGTGGCAGGTATAGGGCAGAGCAAACTGACTGTCAGGGTTCCTATGGATGCCCTAATTAATTCATGAGCCTCGAGCCAAGTTTCAAAAGAAATCTGATTATTTATTAGGAGCAACATGTTGGCACTTTTCCCAAGTGCAGTCGGCTCTGCCCTACGTAATTTACTGTCCACCTCTGACCCTGTTTCCCTCTTCCTACCAGGGTGTCATACATCACATTCTCCAATGAAGTATTTTCTCAGGCTGTAGAAAACACGCCTCTCTGGCTGACTCTGGTAACCTGGGACACAATCTGGAGAAAGGTATGCATGGAAGGTGCTTCTGGTCATAGCAACTGAGCTGCTTCATCAGATCTCCCCCCCCTCCTTCTTATGGCAACTTGAGAGCAAGCCAGGAATGCTTTACAAGTTGACATTGGGCTTAGCTCAGAGTCCTTGAGCAGCTGCAAGACATATAAGCTTGACCTTTATATCATTAAACTGGACATACACAATTCCTGTAACTGTTCTTCATGTGTTTTAGCCTCCAATGTCCTCCAGTCCAGATATGAAGAATTGGAAATCTGAAACCACTGCATAACTGAGAAATGCACTGACAGATTTGTCCCTGTGATGCCCAAGGACTACTGCAGACACATTGAGTAGAACAGCTTTCCTAAACCTGCAGAACTTTAACTCCCAGAATTCCTTGCCAATAGAACCTTGGGCTATTTGCTGAAGTGATTTTTCTGTCCCAGGATGGACAATAAGTAGGCGGAAATGCAACATGAGAGGCAGGGAATGGAGAACCTTTTCCAAGAGGCGCCCTATTGTAAGGTAGTAAGGTGGGAGCAGAACTTTGTGGTGGCAGGCCTTCATTTTTGGAATTCCTTTCCTCAGAGAGCTTGTTCTGGTGCCAAATGTGTTGACTTTTCAGTTGTAGGCGAGATGTTGATATTCTCCCCGGCGCCTTAATCCATGCCTGGATTTATAGCAAGTTGTGTTTAGAAACATTTCATTCTAGCAGCTGCTTTCATTATTTTGATGCTGCGTGTTTTAATTGCTTATTTTAATTATTTTGTAATGTTGTACAGTTTCACTTGCTATGAGCTTCTCTGGGAAAAGAACATTTAAAAACTGGCAGTTTCTCTGGCAGATTATTTTCCCCACTCTTTATTTTCCACCCATGCTACTTTTTATAAAAAAAACCAAGTACCTTCCCAAAATGATGCAAAGAATCCCAGGCTTTCAGACTTTATTTTTATTCCAGCCATAAACAAAATGCTTCATTTTCTCCACCCGCCACCTCTTCCCCTATCTTCCTCTGGCAACGCTAATTAAAACATTATATTAGCCAAAGGCGTTTTTAGGCTGTGGGGGCTTTGATGGAATATGTGATGTTGTTGTTAGCACGGCTTCTATGAATTGTCAAGGAGTTTGAAAAGGAAGGCGTGGGTGCAGTTGAAAAAAACAAGAGAGAAGTTTTGCAGTTTTGGAAGGCTTGCCTTTCATTGTTTTTAAAAGTGTCATCCTTCTTCAAAGCATAACCTGGCTTTTCTGTTCTGGAACATAATATTTCTGCCACACTCTTTCTTATGGCCTTTTGCATTCATGCCCTCCCCCCATTCCTATAGTAAATCATCCTTGAGGAAGCAGACCTATATATTGAGTGCAGTCAGTTCCTCTGACACTTACAACACATGTTTTAATTGTGAACAAGAGGTTGGTTTTGGTGGCTTGTTTTAAAGTGGTGTTTTTTTTTTTCCAAAGATACGTTTCAGATTTCTAAGTGACATTTAACAATGACAGCAAAAACTTGCAAGGTTGCTATATAGAAAGAGGAAATGATTTCTACAGAAGTGAAGAAAGTAGAAAAACAGGTTGGTCTTGCTTTCCAAAAACAAATAAAAAGGAGCTGTCCAGCATTGTTTAGTTAAAGAGCGTCTGAGTAGCTATGGTTAAAATATGACCTTCTTTAAATAAATCCCCCCTCCACTTATGGTGGACTAATGTCATAGTTTATTGGTTTAATAAGCTTCTTTCATTTATTTTGCTTCTTTCTCCTTACATCTTGATAATGAGAGAAAAAGCGTATGGATAAAGATAGCCTGGCTTATTTATTCTCAGACAGCACTTTTGAACCTCTCTGGCACTTTTATCTGTTATTCTTACGGTGTGCAGAGTTTAGAGGAGGACTTTAGCTTGGGAAAGATTGGTTCAAAGCAGCCCTTTGAGGCACCTTGATGGAGAGAAGCTTTTAAGTCAGAATGGCCATCCGGATCCACTTTTTTAGAGTGAGGAGTGAAAAAGGTCGGTCATCCCACACTGTGCTTTCATCAAAGAGCATAGTGGGCTTGCTCTTTCTTCAAGGCTAGAAAATCCCCTGTGCCTCCAGGCTTGAAATTTTGGGCTTGGACAATCTGGAACTGTGCCTGTTGTGGTCTGATCTAAGCACAGTACACAAAATTGTCTGCTACAATGCCTTGCTGATCAACGACCTCTTCAGCTTCAACCACAGTAATACATAGGCAAGCAATCAATACAAACTCAAGGTAAACCGCTTCAAACTTGATTGCAGGAAATATGACTTCAGCAACAGAATGGTCAATGCCTGGAATGCTCTACCCGACTCTATTGTTACATCCTCAAACCCTCACAGCCTCAAACTGTCTACCATGGACCTCACCCCATTCTTTAAAGGGGGTGTGTATAAGCGCACCAGTGTGTGTCTACTGTCCGTGTCTTACTGTCCCCATTTATCTGTATTTACCTTTGTTCATGTTTATGTTCATATCCACACTTGTTATCTTGTACATGTTTGAAAAACAAACAAACAAACAAACAAAGACAGAATGTATTGTTTTGGTGGTGCAATGTATCCTGCCAAACCAAGGCACCTCTGCTTTGCGCATGCCCAGATAAGATGACTGTAATTGTTGGTCATATGTCCTAAATTCTGGGCACAAGTGCCAAAAGAATTGGAGTCAAATTGCCCAACAAACAAGCAAAATCTAAAAATGTCTTCCACCTTAAGAAGTAAATCAATCAAAGTATTCCATCTTTGTATATCAACCATGGGATATTGAGTGTAAGGAAAAGAAAGGAAACTGGAGTAAAATGTTAGTAGAGAGTGGAGAAATGTGGCTGCTCCAAACACTACACAAATGTAACTTGGAGATGAACATATACTATAGTTTCCTCCACCACCAGTTTCCATTTGTGGTGGTGCTTAAATTTATTTTATATATTTGGCATATTTATCTGCCAAGAGATGCCCATCTCTTGAAGGCATTCTGGGTGGCAAACATGTTAAACCTAACCCCTATTTCAATTAAAAAGTTCCAGGTCAAGAATGGTAAACTAACTCTCTGTTAGAACTAACAAACACATTCACACTCACATAGAGTGCTATAACCATCCTGCACTTCCTGGGGAAATATTCAAGATCTTCATGGATTTTCAGAAGGGTTCCAAGTAATAGACTCATAGTAAGAAAAACTCCAAGGCAGGTATATTCCTCAAAGAATAGCTTTATTGCATATATCGTATTGGCACAGATCAGGTGAAAACCGACTCTGAAGACTCCCGCGGTTTTCACCTAATTAAAAGTTTTTCATTTTCTCAGAACAATCAGTCGCATGGTCCAATCACTGCTCTGTCTGGTTGCCTGGTGACATCACTTCTCCTTCTTCTGACCAAGTGTGAGAATGTCCTTGGTTCCCATGAGAAAGTATTTTATTTTGGCTATGAAGTCCCCACTATCTCAAATTCCCCCTCCCTATCCCTCAGTTCCAGTGTGGCAACACTGAAGCTCCAAGATGACTTCAGTCAGGTCAGCTTCAGGGTTGACACCAGCAAGGTTAGGGCAGTGTATAAACAAGCCTGCAAATTAAGTCAGTTTTTTGTGTTTTGCAGATGTGATCAGGGGATGAAAGGAAGAGCACTGAGGCAGAGGTTGCAACTTGCTTAAAACTATCTAGTGGCCTGTGGAGAAGGCATGCAGTGAACTGGGAGATTTATGGCTCAATGTTCAGTTTCTTAGTCGTGGCAGTATTCTTGCTCTGCTAATTAACTGACATTATTTCACTATAAATAGTAAGCAAATGTCTGCAGCCATTAGCAATGCAGCCTCCTGTGAAATTGATTATTTGATTATCACGTTATATGAGCTATGTGGCTAAACCCCAGAACCATTTCCATTGGCATTCTTCGAAAAGATAATTGCAGAAATTGCCTCTGAGGGATAGAAATCACACACAGGTACTTGGGCTGCTATCTTGATTTTTGGGACATACACCTTATGGATATCTCTGCATTTAGAGATGAACAAGAACACAAGAAGAACCTTCCTGGATCAGATAAATGGTGTGGTATCAAAGGGATCAACCAGGTGCTTCCAACAGCTATGATTGAGATTCATTTCATCTTTGATCTGAAGGTTGCATGTTTGTATCAACCCTATTACCAGTAGTAGCCATAGATAGAGTTGACTTCCATTAATTTTATTTTGGTCCCTTTTAAAGCCATTTGAGATGTGACCATTTTGGGACACCATATTTTCTAAATCATTCATTTACCTTTCAAGGGTTGTCTTCAAATTTTAGGCCTATGATAGACAGATAAACCACTTGTTTGGTCCATTTTTCATGGATATATCCTTTGCATAATTGTATATATTTTCATTCTTGCAGCATCATGCACCATGTGTGAACTAACTCCATTGCCCAAATTGTTTTTTTTCCTGATAGTGTGATGGACTTGTGTGATTTAATGGGGGACTCTATCAAGCATCAAGCATGCCAAATGTGAAATGATTTGAAGGAACATCATTCAGATGCTCACTGTATCCCTCAAGAAGAGGATAGGGAAAGATCTCATCCTAGTCAAGAGCTAATTTACTGTGGGTCCCAATATTGTGCAAATTTAGACAATATGTTTATTGTGATTATATGTATCCTGGAATTCAAGCAGGACTGAGTAAACTATAGTTGAGTAAACATGAATTTGCTATTTGACAATATGGACGAAGAACATACAGAAGATGTAAGTTTACTAGAGGGCAGGACCATTAACAAGTGGATTAAAATTATAAGAAAGAGGTTCAGGCTACAGATTAGGAGGAACTGCAGGTTGCAATGAAATAATGAGTATTCGTTTCCTTAAATTTTTAAAATGGAAGCTGTCAGACATCCTCAAGTGGCAAGGGCAGGTTGGCTGCTAAGGTACCTTCCACCTCTATGATTAGCACCTTCCTGTAAACCACTGTGGAAAGTTCAAACTCAGACACAATTTGTGTTGATTGGCATTTGCAAGATGTACATTCTATGAAGTATATCTTGATGAGCCCCACTCGACCAGCTTCCAGATCTTTTCTGACGACATCAAGTGGTGGTTCTTACACATAAAGCCCCATTTCCAGGTATGTAGTCGTAAGAAGTGTTATATAAAACACAGCATAAATATTGCACATCTTCTTAAAAAGCTGGCTGGCATTCCAGGGAGACATACTGACTTTCAGTTAAAGCCAGACTGTTCAGACCACCATAGGGTCCTTTTACACATGACCTACAAGACAACTTACCTATATATAAAACCTCCCCCTTTTTTTATTTCTATGGAGATTCTCAGTCCTCCAGGTCACGATTGTCCCAAAAGTGCTTTTGTTTTCAAGAGGCAACTGGACTTTCTTGTTTTTCCTTGAAGATGTTGTACTTCTCACCCACGAAGCTTCTTCTGAGCCGCAACCGAAGAAGCGTCTTGGATGAGAAATGAAATGTCTTCAAGCAAAAGCAGAGAAAGTCCAGCTGCCTCTTGAAAAAGCACATTCAGGATCTCAAGCTATAGGTTCTAACATCCAGTATTAGGAAAGCCAAGATTAAAAAAAAAAGGTTTTCACCAGCCTATTTATTTAATAAATAAATAAAAACATCTGGTAAATGTCTATGGAGATTCTCAGTCCCTTAAGGTCATGGTACTTTTTTTCAAGAGTCAACTGGACTTTCCGTTTTTTCTTTGAAGACGTTTCGCTTCTCATCCAAGAAACTTCTTCTGCTCCCCTTTTATATGTGTGTTTGTGTGTGGGGTTGGAAGAGATACAAGAACCCTTAAATACAGCAGGGCATATGGCAAAGCCCAATTCTTGATCTTGCAGTGCTAGGCAGGATCAGTAGCAGCGCCGTTACGTTGCCTAGACCGTGTCGGACCCATTCAGACGCGCAAACCTTGCTTGGGGTCGAAGCCTTCGCGCCCGGGCGCTACTTCAACGCGTGAGACTCTTTGCCTGCCCCCAACCGCCTCCCCTCCCCCGAGAGCAGAGCACCCCCCTCGGCTTCTCCCTGCGCAGCCCCGGTCTTCGCAAAGCCAAGGCCTCGGGAGCCGGAGGGAGCTCCGCGGCCCGACGCTTCTCTTTTAAATTTGGCGACAAGGCGAGGCGCACCTTCCCGCGGCGAGCACGTGACGCCCGCGGAGGCGCGGGGGAGGCGGGCCAAGCGACCCGGGGAGGCAGGCAGGCGGCAGCAGCATTGGCGGCGGCGGCGGCGGCGGCGGCGGCAGCAGGGCCGGAGGAGGGAAGAAAAAGGGGGGCAGCGCCGGGCAGAGAAGGAGGGCAGCGGACGGAGGCGTCGCCTTTAAATGCTCTCAGCCGGGCGGCGGCGCGAAGGCAGCGCGCGTGGAGCCTCCGGGCGAGAGGAAGAAAATAATAATAATAAAAAATAAGAAAAATAAAATAAGAAAGCGCTCCGATGCGTCCTGGACCATGAACAGCCCAGCCGGCTCCGCCGCCCTGCGGGATTCCCTTGCCGCTCCGCCGTCTCTCTGAAGCCCCACTCCGGCTGATGCTTCCTCCTCCGCCAGCATGTCCCGGCGAAAGATCTCCTCAGAATCCTTCAGCTCGCTCGGTTCGGACTACCTGGAGACCAGCCCGGAGGAGGAAAGCGAGTGCCCCGTGGCCAGGCTTCTCTGGAACGGCAGCCGGAGCCCCGCTGTCCAGTCCGGGGCCACCACTCCGGTCGCTACCGTTCCCCCGCCGCCGGAGGCTTTGGCGGCTGCGGCGGGTCTTCCCGGCCCGGTCCCCGCGGGTTCCCGGAGGGCTCCTCGCAGAAGGCGGGTCAACCTCGACTCCCTGGGCGAGAGCATCAGCCGCCTCGCCGCCCCCACGGTAAATGCGCCTTATTTCCCTCCCACCCCCATTCCTCCCCCGGGCCGCCGCGATCGCTAGTGCGGGCAAGCCAGGTGGGCAGCCAGGTAGGCAGGCAGGCAGGCAGGCAGGCGAGCCGGGTTGACGGACTGCGTACGAGCCCATCAGGCAGAAGGAGGCTGACCAGGAGGAAAGGCAGGACGGCATCTCCGCCCAGCGTGCTTGTTTTGGCGTTGGGAAGGTGGACACGCGGGCTCTGGCTGGCGCCGTCAGGATCATCCAACCTGGGCTCGCTGCGGAAGAGGAGCGCTCGACCCGCCGTAGAAAATCTCGGAGCACCCCGCCCCCCTCTTCGCCCACTCTTTCCCACGATGCGGACTTTCAAAGCGCGGCCACAGGTTGTTGTTCCTAGCGCAGGTGTCCCCTTGCCCGCTCCCTTCGCCACCCCTGCTGACCCTCCCGGTTGAGTTGAAGGGTCTTCCTCTGGTTCCAGATGTTTGGGGACTTGCTCTTCCTGCAGACTCCCACCAAAGTGGTCGGAAACGTCAGGAATCCCCAGACCCTAAGAAGTCGGAGGATTCCCTTCTGGTGTAGCCTCTGATTTTCTTTATGGAATTTTCCGAAGGTTGCCCCCTCCCCTCTCCTTATAACCTCATCTTTTCTTGTTGCATTTTCTTCCTTCCCTTCCAAAACTGCACATCGAGTTCCTTATGGGGGGGGGGTGGGAAAGGAGGGAATAAATGTCACCTTTAATTGACATCTTTAAATTGGCAGCATTAAATCCCTCCAGAAGACACCCAAAGGTGAGGAATGCAAATGCTGCTTTCGGTATTTATTCCAAAATATTTGATTCTTCTACTGCTCCCTGACCATCCTAAGTGGGATTATTCTCTTGAGAAATCTCCCACATGAGCCCTACAGAAAAAGAACAAAATGAAAAGAAAGCCTGTAAGTTCAGACCCAGTTTTTACTCAATACTTGTGGCACGGGAGTATGACTGTTTCATAGCTTCCCCCCACCCCTTCCCCAAGCTTCTATTCTGCGCAGAAGCTTTCTAGAGAAATCTAGATAATGAAAAGCAGAATGATGGTCCAGATAGGCCTTTGGTCCACTCTACAGAGCTTTCTCCTTGGTCCTCTTTTGCTGTTTGTAAGACTCCCGATGGCCTGTGAATGGTAGTCCAACATACCATTCTCTGATTCTGCTGTGACACATATAATCTGACTCAGACAGGTTTGTTTATTGTCTTACTATGCTGTAGTGTTCTTGTGAGAACACTGAGAGAACATGGCTTAGATGTTTACTTCCCATGAACCATCTTCCAATAGAACGCAGTCCTTCTTTTCGTCTTTCCAAAGTTTATTTTCACTTCTTGGATCACAAGGCTTGTTGTTTCCCACACTTCTTATCAAAGATAACTTAAGAATTCTCTCTACCCAGCTTCAGCCTTTTATCCCATAATTGCTGGTTCCTTCTTGTTTCCCCTTTCTCTCCAATCTTGGCTGCTAATCCTTTCATCTATTGGTACATCCCATTCCAACAGAGATCTTAAGACTCTAATTCAGCTTGATCCTTTCCAGCTGTGGAATCTTGCATTGACTTCTACTCCTGACTGGAATTATGCTTTTTCCCCCCATCGTTAAAAAAAAAGTCTAAAGATGGAAAAGTAATTTGTTTCCCTTTATCTCTTGGCTATTCCATATGGTTTCTGCCAAGCTGCTTTGAATTCGGAATTTGTTTGTTTCTCCTAGGGAAAGAAATGGCCAAATACAGCTTGGTTGCATACTGCTATGTTTTATGTTATGCCATCAGTTTTATTCTCTAGAGATGTTCATTTATCTTATGAGAAAAGTCCCATGCATAAGAAACTGCTCTTTGCTCTTTTAATTGCCATAGATTATAAACTTGTTCATTGCAAGTCTTGTAATTTTGCTCAACAATATCCGATCATTCCCACCATTTTAGTCCAGCTATTGGTTATTTTTGTGGCTTCAAGACCATGTTACAAAAAGCCAGTATGATGACTTTTAGAAGATGTTGCTAGGAATCTCATCCAGATACCAAAGAACCATAGGAAAGGTTCTAGTTCCTAAGAGAGACATTATCTAGAATGCAAAAAAAAGGAAGAATCCAAGAAATTATCATAAGAGCTTTGCAGGAAGGAGAGAAGGGAAGTCCTGATCAGAATCCTAAAACATGGAACTGAGAGGAGTTCTGGAAGGAGTCAGTATTTGGAATTGGTAAATATTTATGCTCCTTACAACCAAATGCTGGAGTAAAATGCCAGCCAGTCTTTCTCCCCAAAATACTCTGTTTAATTCTCCCCTCCCATCTGCTTTCAACCCTTTTTGCCAAAAGTTAGCTGATTTTCTGAGTCTGTTGAATGTGCTTTAATTCTCATTGAGTTCCTGTAGGGTTCTTCCTTGCACTCTCTCTGTGTGTGCGTGCACATAGAATATGTGTGTGTGTTTATGTGTGTGTGTTTATGTGTGTGTGCACATAGAATATGTGTGTGTGTGTGCGCACATAGAATATGTGTGTGTGTGTGTGTAAACCATCTATCCATCCATCCATCTCTCCGTCCGTCCCATCCGTCCATCCATCCATCCATCCAGATAGAATATAAGCAGCTGGAAAAGGGCAATTTGGAGCAGAGAACTGGGAAATGTTTCTGCAACATTTCTGCTAATAAGCACTATCACAAGAGCTAAAAATAAAATAGTTACAATTATATGGCACCTATACATAGTTCCAGAATCTGTTGTCAGTTATATAATTCATCCCTGGGATATGCCACTGCCTTCTTCGTAAAAACCATTCTATCCCTATTGCAAAGAGGCAGAACAAATGATAAAGCTACGGGGATTAGTTTAATGCTGGTTGCCTGAAGTCATCTGGAGAGGGACCAGATTAGCCCCAGTTTAATGTCTCTCTCCACCCCATAGTTGGCATGCCCTTTTATGGTATATCACTGAGAAATCCCCCAACTATTTACTGTAGTTGGGGAATATTCAACAGTTTCTTGGTTTGATAGGAATCTGAAATCAATCATATTAGAGCAATTTTGATGCACTGACAATGAAAATAAAAACCTCTTTAGATAACTGCGTAGAAAGACTGGAGGACGCATCTTGCATAGTGATCCATAGTGCATCCATCATCTTCCATTTTCTTTTTTGAAGCTTATTGCATGGTATTTTATGAAGTGCAATACATTAAAGGTGAAATTAGTACCTGTGAAAACTTTGAATCAATTTCAGTTGGGGTTAAGGTTTTTTTTTAATAATCTATGCAATATGATACATGTTGATCAGTTGTGTCCAGAATTGCAGATGTGACTCTCCCCTGCAGTGTTTGGGTTTTCACATTATTGAACAATGCATAGTCTTCTCATGACCAACAGATCTTAGATATTTACTTTAAGAGGATCACTGATGTTTCAATCTCTTTTATAATAGTTCATATTGGAGGTAGTAAAATCATGAGGGTATCCAAATTTTTAATTTTGAACATGGACAGAAGCCATTATATATGCCAACAGTAACAAGTTGGTAGCTTAATTTTAATTTCTGATTTCAGACAGTGTAGTAAATTAGATTACCTTTATTCCCTTCCCTTCAAATATAATGGCATTTACACTGAAGTTTATTTTTAATTTTGACTTTTCATGAAATATTTTTAGATGAGCTTCCAGAAAAAAAAAACCTCTAGGCCACAAGAAAATTTTCATGCGGTGAACTTTGGATAGTCCCAAGTGGAGTGTGATTTTGGCAAAAAGATATTAGAAATATTTTTAATGCTAGATATGAGAAGTATGTTTTCAGAAAAGCTGGGTGCAGAATAGATTCATGCATGCTATTTTTGCTAGACCTGAGAAATTGCTGCATAAAACAAGCTTATGTACTGTGGGCCAACGTATTGCCTGTAAGTGATAGGAATCTGTGTGATTTGTCATCTGTAACCAACCTCCAGATATTTTGAAAAGATTTGTATCTGAACTTGGTTGCATTGTTAGCCTATCAAAGGAAAGGGTTCCGTTTTGCTTTTGACATTTTTATTCTATTCATGACGACAAGTTTATATTCAATAGGGTACATCAGGAAAGATAAGGAGAATTACCAATGGGTTGAAGACAGAGATAATTTTCTTTATAGCCTGTTACATAGTTCAGTATAAATAGAATTTCATTAATTTGTTCCCCTCTTTCTGCATAGGCAGACCCACAGCTGATGCTGCAATATTAGATGGAAGAATCCCAACTGACTTTTGTCGTATTTTTGAAAAATAATTAAATTGCTTAATAAAGCAATGGCATAATTTTAGTGAGTTTTTTGAACAGCACATTTAAAGAGATTTGAAGAAACATATTATTTCAAGCTCTCTAGCACTTCCAGATTTAGCAATTATATTTTCACACTTTTGGGGATCATTAAGCTAATTGTAACGATGATTTTAGAAATACATGTAGATTTTCCGATTCTGGGGAATATTTATATTTTACTGGTAATCTGACAAAGCAAGCACAGATTAAGTCAAGAGCATTCCATTAATAGTTGTGGTCTCTTAGTCTTTTTCTTGTTCTACTTCTCAGATTATAAATTGATTTTTCACATTGAAACTGAAACCACAGATTCTTGTAGCCTTTCTTTACAAGTTATTTCTATAAAGTATTAGCTACTGCAGCTCTCTGTCACTAGAAAGATTTTTTGCTACAGTTTTTCATTACATTTAATAACGGATTTTTTTTTAGTTCTTTCATCTCTTAAAATTGCTTTATACGCTTAATGTCATTTTGAATGCATAAAATAAGCTTTTTATAGTATTATTTCCCATCCAATATTAAAATATAAAGGATCAAGATTCAAGTTGTGTCCTGCTTTGAAGTGTAGCCTAGGTTGCCTTTTTTGGAAAATTGTGATTTGTAGTGAAGAGAAGGTGGCTAATTTTGGACTGTGTTAGGGGTGGGATTCAACCAGTGTTACTACTGATTCGGTGACTACGTTTTGCGCGCAGGTGCGCAGTATTTGAAAAGCCTCTTTTTTCCTGCTTTTTCAACCTCAGCTGTGCCGCGCAAAACAGCTGAGGTTGAAAAAGCAGGAAATAAAGGACAGGCAAGAGCCCGGACGGGCAGGTGGGCCAAACAGCAGCAAACACAGAACTGGTTCGGTGTCTGTTGCTCTTCAGAGCTACCGGTTCTATAGAACCGGGCAGAACTGGTAGCATCCCACCCATGGACTGTGGGAAATGATGGAGAAATAAGAGAAGGAAAATTCAACTTGAGTTTGTTCATGGCTTGATGCTATGTAGAAATTGGGCTAATAAATTTGCAACAGGTATGATTTGAACTGAGCGCTTCGTAATTCAGTTATTTAATCAGTACGTAAGTTGTGTTGTCATAGGTAATGTGAAATCCTGGGTGATTTATGCTATGCACTGAAACTTCCCCTTTGGGTTTACAAGCTCAACTCAGTGGAAATAACTTGTAAATGAATGTATTGAGGATTACATTTAATAGCTTCGGGAGTTAAATATTGGTTGAAGAGGACAGTCCAAGTTTGAACTGCCTCCTAAATATGTTGATTTGATGTAAGCTCCAATGTATTTAATGTAGGTTATTTCCAGTTAACCAAAAATAGAATCAGAAATAATTCTGTTTATAAAAGGAAAGTCTTTTAAAGTCAGAAGACAGCGTATCTACTATGAAGTGAATTCTACTGACCATAATATGATTTTCTTTTGAGTACATGTGTTTAGGATTGGGTTCAAAGCTGCCTTGATATATTAAGGACAAATAGGTATTTTGTGGGTCTGGAAAATTTGGGGGTTAAATTATTTGCATGGCTAATTGTCCTGGACCCACAAATGAAGGAGACAATCCAAAGTATATTTCAGTATTTCAAGTGATCAGAGAGACACTTTCATTCATAGCAGGAAAACCGTTTTAACAATTATTATCTTGGGTTTCCTATATCTCAGTTTCTGGCCATTGACTTCAGTGAACAGAACAATAGAAAAAAAAATCATACTTGAGCATGGTAAGAAAACGGGGGACTTATTGGCTTTTCTAGATATCTGCTTTGGTATAAACACATAATGAGACAACATATTGGTATTATAATCTGTGCAAGACCATATTGCTGGTGATATCCAATAACATAAATGTGCACATTTGATGTGGAATATCCCAGTTTCTAGGAGGCTCTCCCAGCTGGCCAGCAGCAGTGTGAGCAACAGTACATTATGTGAGTTGCAGGGCAGGAAGTAACTTCTGTTTACATTTCTCAATGCACATAGAGCAATTGTATCTAGGTTGGAGAACTCTAGATAACAATAAAGGATTAATGAATTTCTTTGCAGCTCAGATATGGCAACTCCAGTTATATCCATGCTAGTACAAGTAGTTTCCAACTTACAACAGTTTATTTAGTTTTTTAAAAATTCATATTTATATGCCGCCCTTCTCCGGAGACTCTGGGCGGCTTACAATTTTTGGAGCTCAACCCAATGCGCTCAGCAACAGCCTTCATTCCATTGTATATGCCTGCTTATTACTAAGCGGCATTTTTACAAAGTCAGCTTATTGCCCCCAACAATCTTGGGTCCTCAGTTTACCTACCCCGGGAGGATGGAAGGCTGAGTCAACTTTGAGCCTGGTGGGATTCGAGCCTGCAGTAATTGCAGGCAGCTGGAATTAAGTGCTAGGCATTTAACAGCCTACACCACCAAGGCTCTTTAGTGACTGTTCGAAGTTAAAATGGCACTGAGAAAAGCAACTTATGACCATTTTTCACACTTATGATCGTTGCAGCATCCCCGTGGTCACGTGATTTACATTCGGATGCTTAACAACTGACTCCCATTTATGACGGTTGCAGTGTCCTGGGGTCATGTGATCAGTTTTTGTGACCTTCTGACAAGCAAAGTCGTCAGAGCTTTGTTGTTTTTAGCTCAAGAACCATGTTACTAATTTTATCACCTAACAGGTGTGGCGAGAAAAGTCGTAAAATGGGGCAAAACTCACTTAACAAATTTTTCACTTAGCAAGGATTGTGGTCGTAAGTTGAGGACTACTTGTATCTGAGGTTAAAGATGAACCACAAATAAAAACACAAATTTAATACAAATTAATACGTTTTACTTTTATCTGCCCATCTTCCTTACATTACACCTTTCTTAGAGGTGAGAAGCCAAAGCAGTGAATGATTTTAGCATCAATTAATTAATTGAATAATTTCTGGAATGTATATAGCAATAACACTTAGGCTTATATACAGCTTTACAGTGCTTCACAGCCCTCTCTTAAGTGGTTTACACAGTCAGCATATTGCCCCCAACAATCTGGTCCTCATTTTACCCACCTCAGAAGGGTGGAAGGCTGAGCCAACCTTGAGACTGGTGAGATTCGAACTGCCAAATTGCAGGCAGCAGTCAGTCAGCAGAAGTAGCCTGCAGTACTGTATTCTAACCACTATGCCACCAGGGCTCCTATAGATTATATAAGCTACATTCAGAAGTATTGAAGCTGGAAAGGAATCTCTACTATGTTTTTTTAAAGATAAGGTTTTATTGCCTTTGTTTCTGACCATCTAATTTTACATTTTAGCAACACAATATTATGTGGCAATTTTCCATTGGATTTCTCATTTAGGACTTATGCATCATTCCAAACAAAGATTTTCAAAGAAGTCGAATCCTGGTTTTGGGTGCAAAACAACTTATGAAAGATCAAGAGATGCTTGATGGTATGTGGGAACTAGTTGGAAACTGGGGATTAGTGCTTTCTGTCCATCATGATAGTGCTCATAGAAAAGATTCGTTCCTGGCTGAATTTAGAATCTAGATTTTTCCATCTGCCATTCTCACTTAATCTGATGGAAAAGCTGCAATCCTTTTCACAGGAGAAGTTCTCATGAGTGAATATTGGGTTCTTGTGCCCGATGTAAACTGCTTTAAGATCTCATCTGGACTATCTAGGTTTGGTTATGCAATATCTGGCACAATAATTTGCCTCCTTCTCCTGATATAGACTGTTATGGGAAGGATAGAAAGAATAGTGAGCCAACTTTTCTGAGAAGACATAGCTAAACGTTGTTTATATTTAGATTTCAATATTGTAAATCCAGGCATTATACCTCTGTACATTTCTATCCTGGCAAATAGAACATGCTTCTATTGATTGTTGATTGTTCTGCAAATTTCCATGTCGCCTGTTCTTTGTTCTTTAAACTTTTCACTCTTTACAGGATCTTATGAACAGCATCCAACCATGACTTTCTCAATCTTTCTTTTCATCACAGCTCACTCATTCTTCTTATATTTGTTTTGTGATGCATTTCTCATTCATACTCCCTCTATAAGCAAACCACCTCACTGTACTTGCTTTGTACTGGCCATACACTTCTGTATTCAGTCTACATTAATTCATTTACAGCAGTGTTTCCCAATCTTGGCAAATTGAAGGTGAGTGGACTTCAACTCCCAGAATTCTCGTTCTATGTTGGCTGTGGAATTCTGTAGAGTTGAAATCCATGTACCACACCTGGAAATGGCTAAGGTTGGGAAACCCTGATATACAGGTAGTTCTTGACTTACAACCACAATTGGAACCAGAATGTCCATTTCTAAGCAAGGCTGTTGTTAAGTGAGCTTTTATGCCAAGGTTGTTAAGTGAATCACTGCAGTTGTTAAATGAGATATATAATTGTTAAAGTGAGTTCAGTTTTCCCCATTCACTTTGCTTGTTGGAAGCTTACTGGGAAAGTTGCAAATTGCAACCACATGACTTTTGAGATGTTGCCACCATAGTATATGCATACCATCATATATGCATGTATATGCAAACACCTAAATTTTGATCATGCAACCATGCAAATGCTTGTAAATGTGAGGACTGGTCATAAATCACTTTTTTCAGTGCCAGTGTAACTTCAGATTGTATCTAAATTAATAGTTTAAGTCAAGGACTGTTCTAATCCAGCCTTTGCAAGTAATGATAAGCTGCTTACGCACAAGTAAAACAAACCCCTTTTCAAAACATGGCTAAGGAAAAACCAAATGTAATTAATCCCCAAAAAGCTGGTTCTGGCCAACGAATCTGAATTGCTTGCCGTATAGCAATAGCACTTAGACTTATATACCACTTCACAGTGCTTTACAGTCCTCTCTAAGCAGTTTACAGAGTCAGCATATTGCCCCCAACAATCTGGGTCCTCATTTTACCGACCTTGGAAGGATGGAAGGCTAAGTCAACCTTGAGCCGGTGAGACCTGAACTGCCAAACTGCTAGGAGTCAGTGATCAGCAGAAGTAGCCTGCAATATGCATTCTAATCACTACGCCACCACGGCTCTTGCCATATACTAGAAAATGAACAGTTATCTGTGAGAACCAGCCACTCCCAAACCCCTACTATTTATTTCCCAGCCAGACAGGGGCTGGCTAGTGTCTACATCTTCTTTTCCCTGAGAGCCAGCTAATTGTTTTCCTTTACTCTGCTCTCCTTTCCTTTCTATGCATAGGCGCATCTGGGATGGGCTCCATCTGTTCCTCCCCCTGGTTCAGACCGCAAAGACAGCTGCCTCTCCACTTGGGGGAGGACAGAAGGCCCAGCTCTGCCTCTGTCTCTGATGCTGTTTCTTTATCAGAGCCTTCCAAAGACTCTGAAGCAGGCCCAGGCTCCCCCTCAACCTTATCCTCATCTGACTCTGTTGCTAGCTTTGCTGGCAGCTGACGGGACTACCATTATTCTTTGTGACAGTCTACATGTTATCTTTCCCCCAGCATTTTTCTGTATTAAAATATCTGCATCTATTTCCTCTTCTTTAATAACACTTCCAACCACAAATTCATCTATTTTGGCTCTAGCTTTCCCCATTTATAAATCACCAGCAATCATCCAGTCCATTTACTCTTGTCAAATCCAACCACATTGGCCTTTAATACATCAGTTTTCTGATCATATTCCTCATTGTATCATGCTGCAAATCGTTTGACTTCTTAGCCAAAAATGTATATTGTCTACATACAAAAGTACATGCATATACACATCCCAACTAGTCCACTTATAACATAATTGCAACAGAGGTGGTATTCAGCAGGTTCTGACCAGTTCTGGAAAACCGGTAGTGGAAATTTTGAGTAGTTCAGAGAACCGGCAAATACCACCTCTGACTGGAGATTTTACAGTATCCGTCCCCTGCCACGCCCACCAAGCCATGCCCACAGAACCGGTAATAAAAAAATTGAATCCCACCACTGAATTGCAAGTATTTCTTATGTATTCATATAAATACTAAACCAAGGGGCCAATGCACTTCCTTGTAATTACTCTGCTTAGTGTTCAACTATTTCTTAAGCAATCCATTTATTCTTGCGTATGCTTTGCTTTCTTCTTAATTCCTCCTGTCATTCTTACCATCTTTCAGCACCATATTCATGTGAAAAATTCCATAAATCAAAGCATGGTTACTTTATTTAATAGTTCCTGGAAATGAACAAAAATAAAATAGCATTTCTTTTGTCAACTTTATGTGTTTTTTCAGGTATTATTTGCCCTACCTCCGTCCAGATTAAAGCTACGCTGCAGTATTCTAATTTTGCTGATTGACACCCTTTGTACTATCTTGATCACATCTTCCTGGCCATACTTAAAAAAACCTGATCCCCTTGTAGTTTTCTACAGTCACTCTTTCAAAATTTCCCTTTTTACAGTACAAGGAAAAATAATGTCATTCTTCCAATCCTCTGGAAAGAAATCTTCACATTTATGTTAAACAAATCATGTGGCTACTTGATAAGGAAACAGTTTCTATATTTTAAGATTTGTCCCGTTACAATTGTCTACATTGGGAACTTTATCATTTTCAACATGCTCTGAGCACTTACGACTTTTTTCATTGATTTTTTTCCCTTGGATATCAACATTAGTAACATTTGGTTCAAATCTTACTGTTTGGCATATCGCTATTGGCATATATATCACTATTGGCATATCTTCTCCCAGCATTTCCTTATTCCCTTGATAGCTCAAATAGTTTCATCTCTTTTAAAGTTTACTTCTGTTCTCCCAGCTTGAGGTTTCTAGTTTAGCTCCAGTCACTCACACTTCCAGAACATTTTTTTCCATTTCCATCAAAATTAAGCCCCATTTTCTCTGCCTCTTTTAATATCAACTGTTCCATGGTCTCCTTGACTACACTGTTCACAACTGTGTCTACAATCATTATGTAATGCCTTTCTCTCATCTCTTTTTGCAGCAAACCTTTATTTTTGTATTAATTTTTTTTCTCAATCACTACTTCTTTAATTTTTTTTAAAATTTTTTCAAGCATCCCTTTTCATACTTCATACATGCTTAAGTGGCGCTTTGAAATGTACAGTAATTATTTTCATTCTGTGCCATTTCTACATTGTCTTTTCTTACACTCTATTGCAGAGCTCCCCAAACTTGGCAACTTTAAGTCTTGTGGACTTCAGAGATAAAGATAAATTGGTATTCATATGTGCAAATACGTTCTAGACATGATAAAGACAGTAAGACAGATATCGGAATTAGATAAAATCTTAACAGGTACTGATGAGAGGATGATTAAAAAATTATATGGTTATTTACTGGGAGTGAAACTAGAAGAAGAACAAATTAAAGAAACAATGATTGCTTGGGGAAAATTTTTGGGTATGGGATAGATCTAGAAAAATGGCAGAAACTATGGACTAGAAATTATAAACTAACAATGTCGACAGCTTATAAAGAGAATTCGTATAAGATGTTTTACAGGTGGCATTTACCCCTGGCAAGAATAGCAAAGATGTTCAAGGACAAATCAGCGAAGTGTTGGAAATGTCATCAGATACCTGGATCATATTACCATATGTGGTGGACATGTGCGGAAGCTAAAATATATTGGACTAAAATACACACATGTTTGGAAAAAATGACAAAACAGCATATAGTTCTAAAACCAGAGATATTTTTATTGGAAATTTTATCTGAAGGTTACAATAAAGAATGGACATACTTGATTATTAATGTATTAACTGCAGTTAGAATTGTATTTACCCAAAACTGGAAAAATGAGAATATTCCAATGGAGGAGGAAGTGATTAAGAAAATAATGGAATGTGCACAAATGAGCAGATTAACATTAGCAATTAGAGAGCAAGAAGAAAAAGAGTATTATAAAATATGGGGTTTATTCTATCAATGACTAAACAGAAAAGTAGGAAATTGATGTATAATACAACAGTAATGATATGTTATAATTAATTACTACAGAATGAATTATAATATGTATTAAAATCAGCAAGAATCAAGATTTGCTCTAAAGGATAATGTGGATTTAACATTAAAGTCTAATGATTATAATAATATAATATGATATGGAAAGTTGACTAATGTAATATGAATGAAAACTTAAATTTAAGAGGAAAAGACTAGATTTTGTGTGCAAGAAATATGTACCAACCAACACACTGTATAATTGAAAGAAGATTTTATTTGTTGTTTTATGTTCATGTTTGTCTATGTTTATTTTTAAAAATAAAAAAAATTAAATAATAAAAAAAGACTTGTGGACTCCAATTCCCAGAATAGCTGGCTGAGAATTCTGGGAGTTGAAGTCCACAAGTCTTAAAGTTGCCAGGTTTGGGGACCCCTGCTTTATTCTTTTTTGGGGAGATGAATTTATTGTCCAAGAAATTTTTATGTTCGTTTCATTTCTTTCATTTCTGTGAGAGACTACAGTAAGGAGCAGCATCTTAAGAAGTAGAGGGCACATTGCAAGGAGAGGAGAGGGTGAGACTAGAGACAGCACAATCCAGAACTGGATTGTAGGAAGGGAGATAGATCTAGGGTAGTCATTCCATAGAATATTCCAGGGTATACTATTACCTTGGGGAAGTATAGGTTTATTCTGGCAAGATTCTGTCTATACAGTGTAAGCAAATAGAGTTGGACTTTGGCTTGATTTTGCATTGCTAATGGGCTAGCTTGACCATTTCTTATCTTTCCTGCCAGGATCATTTTTTTCCAAGATTTCTTCTTGATACTTCTGATAATTGTCTGTCCCACATTTAGAACATTCCATCATCCTTCTATTATTCACTAATTACCTCAATCTTTCATCTTAATGTGACCAAATGGTATTTTTTTTAGAGTTATATCCATTCCTTTTCCTAATCTTCCTTGAGAGAAAGGATAGTTCCTCCAGCCACAAAAGAGATGCCCATGCACTTCCTCCTCAAGGGGCTGATGTTAAACCCAATAATCCCAGACAATTTTTATCTAGTATCCAGCCTTCTTTTTTAAGGAAATTTCTTGAGAAGATAGTAGGACAGCAGCCTCCCAAGGGGGAAATGGACTATCTGGAACTGTTTCAATTGGGATCTAGATCAAGGCAGAATAGAGTATGGCAGGGGTGTCAAACTCATTTCATTGAGGGCTGCATCAGGATTGTGTTTGACCTCAGGGGCTGGAGTGGGCATGGCTGGGGTGGCCATCTCCAGCTTGACGGCACTTGTGTTGGGGTGACTGTGGTGGCCCGAGCACTCTGCTAGTGAAAATGGGCTGGTTAGCTCCGTTTTCAGCTGTGATGGCTTCCTGCAACCCTCTGCCAGTGAAAATGTAGCTCGGGAGGAGGCCCTCCCCAGCTCCATTTTTGCTGGCAGAGGGTTGCAGGAGGCTGTTGCAGCCAAAAACTGAGCTCCCCAGCCTGTTTTTGCTGGAAGAGGCAGTGCAGACCACTCCTTCGTTGTTTCTAGGGAGGCTCTGTGGGCCAGATCTCAGCACCCTGTAGGCTAGATCTGGCCCCTGGGCCTTGAGTTTGACACCCCTAGAGTATAGGATCAAGATTAATCAAATTTGTTGATGACCTTTGGTGGAGCTAGGATGTTAAGTGATGGGTCAATCCTGATGCTCCTTAGTCTCTCAGTGATATGGTTGATCATGGTATCCTTCTGGATCAGCTGCAAGGACTGGCATATGGCAGCATAGTAATGCTCCATCTTTTTCTGCAATTAATATAAATGTTGACAGATAGGGAGAAATCAAGCTTTAACTCTTTACATGTGGTGTGCTGTAGGGCTTGAAGCTCTCACCCTTCCCACTTAACATCTAAATATCAGTTCGGGATTTAGTAAAATCACTATGCTGTTGAGACCTAATTGTACGTCATAACCTTGGACTGTCCAAGTGATGTTGATGATGTTCTATTCTGGTGTCTCAAAGCTCTGCAAGGCTGGATGAGGAAGAATGAACTCAGGCTCAGATCAAGACCAGAGGAAGTAGCTGTGGCTATTTGAGGCTCTTGGTCCTGAAGACCTTTCATAACTAGCCTTGTATGGAGAAGCACTTCTACGTTTAAGAGTGATATGCAGCCTGTGGATTTTCTCAGACTGACCCGTCTTCCTCACAGAACAGATGGCATTGTAAGCCAAGAGGGCTTTTGCACTCTTTTGAAGTCCACTCGCACCAAGTCTTTAGTCATTTGAAGCTATCACATCATACTTTCACATAGTAGGATAGAAAAAGTGCAGAGTCCTGAGATCTTTCTCCTCATGTAACATTCCCTTCAATAGTAAAATCAGTATTGGTCCATTTGGTCCATTTGAACACAAACATAATAAAACCCATCCCTCTCTTACATATTTAGGCTATTCCTTACTAGCTAGAATCTCTGACTTCATTGCAGTCAATATTCTGTTACCTGTACCTCCTCAATTTGAAGATACAAACAGTATATCAATAGAGATATTGATATTTCATTATCAATTTCATTAAATTCCAAGCAAGGGTGTTATGAGGGAACTACTATACTCTCTAGGGCTTTAAAAAATCAGGAGATTGGGGTAGTCAAGAATACTGGCAGAGGCATACAGAAGAGCATAAGAAAAAGCAACAACCTTGGTGGTGCAGGCTGTTAATAGCCTAGCACTTAGTTCCAGCTGCCTGTAATTATTGCAGGCTCGAATCCCACAAGGCTCAAGGTTGACTCAGCCTTCCATCCTCTCGGGGTAGGTAAACTGAGGACCCAAGATGGTTGGGGGCAATAAGCTGACTTATTGATATTTCATTATGACTTATTGATATTTCATTATCAATTTCATTAAATTCCAAGCAAGGGTGTTATGGGGGAACTACTATACTCTCTAGGGCTTTAAAAAATCAGGAGATTGGGGTAGTCAAGAATACTGGCAGAGGCATACAGAAGAGCATAAGAAAAACCAAGGGCCTTGGTGATGCAGGCTGTTAATCGCCTAGCACTTAGTTCCAGCTGCCTGTAATTATTGCAGGCTCGAATCCCACCAGGCTCAAGGTTGACTCAGCCTTCCATCCTCTTGGGGTAGGTAAACTGAGGACCCAAGATTGTTGGGGGCAATAAGCTGACTTTGTAAAAATGCCGCTTAGTAATAAGCAGGCATATACAATGGAAGGAAGGCTATTGCCGAGAGCATTGGGTTGTATCCCAAAAATTGTAAGCCTCCCTGAGTCTCCGGAGAAGGGTGGGATATAAATATGAATTAAAAAAAAACACATTTGCATACTTGCAATAATTCACCTTAGAGTAATTCTAAATTATTGAGAGATTGATGAAGAAAAGTAGATATCTCTTTCATGATGGGGGGAGTGAGCTTACTGGAAATTAGAAATCATATTTCACACTGTATTACTTTTGAGCGATGAAATTTGATATCGTCAGCTTTTGTGAAAACCTGTACATCACATGATTAAGCAGACAATCCTGCAAAGACAAGTATTAATTGGCAATGAAAAATAGACTGTGCAAGTTGCACCTTTACCATTACAAGTCCAAAATGGGTGGGAAGAATTCATCTCCAGTAGCTGAAAAAAGGAAAGAAAGAAAAAAGGATTGATCATTTAAAAAAAATTTGTGCTGCACTGACATTTGAACATCAACCAGAATCTCTAACGTAAAGAAATAATTTGAATACAAAATAGAATCAAATCACAAAGATGCCATTTAGTATTAAAACGACAGTAAAAAAATTGCAATGTAATTTTGCACAACAAAATGATTGTTCCAGATTATGGTCCGTAAATAATGCTAATTCATAGAGGTGAAGTTTGATCCACATTTCTAAATGCTTTGACTTAATGTGATGCAAAATGTGAGCAGCACATTTCTTCAAATCATGCTCTATCTATCTATCTTCCACCTTTATTGTTTTTACAAATAATTCAAAGTGATGAACACACCTTCCTGATCTTATTTTTCCCATAACAACGCTGTGAGGTGGGTAAGACTCGGAGGGGGTGACTGGCCAAGATTACCAGATAGCTTTCATGGCTGAGGTGGGATTGGCTCTATTTTGTATTTATTGCATGCATTTTTATTTTGGAAGACTCATGTGAGTATTAAAGATAATAGATTTTGTCTGACTATGTATGAAACTAAAATTGAGTGCAAATAAATGAAGTCATCAGTCTCTACTAATTCATTGTAAGAGCTGCATTTAAAGATTTTTTTTGTCCACAAAATAAAATTTGAGTTGAAGAATAAACCTCAGCTTTGGACTGAAACCGAAGATTGATCATCTTGCATTAACAACTAATTAAATAACCCATCCTTTCATTATTCATGATGACTGGTTACTTCTGAATGTACTTCTTTGGTTCACATCATAAAGCACCAGAAAGCAGAAAACTTCTGTGATTACTGGGGAGAAAAGTAGTGAGCTCAGTCTATTTAGTTGTGGCAGTAGACACCATATAATCTGGATGGTGTGGTGTCACAATACATTTATCTTCCTGTAGGAAATGGTTTCCCTCCCAACTACTTGTTTCACTAATTTTACCTTTGTCCCTTTGGTTATATTAGCCAAATTTAATTAAATTCTTGATTCCAGTGTAAATCATGATGACAGGTCAATGTTTGAAATCTAATTCTCTCTCTCCCTCTCCCTCTCTCCCTCCCTCCCTCTCCTTCCCCCCCTCTCTGTCTCACACACACACACACACACACACACACACACACACAGATTTTTGAAATAAAGAAACCTGATGCCTGAGATTGAATGAAATTCAGTAAAAATTAAGCGTGGAGTCCAGTGATTGGCGTCAGTGGGACTGTGGTAAATAATTTTGAACCTAAAAGGTCATGATGGGAACAGATTACTGACCTGATATTCTTTTAAATTTTAATTACAGCATTTAGGACCTAGTCCTGAATGTGAACATATTAAACCTGCCAGATTTATCAGCATGATTCATTCTATTATGTTTATTTCTATTTGGGATATCATCAGTGAGCCTTTGATATAGGACATCTGGTGGTTTGGTCAAGCCTTTGATGTAAGCTTGTTCAAGAGCTTTGGTGGCTCAGGCTGTTAAATGCCTGCTCTTAAGATCCAGCTGTCTACAATTACTGTAGGCTCGAATCCCACCAGGCTCAAGGTTGACTCAGCCTTCCATCCTCCCGGGGAAGGTAAATTGAGGACCCAAGATTGTTGGGGGCAAAAGGTGACTTTGTAAAAATGCTGCTTAGTAATAAGCAGGCATATACAATGGAATGAAGGCTATTGCTGAGCGCATTGGGTTGTGTTCCAAAAATTGTAAGCCGCCCTGAGTCTTCGGAGAAGGGCGGCATATAAATGTAATTTTTTAAAAAAAAGCTATTACAAGTCCTTTCAGAATGATTTCGTTTAGTTAACTCAAAATCTCTGCCACACAAAACTTGCTTTTAGGGCTATGAGAAGTGTGTTTGGAATTGTGATCATATTGATTTTTTTAAAAAAGGCATTGCATCTGTATGTTTCCTTGCCTTTATATACTCTAAGACAATGTTCAGAGGTCTTGTCTCTCCTTTTATCTTAACAATTTTTCTAGGAAGTAGGTCAAGGTGGAACATACATTCGTTAACATTTATAACAAGATATGGAAAACCTAGGAATAGCATTAGCACATCCGACTAAGCTTGGTCAGGTGGCCATGATATTGTTACAGTATTCTATGCCTTGCAGTATTGGGCAGGCTCGTTGTGTTTCATGGCATTTTGCAAATCCAGAAAATGGGTTAATTCATGCAGCAACATGCAGTTTTGAACAAGCATTTACCTGGGTAGAAAAATAATGTTTTAACCATTACTATATTGCACTCATATTGCTGATGGATTCTGGATTGTTAAAAAATGTTATCCCATTGTTGTTGTTGTTGTTATTATTATTATTATTATTATTATTATTATTATTATTATTGAAGTTGTTTATGAAGTTATGGCAAGTACTATCTTCTCCCATTTTTCCCCACAACAGCAGCAACTCTGAGTTGATATCAGCTGAGAGAGAATGTCTGGCCCAAAGTTATAATAAAAATATAAGAAAATTTTATTTCAGCAGGAGTTCCTTCCTGTATCATGAGAACACATGGTTCTCTAGAATTTGAAGTCCAACCTGATATTCCCCAAGTCTCTTGGTGTGGATAGCCACAGATATGACATTGGAGAAACTATGGGGCGACAGTTACAAAAACATGTTTTAAGCCTGGGAAATGGAGAAAACACTAGTAAGAAACCTGGCCCAGGAAACAGGACTGACATTTGGACAACATTGGCATAGCTACCAACTATGTTGGCATAACTGGACAAATGCGAGTTGAACTTTAGAGCATTCCATGTTTCTGTTCCGATCAGCTTGCTAGCATAACAAATAGTAAAACTAAAGACCAGTTTGATTTTCTTCTTTTTAAAATGACTTTTCTCCTAATCCTAGTGATGGCAGCAAAAAGTAACTTTTGTAGATGGTATTGCTAGGATCTTCAGTAATTCAACAGCTAGGGTGCCTTAAATGCATGCCTGGTAGTCCTTGGGAAAAGAAGGAAGGAGCATTCTGGGTACATTCTAGGAATCCAAGTTCACTTTAGCCCAATGATCATGTAATTTCGTGTATCAAACACATCCACATATCTTTTCCAACCTTGGGTCGGGCAGGAAAATGTCCAAAGCTAACTTATGTGGTGGCAAGAAGGTTTTGTTTTATCTGTGCCCAGGATGAAACTGGAAAGGGAAGCCATTTTGAAAATAATTTGCAGGTGGGCCTAATGGAAAAGCTTGAGGAAAGAGGGACTATTACTCTTTGTGACATAAAGGCAGGAGATGGGAACAGATAAAACATATCTGAATAAATTGCTAGGTTTTTTGACTTTTTAGGTACTGATTTTCACCATTACTGGGATTAACTGCATCTGTTCTACTCATGGCTCATTCTTGGCTTCCTGTGAAAGCCGCAGACTGAGGATTGGAACTTTTATAGAGAGATTTATCGTAGAGACCTGACATTTGTAATTCTGTGCTAGGCCTAAGTGTCTCCCTCATAGAAACGAAGGAAATGCTCATCTTTGTTCAGCCTGGCCCTCCCATTTATTTTACTTATATCCCTATAAACTCAGGCAGGCATGATGGGCCTTATCTGGTGCCTTCTAGATGTCAAATGCTCCAGTTTTATAATGTCTATGGATTATAGTTGTGTCTTATGGAAACTGAAGACCAATTAATTGGGGGAGCAGCACTTTCAGGAAGTCTTTGTTAACCAAACAGCAAAAAAATGTGGATTGCCAAATATCTTAAATATCCTATAGAAATCATGCAGCTAAGAACAAAATCTCGCTCTTGCTTCTGTCCATTACATGACCTCTAGGACATAATAGGATTAACTCACTATCAATAGCAAAAGCCACAAGGCTCACTACATTTCACAACTCCCTGGAACATCTCAGAACCCTATAAAAATCCATTCCTAAGCCAAGAGGTCAGCCACCCCAGAAACATTTGCTGCTGTCACTGAGTTTCTGGCATCCAAATAAACAGAATCCTTCTTTCCAATCAGCCTCCATTTTATTTCCAGCATCTTTCTCCTGGCTTGGAACTGGATTGAATTTTTCTTCCAACAATTGCAAAGATCTCTGATTGGGAATCCAAAAGTTAGATGGAGGTAGAGTTAAAAATATTATAGTGCTGGAAAGCAGGTAAAAAACAGCCAGTGCTTAAGGAGAATTGTTTGTATTTTGTGGGGGTTAATGAATGTTGCTTTTAAATCTTTTATTCTGATGGTGCAGAAGCTGGCAGCTGGTCAAACTGACCCTAGGTTTCAAGATGAAAGGCATTTTATTGGTGGTTTAAATTTTAGGGATGGACTTCATGTTCTTTATCCATTCCTTTCTTCACAGTATGAATCAGCATGTTGTGTTGCCTTTTCTTTTAGCTGCATCCAAGGAGAATTTCTGCCCCATCAGGTTCTTTCGATTTAAACACCTGCCTCTCCAAATGGGAAAGTGTGGTTTCCTTGTGTGTGGCCTTATTTGGATGGAGCTTTTGTTAATTTCTTTTGTGAGAACACACTGGATTCTTTTTAAAGGATTTCCTGAGAGGGTAAATTTGGCTCCTGCTGAGAGCAACCGTAATTGCTTGATGCAGAATTTTAAAATGCAACTTTTAAAAAGGCTTAAATCTATTTTCTCCCTTTATTTTTTGAGTGTACCTAAGCTGCCCATCAAAATGCAGGTAAATTGCTAACGTCGACTTCTACTAATTGTGGATTTGGCATAGGGGTGATATCTGTCAGGCCCAAAAACTGAGATGACATGTGGTGATTCTTCCAAGCTGAGTTCTTTATTGTTTCCTCACCCATAGAGAGAATCTTGACAGATTGAGGATTTTATTATCTGCATCTACCATGTTCTCTGGGAACTATTAAGGAGGGGCTGCCTTCATCCTCTTCTCTCACATAAAATATCTGGACTGAGTTGCCTCTTACTCTTCTGAAATACATCTCCTCCCTCCTTGGAATTTGTCTTCTTTCTACATTCCACCACATCATCAGAAATTGTATGAATTGTCTGCATTTACATAAATTTATTGTCTGCTGTTGTTGACGATAAATTGTGGTTCATCAATCCTGGGAGCTGAAGTCCATACTGCTAATCATTGCCAGAGTTAAGAAACAGTATAAGAATGGAATATTGTAACAGACAGAGTATTCAGTGTCAGGAAATAGTCTGTTACTCTGGTGATAGTGGTGGCTGATCTAAATTTGCTTTTTGAAACTGGGTGTGTTTTTTGTTTACTCAAGACTGATATGATCTTCAAGCATCAAGAAGAGAAGCAATGCTTACCTCTCCAAGTGTAGGAGTTGTTTTTCTTATAATTTCTTTCTAAATGTGCCTCTTCTTTAGAAGCAATGGAATGACAGTGGTATATAGTTTCCATCCAACAACCATCATAGATATGCCTTCTGCATAGGAACTCGTGCCTTTTCCTTTCACTCAACATTCAAATCTATAATGGTTGAGGATTAATGTTTTGGAAATAGAGTGATAATGCAAAATTGTGAGGTTGTTTCATGCAGTTGGGTAGGGTCTCCTCCTCCTCTTCCTCCTCTTCCTCCTCCTCCTCCTCCTCCCCCTATTTATACTAGAGGTTTTGTGAATTTATTTCTCCAAAGCTATAATTTTCAGCAAGTGTGCTGAAAAGAGGTTCCATTTGTCTCTGAAGACTCTGTGTTATGAACTTTCTGATGCTAGAGGCCAGGTCATCTGTTGCTGGGAGAGCAGATAATTTGCCTCATCGCAATAGTGCATCAAATCCCAACACTATATAATTTTGCTAAAGAAATGGTGATTATTTACTATTGGGGAGGAAACAAAGGGTATTGTAAACAAAGGATATTGTATTCTATTGGCATGACAAAATAACTTGCTTTTGTTGCCAGATTATCTAACTTGTCAAAGACTATTGAGATGGATTCCACTTTGTATCCTATTAAGTTATTTGAGAGCTTCTATCTTACAGCAAACATCCAGTTATACTTGGTTGACCTCGGAAGAAAACCAGGGTTGGAGCGAGTTAGAAATTAGATAGAGGCCAGCAGGAAATGTCATAGCTGGAGCCTGGACTGGGAAGTTTAAAAAGCCATCTAAGAAGACAGTGGCAAACCATTTTATACTGTTGCCAATAAAATTACCTGGACTTTTCAAAGAAATCAGCAGGAGTTGAGCTTGACTTGAGGAAATCTTTATCTTTTACATGGATAAAGGTTGTAATCTAAGAACCACATGAAATGCTGCAGGCAGAAATTTGTCTTCCATGTTTCTACATATTTTCTTTTCTTGTGAAAGAGACTTCCAGTTTTCTGTTTCATTGTCAGGATTGTTTAGAATTTCTTTAGAATTCCTTTTGGATTTCAAGCATTTGAGCATATGCATGCATTGGCAGAGTGCTGGGGGTCTCCATCACTCTTCTCATCTTTCCTTATTGCCTCTGCTTCTGATCTGGATAGGAGTTCTCTTTGAAGAGGGTTTAATGAAAGCAAGGGTTAACCTTCCCTTCTGGGCAGATGGACGTATTTGGAATTATGAGAGGATGTCATGAACATTCACACCAAATGGCCACTATTGTTGCCAGAGACAAGGTCATTATTGCAACCTTCTCAACTCCTTTCCCAGATGCTCTATTTCATCCCATTGTTCCTTTTTTCCCCGCTGGGCAGGTTGGTAACACCAAAAAAGACAAGATTGGGCTGTATTCACTCTCTTTATTTATATTTTATTTATTTATATTATTGATTTGGAATGGCTGATGCAGAATTCTAAAAACAGATTTATAAATGAAAACAGTGATAGATTCAAAGGTGCTTTTTCAGGAGGCAACTGGACTTTCTTGTTTTTTTTTCTTTTGAAGACATTTCACTTCTCATCCAAGAAGCTTCTGTCAGGGTTCCAAGTAATACACCCATAGCAAGTATTTATTTATTTTATTTATTAATTTGACTTGTATGCCGCCCCCTCTCCAAAAAGGACTCAGGGTGGCTCACAACTAAAAACAGAGCAATAAATTAATTAACTAAAACAGTATTAAATAAAACAAGCCAAATTCATCTAAAAAACCCTTACAAATTTAAAATATAAAATATAAAGTAAACCTCCGAGGCAAGTAGGTTCCTCAAAGAATAGCTTTATTGGATATATCATATTGGCACAGTTCTGGTGAAAATCGACTCTGAAGGTTCCTGCAGTTTTCACCTAATTAAAAGTAAAAGTTTTTCCCCTTCCCCAAACCGTCAGTCACATGGTTCAATCAAGGTGCCGTCCGTCGCCTGGTAACGTCACTCCTGCTTTCTCTGGCCAGGTGTTAGAATGTCCTTGGTTCCCAGGGAAAGTATTTTATTTTGGCTACAGAACCCCAGCCAACTCTATTCCCCCTCCTTCTATCAGTCAGCTCCAGTGTGACAACACTGAAGCTCCAAAATGGCTTCGGTCAGATCAGCTTCAGGGTTGGCATCTTCAGGTCTGGATGCAAATGACCAGCTGTCTGCAAGGAATATAAATCCTTTCATTCCCCACTATCCTGTCAGAGCTGAAGAAGTCCAGTTGTCTCCTGAAAAAGTACCTTTGGGACAGTGGTGGCATGTTACCGGTTTGCACCAGTTTGCCCGAACTGGGAGTAAAAAAAGCCTCCAAGATCGCAGGATCGGCTCCCACCTGCCCCTGCGCTTTTCTGTATCCTCTCAGCTGATTAGCGCTGCAGGCCTCAGCTGATGTGTGGAAAGCTGCGCGCGCATTAGGTGCGCACGTGCACGATCACCAAACCAGTAGTGGAACAGGTAGGATCCCACTGCTGCTTTGGGACAACCATGATCTGGATGACTGAGAATCTCTACAGCCTTTTAGAGATATTTACATTTTTCAGCACACCAGATCTTGTTTCACTTATGCTTTAAACAAAATGATCTTTGAAAAACAATTCAAATGTCAAAGGGAGACTGGCAGGAAATCTTTGAGTTGAGTCTCACTGTCACCACCAACTTGCCTACTTGTGAGCTGAAATGTGGGAAATTACTGATTTTGATAGTAAGAACAGGGCAATCTTCCACCATTGTAAAAATAATAGAAAAACTAGTATAATGTCACCTCAAATAATGCCGAAGAAACTTTCAGCCCTCAGAGTAGTCTTCAGAGACTAGTTGGGAGCGAATGTGGGGTGAGATGTATAAGCTCGGCCCCAAGTGACCAGCACACTATTCATCATGTTTTCCTTTTGCAGCTTTTTGTGTTGGGTTGCATGGATGCTAAAGAAGCTACTGCTGATTTAATGGAGGACTAAAATATCAGGAAGAGTCTTGAAATATTGATGTGTTTGGTGAACAAAAACAGCTTGCTACTTCTGGGCAGCTTTCTTCACATTTCTCTGGAGGAGGCACAGCAGATGTGCGAGGGGAGGAAAAGAATGTGTAATTGGAAAAATATACATTAGATTAAGCAATAATATCAGTAGTCACCTCTGTTCGGGAGCCATGCTGAGAGCTAGGCTGACTGACAAACTGCCGATAACGTTTTTATTATTACTTCTTTGTTTATTCTATAGCCACAGACCATAAGGCAGACTCTCCAGAGGACACTCCAACATTATGAGCATCAAGTTATTGGGTAAGTAAAACCGATTTCTTCAAAACGCCAAAAGGAGCGTAAAGATAGATTGGTGAGTGGGTGGCAATAAAAAAACTAATTGCTGATTGTCAAGATATTGCCTTATGGTAGCTTTGCCAACCAGGTGCCCTTAAAATTGAATTAGGAGTAGGAATTCTGGCAATTCAATTTTTAAAAGATTCAAGGTCTTGGTATTAACATTTAAAGTCCAACAGGGCATGGGTCCAGGTTATTTATGGGAACGGCTTCTCCCAGCATCTAATGCCAACCGCCCTGTGCGGGCGCACAGGCAGGGTCTCCTCGGGGTGCCGTCTGCGACACAATGTCGCTTGGCGGTGACCCAGGAGAGGGCCTATTCTGTGGCGGCTCCCACTTTGTGGAATCTTCTTCCGCTTGAGCTCCGTTTGGCTCCCGATCTTCGCTCCTTCCGCCATGATTTGAAAACTTGGCTCTTCCTACAATCTGGGTTGTGCTGACTCTCCTGGGTTGGGGTCATCTAATTGGGGTTTTAAACGTTAATTCGGCTTAAATGTTTAATATCTTTTTAATTAATTTAATTTATTTACTGTTGTATTTTAATTGTGCCGCCCGAGTCTTGGAGAGGAGCAGCATATAAGTCGAATAAATAAATAAATAAATAAATAAATAAATAAATAAATATGAGTTTCTGATTGGAGAAAGGTATAAATGAGCTGTGTTCGTACAATGTACTTAAGAATCCGCTGACCATTGCACAACTTGTCAAGCTTGGCTGGGGATAACTTGTCGAGTTTTTTTGATCCATCTAATTTAGTCAGTTTATGGTTTAAACCATTTGCATACCCAAAATGGATTAATTCAGGAACCAAAGTTTGTGATACAAACACAGTCATGATGTCATAAGATGCCACATGTGGTTTCATTAAAAGTTGTTGGAGCCAAAACAATATTTTGTTTATGTAGATTTTATTTATTTCAATAGGATGCAGAAAGGGCATTTTTAATGTACCATTGATACATACTTCACTAACAATTTTGATAATACCTTTCTTTGATCCCAAATAGAATTGTTTTTCTCTTTTTCTATTCTCTCTTTTATAATTTTGTAAGGAAATAGTGAAAATATCCCCAACTAAGCATGTAGACTATAATAAACAATTATTATACTTGATCTTTTCCTTAATGCAATAAAACATCTTGATGCAAAAATTTAAGAAGACTTAAATTGCCAACTTAATGCCAACATACCCCATCTTTCTTTTTGTTCTATTTTGTGTTCCTTTATAGTTCTTTTGTATGCAGAGAACTGTGCACTAAGAAGTCATGCCATCAGATTTGTACCACTTAGGTTCAAAATATTTCAGGGAGGCTCATGGAATGCCCTTTAACTTCTAAATTCGTTTGTGGGTTGGATTTCATATATTGTTTGAATTTTTCCTTTCAATCTTACTGGACTTGTTGGACAGCAGTGGCTAGCAGAAAAACGAAGGAAGTAAAATGTCACATACAGGTTCCTTTCTTGTTCCAGGCCACAAGCAATAGGAGGGAATAATATTCACGTTAAAGTAAGCTCTGAAGAAAATTATCTTTCCTAGAACCTATTTACAACCTAGTTTAGAGAAAATTATCACCTGCTCTATCAACCTCTTTTTACAGTAACTTGCCAGGATTCTTCAAGAAATGAACAATCAAGAAAATTGCAGCAATATATTCAATAATTACATCTCATTCAATGGATATCTTATGATAAGGTATCCATTTAAAGCAGACTCCCCAAACTTTTCAGCTCATTGATTTCTTAATGAAGTTTCAGATTATTCAAACATCTTTTACATGAAAACGATTTTATAAATACTACTTTAACTAATACTGCTATAAATAGCAATAACAACAATATTGACCCTTGGAGAGTCTCATTGAGTCATAGTGATCAATATTAACCACTTTGGAGAACCCTGCTTTAATTAAATACAAATACCAATTGCTCCTTTAACAATATCCAAGTTCAGTAACAAATTGGCAAGAAGTTGGATCACCTTAGAAATCTCTATTATTATATCTCACATCTCTACCACAGAGATCACTGTAACAGTGTCCTGTGATATCATCCAGCATTCTTTGAGTCTGTGGAATCTGAAGAGGTGGACAGCGTAGTTCATGACTAGCAGCAGGAGTTGATGGTGATGTTGACTTCTCTGACTTATTTGAATTGCCCAGGAGGGAACAGATATTTGGATTCAAGGAATGGGGAATGCTTCTTTAGGGGAGGAAGTTGCACTGACTGTCTTGAAGGATATGTGCTCCCTCTGAAGAAATCCTCCATTTGGAGGTTCTACAAACTTCCACCTGGTCTCTAACCTTCTAATCTGGGTTGTTGAGAAAGTGGTTGGGGTTCATCTATAGAAGAACTTGGAAGATGCAGATTAGTTGGAATCCTTGCAGTTGAGTTTCAGGCTTCAATCTAGGATTGAGACTCGATTAGTTGTTTTGCAGATAAGCTGCAGGGGAAGGATGGCAGTCTCTAGCAGGAGTAGAGCACTTCTAGCAAGACTGGAGCACATTTAGCAGGACTGGAGAGCATCTAGTACCATTGGATTATAGTATCATGATCCAAATGTGAAGGATTGGAGGAAAGTCCATCAGATTCAGGTTAAATCTTCTCCAGGTGGAATAACTGTTGTCTAGAGAGTGCTTAGACACAACAAAATTCCATTTTTGTTAGTTCTTGGTAAGGTTGCATTCTCCTAGAAGGCTTTTTCCCTCCCATTGGACTTACAGCTTTTATTGGAACAGCAATTGTAGATAACAGAGAGAGAGAGCCTTCAGCTGGTATGCTAGATGTTGCCATTTTTGCAACAGGAGTCTTGGCAAAGTCACAGATGCATGGTCTTTTAGTGGTTTGACTGTGCTTTATTTATGACAACCTTCAAAGACTATCCAGAAATCATAGCTCACCTAAAACACAAATGCCCACTTGTTGACAGATCTGTCCCAGTTCAACAGAATCACAATCACCTTGCAGGAGCTGGTAGCAGGTTTTTGGATGCAAATCAAAGTACTGGTTTATAAACCCCTTCTTGCTTAAAGTCCTTAGATTTTTAGGACAATCTCCTTAAATAGAATCTTCCCATCCCATGATGCTGTAAAGTCATCAGTACATAGATATTTTTTTTCTGATCCTTTAGAATTTTAGTTCTTTGGAATTCTGTTATAGAATCCCATTATTTTCTGTGTTTTTAAAAATGAGGACACCATCCTCCTTCTTGCTGTTCTAGAAGCAGGTAGAAAAACCATCCTCTTTTATTGAACATCTGGAGGATAGGTTTAACTGACTGATACTTTTCCTGGAAGTGACAGTTTTATGGTTTTAGATGTTAAGTGACCACATGATAAGTGACCACATTTATGAATATTTTATTGTCAAGAGATGTTAGTGAAGCTGTGTTGATGTGAGCTGGCAAAATAGATGGCATACAAATGACCCCCTCTTCCGTTAATGTTGTTGGCACCATTTAAGGCACTTCTGGGTTGAAGGATTAGCTTGTAATATCACTGTTGCCTGGGGGATGCCCATGTAGGCTCCTTTTAGGTCCCCATCAAGGAGCTGGAGCAAATGAGGGGACTTTACCCCACCATGCAGCAGCACTCAGGTCTCAAACACAGACTTGCTAACCTTCAACCCAGCATCCTAACCCACTCTGTTCCATACAAATGATAATAATAACAAAACAATTAAAATAAGTGGACTGAGGGCCCTGTTTCTTGGTTATGTTAATATCTGTGGATTATAATTTTCTTACCTGCTCCAAAGAGAAAAGAAGAGATTGTATTGTTTCTGTAATCTGGTTGTATATGATTTTTGTGATCATATACATATACAAGAGTGATTTGAGATGAGTGGTTATATAAGTTGGATAAATAAAATAAATATAAAAGTTATTATTAAGCCAGTGTGCTGCAGCTTTTCTTTTCCTGTCAGTTTTGGATTATATTTCCCACATTTTTTCCACTTGGCCACAGTGCTTGGGGCTATTATTTCCAACATACCTATAGGACAATAGATAGATATAGGTTACTGAATACTATAAAGAGTTGCTTGATAAGGCACCAGGTGAATGGCTAAATGTGTCCAATATTTATATGTTGTGTCTGAAAACAACTTTCCAGCATTACATACGTGTCTTTTCATTACTGGCCCACTACCTAACCTTTTCATTAATTAAAAATACAAGAATTGAAACTTTGAATCTTGTACACTGGAAGCCTTTGATGTACTTACAATTTGCTGAGTTGTGTCTTCCTTTTGTTTTACAAGCATGGCATGGTAGTCTAGCCAGCATGGCATGGTAGTTAACGTGTTGGAGTATGACTGGGGACACCCAGGTTCAAATCCCCTTTGCAATAGAAACTCGCTGATCGACTTTCAAGCAAAGCCATAAAAGATTGATCAGTCACACCAATATTTAGATTCAACTAAGTAACAGACAGCTTCAGTTTATAATACGACCAACCAACAGCTGCTTCATAAAACTAGTTGGCACCATTGTGTGGTGTCTATTTTTGTTTTCTCTAGTCTGCATTGACTGCCTATTATTTGTTACCATTTCGCTCCCCAACCGAAGAGGCATAATGCTCAGAGCTCACCAAGTTACTTTGCCACATGAGGCAGAAAATTCCAGGGTACCGACTACCATCTACTGCAGTATACTCACAATAACAATAAATCCTTGTTCGAAAACACAGCCAAATGTCTGCAGTTGGAGGCGATTATTCTACAGCTTAATGGTAGAATTGGATCCAACAGCCACTGCTGGCTCTCACTGCAATGTTGTATGGATGAGACACCTGCCAGAGTTGTATTGATTAAGCAGTGGAGCTATATTGATTAAGCAAATAATACTTGTTGTTTCCAAATATGCAAGTGCCCTTGATCCTTTGGCATTCTCTTCAGGTTAGGTTGGAAACATGCGTTAAAATTCAGCACAGGTTTCTGAGGTTTCCCAAGTTTTAGGTACTTATCCTTGCGGGCTTTTTAGTCAAGCTATCTTATCAACTCTCCTTAGTTAACAATTCAGACACGCCAGGAAAGTACCTCAGGCTAGAATAGTAGAAGAAGCTGCTGCTTAGGGAATCACCTTTGCAAACTTGCTCATAGTTTGATGGCAAGTATAGAACAGATAGGGAAGAAAAGGAGTAGAAACTTGCAGCAAAGGATCCATTCTTCTTTTGAAGTTCACATTCCTAGACCCCAAGGGTTAAGTTGATTTATGTGTGTTTATTCCCTGTTTGGTTTTGTTCCTCCTTCTTTTATTTTCTTCAGAATATCAATGTAGGTTGTAAGCTTCCCTGTTAGATAACCTGCAAACAAGTACTTGGAAACTACAAAGTTTTTTCTGTTTTGGGAAGGAGAGATAACGTTACATATCTGTGGACTAATACGGATCTGCAGATTCTGCTTTCTTGCTTATTGCATCTGATTGCTGGTTCATTTCCATAAAAGCGATGGAAGTATTAGACCAGTCTTTCTCAGCCTTTGAAGCTTGAAGATATGTCGAGTTCAGCACTCAGAATTCTAGGAGTTTGATGTTCACACATCTTAAAGCTGCCAAGGTTGAGGAACTCTATATTAGATTATATATTTTCAAAAAGAATGATCATTCTTCTTCAGAAAGAGTGGTCATTTCAAATGTTTATTCCAGAGGTGGTATTCATCAGGTTCTGACCAGTTCTGGAGAACCAGTAGCAGAAATTTTGAGTAGTTCAGAGAACCGGCAAATACCACCTCCGACTGGAGATTTTACAGTATCCTTCCTCTGCCACGCCCACCAAGCCACACCCACAGAACTGGTAGTAAAAAAAATTGAATCCCACCACTGGTTTAGTTGTTTCACTTAGGTGCTTTCAGATGGTCTTCGTTATGCTACCATACACCACTAATTGTGTGTTTCTTTCTAGTTACAGGGATGCTGAAAAGAATTTCCATAATATTTCCAACCGATGCTCCTATGCAGACCATTCTGGCAATGATGAAACTGAAGATGTCTCAGGAATTCTCCAGCGTACAGCAAATATTCTTGGTAATATATTATTATTCTCCATAGACCCTTTGTTAGTATAGAACCGTTTTGAATTTCACTTCATTTACCTACAGTGGCTTATTCTGCAGACCTATGACTTTTACTTGGAAATATCTGTGTAGCTAAGCAGAAGGTTGTTTCTGTTCAAATTAAGCAATTTAAGGATAGGAATTCTGATGTGCAGGCTGTATAAATTTTGGTTGGATGGTATTGCAATTAAGTGACTACATCACCGACTCAGAGATTGTACTTAATTCTCAACAAGTCCTCTTCAAAGAAAGTTAAAGACTATCAATTGTGTGCTTGGTACTCTTCATTTTAATGATTACTTTCATGAGGAGGTAGAGAGAAATATTTAATAAATTTGCAGACGACTCAAAAGTGAATAGCACTGATGAAAAGGATTCTGGATTGGTAGATAATGACAAACAGAACATGAATTTGCTATATGCAAATTGTTGTTTTTTATTTGTGAGCCGCCCCAAGTCTTCGGAGATGGGGCAGCATAGAAGTCCCATAAATAAATAAATAAATAAATAAATAAATAAATAAATAAATAAGTAAATAAGTAAGCTACCCACAGTCCCTTCAAAGTTAGATGGGTGGCATATAAATTTAATAAAAAATAATAAACATACAAACCAATAAACTAATAACTTGTGGTATGACATGCCTACAAAAAAAGTCAAGTATCTGAAATGTTAGGCTATATTAATAAAAGTATAGTTTCTAAAGATTCTGAATTCTTGGATCTGTTTTAGATGCTATGCTTAGTTCTGGGCATTTCTATCACTATGCTTAGTTATAGAAATACCTCAAAATAATTAGAAGCTAAATGATATGAAAAGATATTAGACTTAAGAAAAGTTTGTTTATTCATTTATCAATCACATTTTTGACCTATCTCTCTCACAGTTGACTGGGAGGCTATCTGATTCAACTCTTAAATCAGCAGAATTCGTAACCAGTTCTTCATCATCCTAGAATTCAGGAAATGAACATTCATTTTGAGTTTGTAGGAAGGCAAATTCTTCTTTAATTGTCAGAGAAGCCTCAACATGACGATAGCTGTTGAGAGTGAAATGTGTAAAGGAGGTGGTGAGAACTTTACTGAATGTGTTCAAGCAAAGGTAAGGTAGCTTAATAGGGCTACTGTCCTATTAAGATGGTTCTTCTAGCTATCAGTGGTAGTAAACTGATCTTCATCCTAACCTAACTGAGACTGTGCAATTGTTCTAAATCAGGGGTGTCAAACTCACGTTGTCACATTGTCATCATGTGATGTACCATGACATTTTCCTCCTTTGCTAAAGCGGGGGTGGGCGTGGCCAGCGTGATGCATCTGGCCTGCAGGCTGTGAGTTTGACACCCCTGCTCTAAGTCCACAAAGATCATGTAGAAAAGAATTTTTTTAAAAAATCAGACTTTTGTCACCTTTCAATCCTCATAGCGGTATTTCTCTTTGTCTTCCATCTTAAGAGGGAAGAGCATTACCTGTCATGCTCTCTTAAGTCCTGTGGGTTTCTCTTTCATAGTAATTGAACTTCTTCCTATAATCTTCCTATATTTTTTTTCTCATTCTTCTGCCTTAGATTTCCTTCATGAGTATGAGTGATGTTTCCTTCAGACTTGCTTCTATCCAAATTGCCAAATGATTCTTTTATGACAATAAAAGCAATGCCACCAGAGCTTCACAAATGCTAATACTTTTGAAAGTCTTGATTTAAGTTCTCTAGATTGTTCAGGTCATACTTTCCTAGATATCTACAAGTCACTAGAACAAAGCAGGCATATACAATGGAATGAAGGCTATTGCTGAGCACACTGGGTTGCATCCCAAAAATTGTAAGCCGCCCTGAGTCTCCGGAGAAGGGCGGCATATAAATGTAATTAAAAAATAAATAAATAAATAAATTGCTTTGTACTTTGTATACTTCATATTGTTTTGAAAGCTGTCCAAGGAAATTCTCACTGTTTGCAAGTATCCTAGGAGCTTATTTACCTCCTGAATTTACATTTTAAGTGAGTAAATTTGTGATCAAATAAGCTTTTCCCCTTCAGTAATATTGCAAAGGAAATTGAATATTTCAGTGATCAACTTAGTTTATCTAGCCTCAGGAGTTGCACAATCCCTGTTGTAAATCTGTGCATGTGGGTGAATAATTCCAAATTTTGCTGAAAAAAAAGATTAGATTAGGTGCAGCTGTATGATGATATTGGATAAATCTTCCAGAAAACACATACATACACACATACACACTCCCTGAGAACTCTGGTAAACTTTATAAATTTATGAACCTTTTATCTTACTAATGCTTACTGTGGATGGTACAGTCTATATGTCGGATTTGAAAAGAAGCTATTTAGTATGTTAAATAGAAAATTAATAAACATTATGCTATTACCACTGGCCTGGTACACATATAAAACTTTTTATTTGCAAAGGGTAGCTTGTAATTCAGGAACTGATCCCATAAAGTTTAATATTGTTAACTATGATTTAATTTCATGTTATGGCCAATATAAATTCTGTGCACACACACTAGATTGCTCTGTTGTGATGTTAATATTAATAACAATGCAATTTAGACTATTCAGCCATAGTCTAAATCATGCACTGAAATGTTTTTATTGGAATACTTGTACACAGGAAATCAATGCCATATGCTTGTTAGCATTATTTTGATGGTGAGAAAAATGTTTACATTTCCCATTTTGAACATCCAGAGAACTATGCATTTGGGATTGTGTGTTTTCAGTACCGTTACCTCTAAAGACTCTAATCTGCAATGGCCAAATTCAACTAATACTAGCTTTATTCATTATGTTAATAATTAATTTGTAATTTTTGTTTTTGTCTCAGTGTGTATTTCCACTTCCTGTCATTGAATATATCAGGGATAAGACCTTTTGAAGATGCTGTATATGATTGATATTCATACTTTTTTTGCTATTTTAAAAGCCATCTCTCACAATAACTGCTTGCTTATCCCATTTTATTCATTCTGTGAATAAAGCTGGTGCCATCTAACTGTAGCCGTTTGGGGCCTACAGGTCCTCTAATACTTCTAGGTCCTGGCTCATTTTGAATGTCCCATTCTTTGATAAAATTCTATATATCTAGACCAGGGGTGTCAAACTCAAGGCCCAGGGGCTGGATCCGGTCTGTGGAGTGTTTAGATCTGGCCTGTGGGGCCTCCCTGGAAGCAGTGGAGGTCTGGCCTGTGGTGCCTCTGCCAGCAAAATTGGAACTTGGGAGGTCCACTCTTGAGCTCTGTATTTGCTGACAGAGGATTGCAGGAGGCTGTCGCAGCTGAAAACAGAGCTTGGGAGCCTGTTTTCACTGGCAGAGCACTTGGACCACCACAAGATCCCCCAACACGAGTGACATCAAGCTGGCCACATCCACCTGGCCATGCCTACCCCGGCCCCCCAAGGTCAAGCACAACCCTGATGCGGCCCTCAATGAAATCGAGTTTTACACCCCTGAGCTAGACTCTTCTCCCAAAGGTCATACCAGATTGATGCCTCTTCCCAAACTTATGCCTCTCCTAGGATCATTGCCACTGTGATTTCATACTGACGTATCTCTATTCTAGGTTTAAAGTTTGAGGAGCTACAAGAGAAGTTCGGGGCTGAATTCTTCAATATCTGCTTCAGTGAGAACGAGAGAGTTCTTCGAGCTGTGGGTGGCACGTTGCAAGATTTTTTTAATGGCTTTGATGCTTTGCTGGAGCACATAAGGACTTCGTTTGGGAGGCAGGTCACTTCAGAATCCCCTTCTTTCCTATGCAAAGAGCTCCCTGAAGGCAACCTTATGCTTCACTACTTCCATCCCCATCAGATCGTTGGGTTTGCCATGATGGGCATGGTGAAGGCAGCAGCAAGGAAGATCTACCAACTGGAAGTCGAAGTGGAACAGATTGTAAACGATAAACTATGTTCTGAGGACCTAAACCCAGGCAACTGCAGCTGTCTCACTTTTATTATCAAAGAGCGTGAAAATGCAAAGATCACAAAAGCGCTTCCTCTGGGGACATCTCAATCCCCCTCAGATCTGAGGATAAGCATTAACACCTTCTGCCGTGCTTTTCCTTTCCATCTGATGTTTGATCCCAGCATGTTAGTACTGCAGCTGGGTGAAGGACTGAGGAAGCAGCTGAAGTGCGAGGTTCATAAGACATTGAAGTTCCAGGACTGCTTTGAAATTGTTTCTCCAAAGATTGCAGCCGTGTTTGAACGTGTCTTGCTGAGACTGTCCACCCCTTTCGTGATCCGAACCAAACTTGAAGCCTCTGGCTCTGAAAATAAAGACAAGGTAAGGAATGGCATTTTCTTCTTGGAGGAGTGCCGTTTTGTTAAATCACAAAAATGTCTAACACAGTGGTGGTATTCTACCAGTTCGGCCCGGTTCTGGCGTACTGGTAGCGCTGAAGATCAGCTGGCAGAGAACCAGTTCACTCCAAGTCTCTCCAACGCTCTGCAGTTGGGTCCACCTGCCCACCCCTGTTTCTAGGCCCTTTTTAACCTGTCTGCTGTTTGGCGTGGCAGAGCGGATTGCTGTGCTAAACAGCTGAGAGGCGCAGTAGCTTAGTTTTTACTGTTTCAATGCATGCATAAAGCGCGCTTTGGCACATGCGTGCATGCATGATCGCGCAAGTTGTGCAATTCCACCCCTGCAGCCATGCTCACCAACCACGCCCACAGAACCGGTGGTGGGAACTTTTGAATCCCACCACTGATTTAACAGTGTTAAAAATGATAACGGTGGAGTAAGAGCTACTGCTAAGATGAAGGATGAATGAAGTCTGGTCACAATGCAGAAGGTAAAGAGTGAATAGATGTCTTTGTGCTATCTTCTGAGTGCAGCATCCACAGATTTGCACATAGCAATAGCACTTAGCAATGAGCCTTGGTGGTGCAGGCTGTTAAACGCCTAGCACATAGTTCCAGCTGCCTGCAATTAGAGCAGGCTTGAATCCCACCAGGCTCAAGGTTGACTCAGCCTTCCATCCTCTCGGGGTAGGTAAATTGAGGACCCAAGATTGTTGGGGGCAATAAGCTGACTTTGTAAAAATGCCACTTAGTAATAAGCAGGCATATACAATGGAATGAAGGCTATTGCTGAGTGCATTGGTTGTGCGCCAAAAATTGTAAGCTGCCCTGAGTCTCCAGAGAAGGGCGGGATATAAATATGAATTAAAAAAAATATATTGCTCCATTGTGCTTTAAAGCACCCTCTGGGCAGTTTACAATATCAGCATATTGCCCCCAACAATCTGTGTCCTCATTTTACTAACCTCAGAAGGATGAAAGGCTGAGTCAACCTTGAGCCCCATCCAGATCGAACTTCAGGCTGTGGGCAGAGTTTGCCTGCAATACTGCATTTAACCACTGTGCCACCAGGGCACATCTCAGGACATGCTAGCTTCCTCTTTAGAAAAATATGAATCCAAGATACCTATATATTTTATTGTAAGCAGGAAGTGTAGACTGGGACACATACTGAACTTTTTCCTGCTTTCAAGACTGCTGATGCAACCATCAATCTATCCTGATTTTTACCTCTCTCAGGCTTATTTTAGATAAATATTAAACCCAATCTATGGACCTAATTTATGATTTTTTTGGTGTTCTAGATATTAGATCTTGAAATCCTAATATGCGTAGTCCTAAAGCAGTTTCATCTAGCCTCCAACTGATCAGTCATTGTGAGACTGTCAGACCAGAATAAAAAAGTGATTCTTTCCAAGCATGAATCTCCTAAAATTCTCTTTAGTAAGCTTTATTTAGATTGAAAGCATTATTGATATAAGAATTACGGAAAGTAAGTTATTGTCAATTTAGAATCAATATATCTGTGTGTGCATAAGAGGATAGACTTTCTAATTACAGTATTCTTTTTCTCCTAGCCTTACAGGGGAGTCCACAACTGTAAATTCTTTACCCATAATTGCTTGTTATCAGGCCAAGGAAGAACTCTTTTCAGTGAGTAGCGTGATCAGATAGATTAAAAGCTGCTGAAACATGCAGAAAATCAATAAGGCTGAATTTCCTCTCTTCTCCTTTCAGCATGATCAAATACTTTTGCTGCTAAAACCAGGGTAAGGACCAGGAGTAGATTTCCCATATCCAGAATCCAATGTTATGGAGATCCAAGCTAAACATTTCTTTTTTCAGGGAGGGGGGGGAATAGAAAAACTTCAAGAAGGAAAGAAGAAAGGAAGGGAGGAAAGAAGGGAGGGAGGCTAGCTCTAGCTGCAGGAAGAGACAATAATTGTTTTGCAACAAAATAATCTGTTTTACCATATCTTACCTGTTATTCAGCTGTAATATTTATAATGGTTTTTTTTAACTCTTTCTTTAGATATGCCTTTTCCAACTAGGTCAGGCTACAGACCCAGTACCTCAGGGTTTCCATTCATTTGGTTTTCTTCATCTTTTTGCAGAAAGTCAAGCTTCTTTCTATTTTACTAGCAAGGTCAGGTTAGGGCATAAGAAAGCATGATTTAGCTCTGGGATAGTCTGCCAATGATCCCTGCTTTCTAATGGGGATGTCTCCCCACTTAATTTTCTCCCCCCCTCCCTATGTATATTCATATTCCCTCCCAATGCTTAAAATATGAACAAAACTTTTTACTGACTTTACTACACTCAAAAACTTAATTTCTAATCAGTTTTTTTTGTAATAGGAAAGCTACAAATGTGACCTTACTAACATTTTTTAAATACTTCAGTTCATTTTTATTTATCTTTTTTTTTTGGCTAGGGGCTGTCTTTTACTTAATTTCCTTTTAAAATTCAGGCGGAACCAGTAAAGAGGGGAGTAAAAAATTAACATTCTGTTTCTTTTGCGATTACAGTTTCACAAGGATGAAAAAGCCCAAACAGAATCACATTTTTTTCCATGTTTGTTCTGTTAGTATTCCTCACATTTGCTTGTCAGAATGTGTTAGGCTCTAATGATTTTTAAAATGAATTACATTGCTAATTTGACAGCTGGCAGTGGTTGTGAATGGAATAATGTAAAACAATAGATGACAATGTAGCTTAAAAATAGATCCTCTACCACCCTAATAGCTATGCTCCATTGAAGTTTAAAACTTTTTAGATAGCCATATAACATTTTTAATTCAGGGATGTGCTGAGGCCTAATTTTAAGACTATATGTTTTTGCCGTAATAAAATCTCATAATGAAATAATTTTTTAAATGGTTTGCATCCTAGCAGAGCCTTTTTTTTAACCAGGATGCCCTTGAGATAGACAGGCCTATTTTTCGGTAATCCCTGAGAATTTGGATGGCACAAGGTGTGGGATGTTTATCCTAGTGTAAGATATTTATTCTCCATGCAGAGTGTAGATTGACATTGTTAGGATAATGTAGTTCTGCCATCATAACAGATTTCTCCAAGTTTTTATACTGGCTATTATTATCAAATTGTTGCATCTCCTTTCCATTTTTTTATATTTGAAAAATCTGTTAAATACCTAGTGCAGAGAAAACATATTTTGGGGATTAGATGCAATAATTACACTATTTTTAAACCCTGGCATCTATAATGAGGTATATGAATAAAGTGCTTGTAAGGATTAAAATAAGATTTATTGAAGAGACCAGTCATGTTGCCTACAGTTCAGCAGTGGTGAATACAGAAGAACTGAGTACTGAAATTAGAAAATCAAAATCATATTCAGTCTCAAGTGGAAGAGCTGATAGGAGGCCAAGATAAAAAAAATTAAGATCAGATGCAAGTAATTTAAAAAACATGAAAGAGCAAAAATTGAAGAATGCAAGGATCAGGACAAGCCTAATAAAAAGATGTTGGCTTAGCACCAGAAAAAATAAAGAAGATTTGGAAATCATAAACCAACAAGTACAAGCAACATTTGGGAAAATCGAATGCTATGAGGCATGAATCACCCAATTTAAGAAAAACCAGCTGTTTAATTCAGACCAGAGACAATTCTACCAAAATGGAATATCAAACAAAAAGGAAACAATCCAGCTTTCGAAAGATTTATGGGAAACTCAAAAATAGTATAATAAAAATACTAGATGGATAAAAAAAGTGAAGATGAATCTAATAATGATCAAATGACAGATGAATTTAGTAATGATCAAATGGAAAATTTAATAAAGACAACAGAAATGGGTAAAAATCAAGTGAATAAACCTAACAAAATGTACAGATCCAATACATAACATTTTTCCAGTCCAGATGTCAGCAAATCAAAAATAACCACTCACAATAGCATCATATCCCAGTTTCACAGTCAAGTACACCAACTTTGTATTCCTTCTTTTTATATAAACCAGTCTTGCTCTTTAATCCATTCATATGATTGATCCTTGTTTCAAATTTCTTCAAAACTTTAAACAGCTTTTTCAAAACTTTTTCTTTTGTAAATTGTCAATTTCATTTCCACCTTAAATTTTAAAGCCTTATCCAGTTTGTTGGGTTTTTTTCACAGATGATGAATTCTTTTTCAAGTTTTATTCAAGTAGTTCTCAGCTATAGTTTGTTACATAACTTTTTCTGGGAATAGCATAATCCTTACAAAATATAACATAGCTGACCTTATTCACCAAGGGCCTTGGTGGCTCAGGCTGTTAAATGCCTAGCACTTAACTTCCAGCTGCCTACAATTAGAGCAGGCTTGAATCCCACCAGGCTCAAGGTTGACTCAGCCTTCCATCCTCTCAGGGTAGGTAAATTGAGGACCCAAGATTGTTGGGGGCAATAAGCTGACTTTGTAAAAATGCTGCTTAGTAATAAGCAGGCATATACAATGGAATGAAGGCTATTGCTGAGCGCACTGGGTTGTGCTCCAAAAATTGTAAGCCTCCCTGAGTCTTCGGAGAAGGGCGGCATATAAATGTAATTTAAAAAAAAATCCCAATGCAATTCCTCAAAACTATCTCTGAATGCTATTATAAGCTGGTTGTCTTGTATGTCTCCAATATCAAAACAATTCTTCTTTCCCTCAAAAATGCATTTATTCTTTAAAATGAATTACAAAGCATTAATTTTCAGACTCCAGTATTCCAATGTTTTCTGAGCCCTTAATGCATTTAAAACATAAAATGAAACATTGTCTCATTTTTGCTGTTTATTTTAAATTATTAAAAATTATACAAATGCATTTTCATTTTCTTATATTAAGGATTAAAAGCACTAACTTGGTATATTTCCAGACTTGTCATTTTGAAGGTGTGTAACTTCTTGAAATCAATAAATAGGCAAATTTCCAAAAATAGTTAGCAAAAGAAGTGTGAACTTAGTGTCATCTGAAAAGACTTGGTTGGTGGTTGGCAAATTCTCTCAGCTCTTGGTTCTTCCACCTGGAGATCACTGCTTTCATTTTCCTTGTGAGAATGGAATGCAGCTTGGGTTATGTCACATCCCTTCTTTATCCTGAGAGGATCAAAGAAGCAAATCTACTTGGCAGCCCTGTCTCTTGCGGCAAATTTTGACTCTATTTTTCACAGAGTTGTCTTCAGGCCACCATTCTTCCCTGGAAGTCTGTATTTAAAATAGAGACTTTATTGATGAAAATGACAATTACTTTGGAGTCAATACTACAGAGTCTGTGGCCACTAAATTGCCTAAGACATCCCCAGATGGCATTCAATTATTTATTTGAATTTATTAGCTGCCAAATTCCCATGATATCAATGAGACCTCCAAATAAAAAAGAAAATAATTTACCATTTCTGATTTTCTTCTGAAGTTTTTACAAAGTTTCAAGGCAGATACGAGCCATTCTAAAATTAATTTAGTTATTTGCATGTTCTGGTATAATTGTATAAGATAGTGTGAAGTTACTTGGTTGCTGTAAAGATTGCTAAAACTTTGATTGAAGAATTAGGTTAAAAATATAATTTGGAATAATTTGCTATTCTAGGTTAGATCAGGGAAATTGAACAAAGAAAGTTCTAGATTTGTTTCAATTTCTGTTTTCTGAAAGTGTTTAGTAAAAGTATTATGTACTTAGTTCTTATAAACTATTTGATAGTTCATTTATTTGTCATTCAGTAGAAGCTTAGACTTTGAAAAGCACACACAAAGGCACAGATACACAATTTTTTCTTGTGAGTATTTTAGATGTTTTTCTTGCAGTGAGTTTTATATTAGGGAAATAGCCATAACATTGCCAATCACTTAACAATAAACACTGAATCCATTGCCGTTTACTATTGGTTAATCAACAGAAGCATGACAGGTAGTACAGTTTAATAGATAAGAGTGTTTAATTAAACACATGTTAACTACACTGATAATTTAGTAGTGACAGGCTAGCTTTTTCTATAAGTGTGAAACAAACAAATATGAATGCGATTAATAGCATTTTCCCAATTTGATAGTGTGAAAATACAACTAGAGCTGGAAGATTATGCCATTTAGAAGTACATATTGATTAAATCACTCAGGGATTTTTTTTTTAATGTCAGCATAATTTAGGGTCAGGATATATGTTCGGGTGAGAAAACAAATCTGTAGATGCAAAACAAATCAAAATACCCCAAAAGGTCAGTAGGAAAGAGATGAAATCTGGGCCTTCTTGACTGAAACATATGAACTATATTGTTGTTATTTCATATAAAGAGAATGAATGTAGAACTTAAGGCCTCCCCAAACAATAAAAGAATACAGTAGACTGTAACACTGGAGGACCTCGTAACTTTACCACTGAAAGGAAATTTAATATGACAGAAAGGTTGATACACAATAGGCAATACTGTTAACTGCATTTAACTCAGATCAGATTAAACTTACAATTAAACAAACGTTTTTTGTCTCTGCTTACTTGCTTGTGTCTGTGGCATGCTTTTCAAAGATGCGTTTAATGACTAGTTAAGTAAGCATGAGCCTTTGGCTTTTTATTTATTTAGCGTATGGCATACAATGTCAGGGAAATCTACACATGCTACACACAATGCAGTCCTGACAGCCTAGATTGCTAGTTCATTCTGTTTGACGCTTGTGCATCTATCCTTGTTTGCACTGGGGGGGTGGGGGAACAAGCACTCGGGTTTTTTTTTTTAAATTACATTTATATGCCGCCCTTCTCCGAAGACTCAGGGCGGCTTACAATTTTTGGGATACAACCCAGTGTGCTCAGCAATAGCCTTCATTCCATTGTATATGCCTGCTTATTACTAAGCGGCATTTTACAAGTCAGCTAATTGCCCCAACAATCTTGGGTCCTCAATTTACCTACCCCGAGAGGATGGAAGGCTGAGTCAACCTTGAGCCTGGTGGGATTCGAGCCTACAGCAGTTGTAGGCAGCTGGAACTTAAGTGCAGGCAATTAACAGCCTGAGCCACCAAGGCTCAGGGTTGGTGACTCTTCCAGGCTCCTCCACCGGTCTCACCTCTCCTCATGTCTCAATGCCTTGCATCCAACCAGGTCCAACACCAGATTCTGCTCTGGGTACACACAAATGCAGCTAGGTTTTTTCCACCAAAGTTTTATCAATTTATCTACAAACATTGCAAACTGTTGGGTGGGAAGGAGCTAGGGATTGAGTGAGGGGAGCTCACATCGTCTCATGGAACTGGGCTCAAACTGCTGGAGTGCAGACCATTTCTGGCTGGCAGTTCCAGCATCATTAAGCCACTGTGCCATCTTATCCCCTACCTTAGACTCAAAAGGTCTATATGGAGGTCTGTTAGTATTTCTACATCATGGGTTCTCCCCTGCGAATCATATCCTCCAAAAGCAAATGATCAGAGGACGTCATCCCCATCAAGTGTTTCATGCCCTAAATTTAGTGTTGTTTTAAAGGTAAATATGGAGTTTGGGACTTTTTAGACTTAATAATATTAATTTTGCTACAAGAGAAGCAGCACTGGAGTCTAGCTCCAGTAACTTAATTGTATCAGAGGTTGTTTTGTAATGAGGTGATTTATTGCTCATCAGTGCTCGATGCTTCTAATGAGTTGCTTTAATGAGGAAATTTAAAAACATTGCCTTGTATTCCTGAGGTTATAAATTGTTGAGGTGAGATGAAGTCTAATGGAGATGAGGGTTACTTCATCATGGAAAACGTGAACAAGGACTGAATAAAATTAGTGTAAATCAGGGAGAAGCAATTACAATTAAAGCATCACAATTAAGGGTAGCTCTCTGAGCTGAAACCAGGAACCCCTCTGTCTTACGCTCATGGAGGGGTTAAAAAAGGTCTTTCTAACAATATCAGAAAATAGTTATTGTATCTTTAGGTATGTTGAATTCTCTTTGTCGTCATTTGGGCCACCATTCCTGAAAAGATTTTTTTTTAAAATGTAGAGTCATTAGTAGCAAATCAGAGAGTTAAAAATGAGACTCATGTTAGGAGGAAGACTTAGGAAATCATACACTGATAACATAATAGCTCAGTCGGAAGTGCAATAAAAATTTGATGACCAGGGATTACTTTCAAAATTTTTGGAGGGGCTAAGAAATACAGGATTAGAGCAAGTAAGTTGATAGCAGATTTGAATTTTCCTTTTTGAAGGCTTTCAGATTGCTATTTAGGTGTATTTATTTGCAAATTCCAAATGAGACAAAATGAACATGGCAGGTACAAAATTTGCTCATTATTCCAGTAGATTTATTGTTATTGTTGCTTTTTTTAACAATAAAATTGCTAATAAGGTCCCAACAAAGATTGTTGCTAGGCCTATATCTTAGTCAGGCCAAGGCAACTCCACAGATGGATGAATGCTAAGCTCCTTATAACAAGGGCTGATTGTTGCTCTGTTAACTTGAAAATATTAGAATGATGGGCGTTCTGAATATTTGAAACCAAAGATTATTTATTCACGTTTAAAAAACATCCCTCAGTCCTTTCTTTTCTTTGACCTTATCATGTCTAAAAAAGTGACCTTCAAAAAGTCTGAGACATTTTGTAACTGCTGAAATAAAAATTACACACAACCACACAAGAAACAATTGGTGGAAAAGGATAAAGCATTTGAAGAAAAGAGATCCTTCATAACTGCAAAGCATGATGACGGTTCTACTATACTTTGAGTTGTGTGACAGTAGTGCATTAAAGGCTATAAGAAGGAATGGATGTATCCAAATATTGGTATATCCTAAAACCGTGATGGCGAATCTATGGCACGTGTGCCAGAAGTGGCACGCAGAGCCACCTCTGCTGGCATGCGAGTCGTCACCCCAGCTCAGTTCCACTGTGCATGCACGTGCGCCTCCCGCCAGCCAGCTGATTCTGCTGTGCATGTGTGGGAGGCGAGGCGAATGCGGGAGATGCGTGCACATGCACAGGGTGGCAGGGGAGTGCGGGGGGTGGTGTTGTGTGCACATGCGCAGGGGCAGCGGAGCACAGGGGTTGCGCATACATGCAGAGGGCAGGAGGAGCGTGGGGGATCGTGCAAGCATTGTATTATGGGTGCAAGCATATGTGCACTTTCTGTACGCAACGTCAAAAAGGTTAGCCATCACTGTCCGAAAAGCTAATGTCCCACCAACAGTGGGAAAAAAAGTGAAAATGCTTGTATCATATTTCAGGAAGACAGAAACCTGAACCATAATTTCATACCAACTATGGATTATTTCAAGAAAGGTAAAGATTTTAGAATGGGCATCAGGGTTTCCAGACTTAATGAAAATTCATAGGAAGATCTAAAATAGGCATTGCATGTGGAGAAATCTACTGAGAACTATTTCTGAGTTAGAAAAAATGGCGGAGCCAAAAGCAAGAATAGAAAGGTTCTTAGCTAGTTACAGAAAACATTTGTGATTTCTCTCAAAGTGTTAACAAAGTACTGTTTTAGAAGTTTGTCCAAACTTTTGCACCTACTATGTTCATTATTTTCTTATTTTGATTCAGTAAGTGCAACCGGTAAACATGTATGCTAATTTCCTAAAACATGTTATGTTTAACTTCATATCACATAGAGATTGAATCAGCTTCTGTTCACTTAGGAATTCACTGGAACAAACAATTTGATTGGGGTGCCTAATTTTTTGCATGCAACTGTACATATGGTACATTCCTGTTCAGTTATTCTAAACCTTCTGTAAGTCTGATTTATTAGTGAACTATTTCTGTCAGTACACAATGTCATTGAGGGAAATCAAACTATCATTGATTTGGCCCACATATTCAGCTTCTCTGACAAAAACAATATTGCCTGTATTTTGAGACAGTTGTTGGATAAATAAAAGACACGAGAAATATATTGTGGCAAGCTTGGGCTTTAGTACAAGATAATATTTTCATGATCAAAGCCATAAATGGATGTTTTTCAAGAACTGTGGTCCTCAGAGATTTTGTACCATATTCAAATCTGGTGAATGCCTTTGGAATGAAGTTTTCTTAGGATATCTTTTTCTACAGGGAAGCTAAACAAATAAAATTTATTTTTAAAAAGGCCAGAACTGAGTGCCTGAATACAGCAAATGTAAATCTGGGGGAAAGCACTTGGCTATTTACATGGAAGGTAGAAAATGTAGTATGATTGAAGGTCATTTATATCAACATTAATTTGCAAAAGGATATTTAGTAATTGGAGTGGGAGAGCCTGAAGGAGCTATATAAACTAGGATTACTTTTATTGAAATAGAATCTTGCAATCTGTATGTGCTTCACTCCCTACTTTATCTCTGTATGAACTAGGGAGCGGTCGGTGACATTTACCTGAATTAGTTTCTTGGGACAGGATCAAGTCCTCTTATCTGACCATTGCCTTTGTATTGGTTTTTATTGTTGTCTTTCAAGGCCAGTGGCAGATTAAGGCTCATTGGTGCCTTAAGCACTGACAAATCATGGTGCCCCCTTCCTTTGTACATACTGTATAAACGAAGCCATATTCTCAACTTTGTGGTGCCCTCTTTGGGCCTGGTGCCCTAAGCACATGCTTAGTCTGCTTAATGGTTAATACACCACTGTTCAAGGCCATTGCCTATTCCCTCTACACTGATAACCAGCATCTTGGATTGTATCCAGGAGCCACCCAGTGAGAAGGGAAATGTGTCTACTGACATTTCCCTGTTGGGACTTCCTGAGGAAGAAGACCCTGTTAGACTGTTAGAATCTGGTCTCTCCTCCCAACCCATCTCCATTCCAATGTCAGCACCCAAGTCAGGTAGTGATGTGCAATCTTCCACTTCTAAGGATGGATCTTGGCTTTGTGACAGGGTTCGGGATGGTTCCTGTCGCAATGGCTCGTTACACATGGGGTTGATTCCTGTTTGCTGATTTTCCTCCTGTTCCCTCCTTCCCCTAGATGGAACATCAGGTGAGGGACCTAGAGAAGGACAGGGTTGATGTTCCTGAGGGAACCTGGATCTAAGTTGGTCAATGTGCCTGCTCCAGAGGAGGCCATCCTCCGTTGTACCTGTAAGAACGAGGGCCGTGATGTGAGTTATTCAGCAGGAATCCACAAAGGTTCACCTATAAGGTTCCTAGCATAGACAGAATCTCCACACTAAAAGAACGAACTTTGGAAGTGGAATCCAGTGGTGCTGGGTGCGTAAGTGGGATGAAGGCGGTCAAGGGAGACTAAGTTTCTGCCCATCAACAACTCTGCTGGGGACAAGTTAGTTGATGGGCTAGAGTGATGTGCTGAACACTAAGAAGCTTTTCAAGCTTCTCAGAGATGTCCCCAGGACCCAGCTGCTGAAGCTTTCTTTGGTAAAGCGCACCATACGTTCAGCCGGCCGTTGGTCAAGGGTGCCCAGGGGCAGTGAGGGCATGTCTGATGCCCTGTTGAGCTAGAAAGGATTCAAAAATGTTAGATGTGAATTGAGGGCCATTGTCAGAAACAAGGACATCTGGTAACCCATGGGTGACAAATAATTTTCTGCTTGATGACAGCCTCAGTTGTAGTGGATGTCATGGGAATTACCTCTAGCCATTTAGAGTATGCATCTACTAGCACTAGAAAAGTGTGCCCCTTGTAGGGCCTGCAAAATCAATGTGGATTCTAGACCATGGCCCCTAGGACATTCCCATTCCTGTGTGGGGGCTGAGGTGGGGCAGGCCTGACTACCTGGCTGGACAAGATGCTACCCAGTTTTCAACCATTTTGTCAATACCTGGCCACCATACATAACTCCTGGCCAAACCTTTCATCCTTACAATCCCAGGATGACCCTCATGTAACATTTCCAAAACCTCCCTTTGCAGTTTTGCAGGAATACCACCCTGTTACCCCACAAAATACATCCTCTTAATACAGATAATTCAGTTTGCCTGGACTTAAAAGGTTGGGCAAGGTGAGGTAGATCTGAAGAGGCCAACCTTTCTTAATCCAGCCCATAACAGGTGCTAATACAGCATCTTTGGTAGTTTCTCTGGCAATCTCAGCAGCATGGACTGGAAGCTTAGCCACGGTCTCCAGGAAAAGGTGTGAGTTTCAAGTTCAAAGTCCTCCTTGTGGCAAGGTAGTGGGCAACGACTCAGTGCATCAGCATGTCCAATGTCCCTAGGCCTGTGAATCAGTTTGTATGAATAGGCTGCAAGAAATTCAGTCCACCTCAGCATTCTTGGTGACAGGATATTAGGTGTAGGTTTGTCTCCTGCCACAATGCCTAATAAAGGTTTGTGATCTGTAACAATGGTGAATGACCTGCCATACAGATATTCATGAAATTTCTTAACAGCTGCAACAACTGCTAAACCTTGTCCAATTGGCTATAATTCCTCTCTGCTTTGGACAGTGCAGAGAGTAAATGCAATTGGGGCTTCCCTTCCATTGGGAAGCCTGTGACTCAAACCCCCCACTCCAAAAGGGGATGCATCACAAGTCAGAACAACAGGCAAATCAGAGAATTGTATCAACACAGCATCAGACGTGATTAGTCTCTTAATACTGTTAAATGCTGACTGTTCCTTCCGCCCAGATCCAAACAGCTTTATCAAGCAGGCATGTAAGGGCTCAGCAATAGATGCTTTGTGAGGTAGAAACATGTGGTAAAAGTTAATAAGTCCAAGGAAGGCTTGCAAATCTGCCTTGCATCGAGGTTTAGGGCTTCCTTGATTGCTTTAACCTTGGCATCAGTAGGATGGATGCCATGCTTGTCAATCATATACCCCAGGAACTCAACTCTGTCTGTTTTGAGTGTACATTTGTCTTCCTTGACTTTTAAACCCGCTTTTCTGAATCTGGTAAGGACTTCTGAGTCTTTCTTGAAGCTGAGTGTCATTTTCAGCAGAGATTAATACATCATCAAAATAAGGCACTACCCCTGGCAGTCCTTGCAACATTCTTTCCATAAGGCTTTGAAAAATGCCAGGTGCCACGCTTTACTCCAAATTGTAGTCTTTACATTTGAAGGCACCTCTATGAGTCACAATTGTTTGTGCCTCTGCAGTGGCATCATCAACTGTTAATTGTTGATATGCCTGAGCTAAGTCCAGTTTAGCAATACTGTACCCCTGCCAAGGGAATGGAGCAGATGATGCAACTGGTACAGGATATGCTTCTGCTGCAGCGCATGGTTAAGTGTCCCCTGTAGTCACCACAGATTCTCACTGACCCATCAGCCTTGACTGGTGTGACTATGGTGTTTCCCATCTGGAGTGGTCAGTAGGCTCTAAAACCCCTTGAGCAATGAGCTTATCTAATTGTGCATCAATTTTTCTCA
>CM019152.1:44343364-44379240 GCA_009733165.1 Naja naja
AAATGACAGATGAATTTAGTAATGATCAAATGGAAAATTTAATAAAGACAACAGAAATGGGTAAAAATCAAGTGAATAAAACCTAACAAAATGTACAGATCCAATACATAACATTTTTCCAGTCCAGATGTCATATCAAAAATAACCACTCACAATAGCATCATATCCCAGTTTCACAGTCAAGTACACCAACTTTGTATTCCTTCTTTTTATATAAACCAGTCTTGCTCTTTAATCCATTCATATGATTGATCCTTGTTTCAAATTTCTTCAAAACTTTAAACAGCTTTTTCAAAACTTTTTCTTTTGTAAATTGTCAATTTCATTTCCACCTTAAATTTTAAAGCCTTATCCAGTTTGTTGGGTTTTTTTCACAGATGATGAATTCTTTTTCAAGTTTTATTCAAGTAGTTCTCAGCTATAGTTTGTTACATAACTTTTTCTGGGAATAGCATAATCCTTACAAAATATAACATAGCTGACCTTATTCACCAAGGGCCTTGGTGGCTCAGGCTGTTAAATGCCTAGCACTTAACTTCCAGCTGCCTACAATTACTGTAGGCTCGAATCCCACCAGGCTCAAGGTTGACTCAGCCTTCCATCCTCTCAGGGTAGGTAAATTGAGGACCCAAGATTGTTGGGGGCAATAAGCTGACTTTAAAAAATGCTGCTTAGTAATAAGCAGGCATATACAATGGAATGAAGGCTATTGCTGCCTGGCTGGGTTGTGCTCCAAAATTGTAAGCCTCCCTAGTCTTGGAGAAAGGCATATAAATGTAATTTAAAAAAAATCCCAATGCAATTCCTCAAAACTATCTCTGAATGCTATTATAAGCTGGTTGTCTTGTATGTCTCCAATATCAAAACAATTCTTCTTTCCCTCAAAAATGCATTTATTCTTTAAAATGAATTACAAAGCATTAATTTTCAGACTCCAGTATTCCAATGTTTTCTGAGCCCTTAATGCATTTAAAACATAAAATGAAACATTGTCTCATTTTTGCTGTTTATTTTAAATTATTAAAAATTATACAAATGCATTTTCATTTTCTTATATTAAGGATTAAAAGCACTAACTGGGTATATTTCCAGACTTGTCATTTGAAGGAAGGTGTAACTTCTTGAAATCAATAAATAGGCAAATTTCCAAAAATAGTTAGCAAAAAGTGTGAACTTAGTGTCATCTGAAAAGACTTGGTTGGTGGTTGGCAAATTCTCTCAGCTCTTGGTTCTTCCACCTGGAGATCACTGCTTTCATTTTCCTTGTGAGAATGGAATGCAGCTTGGGTTATGTCATCCCTTCTTTATCCTGAGAGGATCAAAAGCAAATCTACCAGCAGCCCTGTCTCTTGCGACAATTTTGACTCTATTTTTCAGAGTTGTCTTCAGGCCACCATTCTTCCCTGGAAGTCTGTATTTAAAACAGAGACTTTATTGATGAAAATGACAATTACTTTGGAGTCAATACTACAGAGTCTGTGGCCACTAAATTGCCTAAGACATCCCCAGATGGCATTCAATTATTTATTTGAATTTATTAGCTGCCAAATTCCCATGATATCAATGAGACCTCCAAATAAAAAATAATTTACCATTTCTGATTTTCTTCTGAAGTTTTTACAAAGTTTCAAGGCAGATACGAGCCATTCTAAAATTAATTTAGTTATTTGCATGTTCTGGTATAATTGTATAAGATAGTGTGAAGTTACTTGGTTGCTGTAAAGATTGCTAAAACTTTGATTGAAGAATTAGGTTAAAAATATAATTTGGAATAATTTGCTATTCTAGGTTAGATCAGGAAATTGAACAAAGAAAGTTCTAATTTGTTTCAATTTCTGTTTTCTGAAAGTGTTTAGTAAAAGTATTATGTACTTAGTTCTTATAAACTATTTGATAGTTCATTTATTTGTCATTCAGTAGAAGCTTAGACTTTGAAAAGCACACACAAAGCACAGATACACAATTTTTCTTGTGAGTATTTTAGATGTTTTTCTTGCAGTGAGTTTTATATTAGGAAATAGCCATAACATTGCCAATCACTTAACAATAAACACTGAATCCATTGCCGTTTACTATTGGTTAATCAACAGAAGCATGACAGGTAGTACAGTTTAATAGATAAGAGTGTTTAATTAAACACATGTTAACTACACTGATAATTTAGTAGTGACAGGCTAGCTTTTCTATAAGTGTGAAACAAACAAATATGAATCGATTAATAGCATTTTCCCAATTTGATAGTGTGAAAATACAACTAGAGCTGGAAGATTATGCCATTTAGAAGTACATATTGATTAAATCACTCAGGATTTTTTTTAATGTCAGCATAATTTAGGGTCAGGATATATGTTCGGTGAGAAAACAAATCTGTAGATGCAAAACAAATCAAAATACCCCAAAAGGTCAGTAGGAAAGAGATGAAATCTGGGCCTTCTTGACTGAAACATATGAACTATATTGTTGTTATTTCATATAAAGAGAATGAATGTAGAACTTAAGGCCTCCCCAAACAATAAAAGAATACAGTAGACTGTAACACTGGAGGACCTCGTAACTTTACCACTGAAAGGAAATTTAATATGACAGAAAGGTTGATACACAATAGGCAATACTGTTAACTGCATTTAACTCAGATCAGATTAAACTTACAATTAAACAAACGTTTTTTGTCTCTGCTTACTTGCTTGTGTCTGTGGCATGCTTTTCAAAGATGCGTTTAATGACTAGTTAAGTAAGCATGAGCCTTTGGCTTTTTATTTATTTAGCGTATGGCATACAATGTCAGGGAAATCTACACATGCTACACACAATGCAGTCCTGACAGCCTAGATTGCTAGTTCATTCTGTTTGACGCTTGTGCATCTATCCTTGTTTGTACTGGGGGGGGGGGGGACAAGCTTCACATCAATTAGCTAGCAGCACTCGGGTTGGTGACTCTTCCAGGCTCCTCCACCGGTCTCACCTCTCCTCATGTCTCAATACCTTGCATTCAACCAGGTCCAACACCAGATTCTGCTCTGGGTACACACAAATGCAGCTAGGTTTTTTCCACCAAAGTTTTATCAATTTATCTACAAACATTGCAAACTGTTGGGTGGGAAGGAGCTAGGGATTGAGTGAGGGGAGCTCACGTCATCTCATGGAACTGGGCTCAAACTGCTGGAGTGCAGACCATTTCTGGCTGGCAGTTCCAGCATCATTAAGCCACTGTGCCATCTTATCCCCTACCTTAGACTCAAAAGGTCTATATGGAGGTCTGTTAGTATTTCTACATCATGGGTTCTCCCCTGCGAATCATATCCTCCAAAAGCAAATGATCAGAGGACGTCATCCCCATCAAGTGTTTCATGCCCTAAATTTAGTGTTGTTTTAAAGGTAAATATGGAGTTTGGGACTTTTTTAGACTTAATAATATTAATTTTGCTACAAGAGAAGCAGCACTGGAGTCTAGCTCCAGTAACTTAATTGTATCTGAGGTTGTTTTGTAATGAGGTGATTTATTGCTCATCAGTGCTCGATGCTTCTAATGAGTTGCTTTAATGAGGAAATTTAAAAACATTGCCTTGTATTCCTGAGGTTATAAATTGTTGAGGTGAGATGAAGTCTAATGGAGATGAGGGTTACTTCATCATGGAAAACGTGAACAAGGACTGAATAAAATTAGTGTAAATCAGGGAGAAGCAATTACAATTAAAGCATCACAATTAAGGGTAGCTCTCTGAGCTGAAACCAGGAACCCCTCTGTCTTACGCTCATGGAGGGGTTAAAAAAGGTCTTTCTAACAATATCAGAAAATAGTTATTGTATCTTTAGGTATGTTGAATTCTCTTTGTCGTCATTTGGGCCACCATTCCTGAAAAGATTTTTTTTTAAATGTAGAGTCATTAGTAGCAAATCAGAGAGTTAAAGATGAGACTCATGTTAGGAGGAAGACTTAGGAAATCATACACTGATAACATAATAGCTCAGTCGGAAGTGCAATAAAAATTTGATGACCAGGGATTACTTTCAAAATTTTTGGAGGGGCTAAGAAATACAGGATTAGAGCAAGTAAGTTGATAGCAGATTTGAATTTTCCTTTTTTGAAGGCTTTCAGATTGCTATTTAGGTGTATTTATTTGCAAATTCCAAATGAGACAAAAATGAACATGGCAGGTGCAAAAATTTGCTCATTATTCCAGTAGATTTATTGTTATTGTTACTTTTTTTAACTATAAAATTGCTAATAAGGTCCCAACAAAGATTGTTGCTAGGCCTATATCTTAGTCAGGCCAAGGCAACTCCACAGATGGATGAATGCTAAGCTCCTTATAACAAGGGCTGATTGTTGCTCTGTTAACTTGAAAATATTAGAATGATGGGCGTTCTGAATATTTGAAACCAAAGATTATTTATTCACGTTTAAAAACATCCTCAGTCCTTTCTTTTCTTTGACCTTATCATGTCTAAAAAGTGACCTTCAAAAAGTCTGAGACATTTTGTAACTGCTGAAATAAAAATTACACACAACCACACAAGAAACAATTGGTGGAAAAGGATAAAGCATTTGAAGAAAAGAGATCCTTCATAACTGCAAAGCATGATGACGGTTCTACTATACTTTGAGTTGTGTGACAGTAGTGCATTAAAGGCTATAAGAAGGAATGGATGTATCCAAATATTGGTATATCCTAAAACCGTGATGCTGAATCTATGGCACGTGGTGCCAGAAGTATGCAGAGCCACCTCTGCTGGCATGCAAGTCGTCACCCAGCTCAGTTCCACTGTGCATGCACGTCGCCTCCGCCAGCCAGCTGATTCTGCTGTGCATGTGTGGGGAGGCAAGAGCGGGAGATGCGTGCACATGCACAGGGTGGCAGGGGGAGTGCGGGGGGGTGTTGTGTGCACATGCAGGGGCAGCGGAGCACAGGGGTTCTACATGCACATGAGAGGGCAGGAGGAGCGTGGGGATCGTGCAAGCATTGTATTATGGGTGCAGGCATATGTGCACTTCCTGCAACGCCAAAAGGTTAGCCATCACTGTCCGAAAGCTAATGTCCCACCAACAGTGGGAAAAAAGTGAAAATGCTTGTATCATATTTCAGGAAGACAGAAACCTGAACCATAATTTCATACCAACTATGGATTATTTCAAGAAAGGTAAAGATTTTAGAATGGGCATCAGGGTTTCCAGACTTAACGAAAATTCATAGGAAGATCTAAAATAGGCATTGCATGTGGAGAAATCTACTGAGAACTATTTCTGAGTTAGAAAAAAGGCGAGCCAAAAGCAAGAATAGAAAGGTTCTTAGCTAGTTACAGAAAACATTTGTTATTTCTCTCAAAGTGTTAACAAAGTACTGTTTTAGAAGTTTGTCCAAACTTTTGCACCTACTATGTTCATTATTTTCTTATTTTGATTCAGTAAGTGCAACCGTAAACATGTATGCTAATTTCCTAAAACATGTTATGTTTAACTTCATATCACATAGAGATTGAATCAGCTTCTGTTCACTTAGGAATTCACTGGAACAAACAATTTGATTGGGGTGCCTAATTTTTTGCATGCAACTGTACATATGGTACATTCCTGTTCAGTTATTCTAAACCTTCTGTAAGTCTGATTTATTAGTGAACTATTTCTGTCAGTACACAATGTCATTGAGGAAATCAAACTATCATTGATTTGGCCCACATATTCAGCTTCTCTGACAAAAACAATATTGCCTGTATTTTGAGACAGAGTTGTTGGATAAATAAAAGACACGAGAAATATATTGTGGCAAGCTTGGGCTTTAGTACAAGATAATATTTTCATGATCAAAGCCATAAATGGATGTTTTTCAAGAACTGTGGTCCTCAGAGATTTTGTACCATATTCAAATCTGGTGAATGCCTTTGGAATGAAGTTTTCTTAGGATATCTTTTCTACAGGGAAGCTAAACAAATAAAATTTATTTTTAAAAAGGCCAGAACTGAGTGCCTGAATACAGCAAATGTAAATCTGGGGGAAAGCACTTGGCTATTTACATGGAAGGTAGAAAATGTAGTATGATTGAAGGTCATTTATATCAACATTAATTTGCAAAAGGATATTTAGTAATTGGAGTGGGAGAGCCTGAAGGAGCTATATAAACTAGGATTACTTTTATTGAAATAGAATCTTGCAATCTGTATGTGCTTCACTCCCTACTTTATGTCTGTATGAACTAGGGAGCGGTCGGTGACATTTACCTGAATTAGTTTCTTGGAACAGGATCAAGTCCTCTTACCTGACCATTGCCTTTGTATTGGTTTTTATTGTTGTCTTTCAAGGCCAGTGGCAGATTAAGGCTCATTGGTGCCTTAAGCACTGACAAATCATGGTGCCCCTTCCTTTGTACATACTGTATAAACGCCATATTCTCAACTTTGTGGTGCCCTCTTTGGGCCTGGTGCCCTAAGCGCATGCTTAGTCTGCTTAATGGTTAATACACCACTGTTCAAGGCCATTGCCTATTCCTCTACACTATTGTATCCAGGAGCCACTTCAACTTCTGAAACAATGGCTCTACATGGGGATCCCCAACTATCTAGATCAGGGGTGTCAAATTCAAGGCCCACAGGCTGGATTCTGGGCCCATGAGGCTGGCCTGGAAACAGCAAAGGAACAACTCACAGTGCCTCTGCCAGCAAAACGAGCACGGAGGCCCACACACATCCCGAGGCCTGTTTTTGTTGTCGGAGGGCTATCAGAACAAACTAAAAACAACAAAAGGAGAAATGTTTCCTGTTTTGCATTTGAGCATGCAAGAAGAGACAGGAAAGAAGGAATAAGAGAAAAGAAGGAAAGGAAGGAAGGAAGGAAAAGGAAGGAAGGAAGGAAGGAAGGAAGGAAGGAAGGAGAGAGGGAGGGAGGGTCTGAAGGAAGTCCTGCCTTAGCACTTGGCCACCACAGGTGCCCCCGACAAGAGTGATATTGAGCTGGCCATGCCCACCATAGCCCCCAGCCCTCTGAGGTCAAACACAACCCTGATGCAGCCCTCAATGAAATCGAGTTTGACACTCCTGATCTAGATCATTGTATGCTGGATCAGATATAGTTTCTAAGTTGTAGTTAAACAAGGTTGAAACAGGAGGTGGTCGAGGCTTGAATAACCATCTCTTAATCCAAGAATGGGCATATTTGGCACCCAAGATGGATTTTGCAAATCAGCTTTTCAGTGCTCCTTGAGCAGGAACTGACAGTCAAGAAGGATTCTCAAAACTCACACCGGTTCTGTTTAGGAATTCATAATATAAAAAGCCCAGTCTGGGCGTTCCTAAAACACAGGCAGGCTTGCAAGATTCTGCTACTATAGCCTACCTTAATAAACTGTTGCTCTAAAATTCTCGTGGTGTCAGTTTCCTCATCTGGTCTACCTCCTGTAGAGGTAGCATAAATATTTGAAGTTTTCTTATGTTTTTTCTTCCCTCCCTCTTACACCCCAGCCAGTCTCAACCAGTCTGAATTTTTTTTTCTACTACTCTCCTCTTGGGCTTAAAACATATTTCAACCCTGTTGTGGTCTATATAGCCTCTGGATGGATTTTTCCTACAAAATCCATTTATTAAAGAGGCAGCATTGTCAGAGACAGGAGCGGGATGGTGCATCCATTGGATCTCTCAGGTTTTTTGATAGCATCAGTTGTAGTGTTGTTCTGGATGACTACTGTCTACCCTTTTAACATTTATCCATTGCTTGCTTCTTGGTAGCACAAATGCAAGTGGCCACTAGTTGGCAACAAAGAGATATAAACTTCTCCATTTGATACCCCTAGTGTTAAATGGTCAGCTGGCTATTCCATTGATTAACCCATTGTTATAAGCCATCTAAAGTTGTTTTGATGGTAAGATGAACAGCAGGTAAGTTAAGTAAGTAAGTAAGTAAGTAAGTAAAGAAAGAAAGAAGAAAGAGACACAGAACTTTTTAAAAGTTCAGCTAGTTGACAAGAAACAAATAAAAATAACACACAAATTAGATAAGGTTTTTCATGTGATAGATAACTCTATGAGCAACTAAAGTCAAGGAAACTATAGGTCATCCTTGACTTACAACCTTTTGTTTAGTGAGTGCTTGAAGTTACAATGGCATTGAAAATAGTGACTTGCTGCCGTTTTTCACACTTTTGACCATTGCAGCGTCCCTATGTTCACGTGATCTGCCTTTGGATGCTTGCTTGGCAACTGGCATGTGATCCCCATTTGTAACTTTGCTAGCTGGGACCTCTGATAAGCAATGTCAGTGGGGGAAGCCAAATTCGCTTAATGACAGCACAGTTTACTAAACAACTGCAGTGATTTCCTTAAAACTACTGTGGCCAAAAAAAAGAAAGAAAAAGGTTGCAAAGCGGGGCAAAACTCACTTCACAGCTGCCTTGCTTAGCCATGGAAATGTTGGGCTCAATGGTGGTTCTAAGTCAAGGACCACCTGTATGAATCATGGCTCTTTAAAGACTTAGAAAGACTTAGAATAACTTTATTGTCACTTTGAATGTACACTAATCAGCATACATTAAAATGAAATTTCATTGCATACAGCTCTCAAAGGGTCTCCACCTCCAATATACACTACATAAGCACAGCAAAATAAATAAATAAACAAACAAATACAAAATTATGCATATACCCACATATATTATATGACATGGAGAAACAACACAGTTTAGTTAAAACATTATGGGTTAAAACCAGGGGTGGGATTCTACTGGTTCAGACTAGTTCTGTAGAACCGGTTGTTATGATTCTGCACAATTCGGAGAACTGGCAAATGATGCTCCTGGCTGGCCCTGCCCCTTTCCACCCTTCCCTCCCCCCCAGTCAGTCCTTATCGCGCATGGGCAACATTGCACGCATGCCCCACATCACTGACTGCATTCTTCTCTGCCTCCAGAGGGTTAATGTCATTCCAGAAGGTTAATGTCATTGCCCAGAAGATCATTGGTTGCCCTCTCCCCTCTTTGGAAGAGCTTTATATCTCCCACTGCCTTAAGAAAGTTTAAAACTTTCTCAAAGATCCATCTCATCCTGGGAACCCTTTTTTTGAACTATTACCATCTGGCAGACAGTACAGGACAATAAAAACAAGGACAAATAGGCTGAAAAACAGCTTCTATCCCAGGGCAGTAGCTCTTTTGAATTCTGCTGTATAGTGCAGTGTTGGTGTGGTGTCGGGGGTTTCCGGTTCAATGTGTGAAGGGTGTGTGTTTGTGTTTATTTTCATGGTCATAGTCATGATGTGCTGAAGATGGTGGTTGATTTCATTGTACGAGGTGCAATGACAATGAAAGTAAAATAAACCAATCACTCCTTAAGGTATTTCCCCCTGTCCCGACGATCAGCTGTTCTATGATCAGCTGTCCTGGGATTCCCCTCACTTACTTACTGCTTCACTCAGGAGGCTTCACTGAGGCCTAGGAAGGCAAAAAATGGAGGGGGGTGCACCTCCCTCCATTTTTTGCCTTCCTGGACCCCAGGGAAGCCTTTGGGAGCAAAAACTCCCCCAAGGAGGCTTCCCTGAAGCCCAGAAGACCCCCAAAAATGGGGGGCTGCAAAAAAGCCACACCCATCCAGTCACATAGCTATGCCCACCTAGCCACACCCACCTAGCCACGCCCACAGAACTGGCTGTTAACAAAATTTGAATCCAACCCCTGGTTAAAACGGTATGGGTAACGTCACAATGTGGCCCTTTTCTTGCTGTTTTCCTATGGGGGCAGTGACATGATTCCTTCTTTGCTCTGGCATGGGAATGGAGCATATCAATATATTGTGTGGATGTTTAATGAGTTGCTCATAATTACCTAAGGGGGCATTGTAACTAATAGTCTGAAAACCACTGATTTAACATATTGTCCAGTCCACTAGCTTGGTGTCATCTGCAATTTTGGTAAGCTTTCTTTCTGTTCTATGTTTTAGTCATTTATAATGGTGTGGGATACTTCATTTGAGGTTCCCCACCCCAGCATAAGACAAAACCCACTTTTTTGATTTTGTTATTCAAGTAATTGCAAACCTGTGGTATCCCAATCCACAAGATATCATGCTGTATAAAATCAAATACTATGCCAAGATCTAAGTAAAACGATGACCACAACATTCACTTGGGCTATTAAAGCAATCATTATATTATAAAAAGAGATGAGGTTAGTTTGTCGAAGCATGTTTTTAACATTCCTCTGCTGGTTTCTAATAATGATAGCATACAAGGAAATGCTGTTTGACAATATGTGCTTAGATCTTGCCAAGTGCAGAACTGACCAGTAATTGGTCTGTATTTTATGTGATTCATCCCTTCCCATTTTTGTGTATTGGAACTATGTTTGCTCTCCTTCAGCCTTCTAATATCTTGCCAGATCTCCATCAGTTCCAGAGATTACATTCATTTACCATGAGATCACTTTGCTATAGCCAGCTTTGCTATACCTTAAAATTTAGCTGGTCTTGAAAAATTGAAATCATTTAGGCTAGCTAGAAGAGTGCTTTCTACCTTCTTCTTCCTAGTGTATTCCTGCAGGTGCAAGGTCTGCTTTTCAGATCATTGAACTTTGCATCATCCGCCCCGTCTCCAGGGCACAGGCCCACAGCTTGCATATCTTTGTTAATGGTGTCTTGCCATCTCTGCTTTGGACGCCCACAAGGTTGCCGGCCATTGACTTCTAGTTGGTAGACAGTCTTGGCCATGGTGGAAAGTGCTGTTCTCTGGACATGTCCATACCAGCAGAGCCTGCCTTCTCTCATCTTCTCTGTAATTGGTGCCACACCAAAATGCTGTTGAATGGTGTCATTTGTGATGTGATCAAGAAGGGAGATGACTGATATCCAACAGAGCATTTGCATTTCCATGGCATGGCTTTCAGTCCCTGTTGTTGCTGCCCAGCATTCAGTGCCATACAGGGCAGATGGTTGTCTTGTAAATCTTAAATTTAAGACGGGTTGGCATTTGTCTGTCACATAACACACCGATGAGTTCTTGCCAACACATCCAGGCTGCATTCACCCTTGCTCGCACCTCACCATTGATGTCGCCGTTGCCTTGGAGATGGGATCCCAGATACTGAAAAGTATCCACCTTCCTTAGGTTTTCTCCATTGATTTGAAGCATTCCAAGGCTGGTCACAGTCCTTAAGTATTCAGTTTTCTTGATGTTGAGGTAGAGTCCAAAATGAGAGTGCTTTCTATGCCTTTATGAATACTAAGTTGGGTTCCCCCCATTCTTCAGTGATGATACAACAGACTCACTCTCTTTTCAGAAAGATGTCAGTACTATCACCTTCTCCTTTATGAGGGCCTTGGTGGCTCAGGCTGTTAATTGCCTGCACTTAAGTTCCAGCTGCCTACAACTGCTGTAGGCTCGAATCCCACCAGGCTCAAGGTTGACTCAGCTTTTCATCCTCTCGGGGTAGGTAAATTGAGGACCCAAGATTGTTGGGGGCAATTAGCTGACTTTGTAAAAATGCTGCTTAGTAATAAGCAGGCATATACAATGGAATGAAGGCTATTGCTGAGCACACTGGGTTGTATCCCAAAAATTGTAAGCCACCCTGAGTCTTCGGAGAAGGGCGGCATATAAATGTAATTAAAAAAAAATCTTTCTTTGCAACAGACTAGTAACTGTCTCGATATTTTTTTCGCCACGTTCTTACAATATTTTAATACTCCTTGCCAGCTTTATCTCATAATACTTATAGAATTCCCAAGGGCTCATGTTCTCCTCTTGCTATCAGCACCTCCTTGTATTTCCTACATAGCTTCTTATTTCTGCTTTTCAGCTTGCTCTTCAGTTTGCTATGCATGCACAAGCCTCTCAAAGCTTTTCTCATTTTTTAATCTCGTGGGGATTGATTCTTCCTGGTCTTCCACTTGCTTTCTTTTCAGGTCTTCTTTGACTTGCTTGTTGGAAAGCTGCCTATACTCTCAGGCCTGCCTGATCAAATTAGAACAGGCTAGGGCGATAGAGCTGGTCTGGTAGCCAAATCCAGGGTTAGAAGAGAAAGGCCAATGAAATGGAAGATACCTCTCCATGTTCTGGTGCATGAGAAATTCAAGGGCATTGTCCATGATAGATAGTCCAGCTGGTTTTTAAAGTTTTGTTTACTATCCATAAGCAGGTTTGCAGGAACATTATGAAATTAATACCTGAACTAATTAAAAATGTTCCGGGTTAAACTGTACCAAATAATTAACATGATTAGGAACTGTCATATACTTTGCATCAATTGTCTATAAGTTTAGTGAGCTCAGTTAATCAATGTCGACATGTTTAAGTCCTTTATGGGCTTGATTTCATGTTTTCCAAATACAAAATTGTCTGTAATAGCCTTTTTTTGGTACCTATTATTTTGCTGTGTGCCTTTCAAAGACTACTATAAACAGAGTGTTCTTCTTCAGATCCTGCTGTTTTCTTCTTTGCTTTCTATTTGCAGGTTCTTTCTTCCCAACACCCCTCCTCTCTCAAACCTTTATAAAACATGTAGGTCAATCAATGCTTATTTACAATTTTCATCAAAAAAGTCTCCTTGAGTACAGCTCCTTGGCCTATTCCTAATAATAATCCTGTTTACTGCAAGATGCAGAATGTGACAATATTTCAACTCTTTCACCTACACAAATATTCAAGGCAACACACAAATATGTATATAGTATGAAAATCAATGTCATATTGCAATTAAAACTAAGAGTGGGATACCCAGGTTCTAGTCCTGCCTTAGGCATGGAAACCATAATACTATTTCAGCCCTAGATTGGGAAGTTAAAAGAAAAAAGCAAAGCAAACACCCATTTACCAATCTATACATAATGGTAGATTATGATCCATAATAGCAATAGCACTTAGACTTATATACAGCTTCACAGTGCTTTTACAGCCCTCTCTAAGGGTTTACACAGTCTGCATATTGCTACCAACAATATGGGTCCTCATTTTACCCACCTTGGAAGGATGGAAGGCTGAGTCAACTTTGAGCCTGGTAGGATTTGAATTGTCAAATTGCAGGCAGCTAGCAAGCAGCAGAAGTAGCCTGCAGTACTGCACTCTAACCACTGCGCCACCGTGGCTCATAATCTGCAGGAGATTGATTTAGACTAATACATAAATGATGATAATAGTAATAATAATAATAGTTTTTTATTTAAATCAACATTAATTAATCTAGTAATAATAGAATGTGTTTCTGTATATGTGTATATGTGTATGTGTGCACACATACACATTCACACATTTACATACGTGGTTAAAACAAGATTGATGAAAAACATTTGTTAATTATATTGTTAAAGGAAAAACTCACTACTTATTTATTATTTTCATGCCATATATGTTTGATAAATGACCTGATTAGCTCTGGAAAATTTGCGTTAAATTACAAGGGAATTTCTCAAAATTGATTTTAGATTGTAATTAGCGCACAGGCAAAATTAGTAAGATAAAAATGACTAAAGTATTTTTAACAGTTATTTCTAGCAGTACATAGAAAGGATGTTGACATGTCCTTTTCAGGTGTTGTCAGACTTTGAATCCCATAAGCTTTAGCCAATCTGAAATACTTGGAGGGTTGCTAGTTATTCATCACTTGGATGAGTACAGCTATTTCTAACCAATGTTTTTATGTAGCTTTAACCTGTTTGTGGATGGATTTATATTGTAAACAATTGACATAGTTTGTAAGTGGTGAGCATTCATCATAATTATGCTCAATGTAAGAGAAATGGTCTTCTATCTGAAATCATGGAAGCTTCAACGGATGCAGAGTATCAGTTTTTATCGTCAGTGATTGTAATCAAAAAAAGTTTCATTGGTTAGGTGATTCATGATGGATTTTGGCATTACAAAGAAGAAACATGATACATTAGTGTTGGTGTGGGGATGAGCAAGCTGAAAATAACAGGTTGATATTACTGTTTCTGGATGCACTTATTAAATGTTTTATGTCACAACAACTGTGGGTGCTTTAAACACAACTAATAATGTAAGAAGTAAGTAAATAAAACCTGATTATATTTTCCTAACATCCAATTATGCAAAGCAAAAATATAACCAATAAGTAGGTCAAATCCCTGATGGCTCAAAATCCTAATTTCATTCTAGTTGTTTTTCAAAAGACATTCTGGAAAAGAATGAGTACAATTCAGTTAAATTAGGCCACTGTTTCACAAATGCATTTTTATTTGCTGATTTCATTTGGTTTATATTTCTATTCTAATGTTCTACAGTATTCAATAGGCTCTTCAGGCCATTTTTAAAATAAACTGCAATTCTTACAAGACATAGAGATAAAAATTTAGAATAATCCAACCTTAAGCTATTTCATTAAAACCAGAGATGAATAGATTAACATCAGTATTCAGCAGGTTTTGACCAGTTCTGGAGAACCAGTAGCAGAAATTTTGAGTAGTTCAGAGAACCGGCAAATACCACTTCTGACTGACCACACCACCATCTATTCTCTGCCTCCTGAGTCCCAGCTGATTGGCTGGGTCTTCTTTTGTTGCCCTGCACAGGAGAACGGAGCTAGAAAGCAGGTTAGTGGGGTGGGGAGGGAACGGGGATTTTGCGGTAACCTTCCCCTTCCACAACCAGCAAGCCCCGCCCTGCCCACCAAGCCCCACCCACAGAACCAGTAGTAAAATTTTTTGAATCCCATCACTGATTAACATTAGCAATTAGAGAGCAAGAAGAAAAGGAGTATTATAAGATTTGGGATTTATTCTATGGATGGGTAGAAATTAGAGCAAGAAATTAAAGGAAATTGTAATCATAATGGTATCTTATAACTGATTATTTTTGAATAAGTTACAATATGAATATAATTTAGTAAATGTTGGGATTTGCTTTAAGGATAGGCTGAAATTGAAATAAAAAATATAACAACAGTGTAACAATGATACATAATATTGATCAGAATATAATATGAATGTAAACTTAAGAAGAAATGTAGATAAATATTGTGCACATGATATGTACCCAGCCAACACTGTATAACTGAAAGAAAGTTTTATTTGTTTTTTATATTTTATTTAAAAAAATTTTCAAAAAAGAAAAAAAGAAAAGAAAAATCCCATACCAGACCCAAGATTTCATATAATACCATACAGCTTAGAGTCTTAAACTTTACCAATAGACATGTAAACCTGAGCAAGCATATTCATTTCTGCTTTCCTTAACTCCCACTGAAAGAATATTAAAAGGATTGTGTGTGTTCCATTAAATCAAATTCTACCTTGCCATTCTCATTTTTCCCCCATCCTTGGCAAACAAGAACTTTGACTTTCTCATTTACTTTCACTATGTTTGAGGATTTCTTTTGCATTTTTGGATGATATTTTGGGGCTGTCTTTATTGTTGTCAGTGAAAGTGGTAATAGCATCTTTGTTCCTCCCTCAGAATGAAAACTTCCTAGTTAGAGAAAGACCAGACTGATTTAATGGAAATATGGATGCAGACCACATAGTTAAAAACAGTAGAAGGAAAGAAAACCATTCATATACATATCTTGACCATTTTTTAGTTATTTATGTGTACTCTTTGAAAATTTCACTGAAATTCTTTTATACCTTGAAATAAATTATAAACAAAATTTAAATTAACACTTTTATAATGAAATTATAAATTATATCTCTTTTAATTACAAAGTTTCCAAATAACTCATTTTGGGGGAATTCCATCCTTTATCAACTGTACAGAGATTAAATGGTTTCCCATTTATAAAATCTGCATTGGGAACAAAGTTAGGAAAAAGATTATTTTTAGAAACCATACATCACCCTGTGTATTGAAAATAAAAACAAGACTAATCAATGGGAGCCTGGTGCAGCTATATTAATTAATGTTTCATATTCTTCTTCAATATCCAGGCTTCTCTGTAAGGTTACATGTATTTTAATACTGCCTTTCCCTGCAGGTTTACTCGAAGTAGTTTATTTCAATTAATGAGAAAAACTTCACCTGTATCAGGATACAAATAGTATATGCTATGCTTAGCCAGATAGAATCCTTTGGTTTATTAATAGCCCAAGTTGCTACCATCATTAATGAAAACTTAGTATAAATTTGCAAGTAACCTGTATAATAATTCTCTTTATAGAAAAGAATTAACTAAAGAAGATTAATTCATTAGTAGTTGACCTTGTTTATTGATATTTGTGAGAGGGGTGGAGAATAGTTTATGGAAGTGTTTGCTCAGGCCAACTGATAATCTGCTTAATTAAAAATGTTTAATCAAAGCAAAATATTTCCCAGATGCTTCAAATTTGAAAGGTTAATGACAATGATAGTGTCTGATAGCTTCCATTTTCTCTCTTTTATGTTTCACAGTAAATGGATCTCAATCTATTATAGTAATGCTTCCAAAATTCCAGCATATATTTTGGTCCTTGGATTTTGGAATTTGCACTTATCTCATTTTGTTTAGAAATGGCATATGGGCCATGTTAACTAGAAGTTGTTTTTCACACAAATGAAATATGCTCAGGGATGTTCTTTCTTGTTGTCTTGGCTCATTTGCCTCTTTCTTCATTGAAGAACTCTTTCATAAACCTTTCATGTAATTGAAATAGGATAAACTAACAATAAAAAACTTATGAATAGATCATATATCCTCTGTTAACCAGAAGAGGAAAGGATTATAACAATAGAAACGAGCAGCAAAACTTATCAATTATTCTCCAGATATATATGCTTAACAAATTAGATGACATCCCATTTAAAAGATTTCCTCCTTTGAGAATATGGCCAAAATGCAGCATTAAATATTATATATAAATATTACCTTTTGAATCTTCCCCAACTGCCAGAGGAAGCAGCATTGCATTAGATCAGATGTGTCAAACTCGTGGCCCATGGCCCAGATGTGTCATGCGCTGGCCATGGCCACTCCCATTTTAGTGAAGGGGAAAAAGTGACGATATGTCACAAGACGACAACATGACTCTGTGAGTTTGACATCCCCCACATTAGATGAACTAATGGCTCAATCAAAAAAAAAGATGGTTCATATATCCACACAAGTGCATATAATTATTTTATTAGCACAACTGGCATTTCCACAATGCCCTTTAGCTTATATAATGGTAATCCTGCTCTGCTCCCATCTGTATCAGTAAGTACTGTTTAGGACAGGGGTGTCAAACTTGCGCTGTCGTGGAGACATCTTGTAACGTATCGGGGCTTTTTTCGCCTTCGCTAAACCAGGTGAGGGTGGGGCCAGCACATGACGCATCCGGCCCTTTGAAAACTTAGCAACGTTTTGATGGCAGCATATTCAAGAACTATTCACTAACTGCCTTATTCAGCAAAAGATAGTAAATAGACATTTTGGGCATTTAACACTGTTGCATTTCATTGGTTGCTTTATTATTCAGATCGATACATCTTCTTAGTTTTGAAATGTTTTCTATTTTGAAATTAATTTAATATGATGCTTCAGAATCTACAAAGAACAGTAATTTAGTATTAGATTTAGGATTTAAGAGTTAGAGGTTGCAACCAAGCGGGTGACTGTTACAGTTTGTAAAGAGCCATAAGGAATTAGAATGTCTGTGAGTTGGCATGATTTTTACCCACTCTATAGTTAGGTTTCTGTTTGGGTATAAAAACATTTCATCCAAGTTACAAGATAGATTATTCCCTTTGCCAAAGATTCTTGCAAATGGGCTGGATGCTGGTACTGGCTAAAAGCACTTTATCATATGCCACATCAAATTATCTGAGCTCTAACTAAGGAAACGGTTGGCCTTTTGTAACTCGCTTCACTTTTAACATAATTATTGCTCCATGACTTGTTCTGATCCATCCTGCTGACACTAATAATATAATACAATGCATCACATGCTGTAAGCAGTAATATTCAGATGCACTAGAGAAGGGAAGAAATACTTGACTCTCCTGTATTTTCCTGGTATTAAAGTATCCACCTGAGCTGTTCTTGAATATGTAAGGACAACTCGTTGAGTAGAAATTATTATTATTAAGAATATTACTCCTGGTTTCTTGTCGCCTCCTATTTGATGCAGCAATGAGAATGGATGCATCTGTTCCCAGCTATCTATGGATTCTCATTTTTCTTTATATCCAAACAAGCCAGAAAAGGAAGCTTAGATTTGATCTTTGCTAGTTCAGACAAACTATAGAAAGGCTGGGCAACCTATAACTTATAGATCTCATATGGATTTTTTTTTTGCATAAAATTTGATTGTAAATAAATATTAGAGACAAGACTTCTAGTGATTTCTGAAAGGAAACAAAAATATGTTAAATGGAAATGGTGACGTATTTGACAACTAGAAAGCCTAAAATGTGACATTAAGGAATTATAATGTAATCTAGGGAGGATAGATAATTAATTAATTTTGTAATTGCTGTAAAGGCATTTGGAAGCCAGTTCTTTATTCCTTCCCTTCCCTTCCCTTCCCTTTCTCTGTTTTTTCATTTGTTCTATATGGTCTTTATTCCTTTTCTTCTATTTCTATGTTTGTTATTATTACTGTATAAAATACTTTTATAACAATGGCATAAGAAAACAAGAACAAAATATATCTTCAGTATTAACTGAAGATAAACTGAGTGCATCTAAAACAGGAATTCTTAATTTGGGACTCCATTAAGTAGAGTCTCTAAACATTCACCTATTCCAAGATCATTCTGTGAAAAAGCAAAGCGGAAAAAAACCTTAGGAATTATTTGTTCACATGAACATCTTGAGCTATTTTGAGAAGCAAAATATCATATGTTACTTTTTGTGTGCTGTGAGAGAGCTTATGGAAAGAAGCCCATTAATGTTTTTATTAGCTTTTATTTTTTTAAATCGTTCATATTTTTTCCCTGTCACTCATTCTTTATCTTGTGCAAAGACTAAATGTTTCTGCTGAGTTGTGTTTTTTGGTGTTCTGCCAAAGCAACAATCTTTCAAAGTTAACTTTTGTGCACGTTCATATTTTGTAGTGGGGGAAGAACATTGTTCTGTGTGGTTTAAAGAACTTCCAATGTACCAACGACTGATATTTGAGGTGTTCAACTATGCATCCCTGATGAAGAAAATGCTATTTTGAATTGGAAGGGAAAAAAAAAACAACCTTTAATGAGTATTGTGGACAAAATTGCTATTAGGGTTACACTGCATTTATTATTGCTAGCATTGTGCTAGGTGCTGCATAAAACAAATGATAAATGATGTTTGCTTGAAGTATTTTGCTGGCTCATAAGTCCTGTTTCTGTCCTTGATTTGGTTCAGATCATAAAGGAACTAAATAGTAATTTATGCAACTTTTTGATACTTCTTTCCAGCTTGGTGGATAATAGGATTGTGTCCTCTCATGCTTGGCTTTTCGAGGCCCAGTTGGGCAAGGTTAAGAGTCTGCTTCCAGCAAAGGTCAATAGGCATATCAATCAGAAACTGTCAATTGAATACTTAATTCTTAAAAATTGCATTATCTTTGATGCTTCCACTGATACTTCAAAGACTAGTCTCCATTAGAAGCCTAATTTACAAAGGAGGAAAAAATGAACAGAGCAAAAGAATAGAGGAGTAAGGGATAAATCAATGTGAAGATGTAACAATTGATGCAGATGAATAGGGGAGAAATGGAATGGTTGCATGATAAGGATTTGCCACAAGAGTTCTAGTGGTTCTAGATATTGCTGGGAAATGGGGAGAGAAGGAAGAAACAGTTTATTAAACTGAAAGCAGGAGTTGTTAGAAATAGAAAGCACCGCTGTGGAATGTGGAAGGCAGGAAACCAATTTAAGTTGCACTTTTGAGACATGCATGACAAAACTCCGAGATGCTTATTTTTATTTGTAGATATTTTATATTCCCCCATCTTCCACATTAATCTTCTTGGCTATTATACATTATTGTTACTAATTAGTAGCACAAATGGGAAACTTTTAGTGCTGTTCAGACCTATTGTTCATAGGGGCCCAGAGCTCCTGAATGATGTGCCTCCCAAACATGCTGATAATCCTACTCGCATACTTTGAGTTAGTTTTTAGCCTTAAAAGGGCTTTTCACTGAGATTCCTGAATGGAACATCTTACTAAATTTGGGTTTTTTAAATTCAGCTTTAATTTTATTTCTAGGATCATCAACCCAGAAGCTAAGACCTCATTCTGCCAATTAGACCAAATTAGGCTTGTATTTGCACTAAATCCTTGGTGTTTTTTGTGGGTGACTCACACAAAATTTTCATTTTGAGAATATTAGTGATGGTGAGAGTGGTGCTCAAAGATACTGCTCCTATAAGTATTTTGCAGCACTCCAAAAACTATTTGGTGACTTGATTCAATCTTTTCCCCATATTCCTGAAAATGTGTGTTCCTTCTCATGGCCTAAAACTAGATTCTGTTGCCTGCTGTCAAAAAAGAGGCCCCAAGAATCTAATAGATTTTATCTATCATTTCTAGATGGATATTAGCCCAGTAATTATCTTTCCAACTGTGTTTTGGAGCTGTAGGTGCTCTAACACTGGAGGTTTTTAAGAAGAAATCGGACAGCCATTTGTGTGGAATGATGTGGGGCAGGGGTGTCAAACTCAATTTCATTGAGGGTCATATCAGGGTGGTTTGACCTGGGGGGGCAGTGGAGGCATGGCCAACTCAATGTCACTCGTATCGGGGTGCCTGTGGTGATCTGAGCGCTCTGCCAGTGAAAATGGACTCCTGAGCTCCGTTTTTGGCTGAGACGGCCTCCTGCGACCCTCTGCCAGCAAAAACGGAGCTTAGGAGGGCTGCCCACAGCCCTTGTGAGCTCTGTTTTCACTGCCAGAGCCATTTCAGGCCAGTCCTTCACTGTTTCTTGGGTGACTCCGTGGGTCAGATCTAAGCACCCAGTGGGCCAAAACTGGCCCCTGTGCCTTGAGTTGATACTCCTGGTATACAGTCTCTTGCTTGAGAGGAAGTTGGACTTAAAAGACCTCTAAAGTCCCTTCCAACTCTGTTATTCTGTGTTCTGTATTCTATAAAGTGTGAGGGAGGAGAAGCATATTCACTTACAGAATTCTATGTCTATAGCAGAGGAATTCTGGCAGTTGTCCACAAGTCTTAAAGTTGCCAAGTTTGGGGACCCCTGGTCTATAGCTATTACAATATACACAGTTCTGACCCCTATAGCATTGTTTTTTTAATCTGGTCTCCCTTGTATGCAGGGGAGGGATTCTATCTGGTTGGACCAGTTCTATAGAATCGATTGTTACAATTCTGCCCAGTTCAGAGAACCGGCAAATCACACCACTAGCTGGCCCCTCCCCTCCCCACCTCACCCACTCCTTACCTGGCATGTGCGCCATCAAACTTGCCTGCTATTTTTCTTTTTTTTGTTCCCCGTCCATCAGCTCTGCTGGGAGATTTAAATTAGCGAGAAAGCAGGAAATGGTTGGATTTCTTGCTTTCTAGCTAATCTAAAAGCAGAGCCAAACCTTCCTTAGGACTGAAGCTTCTATTTTTCAGTGCAGACTCAGGCAGCAGATTGCAGAAAGGTAGATCTCTGAATGAATCTGTGATTCTGTGAGCAACTCAATCTGCCTGCCTGCTTTGCCTGCTTTTGGGTAAAAGTTGCTCTTTTTTAATAAAAAATTCAATATTTACATAAATATTTATAATATTTACATACAAGCCACACCCAGCCAGTCACATGACCACCAAGCCACACCTACAAATTAGACCACACCCACAGAACCAGTTGTTAAGAAATTCGAATCCCACCCCTGCTTATATGGCTGATAGTAACTGAGAACTCTCCTTTGAGACCTAGAATTTAGCAACTGTTTTACTTCAAACGGTGTTGCTGGACAACACTATGTAGAAGAAAAGTGACAATTGTCAAATAAAGCTAATTTGCTTACATTTATTCTGAACAATGTGCTTTTTATGAAAATATCTTACTCTTCTTTTTTCTCTCTGACCTAAATCTGTCAAAATCGTCAGCAAATGGGAATTCTAATCTGGATTTCCTCAGTCCTAGTCAGCCAGTCTTTCAAGATTCATGGTTCACCCTAGACTAACAATGCAGATCCCTGGCTAAAATCTTTGCAGTTTCCTGGATCTTGTTTGGTTGCATAGGATTAAGAGAAATTTCCCACCCTCATTTATGGGTAGTTAATTAAACTCCTTTTCAGATGCTTCTTTTTCCCTACTTGGCTTAAGTTGCCATGTATGAGATCAGTTATCAGCTGACTTGTTCTTTATCTCTTGATAGTTTACAACTCCCCCTCCTTCCATTTCTTTCCGAGTTTTCCCCGGTTAAAATTTCAGTATAGTTGGGATCTCACTTTCAAGACCAAGTTCCTTTAAGGATTAAACTTAGTATTAAAAGAATCACTCACCTTCATGACTCAGAGCACCTTGATGCCAATTTGGTTAGCCTGTTATTTAAATAACATTACGCATCCTGAGGTGAAAATGTTTTATTGAGATATAATGAGTGCTGAGACTTCTGAATTTACAGCCCCGATAAACACTCCACAGAGGAGCACTGGGAACATCACATCTCTTTGTAGCATTTAATTCACAAATGCCAAAGTGCCATTGCTCTACAAAAGATCCTTCAGCTAATTTGGTTATAAAATTGGAAATGTGCAAAATCTTTGTGCATGAATATAAAGACTTAAATGTGCAAAAATTGGCTTTGTCATTTTGCTCTCTTTTAAAAACCTAATTATGTCTCAGAGTTGCATGTCACAAGTAGCTGTGGTAAATAACTATGAAATATATTCTTTCTGCTATTTTTTTTCCTCATTGCCTCACTGTTTAATACTGGTTAATTCCATTTCTATTTGATCTACAATGTTCTTCAGTCCCTGTATTTGCTTGAAGATCCTACTTCTTCTAAAGATCTGCCATATGCTTATACAATTTCAATGAGGCTCAAATAGGATTGTTGTTTGTTATAACGAGTCTTTCCAATGCCATGGATATCATTTTACCAGGATGTCCCAAACAAATTTCCTTTGTTTTTCCTTGAAGACAATTTGCTTCTCATTCAAGGAGCTTCTTCATTTCTCATCAACTTCAGCTTCTTGGATGAGAAGCAAAATGTCCTCAAGGAAAAAAATAAAGGAAGTCCAGTTGCCTTTTGAAAAGCACAGATATATTAGATATAGTAATAAAATAAGCATATAGTTATTAATATTACAGTAAGAAAGTTGGATTAATTACAGTTGTAATGACTATTGCACAAGATATTTGTACTCAGTCGACACACTGTTTTAAATGGAAGATGGATTTGTTGTAAAAATAAGATAAACATTTATGGAAAAGGAAAAGAAAAGAAAAGCACCTTTGTGACAACCATGACCTGAATGACTGAGAATCTCCATAGATATTTTGCCAGGATTCTTTATCAGTACCTGTTTTTCTAAGCTCATATTTGGGTCGTACGTTCTGTCCTTGACATATGTCAGCCTCTCCTTTGATTGCCTTTAATATTATCAACTGTCCAAGTCTTCTCCAGTGATTTGCCTTCACATAATCTCTCCAAAATATTTAAATGTTAGCTTTATTTTAGGGCCACCAGTGACCAGTCTAACTTTATTTAATCTAGTAGTGAATGATTAATTCTTCTTGCAGCCCAAGACATTCTCAACAGTTCATCATCACAATTCAAAGGGATCAACATTTCCTCCATTCAGTCTTTCCGCTGATTCAACTTTTACAGCAATATATTAAAACTAGAAAAATCATGTGCTGGGTAATATATACCTTATGTCAGTGTGCTATCTCTGCACTTTAATATCTTGCCTAGATCTGTCTTAGACTTTTTCCCAAATAGCAAATACCATTTTTAATTTTATAGCCATAGTCACTGTCCCAATGAATTTGTAAATCTGGAAAGATAAAGTATGTTAAAAAAAGGGATATTACAGTACCCTATTTGGCATGCAGCTGAGAACATTTTTTTGGTGTTCCTGAAACCTCTTCCAACAGCATAATTAAATGTTAGTGACAGAATTGCCAATATTGAAGCAATTTCCTGCCAGATTGTACAACAGAGAACACAAAGAAAGGTAAAGTTTGAATCCTGGTGATTGGACACATTCAATGAAATTTTCTTGCCAATTTTCTGACTGATTTCTCCCAAGTTTCCATTCTTACCTGTAACCTTTCTACAGGGGCTCTCTTCCAAGTAGGAGTTGAATATGATTCTGGTTAGGGTTTGTTTTTTTTTTGAGATCCATCAAGATTAGCTAGCTGCTGCCACCTAGCTGGACAAGAGCATAAAAATGAACATGCAGATGTGCAGATGACAGAAGGTGGGGGGGGGAGAGTTACTACAATTTACAGAATAGATTTAAGGTTCAAAAGAGTCTAGGTATATTGCAAATATTTGACCCCAGGAAGATGGACAGTTGGTATTCCAAGATGAATGAATTAAAGGCCTGGCTAGAACTGGTACCTCCTCTTTGAGCTGGACATCAGTTTTGCCTGGGGAAGAGTAGTTCTATTTAGAGCTAAAGATGAGAATCCATGTGTCCAGCTCTCCTGGGTAAATCAGACAGGAAACATGGCTAGATGAACAAAATCTATTTTATCATAAGGCTACATTAATAGAAGCTTGCAAGTCAGAAGGTATAAACTTTCCTCTGCCTCTTTTAACTGTCTGATCAATTAGGGCAGGTGCTTTCTAAGTTTTTTCCTCTGACCATTAATCCACTGGGGGCTCTTCCCTGTCTGATGTCTGATCATTCCCTAGGCAGCATCTCTTCCCTTGCCCCCACAAGGTCACCATCGTACCACAAAACCAGGAACACACTGCCTCTGGGTGTTGTCAGCATTGAGTGTAACCCTGTTCTTCCTCATCTAAACTCTGATAGTCTTTAGATATGAAGACATGAATGGATGGACAGTGGCAAATTGAAAACCTATGTCTTTAGACAGGAAGACAGAAACAGTATTAGCACTTTTGATGTGAATCTCCATCCTCTACAAGTTACTGAATAATCTCTTTTTTTCCAGAAATTTCTTTGTTTGAATATAGGATAGAAAATTTTCAGAGATCTTTTATGTATAACTACAGTCCAACACCAGTCTTCATTCCTTTAAATAAGATTTATTTTAACTATGTCTCTCAAACGATGCTGAGGGACAACCTTACCTAAGCTAATGTCCTCTGTTGACTGTACAATTCCTAACCAAATGCATGAAGGATAAGTTGATTGAGAATTTTGTAGAATGTTGTAATTCCAACACATTTAGAACACTGGACAAGAGTACTGTAGAGCTTGAAATGCTTCCAACTAAGTTTCCATGTTTTCAGTTGTGTATTCTGTTCTTGCTTCCACATGAGGAAATTTTTTTTCTCCCTGAGAGGAATGTAGCTCTTTCTTCAGTTTATAAAAACTTCCCTTTTAGATTTTTTTGGAGGAGCACTGGCACTCAATAAAATAAAATAAAATAAAAAGAAGTCTACCACTGAAAATGACTGCACCATTTTATGGGTACCTGATACTGAATGATGAAGAGAGGCAAGACTTGTAGCAACTGTTGTAATCCTCAAGCTTTAATTATTGTGAAAATTTCTAGTTAAATAATTCATAAGAAACTGGAAAGGCTTTGATGCCAGCTGGGTCTGGTTTAATCATGAGTAAAAATAGAATGGTTTGCCAGATCAAAATAATAGATCCCAGCTTCTTCAAGTTAGGCATAGAATTTTTTCTACCAATGAATTTCTGACATTTATTGTGCCCTCCCCACCAAAAAAACACAACCTCTTACAAAATGTTCTTTAATCTTTATTTTGTTTAGAGACATAGGAGATTTTATGCTTCCCTTGATGTAAATACTGATGCTATATTATAAGGGAGATGGCAGGATATAGTCTCAGAAGTTTTAAATGAAATATTCTGCCGCATGCAAAACCTGCTAATTTAATAGCATGAAGCCACTTAGCATAATGATGCCTCTTGTTTAGTAGATGGACAATTTGTGGAATAGGAGATTTTCTTCCATTTAATTCATCTCTCAGAAGCTCCGATAGGTGTCCAGTGATTCTTGTCCATTTAATGAAAAAGGCCATTCAACCTCTGAAATGAGTAAAAACCTCTGTCCACTTGCTGCATTTTCCATCACAAAATAGTCATTGCTGAGAGCTGGAGTTAATGATCTCTCCCAACTTTGTGCAACATTCTGTGCTAGTGAATAAACCCAGCATGTCTCTGCAGCTCTGAACACACGAGGCGGCTTTGTCTATCCATTTTCACCATCTCTGTCAGGCATACTTCCATTTCTCCTCCTTTCCACCCCCATCACTCTGTGGGTCCCTCCTCTCTACCTCTGTGTAATGCAACCCGTGGAAGAGCAATGTCAGGCATAAGCAACCAGAACTACCTGCGAATAGGCCCAAGTAGATGTTTTATTACTGATCACCTATATTACAAGAATCTTGTCTTCCTTCCCTTGACAAATGACAGATATAGACCTAAAGGTTTGATTCAGACCTTTCCTTCCCTGAACCAAAAGCTGGAATGTCTCTTTATTTCCCTTAGAGGGTCTTCCTGTCCTTTAGCTGGTGATGCCCTCATAAGCAGGTAGCTTGAAAAAAACTGCAGGCACTTTTCCCTGAGCTTTTCTCCCACTGTTAGCATGGGTTTATTTATCGTATGGCTCATTTATTTCAGTGAAAAGGAACACAGGTGGAATAATAAAGAGGTGTGGGAGGAGAAGGGATCAGAAAAGATAAGTAGTTTTTGTAATTTTGCAGAGACTATGTAACTGGAATGGAGCAAATAGGTAAAGGAATGGGTAAATAGAGCAGCAAAAGGAAGAAGGTGTTTTTCCTTCAGAGGAGTAGTGAGCTGCAACTGGTTTAACAACTGGTTTTGTGAGCGCATGTGCAGAGTTCAAAAATACAGCAATTTGAAGCTCAACTGCTTACCTTCTAGGGTAGCCCCAGTAAGTAGAACAGCTGAGGCATGGAAATAAGCTGTGCCACGTGAATCAGCTGAGCCAAAAAGCTGGAAATATAGGACAGGATAGGATGGGTGGGGTCAGCTGATGGTCGGAACTACCTGTTCTCTAGAACAGGTCTGGACTTGCAGCCGCCCACCACTGCTTCAGGAGAAGTAGACAGTCCACATGAAGAAGAAAGTATGGAAGAGTCCAATAAGGAAAAGCAGAATGTGGAATGATGCAAGAGCTCTACATGCTGGCTATTAACAAAGAAGAAAAAAGTAGAAAAACGCCAAGAGAGATTTGAAAAAAAACCAGAACAGAATTTATAAGAAGCAAGAATTGCTACGTAATTTTGCTATAAAATCAGTAAATGGCATTTTTTTTTGGCAAAACTGCTGTGAAAAATGGTCACATGACTGTGGGATGCTGCAAATTGTAAATGTGGTTGTAAATGTGACTTAGTTGCTCAGCACCCAACATGCGGTCACATGACCTGGGAGGGGTGGACATTTGAACTTTGATTTGTAAGAATCCCACCAGGGAGGTCCATTGTAACTTTGAATGGTCGCTAAATGGCTAGTCATAAGTCGAGGAGTACCTGTATACAGTGACTAAGATCATTTTTTGTTCAGAATATATTATATAAATAGTTAATCTGAACTCTAGAGAAATGGATCCATAGTAGGACATACATTATGGATACATAGAACGTTAATACATAACTTTAAAGAACAATGTTGAGTTCAGATTCCCATATGGATGGGCACTGTGTTTCAAAATTCATTGAAAACAAAAGTGCAAAAATTGCAGCTCATCCTCTCTTGGATTTTTCTTGTCTGCTTGTGATCCACCTATCCAGGCAATTGGGCAAGATTCAGCGTAACATCAAATAGTTATATGAATCCATACTGATTCTCTTTCAAGAGAGGGGACAAAATGATCCTTGTGTAATGATGCTAACCTTCAAAATAGGAAAATGAGACATCTGAATCCTTTTGTTTTGGAAGCTGTGGCAAAGTAGAAGACCCCAGGTCAACTGTTTTGATTAGCTTCATTTGTGCAACATTCCTTTTATTTGGCAGCCAATAACCACAACATGTCTGACCATGTAAAGCTGTTTTGTCTATCAGTTCCAATGCTGGCAGCATTAATTTTCTAGGTCCCTTTCCCAAAGCATTAAAAAAAAAACCCTCTGAATGGCAGGTGGTTTTGCAGGATCTTTTTTTGATGCCCATTATTTTGTCTGTTAATGCTGGCTATTGAAACTTGGGCCATTTTCATAAAAAGTATGTAATCTATTATTTTGCTCTGTTCCTTCCCCCTTTTAAAGTCGATCAATATTGTTTTTATGTTGGATGTTCATCTTGTTTTAAAATGTGCATTTTGGAGTGAAGTTTTGTGACATCATTCACCAACTTGAGGTTTAAGGATAATGTCATTGCAGAAAAAAAAGAATACACTAATTTATTGATTAGATTTTTACCTCACCTTGATTTTGTACAACTCAAAACAGAGGATATTATTATTATTGTACCCCACCTTTATTTTTGTGCCATGCCAAGAAGTGTACATAAGGCTCCCACCTATTTTGCCCATAGCAACAATACTTCATGATGGGTTCACTTGATAGAGAACAGCTGACCCCAAATCATACCACCGGAGGCATATTATATTATGGATCGTTTGATCAATGTATTAATGATTGATATCTGAGATTTAATTTTAATATCAACTATTAGAATTGTTATAATATTTTTCTTGTTATAAAACCTTTACAATGCATCGACCTCTAAATTTGTTATTTATGTTTATCCCTATATTTCTGATATTTTTTTCTAATGCAAGTAATTTCAAAGACTACCACTTATTAATTTCAAGATAGGGTAAAAAAATCAATTCATGGTTTTTAAAGTCCCCCCCATCCTTAATACATATTTATTTAACAAAAAGCTTTTAAAGCAACATTTCTGAAGTCATGGACCACTAAATTATTTGGAAGACATATAAATCACTCAGCTAAACCTCCTCCATTCTGCCTACATTTTTGTCCTGCATAAAATAGGGGTTCATGCTTTTAGGCAAATAAAACAATCACATTCGTATATTCCATTTTAAAAGGTGCTTTAAAATGGTGTTTTTATCAGATTTATTGTGTATAATAAAATATGAGGGGTCCTTGGTGCCCTCTGAGCTTGGTTGTTTTCTTGCAGATGTTTCACTACCCAAATTATCTAGGTACTTATTAACAGTGATGATGTTGCTTAGTTTGGATAGTGAAATGTATGCAAAAAACAACCAAGCTCAGAGAGCACCAAGTACCCTTCATTTCAACCCTGAACTAGAAATATTCCTCTTTATTGATAACATTCCATTTGGTTTCTTTTCATAAATTCCGCACTACTATAATTCTTAGGCTCTGAATGTTACCCGGTAGAAATCCCTGAATAGTAAATTGATAGTGGTGAGTGGATCTCCAATCCAATGAAACTCTGTTTTTAGATATTGATTGTCCTGTTTTCAGTTCATATTTTACTTTCGTTGCTGCATGTGCAAGATCATAATTGTCAGGGCCTAGCAGGGAATATAGTTTGGTTTTGGTGCAACACCTGTTGGATCTCAGCAGACCCCTGTTGGTTTAGGATCAGAGTTTCAGAGTTACAGTTTTAGAAAAAATATTCAGTGATTAATGGATCTTCTTTACTGAATATTTTAAAATGTCCAACTCATGTGGGATGATTTGGTTTTAATTCTGGCTGGTTTTCATTAAGTACAACTGAAACAATTTTCATTTTTAAAGTTTTTAGTTTTTCATCCATTTTTAGAGTTTAAAGGGCACAATTAAGTTTATAGGAGCTTATGTAAGTAACAAGAAACAAATTTGTGCCTTATGTCTGATCTAAATCAGACTTTTTGGTCTGTTACAGATAAAATAAGAATGCAATTTTTACTTTAAAAATGTTTTATATCAGTAATCATGGGCTAGTCCTACAATTACAGGCACGGTGGCACAGTGGTTAGAATGCAGTACTGCTGCCTGCTGGCTGCCTGTAATTTGCAGTTCAAATCTCAGCAGGCTCAAGGTTGACTCAGGCTCCCATCCTTCTGAGGTGGATAAAATGAGGACCCAGATTGTTGGGGCAATATGCTGACTCTGTAAAAACTGCTTAGAGAGGGCTGTAAAGCACTGTAAAGTGGTATATAAGTCTAAGTGCTATTAACAACTATTCCATGAACAACTATTCAAAGTTATAAAAGCACTGAAATGCCGCTTAAGAAATGACATGTATTTTTCTTTATTTAATATATAAAATACAAAGAAAAAAACCCTTTTTCCTATTTTTATTTTTATTTTATATATTAAATAAATATTTTGTCTAGAAGTTGTTACATGAAGAATAAGTAGGAGTTTTAGTAAAATGGGGAAATATTGTATATAGATTTGTAAATACTGTTATAAGTTAAAAGCAGAAAAAACTATATAACATATTAGAATAGTAACAATTATGTCAATATGAGTGAATACAGATACCTGTACGCTGTAATGAGAAGCACCAGGGGAGACATGATAGCAGTCTTCCAATATTTGAGGGGCTGCCACAGAGAGGAAGGGGTCAAGCCCAAGGCTAGACAAGGAATAATGGATGGAAACTAAGGAGAAATTTAACCTGGAAATAAGGAGAAACTTTCTGACAGTGAGAACAATCAACCAATGGAACAGTTTGCCTTCGGAAGTTGTGGGAGCACCATCACTTGAAACTTTCAAGAAGAGATTGGACTGCCATTTGTCAGAAATGATGTAGGGTCTCCCGCTGGGATGGGGGTTTGGACTAGATGACCTATAAGGTCCCTTCCAACTTTGATTATCTGTTATCTGTTATCTGTTAATGAGTGTAAATGTGGTGTTTTAGTTGAAATATGATTAATACAAATTTACTTTGAGAAAAATATTTTTCCTAAAAAAACCACAAATGGCATGTATTCACGATGGTTGAGGTATCCTGGGGTCATGTGATCACCATTTGAGACCTTCCCAGCCATCTTCTGACAAAGTCAATGTGGGAAGCATGATTCCCTTAAAGCTCACATGATTCACTGAACCCCTGCAGTGATTCACTGAACAACCGTGGTCAAAACAAGTTCTTAAAATTGGGCAACTCCGTAACAAGAGTTAAAACAACCACCTTGCTTAGAAACAGAAATCCCAGAAGCTTTGATCATAAAGGAGCCTTGGTGGTGCAGGCTGATAATAGCCTAGCACTTAGTTCCAGCTGCCTGTAACTATTGCAGGCTCGAATCCCACCAGGCTCAAGGTTGACTCAGCCTTCCATCCTCTCAGGGTAGGTAAATTGAGGACCCAAGATTGTTGGGGACAATAAGCTGACTTTGTAAAAATGCCACTTCGTAATAAGCAGGCATATACAATGGAATGAAGGCTGTTGCTGAGCGCATTGGGTTGTATCCCAAAAATTGTAAGTCGCCTGAGTCTCCGGAGAAGGGCGGGATATAAATATGAATAAAAATAAATAAAATAAATAAAAATCAAGATCTACCGGTATTGTTGCTTTTCTACTGCTTTACATTGCCCAGTTCCTTTTCTGCAGTAGCCAATCAGTCTACAGACTTCAGCTCCCTAAAGTCTCCTGCCATTTCACAGAGCAGATGTTTTCTCTGACACCATCCTCAAGCAGAAGCTTGCTGTAGAGATTGAATCAGCTTTTGGAACTGGTGCTTAACAGGGCAGCTGGCTTTGAGGCAAGTGAAACCAGACTGGGCAACAGGATGTACCAGCGTGTGTGAAAAGGATTTCAGACTCTGGGGAATCACAAGCTGAAACCTGAGCCAGCGTGTGATGCAGTTGCGAATGGAATAGAAAGGAACCTTATCTTGTGGCATTGGTATCCTATTGTCAAGATCTTTGTTCTGCTTTGATCGAACTGCACCTAGAGCATAGAATAATAGAGTTGGAAGGGACCTTGGAGGTCTTCTAGTCCAACCCTCTGCTTGAGCAGGAGACCCTATATCAGATCGTTGGGGCAATATGCTGACTGTAAAGAGCGCTTAGAGAGGGCTGTAAAGCACCGTGAAGTGGTATATATAAGTCTAAGTGCTATTGCTATGGTCCAGTCTCTTTTTGAAAGCCTCCAGGGATGCAGTACTCACAACTTCTGGATGCAAGTTGTTCCATTGGTTGATTGCTCTCACTGTTAGCAAATTTCTCCTTAGTTCTAGTTTGCTTCTCTCCTTGGTTAGTTTCCATCCATTGTTTCTCCTCTTGCCTTTTGGTGCTTGGAGCACTGCATTTTGGGAAGGATATTGACAGACTTAAGCATATCCCTAGGAGAGCAACTAAGATGATTAGAGATACGAAGGAAAACTAGTTGGAGGCACTCCCTATGTTGAGCCTGGAAAAGAGAAAGCTTCAGGAAGTCAGGCTTTTATGCTCTCTACACTGGCCTGGTACAGTCTGGGCCCTTCGTATGTGTTGGATTAAAACCTCCACAGTCCTTAGCCAGACGGACCTGGGAATCCTGCAAGTTGCTATCCATCTGAATAGCATTGGATTAGAAAAGCCTAAATTATTCAGATCAGTAGCAATCTCTAAATCTGCCAATTTCAGATGGAAACTCTGCTGAAAGATAACGGAAATTTTTTTTTTTAAATTTTAATTACATTTATATGCCGCCCTTCTCCGGAGACTCAGGGCAGCTGACAATTTTTGGGATGCAACCCAGTGTGCTCAGCAATAGCCTTCATTCCATTGTATATGCCTGCTTATTACTAAGCGGCATTTTTACAAGGTCAGCTAATTGCCCCCAACAATCTTGGGTCCTCAATTTACCTACCCTGAGAGGATGGAAGGCTGAGTCAACTTGAGCCTGGTGATTGAGCCTACAGCAGTTGTAGGCAGCTGGAACTTAAGTGCAGGCAATTAACAGCCTGAGCCACCAAGGCCCATGAAACCATTTACAAATGAAACCATTTACACGTCAACCATAAGTAGAGTCAGTATCAGTGGTGGTATTCAGCCAGTTTGCAACAGTTTGGGCGAACCGGTAGTAACTTCTGGCTGGCCACGCCCCCAACCCAGTCACTGCTTGCTCGCTTGCCCCGCCCACCCGATGCTCGTTCATCCTGCCTGCCTGACGCTAGCCCACCCAGTCACTCCCTAAGGTATTTCCTTTTTTGCCCCTCCTGAGAATCAGCTGTTCCTACCATCAGCTGTGCTGCGATTCCCCTCACTTACTTACTGCTTCGCCCAGGAGGTTTCCCTGAGGCCTAGGAAGGCAAAAATCTCCCCCTGTCCCCCCTTCATGTTTTGCCTTCATGGGCCCCAGAGAGGTCCCAAAACGAAGCATGGGGGGTTGCCCCCCTCCCGGGCTCAGTTTTCTGCCTTCCTGAGCCTTAGGGAAGCCTTCTAGGAGCAAAAATGCCCCGCCAGGAGGCTTGCCTGAGACCCAGAAGGCCCAAAAATGGGGGGGGGGTTTGCTGCAAAAATAAAAAACAACCCCACGGCTACCTAGTCACATGGTCACACCCCTAGCTACGCCCCTAGCCACACCCACAGAACCAGTAAAAAATTTGAATCCCACCACTGGTCAGTATACAATTTAATGGACTAATGGGACAAAGGGGATGTCTGTGGAAATAGAATGCCCATCAAATCCAAATGGGGTGATTAATATATTTTACCCATTTATTTATACATATATAAAACAGGAGTGGTAGATATATTTTACACGTGCATAAAAGGCTACAATGTGCAGAAGCTTGTAGTATGGACAGCTTCCCCCCCCCCGGTCCTATTATTATTACAGATGGTCCTCGTTTTATAACCCTAATTCAGCCTGTAAGTTATGACAGTTGTTGCGGTCATCACGTGACTATGGTTTTTTTTTTTTGCAGTGACTAATCAATGCCATGGTCATTTTGTTTGCTATGGGTGTTTGTTGCCAAGATCCATAAGTAAATGTTGGTTTCCAACAAAAAAAAAAATAATCACAAATTGTGGTCACATGACCAGGGGATGTGGCAAACAGCTATAAATGCAACCCCGTAGCTGAGCACTTGAAATGCAGTCACATGACTGTATGTGTGGGGCAGGGGTGTCAAACTCACATTGTCACTGCAGCATCACATGACCTATCAGGACTTCCCCCCTTCGCTAAAATGAGGGTGCGTGGCCAGCATATGATGCATCTGGCCCACAGGCCAGGAGTTTGACAGCGCAGGTGTGGAGGATACCCAACCATTGCACTTCAAATCCAGGTCATAAGTATCTTTTGGGAGTCCACTGTAACTTGAACTGAATCAAGGACTACCTGTATCTGATCATTTTCTCTGAGACCCTGCCTAAATCTTGGATATAAATGCAATAATTCATACCTAAAGTATAAATTAATGCTGATTAATAAGCTTATGCATAAGAAGGAATATCTGCAAGGAATCTTTCTCCAGAAAGAGAAGGCTTTAAAAGGCACAGCGATTTAAAATAATGCTTCTAGCCTAATATGAGGTATTGGCTCAATAGAATAGGACAGCAGGAGCTTCCAGGAACACAGGTGGTGTGTGGGTTAAGCCACATGGAGCATAAGCCACCAGGCATTCTTTAAAACAAAATGCAAAATTTCCAGGAAGTGTATTTTTTCCTATTTCAATTGATGGCTATGGAGGAATTAATTGTCCTAAAATAGCAATAGCAATAGCACTTAGACTTCTATATTGCTTCATAATGCTTTATAGCCTCTCCAAGTGGTTTACAGAGGCAGCATGTTGCCCCAATAATCTAAGATCTTCATTTTACCGACCTCGAAGGATGGAAGGCTGAGTCAACCTTGAGCTGGTGAGAATTGAACTACTGACAAGGGCAGAGTTAGCCTGCAATACTGCATTCTAACCATTCTGATCACTGCACCACCATGATTCAAAATCAGCTCCAATCCTATGATGTTGGAATCAGAGGGTTAGCTAATTGTCCTTTCAGTCTATGGGCCAATGTATCCATGTTAGCTTTCTGCACAGGAGATGTTCTTAGAAAAGAGCTTCAAAAGGCTAACATAAGTTGTCTTTAAAAAAACCTCTGGCAGCATTCTACCTTGCTTATTGCTTGCTTATTACTTACTGCATATTGCTTATTACTACAATTTCTTCCCAGTGTGCATCTGCTACCATTGTGGAAAATAGAAATTTTTATGTTACTGCACAGGTAGTCCTTGACTGATGGTTGTAATTGAGCCTGGAATTATGACCATAAATCAGGGTGGTGATTTAGTGGCTTTGCACCCAATTTTATGACCTTTTTGCAATGGTTGTTATGTGAATGCCATAGCTGTTAAGGTAACCTGTTTTCCTAATGGGTGGGTGTTTTTGCCAGAAACTGTCAACAACAGAAACTGGCAAAAAAAGGCCAAAAATTATGGTCTCATAGCTGTGGGACATTCTAAATGGCCCTAAGTGCTAGTCTGTTTCCAAGCACTCAATATGCGATCACATGACTATGTCATGATCACATGACTATGTCTATGTGGCCATAGGAACTTTGAAATTGAATCATAAGTAGCTCTTGGAAGATTCATTGTAACTTAGAATGGTTGCTAAGCAATTGGTTGTTAAACGAGGAGTACCCGTACCCTAAAAGAATGCTTGTACTAATGCAGGAGACCCATACTTTTTGCTTTAAAAGAGAATTTTCTTGGTAGTTGCTAGAATACAGAGCCTCAGAAGAAGAAAGGGATGGGTGGATGGATGGATGGATGGATGGATGGACAGCTTTTTAAAAATGTATATCCACACTGTCACTCACCCTCACAAGCACATCTTCCCTCTGTATTACCACAGAAGCCAAATTGTGCAATATTGTTTTAGTGTATTATTAGATTTGGAAGATTGCTTGAATCCCAGAAGATTCTGGGCAGTTTATAGTGCACACAAAAATGCAAGCATTTTTTTAAAAAGTACCTGCAGAAGGATAAACAAAGCAAACATACTCAAACACAACAAGAAC
>CM019152.1:44380240-44506119 GCA_009733165.1 Naja naja
AATTGCAGCTCATCCTCTCTTCGTATTTTTCTTGTCTGCTTGTGATCCACCTATCCAGGCAATTGGGCAAGATTCAGCGTAACATCAAATAGTTATATGAATCCATACTGATTCTCTTTCAAGAGAGGGACAAAATGATCCTTGTGTAATGATGCTAACCTTCAAAATAGGAAAATGAGACATCTGAATCCTTTTGTTTTGGAAGCTGTGGCAAAGTAGAAGACCCCAGGTCAACTGTTTTGATTAGCTTCATTTGTGCAACATTCCTTTTATTTGGCAGCCAATAACCACAACATGTCTGACCATGTAAAGCTGTTTTGTCTATCAGTTCCAATGCTGGCAGCATTAATTTTCTAGGTCCCTTTCCCAAAGCATTAAAAAAACCTCTGAATGGCAGGTGGTTTTGCAGGATCTTTTTGATGCCCATTATTTTGTCTGTTAATGCTGGCTATTGAAACTTGGGCCATTTTCATAAAAAGTATGTAATCTATTATTTTGCTCTGTTCTTTCCCCCTTTTAAAGTTGATCAATATTGTTTTTATGTTGGATATTCATCTTGTTTTAAAATGTGCATTTTGGAAGTTTTGTGACATCATTCACCAACTTGAGGTTTAAGGATAATGTCATTGCAGAAAAAAAGAATACACTAATTTATTGATTAGATTTTTTACCTCACCTTGATTTTGTACAACTCAAAACAGAGGATATTATTATTATTGTACCCCACCTTTATTTTTGTGCCATGCCAAGAAGTGTACATAAGGCTCCCACCTATTTTGCCCATAGCAACAATACTTCATGATGGGTTCACTTGATAGAGAACAGCTGACCCCAAATCATACCAATCGAGTTATATTATGGACGTTTGATCAATGTATTAATGATTGATATCTGAAATTTAATTTTAATATCAACTACTAGAATTGTTATAATATTTTTCTTGTTATAAAACCTTTACAATGCATCGACCTAAATTTGTTATTTATGTTTATCCCTATATTTCTGATATTTTTTTCTAATGCAAGTAATTTCAAAGACTACCACTTATTAATTTCAAGATAGGGTAAAAAATCAATTCATGGTTTTTAAAGTCCCCCATCCTTAATACATATTTATTTAACAAAAGCTTTTAAAGCAACATTTCTGAAGTCATGGACCACTAAATTATTTGGAAGACATATAAATCACTCAGCTAAACCTCCTCCATTCTGCCTACATTTTTGTCCTGCATAAAATAGGGGTTCATGCTTTTAGGCAAATAAAACAATCACATTCGTATATTCCATTTTAAAGGTGCTTTAAAATGGTGTTTTATCAGATTTATTGTCTATAATAAAATATGAGGGGTCCTTGGTGCCCTCTGAGCTTGGTTGTTTTCTTGCAGATGTTTCACTACCCAAATTATCTAGGTACTTATTAACAGTGATGATGTTGCTTAGTTTGGATAGTGAAATGTATGCAAAAAACAACCAAGCTCAGAGAGCACCAAGTACCCTTCATTTCAACCCTGAACTAGAAATATTCTCCTTTATTGATAACATTCCATTTGGTTTCTTTTCATAAATCCCGCACTACTATAATTCTTAGGCTCTGAATGTTACCCGGTAGAAATCCCTGAATAGTAAATTGATAGTGGTGAATGGATCTCCAATCCGATGAAACTCTGTTTTTAGATATTGATTGTCCTGTTTTCAGTTCATATTTTACTTTCGTTGCTGCATGTGCAAGATCATAATTGTCAGGGCCTAGCAGGGAATATAGATTGGTTTTGGTGCAACACCTGTTGGATCTCAGCAGACCCCTGTTGGTTCAGGATCAGAGTTTCAGAGTTATAGTTTTAGAAAAATTATTCAGTGATTAATGGATCTTCTTTACTGAATATTTTAAAATGTCCAACTCAGGTGCGATGATTTGGTTTTAATTCTGGCTGGTTTTCATTAAGTACGACTGAAACAATTTTCATTTTTAAAGTTTTTAGTTTTTCATCCGTTTTTAGAGTTTAAAGGGCACAATTAAGTTTATAGGAGCTTATGTAAGTAACAAGAAGCAAATTTGTGCCTTATGTCTGATCTAAATCAGACTTTTTGGTCTGTTACAGATAAAATAAGAATGCAATTTTTTACTTTAAAAATGTTTTTATATCAGTAATCATGGGCTAGTCCTACAATTACAGCCACGGTGGCACAGTGGTTAGAATGCAGTACTGCTGCCTGCTGGCTGCCTGTAATTTGCAGTTCAAATCTCAGCAGGCTCAAGGTTGACTCAGGCTCCCATCCTTCTGAGGTGGATAAAATGAGGACCCAGATTGTTGGGGCAATATGCTGACTGTGTAAAAACTGCTTAGAGAGGGCTGTAAAGCACTGCAAAGTGGTATATAAGTCTAAGTGCTATTGCTAGTCCTCAAATTACAACAATTCCATGAACAACTATTCAAAGTAGTTCTCTCGGGGTAGGTAAATTGAGGACCCAAGATTGTTGGGGGCAATTAGCTGACCTTGTAAAAATGCCGCTTAGTAATAAGCAGGCATATACAATGGAATGAAGGCTATTGCTGAGCGCATTGGGTTGTGCTCCAAAAATTGTAAGCCGCCCTGAGTCTTCGGAGAAGGGCAGCATATAAATGTAATTAAAAAAAAAAAGTTATAAAAGCACTGAAATGCCGCTTAAGAAATGACATGTATTTTTCTTTATTTAATATATAAAATACAAAGAAAAAAAACCTTTTTCCTATTTTTATTTTTATTTTATATATTAAATAAATATTTTGTCTAGAAGTTGTTACAGGAAGAATAAGTAGGAGTTTTAGTAAAATGGGGAAATATTGTATATAGATTTGTAAATACTGTTATAAGTTAAAAGCAGAAAAAACTATATAACATATTAGAATAGTAACAATTATGTCAATATGAGTGAATACAGATACCTGTACGCTGTAATGAGAAGGACCAAGGGAGACATGATAGCAGTCTTCCAATATTTGAGGGGCTGCCACAGAGAGGAAGGGGTCAAGCCCAAGGCCAGACAAGGAATAATGGATGGAAACTAAGGAGAAATTTAACCTGGAAATAAGGAGAAACTTTCTGACAGTGAGAACAATCAACCAATGGAACAGTTTGCCTCGGTTGTGGGAGCACCATCACTTGAAACTTTCAAGAAGAGATTGGACTGCCATTTGTCAGAAATGGTGTAGGGTCTCCTGCTGGGGTGGGGGTTTGGACTAGATGACCTATAAGGTCCCTTCCAACTTTGATTATCTGTTATCTGTTATCTGTTAATGAGTGTAAATGTGGTGTTTTAGTTGAAATATGATTAATACAAATTTACTTTGAGAAAAATATTTTTCCTAAAAAAACCACAAATGGCATGTATTCACGATGGTTGAGGTATCCTGGGGTCATGTGATCACCATTTGAGACCTTCCCAGCCATCTTCTGACAAAGTCAATGTGGGAAGCATGATTCCCTTAAAGATCACATGATTCACTCAACCCCTGCAGTGATTCGCTGAACAACCGTGGTCAAAACAAGTTCTTAAAATTGGGCGCAACTCCGTTAACAAGAGTTAAAACAACCACCTTGCTTAGAAACAGAAATCCCAGAAGCTTTGGTCATAAAGGAGCCTTGGTGGTGCAGGCTGATAATAGCCTAGCACTTAGTTCCAGCTGCCTGTAACTATTGCAGGCTCGAATCCCACCAGGCTCAAGGTTGACTCAGCCTTCCATCCTCTCGGGGTAGGTAAAGTGAGGACCCAAGATTGTTGGGGCAATAAGCTGACTTTGTAAAATGCCGCTTAGTAATAAGCAGGCATATACAATGGAAGGAAGGCTATTGCTGAGCGCATTGGGTTGTATCCCAAAATTGTAAGCCCCTGAGTCTCCGGAGAAGGGCAGGATATAAATATGAATAAAAAAAATAAAATATATAAAAATCAAGATCTACCGGTATTGTTGCTTTTCTACTGCTTTACATTGCCCAGTTCCTTTTCTGCAGTAGCCAATCAGTCTACAGACTTCAGCTCCCTAAAGTCTCCTGCCATTTCACAGAGCAGATGTTTTCTCTGACACCATCCTCAAGCAGAAGCTTGCTGTAGAGATTGAATCAGCTTTTTGGAACTGGTGCTTAACAGGGCAGCTGGCTTGAGGCAAGTGAAACCAGACTGGGCAACAGGATGTACCAGCGTGTGTGAAAAGGATTTCAGACTCTTGGGGAATCACAAGCTGAAACCTGAGCCAGCGTTGTGATGCAGTTGCGAATGGAATAGAAAGGAACCTTATCTTGTGGCATTGGTATTCTATTGTCAAGATCTTTGTTCTGCTTTGATCGAACTGCACCTAGAGCATAGAATAATAGAGTTGGAAGGGACCTTGGAGGTCTTCTAGTCCAACCCTCTGCTTGAGCAGGAGACCCTATATCAGATCGTTGGGGCAATATGCTGACTGTAAAAAGCGCTTAGAGAGGGCTGTAAAGCACCATGAAGCGGTATATATAAGTCTAAGTGCTATTGCTATTGTCCAGTCTCTTTTTGAAAGCCTCCAGGGATGCAGTACTCACAACTTCTGGATGCAAGTTGTTCCATTGGTTGATTGCTCTCACTGTTAGCAAATTTCTCCTTAGTTCTAGTTTGCTTCTCTCCTGGGTTAGTTTCCATCCATTGTTTCTCCTCTTGCCTTTTGGTGCTTGGAGCACTGCATTTTGGGAAGGATATTGACAGACTTAAGCATATCCCTAGGAGAGCTAAGATGATTAGAGATCTGAAGGAAAACTAGGTGGAGGCACTCCTATGTTGAGCCTGGAAAAGAAAGCTTCAGGAAGTCAGGCTTTTATGTTCTCTACACTGGCTTGGTACAGTCTGGGCCCTTCGTATGTGTTGGATTAAAACCTCCACAGTCCTTAGCCAGACAGACCTGGGAATCCTGCAAGTTGCTATCCATCTGAATAGCATTGGATTAGAAAAGCCTAAATTATTCAGATCAGTAGCAATCTCTAAATCTGCCAATTTCAGATGGAAACTCTGTTGAAAGATAACGGAAAATGAAACCATTTACACGTCAACCATAAGTAGAGTCAGTATCAGTGGTGGTATTCAGCCGGTTTGCAACGGTTTGGGCGAACCGGTAGTAACTTCTGGCTGGCCACACCCCCAACCCAGTCACTGCTTGCTCGCTTGCCCCGCCCACCCGATGCTCGCTCATCCTGCCTGCTAGCCCACCCAGTCACTCCCTAAGGTATTTCCTTTTTTGCCCCTCCTGACAATCAGCTGTTCCTACCATCAGCTGTGCTGCGATTCCCCTCACTTACTTACTGCTTAGGAGGTTTCCCTGAGGCCTAGGAAGGCAAAAATCTCCCCTGTCCCCCTTCATGTTTTGCCTTCATGGGCCCCAGAGAGGTCCCAAAACGAAGCATGGGGGGTTGCCCCCTCCCAGGCTCAGTTTTCTGCCTTCCTGAGCCTTAGGGAAGCCTTCTAGGAGCAAAAATGCTCCCCCAGGAGGCTTGCCTGAGACCCAGAAGGCCCAAAAATGGGGGGGGGGTTGCTGCAAAAATAAAAAACAACCCCACGGCTACCTAGTCACATGGTCACACCCCCTAGCTACGCCCCCTAGCCACACCCACAGAACCAGTAGTAAAAAATTTGAATCCCACCACTGGTCAGTATACAATTTAATGGACTAATGGGACAAAGGGGATGTCTGTGGAAATAGAATGCCCATCAAATCCAAATGGGGTGATTAATATATTTTACCCATTTATTTATACATATATAAAACAGGAGTGGTAGATATATTTTACACGTGCATAAAAAGGCTACAATGTGCAGAAGCTTGTAGTATGGACAGCTTCCCGGTCCTATTATTATTACAGATGGTCCTCGTTTTATAACCCTAATTCAGCCTGTAAGTTATGACAGTTGTTAAGCGGGTCATCACGTGACTATGGTTTTTTTTTTTTGCAGTGACTAATCAATGCCATGGTCATTTTGTTTGCTATGGGTGTTTGTTGCCAAGATCCATAAGTAAATGTTGGTTTCCAACAAAAAAAAATAATCACAAATTGTGGTCACATGACCAGGGGATGTGGCAAACAGCTATAAATGCAACCCCGTAGCTGAGCACTTGAAATGCAGTCAATGACTGTATGTGTGGGGCAGGGGTGTCAAACTCACATTGTCACTGCAGCATCACATGACCTATCAGGACTTCCCCTGCTAAAATGAGGGTGCGTGGCCAGCATATGATGCATCTGGCCCACAGGCCAGGAGTTTGACAGCGCAGGTGTGGAGGATACCCAACCATTGCACTTCAAATCCAGGTCGTAAGTATCTTTTGGGGAGTCCACTGTAACTTTGAACTGAATCAAGGACTACCTGTATCTGTAATAGTAAAGGTTTACAGTAATATAATAGAGAGCCAGTATAAAGCAGTGACTCTGCTCTTTAACTGAGATAATTCCAGGTTTCTAGTTATCCACAGAATTCACTGAGTGATTTTCAGTCTGATCATTTTCTCTGAGACCCTGCCTAAATCTTGGATATAAATGCAATAATTCATACCTAAAGTATAAATTAATGCTGATTAATAAGCTTATGCATAAGAAGGAATATCTGCAAGGAATCTTTCTCCAGAAAGAGAAGGCTTTAAAAGGCACAGCGATTTAAAATAATGCTTCTAGCCTAATATGAGGTATTGGCTCAACAGAATAGGACAGCAGGAGCTTCCAGGAACACAGGTGGTGTGTGGGTTAAGCCACATGGAGCATAAGCCACCAGGCATTCTTTTAAAAAAACAAAATGCAAAATTTCCAGGAAGTGTATTTTTTTCCTATTTCAATTGATGGCTATGGAGGAATTAATTGTCCTAAAATAGCAATAGCAATAGCACTTAGACTTCTATATTGCTTCATAATGCTTTATAGCCCTCTCCAAGTGGTTTACAGAGGCAGCATGTTGCCCCAATAATCTAAGATCTTCATTTTACCGACCTCGGAAGGATGGAAGGCTGAGTCAACCTTGAGCTGGTGAGAATTGAACTACTGACAAAGGGCAGAGTTAGCCTGCAATACTGCATTCTAACCATTCTGATCACTGCACCACCATGATTCAAAATCAGCTCCAATCCTATGATGTTGGAATCAGAGGTGGGTTAGCTAATTGTCCTTTCAGTCTATGGGCCAATGTATCCATGTTAGCTTTCTGCACAGGAGATGTTCTTAGAAAAGAGCTTCAAAAGGCTAACATAAGTTGTCTTTAAAAAAACCTCTGGCAGCATTCTACCTTGCTTATTGCTTGCTTATTACTTACTGCATATTGCTTATTACTACAATTTCTTCCCAGTGTGCATCTGCTACCATTGTGGAAAATAGAAATTTTTATGTTACTGCACAGGTAGTCCTTGACTGATGGTTGTAATTGAGCCTGGAATTATGACCATAAATCAGGGTGGTGATTTAGTGGCTTTGCACCCAATTTTATGACCTTTTTGCAATGGTTGTTATGTGAATGCCATAGCTGTTAAGGTAACCTGTTTTCCCTAATGGGTGGGTGTTTTTTTGCCAGAAACTGGAAGTCAACAACAGAAACTGGCAAAAAAAAAGGCCAAAAATTATGGTCTCATAGCTGTGGGACATTCTAAATGGCCCTAAGTGCTAGTCTGTTTCCAAGCACTCAATATGCGATCACATGACTATGTCATGCGATCACATGACTATGTCTATGTGGCCATAGGAACTTTGAAATTGAATCATAAGTAGCTCTTGGAAGATTCATTGTAACTTAGAATGGTTGCTAAGCAATTGGTAATGCACTAATGCAGGAGACCCATACTTTTTGCTTTAAAAGAGAATTTTCTTGGTAGTTGCTAGAATACAGAGCCTCAGAAGAAGAAAGGGATGGGTGGATGGATGGATGGATGGATGGATGGACAGCTTTTTAAAAATGTATATCCACACTGTCACTCACCCCCACAGCAACACATCTTCCTCTGTATTACCACAGAAGCCAAATTGTGCAATATTGTTTTTAGTGTATTATTAGATTTGGAAGATTGCTTGAATCCCAGAAGATTCTGGGCAGTTTACAGTGCACACAAAAATGCAAGCATTTTTTTAAAAAGTACCTGCAGAAGGATAAACAAAGCAAACATACTCAAACACAACAAGAACTAACAAAGATCTCAGCACACACTCACTCTAATCCAGGGATCCTGGCACCGGGCCGCAGCATGCCAGAAACTGGGCCGTGCAAACAAATGAAGCCCCATCTGCAAGATTTAGGCAGCATGCGAAACTATGTCCCCTCTGGTCCACCAAAAAACCTCTGTCCACGGATTTGGTCCCTGGTGCCCAAAAGGTTGAAGGCCGCTGCTCTAATCCCAGGACTGGGAGCAGAGCCACTTTTAAAACATTTTTTTTAATTAAAAAAAGCCCTATGATGGGAACCACGCAGAACTCCAGGGAGGTATCATTCCAGAGAGAATAGGGAGATTTTAAAGTATCTCTTGCATTTGCTTCATTTATTGAAACATTTGAACAGAAGAATAAGACTAATAAAAAGTAGAATAGAACAAAAAGGAAAAAAGGGAAAGGAAAAACAGCAAACAGAAATAATAGCAGAAAACTAGAAAGGAAAGAAAAATAATATAAAGTGGTTTCTGATCTTTACAGGAGTCATAAGTACAATTATAAGTTGACCTTTCTTATCACTCTTCTTTCTGTATTTTATCCTATCCAATAATCAAAACCAGAAATCATGTTTGTTTTTTTCTATTTTATACAAAAACTTCAAAGGGGTTTTCAGTCACCAATACTTCTCTTTTATGACCCTGTAGTTCCTTAATTTGGGATACAGTCAGGGGAACTGGATGAAAATGAGTGTTTACTGCCCGGATGCCCATCCTGACACCATGTGAAATTTGCCGTAGATGTTTTTTCTAAGAGAGAGAAACATCTGCCACTACTTAGAATTGAACTCTCAACCTCCAAGGGTGAGGCAAGAGTCTTCAACACTAGACCACCACACTGCTCCCATTTGCAGTCACCAATAAATATAGATATTGTCTTCTCTCTGATCAAACAAGGCCATATCAGTGAGTTTTGTCAGTTTCATTCACCATTCCTCTGTTCTAGATATTGCCAAATCTTTCCATCTTTGTACATGGAATGGACTTTATTCCCCAACTATTTAAACATGTTAGAAATATTTAAAGTACAAAAGTAGATAAAAGAATTTATGATATTTGGCACTGTAAGACTGATCTTTGAAACAGAATTATGTACGGGTGATGGACATGTCGTGATTGCTAAACGGTATACACTTTTATTGATTTGAAATTTGAAAGAAAAGTAGTTAAGGAATGTATGATAAATGGCCTAAAAATTTTGGTTACAATGTACAGATGGAACAGTAGAAAGGATTGAAATTTATACTATGTTGTAAACTCAGAGAGTTTTTATAAAATGATGTATCATTGATATATAATACTAGAAAAATTACCCAGAATGTACAGTACAGTACTAGCTGGATACCCGTGCTTCACAATGAAACGTTGTGAGAGGGCTGTGCAGGAGAAATTTGGTTCACCATCCATTGGCTCAGTGGTGGTCGGTGATTGAAACATATAACTCCCGCCACCTTGAGTCTAAAAGCAGTTCCATAGGTGGAAGGCATAGACATTTTGATGAGGTACTGACATTTGGTACTGTAAGGAGCCCCAGACCATTCCTGAGTGAAGGAGTGGAATGTCTGCCAGTTTGAACTGAGGTAACAGAATGTGGGACAATTGGCAGTTGGAACAGAGTTCTTTTCAAGTGGGGAGGGGGAGTAGAACTCCTTAGCATCAGAGCGTGTTAATTACTGTGTAAGAAATACTGATGATCTGATGGTCATTTCAAAAAATCGTTTCTTAGTGAGCACTTAGAAGCCAAGAGGAACATATGTGCCAAATTTCAAGTTTGTAGGCTTTACGGTTCTGGAGATTTCATGATGAGTAAATGGTACTTGGCTTTTATATATAGAGAAGATAAAAGTACTTTAAATTTATGTTAGAAGAGTGAATAAAAGGAAGGGCCGTTTTATCATGCTTGGTAGAAAGAAGTGCAAAAATAGCTAGAAAATGCTGGGTTCAAATATATGCAATAATTCAGAAGATTTTAAAGATTAATATTCAACTGAAACCAGAACTTTTCCTCTTGGGACTGAAGTTACAGTTGGAAAAAAGTAAGTTCTGCATGTCCAAAAAGCAGTTATTTATTGCAGGATTCTCACCAATGCTTCCTAGCTGCTGCATCTTTTATTAAAGTCGTATTCTGTGCTCTGAAAAATGACCAGAGTCCTGCAGGTTTTCAGCCCCTTTATATAAACTCTGTTTTTCAGAAAAGCTGTTTTGGGAGAATGTCATCTTTTTAGACCATTTGGACCTGTAGCTTTGAAACATGCTTGCCCTTTTATTTTCCAGATTTATTTTCTTTTCACAGCAAATTGGCTGACATTTATTGGTGCAAGACATTTCCACCATCTCCTTTAATATGGTCCCTTGCATTTCTGACGTTTTTACTCCTACAGCTTAAGGCATCACAAATCAATAGAAGGGGAAAAAGGCTAAACTTGTTGTCTTGGGGTTTGGAGCTATTGTACATTATGTAACACCCTGGCATTGTCTATAAATAACCTGAATTGTAACAGTAAGTCTGATGCTGTGAAGAACAATGTCTCTTAACAATTCATTTTTGGGGGAATTCAACTATGGAAGCTTAGACAAAAAGGTGCATTTCATAGAGAAAGAAATTTCTGAACCTATCCTTCTGAACTATTTAAATTTCCCTTGCAATTTTCTTACAACAGGCAACCGTGTGGTTCTTTTTTAGCACATAATTATACGGAATGGGGAGGGAGATTTTCCACTTGAAGCCTATAATACTTCTGTAATCTCTCTAGTTTAGTGAAAAGAAGGACTAGGGTTGACATGATAACAGTGTTCCAATATTTGAGGGGCTGCCACAAAGAAGTTGAGGTCAAAGCACCTGAAGGCAGGACAAGAAGCAGTGGATGGAAAGTAATCAAGGAGAGAAACAACCTAGAACTAAGGAGAATTTTTCTAACAGTTAGAACAATTAATCAGTGGAACAACTTGCCCCCAGAAGTTGTAGGTGCTCCGACATTGGAAGTTTTAAAGAATAGATCAGACCACCACTGGAATGAAATGGTATAGGGTTTTGTGCTTGAGCAGAGGGTTGGATTAGAAGACCTCTAAGATCCTTTCTGACTCTGTTATTCTGTTATTCTATTGTTTCTTTTGGCAGGGGTATACAATTTTTTCAGTCTAAGGCCACAGCTTGCCTTCAAGTGAGGTGCTAGAAGCCACCTTCAAAAACCAAGACAAAAAATAGTTAATGTATTATTACATAGGAATATAATTCATGTGGTTAACTCAATATATTTAATACAGGTAGTCCTTGCTTAATGGCCATTCATTCAGAGACCATTTAAACTTATGAATAAAGGGACTTTATGATCTATGCCTAAAAGTATGAGCATTGCAGTATCCCTGCACCGTGCCTGCAGTCATGTGTTTGTGATCTGGACACTTGGCAACACTTTTATCCTTAACACTGGTTGCCAAGTATCCTGTGATCATGTGATTACCATTTGGAATCTTTCCTGCCACCTTCCCCAGAAAGTCATTGGGGAAGCCAGCAGGGAGGGTCGCAAACCACTGCTGTCTGCCAAGCAGTTTCTGGGGCTTGCTAGAAAAGGTCCATCCAGAAAACCAAACTGGATTTTGGCATGGAGTGGTTGCAATATGTGCCACTGGCACAGCCACCTCCCAGAATTCAGAGAAGACCCTCTTGTTTATGGGGGCTGGCTGCAATCATCCTGTGCTGCAAACACTCTGCGTCAAAATCCTGCTTGGATTTCAGGATGGATCTTTTTTAGCCAGTCTCTTGAGAGAAGAAGTCCTGCCTTCTAGAGCAGGGGTGTCAAACTTGATTTCATTGAGGGCCGCATCAGAGTTGTTTGACCTCAGGGGGCTGGGGTGGGTGGGGCCAGGATGGGCATGGCCTGTTTGATATCACTCATGGCAGAGGCACCTGTGGCGGCCCAAGCACTGAGCCAGCAAAAACGAGTTCCCAAGCTCTGTTTTTGGCTGTGACAGCCTCCTGCAATCCTCTGCCAGCGAAAACGGAGTTCAGGAAGGCTGCGCATGGCCCTCCCGAACTCCATTTTCTGTGGAAGAGGCTGGTCCTTCACTGTTTCCAGAGCGGCCCCAGAGGCCAGACCTAAGTGTCAACTAAAAAGATACTCCTTTGGTCTTTTTAGCTGTCAGAAAAAGGGAGTGGGGGAAAACAAGGCATTCCATAAATGCCTAGATAATCACCTCGGGAGCCCAAAGTTGTTGGAGTGTAAGAAGGTTATTGGAGAGCATGATGGATGACTCTTGGAGATGGATATGTCTTGTTGGAGAAGTCACACCCAGGGGGTGGGGGGAAGACCAGGGTCAAGGGGGAAATGTATGATGTAATTTTCTTTTCTCTAAGATGCGACTAGGGACTTTTGATTTGAATGGGGGTGGCTTTGTTGGAGCCCTGACACTAAGCACCCTGTGGGCCAGATCCGGCCTGTGGGCCTTGAGTTTGACACCCCTGCTCTAGAGGGATGCAAGTCTGAGTCCCTCTGGCAGACAGCTCTTTGACAGCTCTTTCACTATGTCTGCTTAATTACCCAGGAGATCACTTAACACTTACAACCAGGAGTATTCCAGGATTACAGTTGAGCGAAGCAGTTGTGTGATGTCTCACTTAACAACCAGTTCATTCAGTGACTGAAGATTCCACTCTCAATTGTGGTAGTAAGCTGAGGACTGCCTATATTTTCATTCTGTCACACATTCAAATACAATTCCATTAGAACATCTAGACAGACTTTGGAGTTCACCCAGAAGGGCTTTGAGATTTCACAAAGCCTTAGTAACTCAGTTGTACATCCTGGTCTTAAGGTGTAATCATCTTTCTAAAATGATAGTAAGTCTTCTGATGGAAAGAGTAAATGCCTTTTGAAATGAACTTGTCCTCTTTTAAAGATGTCATCTTTGGAATGTATATAACTTGGATCTGTCACTATCATGGCAGCAATTTTGAAGTTTATCTTCCAAAACTCAAAAAAGAAAAAAGGAAGGAAGGAAGGAAGGAAGGAAGGAAGGAAGGAAGGAAGGAAGGAAGGAGAAGCACCCGTTCAGAGGAATGATCAAAAACATATTTAAAAAATGAAATATCCCAATGTTTGACCAGCCTGTACAATAAAAACAATACAGTAAAAGGGGAAATAGTTTAAACATAATTTGATATTGGGAAGGAGAAAAAATAATAGGATAATAACACAACATACCTTCTTAATAATATCATACAGATATTTGGCTACCTGATATGTGAGTGTAGGTTAGCAACCTTAAAAAAATAATAAATATAACATTTATCTCCATGGCCCTTGTATTTGGGAATGATTGGGGCGATCAGAGGATGTTTTGATACATCATTTCTCTCTTTATTATATATATATTTTTATTGGAACAACTGGTTCAAAGTCCGTAATAAAGATTTTGAGGAGAGGAATGATGAATCTGCCATAAATAATTTGGAAAGTTGAATGAGATAATAGATACACAGAGTTCTCTCAAAAATATAAAATTAATTATTAGTAATTAGGTTTAGATGGCAATTTTGACTCATAGCAATGGCAACAATTCATATTAATGTGTATGTGCAGTTACATTATTACAAATAACTGTTTATTAAAAGTGTTTTTGAGTCACTTCTTATTTTTAAAAATTCCAAACTGATTTGCAGTACTTACCAGGACAGGAAATAAAAACAGGATTAAAAAAAAGAGTTGAAACAATCCATAAGAAGATAGGTATTGAGAAAGTTATTGCTAGGTAAGGTTAGCATTAAAAAGTGATTTTTAAAAAAGCATCTAAAATGTGACACCATTCAGGAAGCCTTTTTAGAAGTCATTCTAAAGAATATTTGTCATCACAGGGGGAAGTTCACTCTGTGTAGTCACCAAATGATAGTCTGCAAATCACATCATGGAAGCAATGTCAACAAAGCTTAAGGTAGTTGAGCTAATATGACTCTCATGATATTGTTGTTGTTGTTCAGTCGCTAAGTCGTGCCTAATTCTTTGCCTAATTCGTGCCTAATTAGGCACGCTAAGTCGTGCCTAATTCTCCATGGACCATAGTAAGCTATGCCCCTCTTTTCTCCACTGTTTCCTGGAGTTTGCCCAAATTCATATTCATTGTGTAGATAACATTATCTGACCATCTCATCCTCTGACAACTCCTTCTCCTTTTGCCTTCAGTCTTCTCCAACAAGTGTCTTTTCCAGTAAGTTCTCTCTTCTCATTTGGTGGCCAAAGTATTTGAGCTTCACTGTCCTTCCAAAGAACAGTCGGGGTTGATTTCCATTATGGTTGCCTGATGTGATCTCCTTGCAAGGGACTCTCAAGAGTCTTCTCCAACACCACAATTTGAAAGCATCAGTTCTTTGACACTCAGTCTTCCTTATGGTCCAACTCACAGCCATGCATTACTATTAGGAAAACTATAGCTTTGATTATATGGATCTTTGTCAGCAAGGTGGTGTCTCTGTTTTTCATATACTGAGATTGCCAAACTCTGGTATCCTGCAGCATTAGCTGTCTTGGTTGAGGTTACTTGAAGATGTAGATCAGTAAAACTGTATCTACCCTAAAGTGACTAAACAAGATTGCTCATGATTTGGAAAGAATACTGTAATGTATGTGTAAATGGCTTTGGGAGACAGAAGAAAGAGTTGCAGACTAGGGCAACAGCCAGATGAGAGACAACTGAGCCCACAGCAGAAATGGGGGCATGGCAAACATCTCAGAAGGGATCCTTCTTATTTTGTTAGACTTTAAAAATGAGGAGCAGGGCGTGGAGGAGAGATATCCATTCAGACTTGCAAGATTCTGCTAGTGTAGCCTTATAATAAAGATAGAGTGGGCTCAGTTGTCTCTTATCTATGTTTGCTTGGACCTACCTCCTAAGACTGACAGATTGATAGAAGTCACTGCATTTTGGGTTGCATTCTCCTCTTATTTCCCTATATTCTGAACACAGGGAAAGAAATGGATAGCTATGTCTAGATCTCACCCACAAGTTTTTCACCCTTTTTAGGAGCTCATTTGAATAACGTGGAGAGCAAAAAGAATCCAAGAAGGTGTAGACTATAACATGTGCCTTCCGGCATAATTAGAAACAACATGATCTTAAGAGTTTCAGAGCTTGATTTTGATTTGCTTTTCTGCTTGTGAATATACAAAGTGATTAAAAACAATGAAACTTTACAAAAAAATAATTAGAAGCAATAGTCGTAAAACAAACAGTTCAAAACAATGCCAGATGAAAACCAAATCCAAAGCAGCAGGTTAAAAACAGCAGGCTGAACATTTAGACATTTACATTTCTAGCTCAAAAGTGGAAAACAAGTGCTGGCTATATAATATGTTCCTTTGTAAGGGGAAAAATATGGACGGTATGCTTGTTCTGCTGTTGATTTTATAATGCATAGAAACAAGCTGTTCTGGTACTTTTAATAGAAAACCAGGACATTATTGTTATTATTACGTGCTGGGTCTTTATTCTTATACATTCATTCCCTAGACTGTAGTACTTCTCTTTTTAATTTTGAATATTAAACAAAACTTGTGATACTGGTTTGTGACACCATAAATATGCTACAGTAATCCATACTCATATATTTATGATGCTATCAATATTTATTAAAAACATTAGTAGCACAGGAAAAGAAAAGTCTGCATATTTTATTATTTCATACTAGCTTTATCCAGAAAACATTTTATTAAAAAATCTAAATTGGAAATGTTTGGCTTTGAGAGGGAGAGAACAGAGATGATAGCAATCTTGAAATACCTGAGGATATCACATTGAAAGTAGTCAAAATCTTACTCTTGTTTTTTTTTAATTTTTAGGGCCTTGGTGGCTCAGGCTGTTAAATGCCTGCATTTAAGTTCCAGCTGCCTACAATTACTGTAGGCTCGAATCCCACCAGGCTCAAGGTTGACTCAGCCATCCATCCTCTCGGGGTAGGTAAACTGAGGACCCAAGATTGTTGGAGGCAATAAACTGACTTTGTAAAAACGCCACTTAGTAATAAGCAGGCATATACAATGGAATGAAGGCTATTGCTGAGCACACTGGGTTGTATCCCAAAAATTGTAAGCTGCCCTGAGTCTTCGGAGAAGGGCGGCATATAAATGTAATTTAAAAAAAAAAACGGGGCATAAAATAATACAGTTGAGTTATAGGAAGATTAGGAGCTCGTTGGCTCACGTGATTAGGATGTTAGGTTGACAATTTGCAAATCCGAGTTCCAAACCCGAGTGCTGGTGTGTGACACGGTGAGCTCCTAGCATTCACTCCAGGTCCTGCCAACCTAGCAGTTTGAAAGCATGCAAATGCAAGTAGATAAATAGGTACCACTTCGGTGGGCTCATTAACAGGGACATGAAAGGAGTCCCCAACTGGGGGACTGGGATGGTGATGTCACAGGTTAATCACTTCACCACAGACCTCTTTGGTGCTTCTAGCATAGAAGTATATAGTATAGGAAGGTTTTGGATTTTTGGGTGGTTTTTATCATTTTTGATATTTTATTATTGTTTTGTAAGCCATATATAAGATGTGTGATCAAATAAATCTACTAAATAAATTAATTGTCAGGATTCTGGCAGTTACCCCAATTAAATCATGAGTCTTGAGCCAAACTTCCAAAACTTCAAAAGGATTTATTGGGAGTTAACGTGTCTGGCACTGCCTGGGTGTAGCCGACTCTGAGACACATAATTCATTGTCACTCTTGACCCCCACCCCCTGGGTGTATCATGATTCATATTCATATTCATATTCTCCAGTGAGACACATCCATAGCCAAGAGTCATCAATCATGTTCTCCAGTTAGATATTTGCGCAGCAGAAACTTCAGTCACCTAGATACTATCTTTGAAAAACTATTTATGGAATGCACTTTTGATTTCCAAGCTGCCGCACTGCTCTTTCAAACCCCTTTCCCCCTCCCTTTCTGTTGGCAACTCTAAAAAGACCATAGAAATATTTTATGAGTTGACAACACTCTTATTTGCATCTTACAAAGAGCACTCCAGGAACACCATTAATTTCATAGTGTAATAAGTTATCCCAGTGGCCTAAGTAGCCCTTTCTTACTCTAGAATATTATGATCCTGTGTTGTTGGTTACATCTGCAGTCCACCTTTGTAGAATGGGTCTTCTGATGGCTGAGCTTTGCAGTAGTGTGTATTCTAAAAGTATTAACTGTAATAGCAGATTTTTTGTGTAGCACACAGCAAAACACAAAGAACAAGGGAAAGGCACGGAAAGCAAACTACAACTTTCCAGGCAAAAGTCTTTTTATAAAGGGCTATCTTCTCTATGGAGTTTGGTGTAGTTTTGTTAAGACATCAGGCTTCAAACTGGGAAACTATGAGTTCTAATCCCACTTTAGCCACAAAGCCATGTGGATGACCTTGAGCCAGTCACTTTCTCTCAGCTTTAGAAAAGAGGCAATGGCAAATCACTTCTTAGAAACCTTGCTAAGAAAATTTCAGGGCCTTGTCCAGGCAGTACCAGAGAATTGAGTACAACTGAATGGAAGGAAAATATCTGTCGTTTGTCTGCCTGTCTACAATCTGTCATCTACCTGTCTATCTTATCTATGAGACTGGAATCATTTTTTTAAAAAATTTGCATTTATATGCCACTCTTCTCCAGAGACTCAGGGCAGCTTACAATTTTTGGGGGGCAGCACAACCCAATGCGCTCAGCAATAGCCTTCATTCCATTGTATATGCCTGCTTATTACTAAGCGGCATTTTTACAAAGTCAGCTTATTGCCCCCAACAATCTTGGGTCCTCAATTTACCTACCCCGAGAGGATGGAAGGCTGAGTCAACCTTGAGCCTGGTGGGATTCGAGCCTGCACTAATTGCAGGCAGCTGGAACTAAGTGCTAGGCATTTAACAGCCTGCACCACCAAGGCTCTTTTACCAAATGTCCAAACACATTTGTCTTCTTGAATAAGAAACAGAAACCTTTTGTCTTTACATATTAAATATGAAGCAGTATGCTTATAAAAATGAGCCGATTGTTTAAACCTGGTGCTCATAATTAATGAATTTAATGCCATTCCCTTCTTCTGAACAAACAGCTAGATGGTGTTCAAGGAGGCCTCTTAAGTTCCTTTACAGCTGTTATTTGAGGGAAAACAGCAGTAAGTTAGACTTCAAGTGTTGGTGTTAATTATCTACACTGTAAATCTTAATCAGCTTCATTAATAACAATCCTCAACTGTTGGTAATATTCACATATAAATTGCTGACATTTTTCTAGGAATGATACAAGAAAAGAAAAGAAAAGAAAGGAAGTAATGGAAAAGCTGCATGTTCCTGGCCAAACGAAGAGGCCAAGTTTGTCTTGTTTTCATTATAACATTCTTCTTGGGGAGGACCGAGGTTGAGGTTCATTGTGACCCTTAGCTTTCTTTTCTCCTCAACTTAATTAGGACTGTGAATTACTTTTAATTAACAGCAAGTCTGGAATTTCCTGGCTTGCAACTTATAAAAACAAACAAATGATAGAAGTTGGCATGTGTCTCTCCTTCTTTTCAAATATGTATACATTTTAGAAAAGTTGTTGTAGAATGATAATCATCATCTCCTTTTAATGGCCCCATAATCCCTTGCGGGGTGGAGTCTGGGCAACTGAATGGAGCTGAGTGTTTACTGGCCAGATGCCATTCCTGTCACCAATGCGGAGTTTTGTTCAGCAGATATATTCTCATTGTGCCCAGAGAGAGAAATATCTGCCTCCATCTAGGATTGAACTCACAGCCTCCTGATTGTGAGGTGAGACCTCCACCTCTAGGCCACCGCACTACTCAGTGTTGTAGAATGATAATAAAAGGAGACCTTTTGATAAGCAAATGTTATGTCAGCACCCCAGAGTCCATAGACTTTTTCATCCTACAATATTAGAACAACCTCCATACTTTTAAATGGTCTGGTAATTCAAGACATCAGCTTGGAGAGAAAGGAGTATCATGCTGCTTAAATACCTTCCGATTTTCCCATGTTTTTGATAATACCAATTTATTTAAATGTCAATTTTGCTGAGAAAATGCTACTTGGAAAGCATTTAAGTTCCAAGTTTTACTTTCCTGCATCTTGTGTACTGGGTACTTCTTTGCAAATGAACATATTTTTTGGTGCTTTGCCTAAATGTCAAACTATTTGTGCATTGTTACAAATAAATACCTAAAAGCTTCTCAAAAAAAAAAAGCAATCTTAAGAGAAAAAATAATTTTAATGCATTACAACTTTGGACATGGGTATATCAAATGCTACTCATGGCCTCTTGGAATGAAGTCTACTGTATTTTTTTACTCAGGGCTGTTCATTCATTACTATTGCAATACAATACATGCATATTTAAGTCAATTTCTGTTGGTTTTGGCCAAAGAGGCAAAAGAACCACCTTCAGAAATACAGTTGGGGGAAAAAAATAGGAATAGTTTGCCTGGTTCCTGTCATGGCTGAAAAATAACCCCCTTACTTCGTTGAAACTCTGAGCTTTATTTAACTTTCTTTAAATTGCTGTATATCACTTTATTTGACAGCACATATTTTCTTTTAGCAGGCAAGGGCAGAAACTGCCAGATTAAGTGATTTAAACAAAATAAAGAGTTGCTGAGAAAATTTCTTTTTCCTAGCTCCTGAGCCAAGCCAGACATCAAATAGCTTAGGTTTTGCTTGAGTATGAAACAATGTGTGAAGCGTTCAAGTATCCCACCACTGTATCAATTAATTGACAAGCTTTGCTTGAGGAAGATGTCTGTTGGCCTTACGTTTTTTTTTCTCTGTTGGCATAGTTAATTTCTTGTCTCCCATGGTTGCATACTTTTTGTATATTTATCAGCATTACATAGCAGGGGGATTTATAAACCATCCAGAGCCAGTCTGGATTTGGGCAACACTAAAATCAAATCTGATCAGGTATGAATGCATAAATATATAGTCCAAAAAGAATGTATAATAAGCAGGTCATTTGAACAATCCAATTGATATTCATAGTAATGAAAAAATGTATGCAAAGAAAGAATGCGCCGTTCAAGAAGACAACTGCTGCCTTGATAACTTTAAATAGCAATAGCACTTAGACTTACAGCCCTCTCTAAGCAGTTTCACAGAGTCAGCGTATTGCCACCGACAATCTGGGTCCCCATTTTACTCACCTCGGAAGGATGGAAGGCTGAGTCAACCTTGAGCCTGGTGGGATTTGAACTGCCAAATTGCAGGCAGCCGGCAGTCAGCAGAAGTAGCCTGCAGTACTGCACTCTAACCACTGCGCCACCATGGCTTATGTTTGCTTTGATAAATGTTTGCTTTGAGAGTCTAATTCTGCACTATTAAATGTCTCTTTATTCCAGGTCATGGAAATCAAAGGACAAATGATCCACGTCCCAGAATCAAACTGTATTTTGTTTTTGGGCTCACCATGTGTGGACAAGCTGGACGAATTGATGGGTCGAGGCCTCCACCTTTCAGACATACCAATTCACGATGCTACCCGTGATGTCATCCTTGTCGGGGAGCAGGCTAAAGCCCAGGATGGCTTGAAGAAGAGGATGGACAAGCTTAAAGCAACCTTAGAACGAACACACCAAGCTCTAGAAGAGGAGAAGAAGAAAACTGTGGATCTTCTTATCTCAATCTTCCCAGAAGAAGTAGCTCAGCAGCTCTGGCAAGGGCAGCAGGTTCAAGCCAGAAAATTTGATGATGTTACCATGCTCTTTTCAGACATTGTTGGCTTCACTGCTGTCTGTGCCCAGTGTACACCCATGCAAGTGATCAGTATGCTCAATGAGCTGTACACCAGATTTGACCACCAGTGTGGATTCCTAGATATCTATAAGGTAATGTCTTTCACCCTTCAAGTTTTACAGAAGTATGATATTGCTAACATACCTTTTTCTTACAACACAGTGAATAGAACTAACAGTGTTCTTAATAAAAGGTTTCTTAATAAAAGGTTGATCTAAGTAAATGATGGTTACATGGTTGTTGTTGCCAAAAATTTGACTAAAGGGAAAAAGTGAGCAATGGGGTGATCCAGTCTAGAAATGTGAATAGTCTAGAACAGGGGTGTTAAACTCAATTTCATTGAGACCACATCAGGTTTATGTTTGATCTCAGAGGGCCAGGGGGAAAGGTGTGGCCATGGTGGGCGTGGCCATGGTGGGTGTGGCACAGGACCGCACCTCCACACACATGGTTTTATACACTTATAAAAATAGAGAGGCGTATATTTCTGTGATTTTGGTTTTTTAATACTGTGATTTTGATCTACTTGATCACCTTATGTGAGAGAGACCAGATCAAGAAACTGACTCCATAGGAAGACTAGAACTATAAATCATTGACATAGGTTATAGTAGCAGAATCCTGCAAGCCTGACACGGTCATGCATGCCCCCCCCAAGCCGCATTTTTGGTCACAACGGCCTCCTGCAGCCCTTTGCCAGTGAAAACGGAGCTCCATTTTTGCTGGCAGAGGGCTGCAGGAGGCCATCACAGTTGAAAATAGAGGCTGGGAGGACTGCATGTGGCCCTCCTGAGCTCCATTTTCACTGGCAGAGGCACCATGGGCCAGTCCTTTGCTGTTTCCAGGGTCTAAGCACCCTGTGGACCAGATCTGGACCCCGCACCTTGAGTTTGACACACCCCTGTTCTAGAACATTCTGAGAAAACACATGTCTGGTGAATGGTTTCTTTATAGACAGAAACATCCAACCTTATTTCTTAGCTGCTGCTCTGGGCTGATTGCTGATTTTGTTTGTTGTATACTCAATAGAGAGTATGGAATGATTTATTGCTATCAAATAATGCCTGGGTATTATATTTTCTCCAAAAAGTTATGAGACTTATTGCCTGTAATGTTTTGCGGTTAATTTCTGTGTGGGCTTTCTTTGGTTTTTCTTTGGGATGCATAGTGACAGGGTAACAGTGAGCAGTGTCTATTTCAGGGGTGGGATTCTACCACTTCGCATCTATTTGCTAGAACCGGATGTTAACATTCTAAGCAGTTCGGAGAACTGGTTGTTAGAAGAAATTACTGGCCTAATCCTGTAAGGAAGGCAGGAAGGAAACATTCTGGTGTTGCTTACAGAAACTGCCTCTCTGTTAACCCTTATTACATTCTTGGCAGGACTAGATTTCCTGTCCCAGGAATGTCTCTGGAGTTTTTTTCCCCTCCTTTGCTGGTACTTTGCTTGTGTGGAGTGACCATTCAAAGTTACAATGGCACTGAAAAAAGTGACTTATGACCATTTTTCCAACTTATGACTGTTGCAGCATCCCCACAGTCATGAGAGGCCAGGGGAGGAGATGCGTGCCTCGATGTGAGTGATATTGAGTTGGCCACGCCTAGCCAATAACATGACCACCAAGCCACACCCACCAACTAAGCCACGCCCACAGAACCAGTTGTTAAAAAATTTGAATCCCACCCCTGGTCTATTTGTGTGTTCTGTGTCTATTTGTGTGTTTCTATTATCTTCAAACGTGTTTCTCAGGCTGAGCACTTATGAATATGAGATGAACAGATCTTTTTGATACCCTTAAATTCCAAGGGGTGGGTGCTAAGAGAAGTATTGGATTCCTCCCGAATCTGTTTTCCACTTTGGAAGAAACTGCACCAGAAATTAACAGAATCTTTTGATAATAAGCTGCCATATGTGGTGAGCAGATCATAATATAATTTAGGAGCAAGTGCGTAAGCATTGCTAATTTTGCAGTTATATCAGCTCAGCTGTCTTAGATATCTAATTCCCAGCACAAGAAAATTAAATCATTTTCTGAAAAAGAGTGTTCTTAAAAATGCTCAGTCACTTCAAGATGTTGTCTACCCTCCCAAATGATACATTCCCCCTTTGGTGTATTGTTTGACAGGTTGGGACATAGGATTTTCTACTGTAAATTATTAGCCATTAACCTCCCATAAATTCTAGTAAGAGTTAAGAAAATGCCTTTTACCAGGCATAATTTTTTTAAATGTAATCAAATGGTGAAAAGAAGATGGGTCTGGCCATATGATGGAATGTAGTCCAGAGTTGCAGAAGGGCGGTGCTCTTTCCCAGAAAGCAAAGAGATAGCAGAGTGTTTTGAATTTATGGTAGGCAGAAAGATCATTTTAAAAAAAAGGTAAAGGTTTCCCCTGCCCAATCATGTTTGACTCTAGGGGGTGGTACTCATTTCCGTTTCTTAGCTGAGGGAGCCACGGTTATCTGAAAATACTTCAGTGGGTCATGTGACCAGCATGACTATACACTGAGGTACACAAATTTCCCATTGAAATGGTACCTATTTATCTACTTGCATTTGTATGCTTTCGAAATTGTAAGTTGGCAGGAGCTGGGGCAATGAACGGAAGCTCAACCCATCATGCAGTGCTTGGGTCTTGAACTTGGGCTATCAGGAAGGCAAAGGCAATTCCTCCCCCACCCAGCAATTCATAGAGTATATTTAATATGAAGGAAGAATAACACATGGAGTTACCTTTGAGTAATTCTTTGTTGCTGTTCATCTATAGATAGAATTTTGCCAGACTTTGACCAATTGGTCCCACCATACTTGCTGATGTAATCAATCCATCTTGTTTTAGGTCTCTTTCATGGATGCTTTTTATCAAGTGGGATCCATCAAGTGGCCCACCTCCCAATTCTTCTTGCTAAGTGACCAGCCCATTTCCATTTAAATTCTTTTACTCTCTTGATGACATCATATACTTTTGTTTGTTCTCTAATTCAGGGGTCACCAATCTTTTGAACCTCAGGAACCACCAAACTCATAATTTTAAATCCCGTGGACCAGAGACCCTGGGAAAATCCCAAAAACAGTCTGCAGGAAAATTCCCCACTCTGTTTTCCTACCGATTGATCATTCTTTATTTGGAATCACAGGATACCATCTCCAGCTCTGTTCTCAGGGGGAGAGAGAGAGAGGAAGAGAGAGAGAGAGAGAGAGAGAGAGGAGAGAGACTCTTTTGGCTTCATGCAAGGAAAGCAGCAGAAGCAGCAGAAGTCTTTCTTTCTCTCCCCAAATTGAAAGGTTATTTGGCGTTGATTTAATTTTTAAAAATATTTTTTAATTTGTTTTTAACTTTTGTATTCTCTGTTTTTATGTACGCTGCCCTGAGTCCCTCGGGAGAGGGCAGCTTATAAGTCCAAATAAACCTAAACCTAAACTCCGCCAGAAATGAATCTTTGTGAGACTTGTCGCGCCGGTGCAGCCTCTTGGAGAGGATGCCTTGCAGGGTCCCAAAGACTCATTTCTGGTAGAGTTTGGGGGAGAGAAAGAAAGACTTTTGCTGCTTTCCTTGCGTGCAGCCAAAAGCAGAAGAAAAAAGTGGAAAGAAGCAGCCCAGTGGCCAGGCCAGGCGCGTGGTTCAAGTGGGGCAAGTTCCCCCCCTCCGTCCTTTCCCCCTTCCCCTCACTACCTCGTGTTGTTCGCAATGCAAGCGACACAATCCTTGTGTTCCCACGGGCCATGTGGTCGGTGCAGCCTTGTGTTCCTGCGCAGCCTGGATTAATTGCTTTGGGAGTGACATTTCTCTGTGGGCCACCAAAATTTCTCATGGACCACCAGTGGTCCCCAGCCCACTAGTTGGTGACCATTGTTCTAATCCATGTGCAGGTCTTTCTATCTTTTATTTTCTAACATTAAAATCTGCTGAGATAATTAGATATACTCTAGGAATTGCTGGGGGAGGGGTCTTTGCCCTCTTCCTGTCTACCAGAGATTCCAAGATCCACTGTCTATTTGCCCTCTGGGAATCAGCCCCTCCCTCCTATTTCTATGGAGATTCTGAGACATCCACATCATGGGTGTCCCAAAGATGCTTTTTTCAAAAGGCAACTGGACTTTGTTTTTCCTTGAAGATGTTTTGCTTCTCACCCAAAAAGCTTCTTCAGTTCAGACAGAAGAACTGAAGTCAGAACTGAAGAAGCTTCTTGGATGAGAAGCAAAATGTCCTCAAGGAAAAACAAAGTCCAGTTGCCTTTTGAAAATAGCACCTTTTGGGCTTCCCGCCTGTGATTACGCACTACATTCTACCACAGGACATCACTTACTATTCAAAAAAGTATAGCAGTTCCTTTCATCTCAATGTGAATAATTAAGTACAGTAGTGGCAATGAGGATTATCTGTGCTCTTAAAAAGGCAGTGAATCTTTTTTCTTTCTGGCATCAAAAGACCACAAATTGAGCAACCACGCTTAAAAATCCAAACTCACTCCATCCCTTCATCTGTGCTCTGTGTGGAAGCTTAATTGCATTCTGTTACATCCATGCTGTATGCTGTTTTGATTTCCCACAGCTGTAATCTGAGTCTCACTCAACCAGATTCTTGCCAGAAATTTCTTAAAAAAAAAAAAGAACAAACTTTTGTGGTGTAAAGACTGCTAACAGGACAGTTCCCTCTCCTTAAGCATTTTTCTCTGTTTAACAGATGGCTACATTGACCTTAGTTAGACAAAACATTTTAAAAGGTTCACTTGGACTACGCATCGCTGTCTATGATCTCGCACGCAAAACCATGCCGTTCTTCTTCAGATTCAGATTCTTCATTAGAATGTGCTTCATGTGTAAACATTAGAGCAATGAAACACTTAAGTAATCGTCCCTCTCATGGTTGTACTCAAATGACTTTTACTTCAAGAACACAGTTGGAAATGCTGGAGAATGTTAAGAAAAGTATTCCTTTCTCTGTGTTTCTACCTGAATTTCTGAATGCTGGTCTGAGACTACTTTTCCATTCAAAACTGTTAGTTTTGAGATAGGGTCATCTCAAATCCCCTGAGATTTAGGAATAGGGTTCAAATAAAATTGAACCCTAGAACAATATGTGCCCTGATTATCTAGGATGCTATAATAAAATGCGCTCCCACAGACAGGGTCTCCTCAGGGTGCCATTGGCCAGACATGTCAGCTGGCAGCCCCCAGGGGGAAAACCTTCTCTGTGGGTGCACCCGCCCTTTGGAATCAACTACCTGTGGAGCTTCGGATGGCTCCTGACCTTCGATCCTTCCGTTGCGACATGAAGACATGGCTTTTTCGATCAGCCAACCTGGACTGAAGGCATTTTTTAATTGTTTTTTAAAATTTGTTTGTTGGTTTTTAATGTTTTAATGTTTGTAATTGGGGTTCTCTTATTTAATAGTTCTTTAAAACTTTGTATTCCTGTTTTTTATTGTTGTGAGCCACCCTGAGTCCTTCAAGAGATAGGGCGGCATAGAAATCCCAATATTAGTAATTTAATTAAAATAAAGATACTTTTTAGTTGTGTTCAAAATAATAAGAGTTGGAAAGAACCTTGGAGGTCTTCTAGTCCAGGGTTCACCAACCTTTTGGACCTCAGGGACCACCAAATTCATAATTTTAAATCCCAGGGACCACTAACTGGTTCTGTGGGTGTGGCCTAATTTGTGGGTGTGGCTTGGTGGTCATGTGACTGGCTGGGCATTGCTTGTATGTAAATATTATAAATATTTATATAAATATTGATTTTTTAATAAAAAAGAGCAACTTTTACCAAAAGCAAGCAAAGCAGGCAGGCAGATTTGAGTTGCTCACAGAATCATTCAGTGATCTACTTATTTGCCATCAGCTACCTGAGTCTGTCACATAAAATTTGCTTGCCGTGAGTCTGCTCTGGATAATAGAAGCTTCAGTCCTAAGAAGGTTCAGCTGTGCTTAAAAGCAGAGCTGAAGATCTAAAGATTAGCTAGAAAGCAAGAAATCCAACCATTTCCTGCTTCCTAGCTAATCTAAATCTCCCTGCAGAGCAGAACAGCTGATGGTCAGGAAAAGAAAGGAAAAACAGCAATTTAGCAGGCAAGTTTTAGGCTATTTACGGGAATGTCTACTGCTGGCATCGAATACCAACAGCCCTGTACGAGCGTACAGGCAGGGACTCCTCGGCGTGTTGTCTGCGACCCAATGTCGCTTAGCAGTGACGCGGGGGAGGGCCTACTCTGTGGCAGCTCCCGCCCTATGGAATCAACTACCTCTGGGACTCCGCCTGGCCCCTGACCTCCGCCCCTGACCTTCCGCCACAACCTGAAAACTTGGCTATTTGAGCAGGCTGTGCTGTGCTGACTCCTCTTGGGGGGAGGGGGTTTGTTTTATAATTTGTTTTAGTAATTTGGCTTGTGGTTTAATTCTATTTTAGGTAATTATTTATTGTATTGGTTTTAACTGTGAGCCGTCCCGAGTCCGTTCGGGAGAGGGGTGGCATACAAGTCAAATAAATAAATAAATAAATAAATAAATAAATAAATAAGTAAGTAAGTAAGTAAGTAAGTAAGTAAGTAAGTAAGTTTGCCGGGTAAGGGGTGAGTGGACGGGGAGGGTTCCCACAGGCCATGTGGGCAATGCAGCCTTGTGTTTCTGTGCAGCCTGGATTAATTGCTTTGTGGGGTGCTCTGAGGGTGACATTTCTCTGTGGACCACCAACATTTTCTCACAGACCACCAGTGGGCCGTGGCTGTGGCCCACTGGTTGGCGACTGCTGTTCTAGTCCAACTCCCTGCTCAAGCAGGAGACCCTATAACATTTCAGACAACTGCCATCTGGTCTTAAAATCTTCCAATGTTGGAGCACCCACAACTTCTGAAGGCAAAGCTGTTCCACTGGTTAATTGTTGTCACTGTTAGGAAATTTCTCCTTAGTTCTAGGTTGCTTTTCTGCTAGATTTAATTTCCATCCATTGCTTCTTGTCTTGCCTTCTGGAGAAAAGTTTTTGTACACTGTGTGAAGAAAATGTGAATCTCTGGGAGCGGGGAAGCAAAGTGGAATGCATACATGTGTTTGTGCCTAAGAGAGATGACATGAAAGTCTGAAAGGTTAAATAAGCAGACATGTTAAAATTCTGGTTTGTCGGTCTTAAAGTGGTAGCTGGCATGCAATGGCTTGCTTTTAGTTTCCTGCTGTTAAATTACACATTAAAAGCTATCTAAAAATACACTTTTCTGATGCTACCCTCCTATACAAATAATTAGTGTAGTTGCTATAGAGATATTAGATGATCACAAAGGAGACAGCTCATGTGACACCAAAGAGGAGGAAAAATTATGTGACTTAATCTACTTTAAAAACAAAACAAAACACAACCTCATATTAGCATGCATATATTCATGTAGAGTCTATATACTTAAAATGCCATCAGCAAAAGATTTTTCAAATTACAATTCTAGTTTCACCAAGCAATTCTGAGCCATTATACTAATTTGCTCAAGAACAAAGCTGAAATGGCTCCCATTTATTTTAACTAACGTTTTCAAAGTGAGGAAAAAGTCAGTCCTTCAGGCAGTTGTTTTCAACATTTTGAAAACAACAGTAATGCATCTTTCTCTGTAATATTTAGAATTGTACCCTCAACCACTGAAGGAAAGGTAATCTTGTGTGCTGCTTATAAACTGGGTTGGTTCATAAATGAAGCAAGATAGTAGAACGAAGAAGTGGTGATGAGGCAAGAGAGATTTAGTGTAGAGAAGATACAAAGCCAAGGAAAGGAGATGATTGAGAAAAAGGTGCACATTGGCCACATTTAACACATTTATAACAGAATAAAAGAGTTGGAAGGACCTTGGAGGTCTTTTAGTCCAAACCCTTGCTCAAGCAGAAGACTCTATACTATCCCAGACAAGTGGCTGTCCAGTCTCTTCTTAAGAGCCTTCAGTGATGGAGCACCCACAACTTTTGAAGCCAAGCTGTTCCACTGGTTAATTGTTCTCACTGTCAGGAAATTCCTGCTTAGTTCTAGGTTGCTTTTCTCTTTGATTAGTTTCCATCGATTGCTTCTTGTCCTGCCTTCAGGTGCTTTGGAAGATGGGACCCCTCTTCTTTGTGGTAGCCCCTCAAATAGTGGAATACTGCCAGGGGTGGGATTCCATTGGTATAACAACTGGTTCAATGATCACACGCTTTGCGTGCATGTTCCATTTTTCAAAAAGGTTTTATATTTACCTTCTTTGCAGTCCCTGTGACTAAAATAGCTGAGGCGCGGCAAACCGCTCTGCCACGCGAATCAGCTGTGCTCTCACAACCCCTAGTCTTTCTTTTTGGAATAAATTCTACCCAGTTAAAAATATGCATTATTACTGAAATCTGAAGACTCAGTTCAAAACCTCACTCAGTCATGAAATCCAACAAAAACCCCAAATGATGTTGTTAATTGCTCTTTCAGCTCACTACAGAATTATTTTGACAGTATATCATTTATAGCAGAGGTCCCTAACCTGTGGGCCACAGCCACTACAGGGCCATGGCCTGTTTACAGCTGGGCTGTGTGAGCAGCAGGCCAGCACGCTTACAGCTGCACTTGCGCTTATGGCAGGCACCAACGCTCTCAGCCCCACTCGTGTGAACGGCAGGCCCCGGTGCTCACAACCCCACTTGCACAAACAGTTGGCCCTGAATTCACAGCCCCACACATTTGTGTGAGCCCGCTGTTCAGACAAATGAAGCTGTGGGCATGTGCACATGTGCCTGCTTGCCCCTCACACAAAACCATCCCTTCTTCCCACACACACCAGGCCGCCAACCCAGGAAGGTTGGGGAATGCTAATTTATAGGCAGAGAAGCCCAAGAGAAAGGGAAAGAACCTTGTTAGTAGACAGCTTTGATAGTACTTTATATTACCGTATTTTATTTTCAGACTGTGATTTCAACAATTGGTGTGACTAGCAGAAATGTAACTGATGCGACAGCCATGAAACTGCAATAATAAAAAAAGCTTTATTTGTTGACAGTTTGCTTATCAGAGTAACACCAGTATAATTTGCTATGCAGAACAATGGGGAACATTTATCCTATCCTGTGCGATGTTTTATCTTGCGTGATGTTTTAAAAGAATACAAATTATTAACGGTGATCTTTATTGAGAATACTGTATAAACATACTTGTTATATGCTCTGGGAAGTTTTAAAGAAAAAACATCAACAGAAAATTAATATCTCCCAAACCCTATCTGGGCACTGCATTTTCTATGATGTATGCTTTATTTGTATTCTGCTGAAATTCTCATAACCAGGACAATATAAAAGATGAAATATGGGTAGTCTTCGACTTAGCGACCATTCAAAGTTATGAGGGAGCTCCCTGAGGGTGCTTACAATCCAATTTTGAAATTCCAATGCCCCCTCCTGTGATCATGTAACTGGATGTAAGGCGCTTGGTAACCGGCTTGAAATTATGACCACTTGTAGCATCCCATGGTCATGTTTTCAGTTTTGTTGAAAACCAGCATTTACTTTTCCTTTTTGTCCAAACCAATCCTTAGTGAACAGTGGGTTTGCTTAATGACCACAGCATTTACTTAACAGCCACCACAAAAAAAGTTTGTAAAATCAGATTGGTCACATGGGTGAGCTGATTTACAACTGTCTTGACTTACAGCTATGATGGGCAGCCTCCTTTACAGTTGCAAATTGAGAACTGCATGTAAATAATAACTCCCACCCTCCCAAATCATCATTAAACCAAACTCAAAATGACTGCCCAGTCACTACTGAATTAGTGATTTAATGTCCACTGACACATAAATGTTTTCAGCATTTTTCAGAATGCCATGAGAAGTGGGCATAATGTAGGGCACCACCACATGTAGCAACATTTCTACGGGCAATTTCCAACTTTAGTTTCTCATTGGACCACTTCCCATTTGTTTCTTGCTCTCAGATCAGATCAGTTTAAAACAACCACAGATGCCACTCAAAGCAGCTGAGAGAAATATTTGAATGTTTATTATGAAAGATCAGCAATCATCAAAGGCAGTTCAGAGGCAAAATGGCACAAAAGACAAACCAAGTAGGAGAGGCAGGAACTGCAGGGAAGGATGAACACCCTGTGAATGGTGTGGGATTAGGAATGGATTTCCAGAGGGAAACTTGAAGACTACAGGAACCAGGAACGCTACTCTGGTAACCCTGAGGACATTAGCTGCCTTCAAGGAATATAAATCCTTCCATTCCCCACTACCCTGTCAGAGTTGAAGAAGCTTCTTGGATGAGCAGCGAAATTTCTTCAAAAGAAAAAACAAGAAAGTCCACTTACCTCCTGAAAAAAGCACCTTTAGGACAATTGACTTGGATGACTGATAATCTCTACAAATTTTTAGCTATACAATTAGGGATGAACATCTTTCGAATGGTGTGGGAATAGTGATGGGCCATCTGCTAAAATAAAACCAGGTCATGGCACACACTTCAAAGTAAATCAGGAATCCTGTAATTGTGGAGTCTGCCTGGCAAGAACAAAGAATCCTTATCCACAGAAGATCTGCAGATGTACATCTTGTAACAATCCTCGCTAATTGGAAAGCTGATAAAAGTCATACGAGTTAGCCAACTTACATACCTTAGCTAAAAGTTAGAAACAGAGATTGCCCTGCAACAAATCAAATGTATATTAGATAACTCCTAGGGATTTCATTAGCCAAAACCTAGGAATAGGGACAGTTAGAGACCAATAGAACAAATTGTAGAATTATTACTAAAATGTTTATTAGATGATATTTCTTATTATCTCACTTTGTCCCACAATCTCCTCTAGTGAAAATGTATAAAACTTACTCAATCCTTTGTTCTTGGCTCTTGGCATTTTGACCAGGAGCCATACCATGAATTACTCCAATAAAAGCAATCAGAAAGAAACCTGCACCTGGGTGCCTGCATCTATCATTGGCTTTGGCACCAGGCTCAGACCCGAATTGGGAATGGAAACAGTAGGAATGGATTTCCAGAGGAAAAATTGCAGACTACAGGAACCAGGAGCACTACTCAGGTGCTGAGGACACAGATAAACCTCCAAGTGCTTCAGTGACCTTCTAAAACCTTCTAAAAGGATGCAGATGACCAGCTGCCTGCAAGGAATATAAAGCCTTCCTTTGCCCACTATCCTGTCAGAGCTGAAGAAGCTGCTTGAATGAGAAGCAAAACATCTTCAAAAGGAAAAACAACAAAGTCCAGTTGCCTCCTGAAAAAAGCACCTTTAGTACAGGGAAAGTTACAAAAGATGCAGATAAGTTATGTAGGAACAGGAGACTGAGATTTCTAGTCCTGTCTTGGGCACAGACCCAACTGGATGATCTTAGACCAGTCACTCTACCAGCCTCAGGAAGGAAACAATGGCAGACTTTGTTCCTTTGTATTCTGAAGTCTAGCAATAGTTTGTGCAGCCTCACATCTGCCTTGCTCTGCAGTGCAGTGTTCAACCACCATAGAGGACAAGATTACTGTGCTTTGTTTCATGCTGTACCAGGCAATGAGTTACTCCCTCTGTCAAAATAAATCTATGGTCTGTAAATTGACTTCCTATCAGATTTATCTTCACCTCAGGCCAAAGCTGTACACCCAGTAAGTTTTGGATCATTAGTTACAGAGTATTTTAAATAAAAGACATAGCTCTTTTTAAGCATGTACTTAGATTTTTTTTAAACTGCTGTCTGATATTCCTGGGTTGAATAACTGACATTTATATTCATAGCCTTTACTGGCTATGTCAGATCTACTACCTTAACCTATATCAGTGGTTTGGACTCTATTACTTAAAAAGGTGGTAGTGCTCTCACACTCGTGTGTAGCACCAGGGCAATCGTCGCCCCCATGCTGCACATGCTTTATAGTTCCACCTTCCACCCCCTTACCTGTACTGTGCCTCCCAGCTGATTTTTGGCCAGTTTGAGGCCTTTATCGGCTTCCCAGAGGCTCAAGGGAAGCCAAAAAATGGGTCTGTTTCGTCACTTGCGGTATTTCCAGAAATACAGGAAGTGATGAAATGAGCCTAGTTTAGCCTACAAAACTTGAGGGGCTTCCCTCGAGCCTATGGGAGGCTGAAAATCAGCTGGAGGTCTTGGCATGCTATGTAGTCAGAATGGTTGCCTGGGGCTCCGTGCCCACTTTCATCAGCTCTGCCATCCCACCTGTGCCATAGGTTCTCCATCACGGACCTATATAATTACTGTTCTACACTGCAATTTAGAAAGTTGATAAGGCTTGTTACCTATTGGGTTTGATTGAGCAAGTAACATTACATTTTTCTTCTTTTTCATTTCAGTCCTGAAATAGAATAATTATTATGTCAAAAATTTTGCTTTTTCATTTTCTTACTTGGATTATCCACTATATTCAACCTATGTACACTGTCCTCTACATAGGAGTTAGATCTTGACATAATAGAGGATGTACATTAGGGATGGCCAACTATGGCAATTTTATGATCTGTAGACCCAGAATTCCTGAGCCAGCCATGCTGGCTGTAATTAACTATGAAATTATTATTAATGAATAATTAATTAATTAAGCAATTAACTATTACTACATATAATTTATTAGATGTTGCTTGCCATTGCCAGTTTCCTGAGTGCAAACAAGTATTTTTAGTAAAAATAAATATTGGTTTACCCTTTTTTCTTCAATAAAATGACCAACGCTTCATTCCGTATATTTAATTTTCTAGTTTTTAAATTTCAAACTGGAGCCTTTTGTTCTTGCTTGATGGTCTAGTATTATTCCTAATTGGGTTCTGCAATTTAATTTATTCCTTTTTTGCTTTAGAGACACTTAAATGCATTTTAGCTTTCTATACCTTTCATTATTCTGTAGGCAGATGGGGCCTCTCCTTCCCCAACTCATAGGGGATTTTGTTATGTATGTAGGTTTGAATGTTATTGGTTTATTTTGAACTGTTTTTGTAAAATGTCAAATGGGATTGGTTTAAATAGTCGGGAAAAACCCTGCACTCTGATTGGCTGGCAACTTCGGCTGCTGGCTATAAGCAGCCGTAGCCCAGCCAAGTTGGGTCCATTCGAGCTGTAGTCACTTAATAAACTCTTCACTGAAGCTCTTCGCGTCTGACTCTTCATGCAAACTTAACACTGGCGGCGAAGGTGGGATTCCCTGAAGAAGAGACAGCGCGGAAGACAAGCAGAAGAGCGAGATGGCTGCGCTGAACACCCCCAGCCCGTTCGATCCGGCGGCAGAAGACTGGGAATCGTATGCGGATCGCTTCCAGATGTACTTGGAAGGAAGCGACCTCGCCGATATCCCGAGAAGCGGAAGAGGCGGTATTTCTCACGCACTGCGGTCCGGCAGTCTTCAAGATGGCGAAGGCATTGGCGGGAGCTGCAGACTTGAAGGTAATGGAATGGCCTGATTTGAAAAGCTTTTAAGAGCCCATTCGCCCCACAAGTATCGTGCCTCATTAAGAGACACGAGTTTTACCGTCGGGATCAAGGGAAAGCGAAAATGTTAACGACTTCGTGGCAAGTTTAAGGGACATTGGGGTGCTTGTGAGTTTACCAACTTAGAAGAGGCCATGCATGATCGGTTTGTTCTAGGCCTTAAAGATAAGGTCTTACAGAGCAAATTACTAATGAAACCTAAGATCACGTTTAAGGAGGCCATAGAGAAGCTGTTTCAGCGGAAGCCACCAAGTCCTCAGCAGCAGCCATGAAAAAATTAACAAGGCCTCAAGCCATTCTGATGTGGAAAAATCCACAACAACCCATTGCGAGCAAATAGACTCTGATTCAGACTGTAGTGAGGTGGAGGAAGGAATTTATAGACTCAGAATGGAGAAGAAAAGGAAGGACCTTGGAAAAAGAGGCAAGAATTTTATTGCAGAGGCTGTGGGGGGACCACCCACTGAATGCAAGTTTTTAGACACCATCTGCCTACGTTGTGAGAAAAGAGGTCACCTAGCAAGTCTGCAAATCATCCAGAACTCCACCTAGTAGGAAGAAATTCCCTGAGAAGGAATTCAAGCCCAACAATTTCATTGAAAAGATGGGGCAACTCAGAAGCAAATGGAAGAATGAAACTCATCAAACAATCACCATTGGTCATTCTTCACCCTTGAAAGCAGAAAAGTACATGTGAAGGTATTCATTGAAGGAAGGCCTTGCCAAATGGAAGTGGACTCAGGCTCTTATTTATCTATGGTGTCATGGGACACTATTCACAGGCTACTTCCCAACATTCAGAAGAAACATTTCCAGAAGCAAGCACTGACTCTTAAAGACTACCAAGGGAACAAGATTCCAGTAGTTGGAACAAGAGAATTCAACGTGAAGTTTAAAGGCCACACCAAGCGTTTGCCCCTGACCATCGTGGACAAGGATCGCCCAAGCTTGCTGGGACTTGAGTGGTTCAAGCCACTAGGCATCGAGGTGACTGGCATCAATCACGTGAGCAACTCTGAATGGGAGGAGGCCTTGAAGTCTGAGTTTCCAGAGGTCTTCAGCGAAGGATTGGGCAAGTATATGGGGACCCCTATCACTTTCAACCTAGATCCCAAGGTGCCCCAATTCGTTTAAAGCCCAGAAGGGTTCCATTTGCTTTAAAGGAAAAAATTGATGCACAATTAGACAAATTAATAGCTCAAGGGGTTTTAGAGCCCACTGACCACTCCAGATGGGAGACACCCATAGTCACACCAGTCAAGGCTGATGGGTCAGTAAGAATCTGTGGAGACTATAAGGGGACACTGAACCATGCGCTGCAGCAGAAGCATATCCAGTTCCAGTGGTGCATCATCTGTTACATTCACTTGGCAGGGGTACAGTCTTTGCCAAATTGGATTTGGCCCAGGCATATCAACAACTAACAGTTGATGATGCCACTGCAGAGCCCAAACCATTGTGACTCATAGAGGTGCCTTCAAATGTAAAGGTTACAATTTGGAGTAAGCGTGGCACCAGGCATCTTTCAAAGCCTTATGGAAAGAATGCTCCAAGGACTGCCAGGGTAGTGCCTTACTTTGATGATGTGTTAATCTCTGCTGAAAATGACACTCAGCTACAAGAAAGACTCAGAGAAGTCCTTACCAGATTCAGGAAAGCGGGGTTAAAAGTCAAGGAAGAAAAATGCACTCTTAAAACTGACAGGGTTGAGTTCCTGGGCTACATGATTGACAAGCATGGCATCCACCCTACAGATGCCAAGGTTAAAGCAATCAAAGAAGCCCCTAGACCTAAATGCAAAACAGATTTGCAAGCCTTCCTTGGACTTATTAACTTTTATCACATGTTCCTACCTCAAAAGGCAACCATTGCTGAACCATTGCACAGATTACTTGATAAGAAGTCTGTTTGGGTCTGGGGCAGGAAGGAACAATCAGCATTTAACAGTATTAAAAGACTAATCACGTCTGATGCTGTACTGATACAGTTCTCTGAGAATTTGCCTGTTGTACTGACTTGTGATGCATCCCCTTTTGGAGTGGAGAGGGGGGTTTGAGCCACAGGCTTCCCAGTGGGAGAAAAGGCCCCTATTGCATTTTACTCTGCACTTTGACCAAAGCAGAGAGGAATTACAGCCAATTGGACAAGGAGGCATTGGCAGTTGTTGCAGCTGTTAAGAAATTTCATGAATATCTGTATGGCAGAACATTTACCATTGTTACAGATCACAAACCTTTGTTAGGCATTGTGGCAGGAGACAAGCCTACACCTACTATCCTGTCACCAAGAATGCTGAGGTGGACTGAATTTCTTGCTGCTTATTCATACAAACTTATCCACAAGCCTGGCAAGGACATTGGACATGCTGATGCACTGAGTCGTTGCCCACTTCCTTGCCACAAGGAGGACTTTGAACCTGAAACACACACCTTTTCCTAGAAACTGTTGCCAAGCTTCCAGTTCATGCTGCTGAAATTGCCAGAGAGACTGCCAAAGACACTGTGTTGGCTCCTGTTATAGGCTGGATTAAGAAAGGTTGGCCTCTTCAAGATCTACCTCACCTTGCCCAACCTTTTAAGTCCAGGCAAACTGAATTATCTGTATTAAGAGGATGTATTTTGTGGGGTAACAGGGTGGTTATTCCCGCAAAACTGCAAAGAGGTTTTGGAAATGTTACATGAGGGTCATCCTGGTATTGTAAGGATGAAGGGATTGGCCAGGAGTTATGTATGGTGGCCAGGTATTGACAAAATGGTTGAAAACTGGGTTGCATCTTGTCCCAACTGTCAGGTAGTCAGGCCTGCCCCACCTCACGCCCCCACACAGGAATGGGAATGTCCTAGGGGCCCATGGTCTAGGATTCACATTGATTTTGAGGCCCTACCAGAGGGCACACCTTTTTTATTATAGTAGATGCATATTCCAAATGGCTAGAGGTAATTCCCATGGCATCCACCACAACTGATGCTGTCATCAAGCAGCTCAGAAAACTTTTGTAACCCACGGGTTACCTGATGTTCTTGTCTCTGACAATGGCCCTCAATTTACATCCAACCTCTTTGAATCCTATTTAGCACAACAGGGTATCAGACATGCCCTTACTGCCCCTGGGCACCCGGCTAACGGCGGGCTGAACGCATGGTGCGTTTTACCAAAGAAGCTTCAGCAACTGGGTCCTGGGGACATCACTGAAAGTTGAAAAACTTCTTAGTGTTCAGCACATCACTCCTAACCCATCTAATAACTTATCCCCAGCAGAGTTGTTGATGGGTAGGAAACTTAGTCTTCCCTTGACGCCTTCATCCCACGCACCCAACGCACCACTGGATTCCACTTCCAAAGTTCGCACATTCAGTGTGGGTGATTCTGTTTATGCTAAGAACCTTATAGGTGAACCTTTGTGGATTCCTGCTGAGATAACTCAGATCACAGGCCCTCGTTCTTACAGGGTGCAAACAGAGGATGGACTCCTCTGGAGCAGGCACATTGATCAACTTAGATCCAGGTTCTCTCAGGAACATCGCCCTTGTCTCTCTCTAGTTCCCTCACCTGATGTCAATTCTAGGGGAAGGGAGGAACAGGAGGAAAATCAGCAAGCAAGAATCAACCCCATGTGTAACGAGCCATTACGACAGGAACCATCCCAAAACCTGTCACAATGCCAAAATCCATCCTTAGAAGTGGAAGATTGCACATCACTACCTGACTTGGGTGCTGACATTGGGCTGGAGATGGGTTGGGAGGAGAGACCAGATTCTAACAGTCAAACAGGGTCTTCTTTCACAGGAAGTCCCAATGGGAAATGTCAGCAGACACATTTCCTCTCTCACTGGGTGAGAATGTTAAAACTTCTGAACCACGAAGGTCTCAACGTACACACAAGAGCCCCACCTATTTAAAAGAATACATTAGATAGGTTGGGGTTTGGTATGGACTGAACCTAGTGGGGAGGGTGTTATGTATGTAGGTTTGAATGTTATTGGTTTATTTTGAACTGTTCTTGTAAAATGTCAAATGGGATTGGTTTAAATAGTGCGGGAAAAACCCTGCACTCTGATTGGCTGGCAACTACGGCTGCTGGCTATAAGAAGCAGTAGCCCAGCCAAGTCGGGTCCATTCGAGCTGTAGTCACTTAATAAACTCTTCACTGAAGCTCTTCGCGTCTGACTCTTCATGCAAACTTAACAGATTTCATCTGCGTATTTTGTAGGCAAACAATTTTGCAGGTACGTATCGTAAGTGCTTCTCCCTAGAGATCAACTGACAACCTCTATCAAACCAAAGGCATCTTCTCATATTTAGCAGGTTTTGTTATGTTTTTACTTTCCGCAACCCCATTTTGCTCAAAGCTGTAGCTTAACATTTTTTTTCATGTTTCACTCTTTTGTTCTTTAAATAGTTTTCAAAATTCCTAGTTGTAATGCTCTCTCTGTTATCATACTTTACTCTATTTTTTATTGAATTTGTTTTCAGTGTCAGCATAGAACACGTTGAATTTCTTAAATGTATTCACTCTTATTGGTTATTATGAGATAAGTAGAGGTAGTCCTTGACTTAATAACCACAATTGAGTCCAACATTTCCACTGCTAAGTGACACAATTGTTAAGTGAGTTCTGCCTCATTTTATGACCTTTTTGCGACAGTTGTTAAGCAAATCACTGCAGTCATTAAGTGAATCATGCAGTCGTTAAATAAATCTGGCTTCCCCCATTACCTTTGCTTGTTGGAAGCCAGCTTGGAAGGTTACAAATAGTGATCCCTTGACCCCAGGACAGTGCAACTCTCTCATAAATGCATATCAGTTGCCAAGCACCCAGATTTTGATCATGTGACCATCGGGATGCTGTAATAGTTGTAAGAGTCATGAGTTACTTTTTTCAGTGCTTCAAACGGTCACTAAAGAAATAGTTGTAAGTTGAGAACTACCTGTATATGTATATTTCATAGGAATGAAATATGCAATGAACAGGTATATGTTGTCAACTCACAAAGCATCCCTGAGCTGCTCTCGAGTTGCCTTGGGCAAGGGGGATGGGAGAGCGAACTTCACAGCTGCCTCAAGGAGCTGGTATCTCAGTCAAAGCAAGGCACATTCCTACCGATACGCCAAGCTTGTCTCCATGGGAGACAATGAAGTGGCTGGAGGGAGTGACTTTTACAACCTGCGAAATTGCTTCGTTGGGGAATGTGACTGATGACACATATTGGGGGGAGGGGGAAACAGGGTCAGAGGCAAAGCACAAATTAACTGAGGTCAGAGTTGGCTCCACCTGGCATGAAGCTCCTAATAAATAAATGAATTTCTTTTGAAGCTTGGTTTGAGGCTTATGATTTAATTAGGGAATCTGTCAGAACCCTGACATATGTATATTTTAATGTTAAAAAGTAGCTTTTATCACTGTTCATATTTATTGGGATTTGATCCCAAATGTCTGAAAACTCAAGTTCCATCAGCCGCTTGGCTTATTTGAATTTCCTCCTGGGAAAACTGTTCCTTTTACTTTTTGTCTTCAGTTAGCAGCCCTTTTATTAATTGCAACATTCATGCCAGTTGGTAAGTCCTCATCCTTTATTTTCTTAATAGCAGTCTTATTAGGGTGACCAACATTTCAGAGTTTTATTTTGATGCATGCATCCTGTTAATCTGCTTGCTTTAGGCTGAATAAACTTCAGCAAATTAGTTTCATTGTGCTTTCCTTTTAAAACCTCTTGATGGTTCTTTCTTTCTAACAGTGCAAAATTGATGCTTGAGCACAATGTCACGGTCACATTACATAAAATAATATATGTAGAGAGCATACATATATGCCTTTTGGAATATTATATCCCTGATTTCTTTAGAATGTAGTAGACATTTCAGTTATAAAAGTTATAAAATATTACAAGCTTAGAACATTGATGCATACATTCTTCACCAGTCAGTACACCAATGGATAATTAGTAAGAGGATAAAAAAAGCTTTATCTCCATGTACTTAGAGATAAACTTGGTGCTAAAGTACAGATAACCAGTTGTCAGGATTTCTGCAACCGAATATATACACATGCATACATATACCATGTTTCCCCTAAAATAAGACCCACCCCAAAAAGAAGCCCTATCATGTTTTAAGCCCTACCCCAAAATTAGCCCTAATTAAGACCCTGCCCACCCCAGGGTGCAGGGGATCAGGTGAGGTAAAAATTAAGCTAGAGTGGGGATGGGGAGTTGGATCTGTCCTACTTACCAGGCCTCACACACCCTGATACCTGCCTTGCCTTCTTCTGTGGCTGCTTCTTCTCAGCCCACTTGTTCTGCAGCTGCTTGCTGCCACTCGCACGCATTGCCCCCAGCCTCCATTTTGCCAAAGAGCCTTCTGGAAAGCCCTTTGCAGCTGAGAAACGGGTTCCAGGTTGATGCGCGCGATGCCCCCTGGCTTCCATTTCACCTTCAGATGCCTTCTGGAAAGCCCTCTGCAGCCGATAACAGAGCTCCATTGAAAAGAAGCCCTTGCCGGTCTTATTTTCAGGAAAATATGATATACATATACACATATACAGTATACATAATCAGACCAAGAAGAATACTGCTTTTTTTGCTCCAGATGTTAGATAAAGATGAGACACTTGAGAGGACAGGATCATAAACAGGCCCTCTTCTGATGACCTTATTGGACAGGCACATATATAATCTATACTTGAAAAAAATTTGTAGTTCTTTTAAAACATACACTGGATTGCAGTTTCCTAGATGCATCTATTCATACTACTGCTACCATTACTGCTAATAATATTCAGTGAGACTGAATCCCTTAAAAGTGCACCAGTAGTCCTTGATTTATGACTGGCTGCTTACTGACAGTTCAAAGTTATGACAGTCCATGAAAAAGCTACTTATAACCTGGATTTGAGATTCCAACAATTGTCCCTCTCCCCATGGCCCCATAACTGCATTTTGGGTATTTGGCAACCATCCCACATTTATAGCCATTAGCAGTATCCTATGGTCATTTGCAGTGTCCTATGGTCACTGTCACTGAGATTCACAACGGTTTGTCGGAAATTTGTTTTTACTTCGGGTGTTCTGGTAGAAGACCTTGTAGTGAACAGTGGGTTCCCTTAGGTGGTATTCAGCAGGTTCTGACCAATTCTGGAGAACCAGTAGCAGAAATTTTGAGTAGTTTGGAGAACCAGCAAATACCACCTCTGACTGGCCCCGCCCCCATCTATTCTCTGCCTCCCAAGTCCCAACTGATCGGCTGGGTCTTCTTTTGTTGCCCTGCAGAGGAGAACAGAGCTGGAAAGCAAGTTAGTGGGGTGGGGAGGGAATTGGATTTTGCAGTAACCTTTCCCTGGAGTGGGGAGGGAATGGAGATTTTACAGTATCCTTCTGCTGCCATGCCCACCAAGCCACACCCACCAAGCCACACCATGCCTACCAAACCACACCCACAGAACTGGTAGTAAAAAAATTGGAATCCCACCACTGCTTAACAACTATATACTTGCTTAACAGCCATCTCAAGAAAGGCTGTAAAATTGGGTGTGTGGACATGTGGTAACCCACTCAATCGCCGTCAGGACTCATGACCAAAATTGCGAGCTCCATTATGGTTGTAAGCCAAGGACTATCTGTGCAACATTAGGTCTTAAGAATATTTGTTGCGTGTGGTTCTGCCCAGGCATATTAACGTTGAACATTATTTCTTTGCTTCTGTCTAAAGATTCTTTTCATTTTTCCTGTGCACTTTTTTTTTAAAAAGGCTCACTCCTTCTTTATATAAGTCAATGGACAACCAATGGAGTAAAATATTATCTTCCTTGGACACAAAAAGCCTCCCTAAAAATAAAAAAAAAACAGCAAAATGTCCTTTAATATCAGTTAGAGAGGCTACATGGTGAGAATTGATTGCTGCTTTCCATTCCCTTGAAAGTAGCTGTCTATGGTTCAGCACATTGTTTGTGTCAGACTTTCCCTTCATCCCTAGTTCTCAGAGGACTCCTGCTTTGACTACTAAGTAGGAACTATAGTGTGAGGTTAGAAGGAGAGCTTTCCTTGGTTGCCAGGTGGGTTATCATTAAATCCTGGCTGTGTGTTTGTGGTTGTTGTTGTTGGGGTTTTTTTTAATGACTGCAAGCCTAATAACACCAATTACTCGAAGCAAGCTTTAGAAGAGCACACTTTAAACAGATGGTAGGATTACCACTTGGAGTCTCTTTGCCCTCTCCTTCCCTCTTTCTCTGCTCATCACGGGCTCATTTTCAAAAGCAAACTGCGGTGCAGTTGCAGCAGCTTTATTTATTAAGTAATCAAATTTATGTAGCTGCCAATTTCATGAGAAGTATTACTGTCTCAGAAGGAGATTGAGGTTATGCAGAGAAGGAGAAGGTAAAAGAAGGTAAGAACAGGGATGATTTTTTTTAAAAAGAAATATTTGTTCTAAAAAAGAAACCTGTTTGAGCCTGTCTGAAGATGTTCTTTATTTGTTTGCAACAATTACTTACAATGAACAGTCCCAGTCCAAATTCCTTCTCTTGTATTGTAGCTATTAGAACGAAAGAGAGGAACTTTCTGTTGGCTTCTAGCTTCCACTGGGTTTGCTTGCATCTTTGATTAGGAAAAAAGATTGAATCTGGGTTTCTCATTTATTTATTTGTTTATTTATCTATTCAATTTCTAAAGCACCCATCTCAATCAGCTACTCCAGTTGCCTTACAATTCAATTGATTTGAACCCCACCCTGTCACTCTCAGAAGCCGCTAGTTAAGCTTAACCTATATATAGTGATTGTATCCTATATTCTGGTTCAAATTTCTAAAATACCTCCCATGTGAAACATCATCATCACAATGGCCTGGGGGAAAATAAGGCTTGAGCTACACCATCCATACAAATAGCTAATCTTTGGGGAGGAATCACGTTTTTTAAAGTGATTGAATCTGCATAGATTTGCACATCATCAAAAAAGTTCTGTAGGAATTCAATTTTAACAAAATTCTCACATGGCCCTGCACACTCTAGCTGATTTATCAAAAGTGTTTCCCCAGACTATTTTACAGATTAATTTTAAAAGAAAGATAATCACAGTCCCCAGGTTTATATTATAAGAAACATAGCAGAGATGGAAAAAGGCAAGGAAAGAAGAAAGAACAGGCATCAATTATTAGTGCTGTATCCTTTTTCAAGTATATTTATCAAATCTACTTAGAAATCTTAATTTCAGATTTGTTTTAGAAATGTTTACAGACATGGTCTGCAACATAGTGGCTGAGAAACAGGCAAATTCTATGCTAGTGTTCATTAGGAATGGGTTGAAAATAAAACTGCTTACCTTGGAATGTTCTATGCCTGAAATATTGCATACAATTCTACTTGCCAAGGTATATGTGATGGAAGAGGAATCCTTCTTATCCCACTCATAAAATAAGCAATAATTGGAAATAGCAACAGCTCCTTCTTACTGGAATTGTTTCTTCTAATCATATCTAAGATAGGCATTTACTCCTTGTATAAAAGAAATGGGAAATGGCTGTTCAAGTTTACCCACAAGAGGTTGTATTAAGAATAATTCATTTTAACCATTAATAAAATTAATAGCTACCTTATTTGATTAAATACAACAGTCCTTTTTAAGCAAAATATTTCATGACTCAATGATTAATCCATTGACTATTGCAGCTCTACTGCATAGAAATAATAAAGCAGAAGCCTCCAGGTGCAATTATTTATTATTTGTATGTTTGACTCTAATACTTGTTATGACTTGGTGACATTTGTTCTTAGCCCTTGTGGGAGAATATTTCATAGAGGAATAGTTGCTTTTCTATAAAATATTCTTTATGCTCAGGAACTTCTGATTTCTGTCACAGAATGCTCACTCAGTTGGCAATCTTATGCTGTATGTACTTGGAAAATTGTCTGCCTTGTGTAAATCAGTTGATTCAACAGTTCAAACTCAGTAGCTTACACCGGTAAAATTGAATTAGACCCACCTTCCCCAAGCTGCTACTCTGTGGGTAGGTCTGACTGCAGCTTCTGTCACTCCCTAACTAGCATGGCCGATGGCTGTCTGGCTATAACAAGAATCATGTTTGACGACTCCCAGAGGGAATAGCTGAATTAGATTCTAACTTTCCTAATTCACTAGAGATAGCCAAAGCCATTTGACACAGAATGTAATAATGAACTGATGCACATTTGTAAGTGAATATCCATATGACAGTGAGCTGTTGCTGATCCTGGATCCCTAATAAAATGCTGCAGTATAATACAATATTCTGACATTGTAAGCGTGCAACATGTTTGACATTGCCAGGGAAAATATGGCTGTCTAGTTATGCGTACTACATTTTACAATAGGATATGATCTTTTTTCCCTTTCCAAGGGATTTTGTGTGGGGTTGTAATGCCTCTGAAGATTAGCCCCAAAGGTTAGCAGCTGCTTGAATCGGTTAGGATTAATGTTGTAGCAATAGCAATAGCACTTAGACTTATATACTGCTTCACAGTACTTTACAGCCCTCTCTAAGCAGTTTAAAGAGTCAGCATATTGCTCCCAACAATCTGGGTCCTCATTTTACTGACCTCGGAAGGATGGAAGGCTGAGTCAACCTTGAGCCTGATGAGATTCGAACTGGCAAATTGCAAGCAGCCGGCAGTCAGCAGAAATAGCCTGCAGTACTGTATTCTAACCACTGTGCTCTTGTATCTGGTGAATATAATCCTTATACCCAAATAAGGCTAATTCCTCTTCTGCTCTGCCCAGTTACCTCTTTCCTTCATCTTTTCTCCTACCAAGAAGTTCCATCCCTTCTTTTTCTCTTTTCTTGTAACATATCCATCCTGGGTCCTCCCCACCCCCTATTTTTTCCCATTTTTCTTTTAAGGAGGAAGGGAAATGTACATGTGAGCATGCAAACTTGTGTTCTCCATGAGAATGGTTGATGTGTTTGTGACAGAGAATGATTGTTAATAGAGATTGTTAATTTTGAATGGATATCTTTTTTTTCCCCCATGTGGCCTTGTCTTTAAGGTGAGGGAGAATGTGGATTATAGAGCCAGGTGAAAATACACACACACACACACACACACACACACATATATATAGACCTACATATATATAGACCTACATATATATATATATATATATATATATATATATATATATATGTGTGTGTGTGTGTGTGTGTGTGTGTAGCTTTATGTTTGACATATACATTTATTGGATGTATATATTAGCGGGAACACAAGATCTGCAAGACTGATAGCAGTCGGATTTTGCAAATCTGGATGAGAAATTTGGGGAGTTGGGTACCTGAGAAATTTTCTCTGTTTTATCATGTTATGGTTGATTGGTTTGTCATATGTTGTTCAGAGCTGATTATCTTAAATTTAGGGTTATCTTCATTTCGAGGAAATACAATATATAAATCTGTAGCCAAATCCTATTCAATTTCCCATTAAACATGCAGGTGGAAGATGTATGTAGATTTCTATTAGAGTAATTGCCTATGAATATGTATATGCTTTCCTGACTTTGCATATTGTTAGAAGTAGAAGTAACTGTGGCAGCGAATTAATTTAGAAATGACTGTGCCTACAAATAATTGAGAATGAATGGCTATAATGAGAAATATAAGGTTTTAGTTTCTATTCATTTAAGAAATTGTGACAGGTTTGGAAAAGTGAGAGATAAACTGCTAAAATTATTTTTAAATAATTTTTGTTCACTTGTGAGATCTACAACGTATTTGAAGTATTTTCTGATATAATTAATTCTTTAAATCATATTCACCATTTGGTCATTTTAATCCCATTTTAAACATTGTTTCAGTTTCTGCATGCAAGTATTTCAGAATATTGATTCTGTTTAGCAGCCAAAAATTCTGTTTTGCAAGTCCGTCTTCTGAACTCTGTTGGCACATATGAGTTAGTTTCATGTACTGGGCTAAGCTGTGATTTTTTTCAAACTGTATTCATAATAGCTGATTTATGTATAATGTTAAACCATAAACTATGGTTTGCTTTTTTCATGCCACATTAAGCTGAAATCAAACCAGGCACTTATATAGCATTCACACACAGTGTTGGAAAGCTGCTATACCAATTTGCCACATTATATAAATACACATCATTGTCCATAAGAATAGAAGCATTATTTTTAAAAGGTAGAATGGTTTCTATAGGGTCAGTAATTCTTGCAAATGTATCATCATCAAGTTGTCTTTTCATTATATCATTTGACATCTCCCTCCAAGCCAAGTTCTTCTCTTCTGTTATTTATGAACACCTCTGGATCCTGAAATTCCTGCTATGCTGGCCGTAAATTCATCTGAGAATTTTTAGAGTTTGTGTGAATCAGGTTACATTCACATCTGCCACCATTGGTGTGAACAAACGTTGGTGTGAATTTCATAATCCTACCTCAGAACACACTATTGGATTCTGAGATACAAGAGTGGATGTGTTAGCATGTTGAGGTTAGATCTTTCCTAACTAGGCCTTTGTAAAAAAAATTTTTTTTTGCAAAATAAAGCATTTCAACAATGCTTCAAATAATGCTTTATGTGAAGCTTTGTTGAAATACTTTACTTTGAAAAAATAATAATAAATGGCTTTATTTTGAAAATAAAAAATAAACTGCTATAAATAAAGCTGTTTAATGATGTAAGGTAATAAAAGAAGCCTTTTCCTCCTATCTGTAGAGGAAAACAAAACTGGCAATTGCTTTGTATTGTATTGCTTCTGAGGCTCTCAAACCCAAAACTGAGAATGACACATGCAATTTTTCCAAGCTGAGTTCTCACATTTGGACCTATAGACAACATCATGCCAGACTGTGCGCTCCACTGTCTGCATCTACTATATACTCTGGAAACTTTTAAGCAGGGTTGTCTTCACTCTGTTTCTCTCAAACATAACATCCAGACCGAGTTGCCTCTTACTCCTCCGGAATGCACCCCCTCTTCCTGGGGATCCACCCAGTGGTGGGATTCAACCAGTGTAACAACCGGTTTGGTGAGCTCGTGCTTTGCACGCACGCACGTTTGAAAATCACCCATTTTCAGCTCTAAAGCATACCTTCTACTGCAGCCCCAGTGAGTAAAGCAGCTGAGGCGTGGCAATCCACTGAGCCGCACGAATCAGCTGGCCTGCAAAACATGGAAATATAGGACAGATTAGGATAGAGACGGGTGGGCGGAGCCAACTGATCACCGGAACTAAGGGTTCATCCGAACCCCTGGATCCACCTCCTTACTAAATTATCACAGAAGCCTCACCCAGCTAATTCCCACATTTTCAGCAGCTAATAGGACATGCTGGTGGCTGCACCGTGCTGGCACAGTAGTTAGAATGCAGTATAACAGGCTAATTCTGCACACTGCCAACAGCTGGCAGTTCAAGTCTCACCGGCTCCAGGTGACTTCAGCCTTTCATTCTTCCAAGGTCATTAAAATGAAGAGCCAGATTGTTGGGGGCAATATGCTGACTCTGTAAATTGCTTAGAGAGGGCTGTAAAACACCATGAAGCAACATATAACTCTAAGTGTTATTGTTCTTCTTAGTAAAAATCTCAGAAGCGTCACAAGAAGCTTTGATGAAGTTAATTGCTACACTTCATTGAGAGGAATGGTACCACTTCTGCAGTGTGAAGCACTTTACTTCTTCACCCAAGTCTGGTACTAACCGTACTTTTTTATTGTTTGACTTGATGGCCTTGGTTTTTGCTCTATCTTTGTTCTGCAATATTGATTTAGCTATAGATCAACTACACAGTGTTGTAAATAAAGGAGGTGATGCTTCTTCACCTAGTTTATCCTCATATGAAAAGAGAAGTGCTTTCAGTTCAGAAAGGTTGTTTTTCTCCTCCTTTTGACTGGGTCCTTGGTTGCCTTTTTAAAATGCAGATAAGAAGATTACTTAGAGCAAGTCTAAATAGGTTTCACAGCAAAACTTCTGTGGTGAATGAAATACAACTCCTTACAATTAATTTGTCTATTTATTCATATGCTTAGTTCATTTATTCTTTTATTGTGAAGTTGTAGGCTTTTTCTTTTGATAACTGGCTTGGGCAAACCTATAAAACAAGTCCTTATTTATTTATTCTCATTTATTACAGTTACAGCTCTAGCACTAGAAACAGCTTTATGTATAAAAAAGATCAATTGCAAGTATACTTATCTCCCTCTCCACGCACTGACTCTGGCTGGGCTAAATAAATCAGTGGTTATTAAGATTAGAACAACAGGCTAAATTAGTGTAAATGTTGCTTGAGTTTTAGTTCTCTATCCCAAATGGACACGCTATTTATATTTTTGTAGTCCAGAATTGGGTTTTTCAACTGGAAAATTAGAACACTTATTTTTAGTTGGAGCAGCATGTTATAATAGTGAAGTGGCATATTCATGTCTTAAATGATCAAGGAAACACTTCCACTTCCACTATAAGTAAGTTATTAAATGCTTTTTTTAAAAAAAATCATGTTTTTAACTGATAGGAAAAAAATATTTCAGGGATCTTTATAAAGAGTAGACTCTGTTAAGAAGTAGGTCAGTAAGAGAAAGAGGGAGGGAGAGAGAGAAAGAGAGAAGAAAGGAAAAGAAAGAAAGAGAAGAAAAAAGAGAGAGAAAGAAGGAAAGAAAAACAAATACTGATTTCATAACCTTTATCACTTGCTTCTCAAAATCATTCTAAATATATGTATCTTTCATATATATCCTTTTTGTTCTGTGAGGGCAAGCTAAGCAAGAAAGGTATCAAACTGAACAGAAAATGCTCTTCCCATACTACCATTCCTTCGTTGTTTGCAGCACCCCTAAAATTTCTTTTAAAGAAGGAGTTGAAAAACTATTCATACTTTTCCAGTGTTTAATTTGGACTTTTATAACCAGCATTATAAATATTCATACTTTGGCTTTAGTATTGTTTGATTAAAGCATTATAATGGAGTTGAAGCCTACTAAGTAAATTTGTCAGTGAAAATAAATTATGACAAGACTAATGAGGCAAACATCTGTCTAACATTAAAGGCATTTTAATGGTATGCCTACTGAGGATACAATTAGATTAATTGGATTTAAAGTTAGCAGAAGTAAGAAAAAAAGTTAAGAAACCAATACAATACTATTGCTAATGTCTATTGCCTGCCAAACCAAAGAAAGATTTGAAAGCAAATTGTAGATCTTTGGAGTAGCTGTGATGAAAGCTTTAATCATGCCAACATCTGTTGGGAGACAGGTTTTTCCAGGGAATTCCTGACCATCCTTGGTGGCAACCTTTTCTTTTGGAAAACGGACTTAAAGTGGACATGCTCACTAGTAGAGCAAACATAGATGAAGAAGGAGAAATACCAGAAACTTTGGAGAAAAGTGATAATACAATGCAGGGAGTTTCTTTATTTGAAGCAAAACTAAAGTTGAATGTATTCAAATGTACTGACTTAAAGAAAATGGGTTTTAATTAACTCAGAACAAAAATAAGTAGGATTCTAATGAGTAAAACATGGTATACATGATACTAAAACACAATTGCAAACAATTCCAGCAGGGAGGTAAACACATCAGGAAAAGAAGTCAATGTTGCAGCACAAAAAGCTTAGGAAGATAAAACAAAACAAAACAAAACAAAACCATCTGCTAACTGGAAAGAAGGGTACATCACCAAGAAATAACAAGATAACATGGAATTATAGAAAAATGCTACAAAGAATAAAAGTCTGGAATTGGCAAAGGGTTTCTTCAAATCCAATAAATCGACAGATATATTCAAAATAATAAGAGTCAGTATATCAAGTGCTCAGTTAAGATTGCAACATTCCAACAATCACAAGAAATGATAAAACTATTCAACTCTTACTTTGAATTCACCTTCTCCAATAAGGAGGTATACTAAGCAAATGTGAAGAAAAGGATGGAGAAATTTCAGATTGATGGCAATATGGATAAGATTTTAAATCTCATGGGTTCATTGCACTTGATTTCTACTTTCACTAATCTTATTTTTTTTTCTGTTCATTTCTGATTTGTTAAAAGAAATAAGTTTGTACATGAATACCAATGTTGGAAGAATTATCCTTCTGGGTTCAGTTCCAAGTGGGGAAAAAGCCACTTGGAAACATGGAGGCTGTTTGGAAAGATGGTTTCATGGTGGACAGGACCACATGGCTCGGAGCTCCAAAGTGAAAAGGATGATCATATGCTTTAAGAAGTTGGGTGAAGGAAAAGAGGGAAGATGCTGAGAGACCCTTAGTTAATACCCTCTGTTGGGCCCCACCTTAGTATTTCCTGTTCCTGTGTAAGAAATGTAACATTGTCTTAGCTAACTTTGTAGGCTTTGTCTGGACGACATGGCTTCACCTGAGTGCTGGCTGATGCAATCTTCCCAGGCCAGGTGGTGAGATGGGCAGAGGCCTTTATTATGTAGAATATTCTGGCATATAATGGGTGGGCCTTGATGGCCCACCCATTAACAAAGGTGGGGCGAGCTTCTGCTTCTGAGGTGAGTTTCTGCTTCTGAATTTCTACTCTTTTTAGGGGAAATATTCTGCCTTTTTAATATTTCCTAGGATATTTCATTTTCTAGGAGCGGGGTGGGTGCTAACTTCCTATACCAACATGAAATTCAGTTTGTTGGGGAAGTGAATTGCATGGATCTGCATTTCTCTTACCATCCAAGCAGTTCAGTTAGTTTTGCTGTCCAAGCCATCTCAGATTTACATCTTCTCAGTGATGTTTTTGGAGTTTTTTCCAGGTGCCTGGATTTTTGTACACAGATTTACAGTTCACATTTTTTGTTTCCTTGATTTTAATGTCTACATACATACATACTTAATGTCTACATAGGGAAAATGTCCTCTGTGCTGCCTGGCTAAGTATTTTTTTATCAGGGCAACCTGGTCTACCCAAATATGGGACGGAGCATACTGCTTCCGCTTTCGCCTTTCAGCCCCAATCCAGGAGCCTTCGCAGGCAGTCGCTTCTGTGACAAACTATTTTTGTGTTAAATTTATATTTACTGACACAGAAATAAAGGGGGACTAGTATAGGTCTATTTCAAGCTATTTAGCTCTTGTCAGCTAGCCATACCTTTCTGGGATTCAAACCTGGGCTACTTACATATTTTATTTATTTATTTATTTATTTATTAGTGGGACTTATATGCCGCCCCATCTCCAAAGACTCGGGGCGGCTCACAATAAAACAACAACAATAAATACTTAAAAAAGAATTAAACTAACAGTCCCAAAACACAATTACAATTACAAAATACAAAACTTAAAATCAATCCAAAAACCTAAAACCACCCCCCCCAAGGGTCATATTAGGCAGGGATGGGCTTCTGGGGGCTCTCAGAGACTTGGGAGAGCCCCTAGCTAAGACTGTGTAGGGCTCGGAGAGCCCCCAATAACTTCAGAAAGACTAGAATAATAAACCGACACCTCTTCAGGGCTGTTTTTCCATTCTGGGGGTTGAGCCAAGAGCATTTCACACCTCATAAAAATGTCAAGTTAGATAAAGTGCTTGGGGAGAGGGACAGCCATTGAGAATATCAGATAACATAGCCACTAGCCTCCGAGAGGATTAATTCCCAAATAATAAGAATCATGAAACTCACCAAAAACTCCACCAAGACTCCAAGATCCCTCTCACAGTCACTGCTATTAAGCCTGGTTTCACCCAGTCTTTTATTTAAGTATTAAATGCACGAAATAATGAACAACTTTTTGGTATATGATCTTTTTTAGGTAATTAGGGCAAAGAAGCGACGTCAAGTTGGCCACACCCAGTCACATGACCACCCAGCCATGCCCACCCAGCCAGTCATTAGGGCAGAGAGCCCCTTGCTAAAAAATTTGAAGTCTACCCTGATACAATTTGATTGCTTATTGTACCCTATGACTATTATTAAGTGTTGTACTTTATGATTCTTGACTCTTGACAAATGTATCTTTTCTTTTATGTACACTGAGAGCATTTGCACCAAGACAAATTCCTTGTGTGTCCAATCACATTTGGCCAATAAAGAATTCTATTCTATTTTATATTAGGTAGATGTATTAACCTCTAAGCCATGGGCTCTTTTCACTTTGTTGGCTATACCAGGTGAGAGATTTCTTAATCAGGGCAACCTGATCTGTTCAGGTTGTTCTATGGGATGGAGCATATTGCTTCTGCTTTCACCTTTCAGCCCCAATCCAGGAGCCTTCACAAGCAGTCACTTTTGTGACAAACTATCTTTGTGTTAAATTTATATTTACCGACAAAGAAATAAAGGGAGACTAATATAGATTTATTTCAAGCTATTTAGTTCTCATCAGTTAACCATACCCTTCTGGGATTCAAACCCAGGCTACTTACATATTAGTAGATGTATTAACCTCTAAGTCCGGGTTCAAATCCCAGAAGGGTATGGCTGGTTGATGAGAGCTAACTATTTATTTATTTTATTTATTTTATTTGATTTGTCAATCACTTACAAGATAATAAGTATAAGGGTAAACATAGTTATGAATACATGAAATGAATACATATAAGAAAAATAAAAGAAACAATAAAAGAAACAATAGGACAGGGACGGTAGGCATGTTGGTGTGCTTATGCACGCCCCCTACAGACCTCTTAGGAAAGGGGTGAGGTCAATAGTAGAAAGTCTAAGGTTAAAGTTTTGGGGGTTTGGGGAAGAAACCACAGAGTCAGGTAGAGTATTCCAGACACTGACCACCCTGTTGCTGAAGTCATATTTCCTGCAATCAAGATTGGTGTGGTTAACCTTGAGTTTGTATCTATTGTGTTAGTATAGCTAACGTTTGGGTTTGTAATATATAAGCCAGGATTATATTAAAGTGTATGTCACTTTAAGAGTAGCCGGAATGTGATTGGCTGTGGCTACAGCAACCGGCCATAAGAGGGAGCCAGAAACCTGGTTCTTCTCCTATGAGCTGTTCCGAGCATCCAGAAGTGGGAGGTGCTCAGACTCCTGCTATGTAGGCTGGGCTAAATTAAATTAGTAGGACGCGCCTCCTCCTCCTCGATGCTCCTCCTGCGTCCCCAGTTTCAGCTCAGCCTCTGTTCAGATAGCTGGGTTTTTCCTTCAGCTGGCCGGAACGGGGACTTTTTTCTTCTCAGGCAGGAGAGCTTAGTTGTTTCAGGTTTGTCTTCTTTCCTCCTAGGAGGGAAACTTCGGTCTTCTTGTGGGTTGGGGGCTTTTTTCCTCCCCTTTCTCTGTCTTTTTCATTGTTTCAGCCTCGCAGCGGCTAGCGGCAGCTGCCGCGAGGCTTATCTTTCCGATCTTTGGATCGGCGGTTTGTTGTCGGCTTGCGGTTCCTCGGGCGAGGTCCGGGAACGCTAGGAGGAGTTTTTCCTGTATTTCTGTTTGTTTTTTCCTGGTGTTTGTTTTGGCTGCTTCTTCCCCCTCTGGCTTGCGCTGGGCAGACTTCTGCTTGCGGTTTCGTTTTCTCCTTTCGGAAACCGCGGGCGCCATTTTGAACCGCGTGGCAGCGGTTTCTGATCATCCATCCGGTTTCCCTTGCTGGGGACTGTGGGGGGGGGAACGATATTCCCCTGTCTATACTGCGAGTTGGTTTGGCTTTCAGGTTTCCCGGTTTGGGGACTGGCCTCCTTTTGCCCTTTGGATTCTTTGAATAAATATATATATATTATTTAAAAAAAAAAAAAAAGGATTAAAGAAAAAGGGATTGGCACGTATGGAATAATAATAATAATAAAAAAAAAAAAAAAAAAGAGAGGAGGTTTTTTTTTTTCTTTTATTGTGGATCTCTCTCTGTCCAGGGGGTTTCCCTTGCTGGGGGCCAGGACCAACCTACAGGTTCTTTTTCCTCCTCAGAATCAGGTTTCCTTACTGGGGCCTTTGCAGCTGTCCCCTGTCTCAATTTATATTGTCTGACTCTGTATTGAGATTTAATTGTTATCCTTTCGGTTTCCCTTACTGGGGGCCAGGATAAGTTTTTCCTCCAAGGTTATTTTTCTCTGGATCTGCGGCCTGAGGCCCATTCACTGTTACATAGTATCATCATGGCCAGTGGTCAGGGTGGCAGATCTTCCTCTACAAGACCCCGGGAGAGATCAACTGACCCAGGTAGGCCTTCAAAGGCAGCTGAGAAGGATGCTCTCAGAAGGCATCAGGCCCTTGAAAAACAGGTTCGTAGTTTAACTAGAGAAGTTGAACGATCGGTTCCTTCAGTGCCCGTGACTCCCGCCAGGCCTTCTAGCCCAGGGGCCCCGGTTCTGGATCTCTCAATCCGCTCTAGGCGTGATTCCTCTCCACGAGATATATCGCAGGTTCCACCTCCTCGCAGAACACCTGAAGCTACCTTCACGCCTACCGCTGCAGGCTTACGGGAGGAAGAGGAGGAGGAGGATGTGATGGCGGAAGTCCCGCTAAAATGAGGAAGTGGATGGAGTTGGCCATTGCAAAGGGTATATCGTCGGGTTTACGGCGTTCACGACATCATAGCCAACAGTCCTTCCCTGACTACGCCTCAGCTTCTGGGCGATCCGTAAGTGTTATTGACCAACCAGAATCTCTACCTGAGGACCCTCCTTCCCTTGTGTCAGAACTTCCCGGAGCCGAGGGAGTGTCTGAACCCAGATGATTGGTTAGAGCAGGGGGGGGAGTCCCCACAGCAGGAGGCGGACCCCTTGGAACGGGGTATGTCTGAGGACGAGGGCCTCACTCCGGACCAACCGGTCTTCACGGGTCTTTTTCACCCCCCTCTACTCAAGTCCCTCCTGTTCAAGGCTAGGAAAACGGCCGGCCTGGATGAGTCCCCCGACCCACAACCTTCGGGGGCCCAACAGAAACAGGGGGATTTGTTTTTCTCTCATCCACCCACTGAAACTGAGGTGATTCCGGTCCCGCACATATTTGAGGAATTGTTGGACAAACAATGGTCCTCGCAGCATCTTATCCTGCCCCTTCCGGTTATGACAGGAGGCTGTATAACATGGCCCCGGGTTCTCCGCTTCATTGAATACCCCCGAGGTAGACGAACCGATAGTGGCCTTGGTCTCTTCAACGGCCATCCCCGGGGAGGCGGAAGAGGTCCTCAAGCCCGAGGAGAAAAGAGCAGAATTGGCCTTACGCGGGCTCATGTCTCCGACGCATGGGCGATTAGGGCGGCTACTGCGCCTCCTTTTTACCCGCTCTTCGCTTAGGTGGCTCCGTCCCTGGAGGAAACTATTCCCCTTCCAACATTCGTGCCCATCAAGATATAGCTAAGATCACCGCTGCCGCCGAAGTTTACCGCGACGCCACTTACAATGTGGTCAAATTCTCCTCGAGAGCCATTGCCTCTCAGATATCGGCTAGGAGACTGCTTTGGCTGCGTCACTGGCAAGCGGATTCTAAACATAAATGGAAGCTTGCTTCTGCCCCCATCTCCAGCAACAAATTATTCGGGGCGGCCTTAGAGCCCCTCCTGATAGAAACTAAAAATAAGAAGAAAATTCTTCCTTCCCTTTATAGGAGGTCGGATTCCGTTCACCAGTCCTTTCGTAGGAGTTCCTTTCAACCCCTGCCCAAGGGTCCTATACCCCGAGATACCACAGGCCCCCTTTCCAGAGTCAGGTTAGCCAGTCCGACAGGTCGGACTTTTCCCACAGAGGGCATAGGGGGGGTCAGCCCAGGAGACAGTACAGGGGAGGGGCACCAGGCCCTTCCAGAGGTCCAAATAGGGCGAACGAGGTCCTTCCCATAGGAGGCAGGTTGAAGTTATTTGGACAAGTGGTCTGACTCAACCTCTGATGCCTGGGTTAGGGACACTGTCAGCCTTGGGTTGGCGCTAGAATTTTTTTCCACTCCCCCGGAGTTCTTCATGTCCAGTCCTCCTTCTAGGAATCCTCAGAAGAGGGCTCTCATGAGGGAGGCCATTTCCCACCTCCTGGCCATCAAGGCTATTCAACCAGTTCCCCCGGATCAGAGAGGCCGGGGGTTCTACTCCCACCTTTTTGGTACCCAAGAGCTCGGGGTTGGAGAGCTATCTTGGACCTAAAGCGCTAAATCGTCCTTAGTCTACCGTAGGTTCAAGATGTCTACCCTTCAATCCATCCTCATGTGTATTAGGAAGAACGATGTTCTCACCTCCATTGATCTGACTGAAGCATATTTACATATTCCTATTCGCCTTCCCACAGCAAGTTCCTCCGCTTTCTGTTATGCTGATCAACACTTCGAGTATGTCGCATTGCCCTTTGGGTTGGCTTCGCCCCTAGGACGTTTACTAAAGTTTTGGCGGCTCTTGCCGCCTCCCTTAGGGCGAAATCCATCAGGCTACATTGTTACCTGGACGACATTTTGATTTTATCGTCGTCCATTTCTCAGTCTGTGTCAGACACGGGTTACCATTGATTCCCTCCAACAGCACGGTTTCTCTGTGAACTGGGACAAGAGCCATTTGACTCCCGTTATAGGATCGCCCACTTGGGGGCGTTATTGACACGCTCGGGAGAAGGTGTTCCTTTCTCCGCTCGACGGGACAGCATCACTAAGTTGATAGGGGTGGTTAGGACACTTAAGAGGGTTCCTTTGTCGGTATTATCGCAATTGTTGGGTAAGATGATATCCTGCATACATATTGTCCCTTGGGCTCGTTTTCATACCAGGCCTCTCCAGTGGTTCCTTCTACCTTTTCAACGGGCAGGACGCGACGGATCCAACCTTCGGGTTTTGTTACCGCCGCGGTTCTGAGGTCTCTCAGTTGGTGGTCCTCCCGGCACTTCTTCGAGGATGTCCGCCAGGGAGCCAAGACGGTTAACCATCACGACCGACGCCAGCCTGAGCGGCTGGGGGCCCATTTTCTCTCTCATTCAAACCAAGGTCGATGGTCCAGCCTGGAACGGGCTCACGACATAAATTGGTTGGAGTTGAGGGCGGTGTCTCTCGCACTCGGGTTTTCAGTCCAAGCTGACATCTCGACGTGCTGATCCTCACGGACAATGTGACAGTGAAGGCCCACATAAACAAACAAGGGGGCACGATTCCAAATCACTGATGCGAGAGACGGAGAGGCTTTTCCATTGGTCCGAAGTTACACCTGGTCTCCATCAGGGCGGAGCACATATCGGGCGCTCAAACGTGCGAGCGGATTGGCTCAGCAGGGCCACGATCGACCCGGGAGTGGCGCTTCACCCCTCGATTTTTCAGGAGATCGTCGAGAGGTTCGACTTCCGGTCCTCGACCTTTTCGCCACGCCCTCAACTCTCACCTTCCACGTTCTTTTCCCGGTATCCGTCTCAGGGAGCAGAGGACACGAATGCGCTCCGCTGCCCTTGGCCCCACGGTCTCCTCTACGCTTTCCCTCCTCTACCGGTCATACCCAGCCTGATTCGGAGGGTTCTGGAGGAGAGAGCAGAAGTCATACTGGTGGCTCCCTTCTGGCCGAGGCGGACTTGGTTCATGGATTTGCAACAGCTGTCCGTGACGGAACCGTGGCGGATTCCTCCGTCAAGGGTCGTGCTCTCCCAGGGTCCGGTCTTGCATCCAGAGCCCCAATGGCTCAACCTGACCGCCTGGAGGTTGAGCGGCAGCGTTAAGGGAAGAGCAGATGTCTTCTAGGGTGATCGAGACCATCCAGGCGGCGAGAAGGCCGTCTACGAATAGGATTTACAATGCCACCTGGTCCAGTTTTTGCCGCTGGTGTTCTAAGGGGCAGGTTGACCCTTCATCCCCTCGTGGCCCAGCTATTGGAGTTCCTTCAGTCGGGTCTGGATAAGGGCCTATCGCCTAATACGCTTCGGAGGCAGGTGGCGGCACTGGCGCCGTGCTCTCCTGGTCCGACTGCAAATCTATCTCCGTCATCCAAGGTGCGTAGTTTCCTCAAGGGTGCCGCAAATCTACGGCCTCCGACTATTCATAGGTTTCCTACTTGGGATCTTAACATCGTTTTAGACGCCCTCACGAAGGTGCCTTTCGAGCCGCTGCGGTCGATCAGTACCCAACTGCTGACGATAAGGTGGTTTTCTTGAGGCCCTGTTCTGTGCTAGGGTCAGTTTGGGTCATGTCCTCTACCATTGGCGGTGGCTACGGGCTTCTTTGCATGAGGCCCGGTCGATACGGTTCCTCTGGGCATCACTGCCCACTCCACACGGAGTGCGGCCACTTCGGCGGCGTGGCCACCCAAGCCTCCATCGAGGAGATCTGTAGGGCTGCTACGCGGGCCTCTCCCTCTCCCTTTATTAGGAACTATAGGATTGATGTTTTTGCCTCTGCGGAGGCTTCGCTTGGCAGGAGGGTGCTACAGCGGGTTCTCAAGGATTAGGTGAGCTGTCTGTCAGACGGATTCCTCCCAACGGGCCTTCCTAGCTTTGGCATGTCCCACTTCTGGATGCTCGGAACAGCTCATAGGAGAAAGGGCTGGTACTACCTGAGACGCCTGCCTCTCTGAGCTGTGTAGAGCATCCAGCCCCTCCCTGTATCCGCCTGTTTTGGGGGTGGCAGTGTTCCCGCCAGCTGCTTGTTTATCTGTTTGTTTTTTTGAGTTGTACATAGTTAGACGGGTACTTGTTCTGTGCTTCGTCCGCTGGAAACTGGGGACGAGGAGGAGCATCGAGGAGGAGGAGGCGCCCTACTAATTTAATTTAGCCCAGCCTACATAGCAGGAGTCTGAGCACCTCCCACTTCTGGATGCTCTACACAGCTCAGAGAGAACGGGCGTCTCAGGTAAGTACCAACGCCCTTTCCCCCCTGTTCTCTGCTCTATCTCTGTGTTGATTACCTATTGTTTTTTCTTTGACTATTGGATGTAAGTTTGCTACTGTTTTGACAAACTACGAACTGTGCCTGCTGATTGGTAAGGACAAGGACATATTGATATTTGACTGACTTGTTTCGTGTATGACTCGGACTGTTTTTGGACTCTGCTAAACCCTCACTGATAGTAAAACCAACGTTCCCTGTATTCAGTATACTACTCGTGTCAAGTGTCTTATACATTGTCTCTCTACTCATGCTTTCCTGGCTGCACTCGTTTCTCCTCACGGAGATATATACTAACACTCTTGTATTGTTATGGTTGAAGCTGAAGTATTCATTGACAGGCAGGACATTGCAATGTATGATTTTATATACTATACTTTGATAGGACCGAAGACGGCATAGTTCTAGGTTTTCTAGGTCTAGAATTTCAAGTCTAGTGGCATAAGGTATTCTGCAACAAGTAGAGGAGTGTAGAACTCTTCTTGTGAAGTATTTCTGGACCTTCTCAACTGTGTTAATATCAGATACGTGATATGGGTTCCAGACTGATGAGCTGTATTCAAGTATTGGTCTAGCAAATGTTTTGTATGCTGTAGTTAGTAGTGTGATATTACCAGAGAAAAAGCTACGTAGGATTAGGTTAACAACTCTTAATGCCTTTTTGGCTATGTAGTTACAGTGGGCTCTAGCACTTAGATCATTAGAGATGAGTATTCCAAGGTCCTTGACGGAGCTTGAAATAGATCTATACGCGTCTCCCTTTATTTCTTTGCCAGTAAATATAAATTTAACACATGGTGCCTGGCTGTGTTTCATTCAAAGGTATAGAACAGAGTTTCTACTATAGCTGGCTGGGGAATTCTGGGATTTGAAGTCCACATATCTTAAATGTGCCAAGGTTGAAAAACCACTGGTGTGGAGTAATCAGTGCATCCATCTAGGTGATTGTATTTTCCAGATGTATTTCAGCTCTCTCTAAAAACAGTGATGGAAAGGCTAGAAGTAATTAATCTCTGTCTGAACAACTTCCATATCTCCACTGTGGTGAACAAAAGTAGTTATGTAGCCTAGACTAAAAAAAAAATCGCAAGCAATGACTGATGGCTGCAGAAATGTAAGGCAAACATATCTCCTGCCTGCTTTAAGTCTATTCACCATTCTTGCAACTGCCTTCCCTCTGCTCTTGAAGGGAAATTAAAAAAACCCACATGAATGGAATGCAGCACAGCAAAAGGAATGGAGGTGGATAATTTTATTGGCAGTCTCCTGCAAAGACTAAATATATGTTGTGATCTTATTCTTGGATTGTTAGGAAAAGAGAGGTAGTGCCATCAAAGAATGGTAACTTCCATGAAGCCTCCAGGGACCAATATCATCTTAAAATACAGATCACAACATATAGATATTTTTTTCTGCAAAGACATATTTTATTTTGTTCATTTTCCCTTCTACAAATAAATTTCTATATTGCCACCTGTTAAATGTCACTATAATTTCAATGTTAATCCTAAATTATCTCCCCCTTCGGTGTCTTTAATGTCTGCAAGATGAATGGTTTAGATACTCGTTTTGCTCCATTTGAAAGATAAATTACAGGCCATCCCAGTTACGGACAATGCAGAAAACAAAGAATAAATTAAAAAAGAAAAAGAAATGGATTGAGGTAAAAGAGGTCTAGTTCAAAAAGGTAAATTGAAGCTCTTCAGTGAGCATTGAAAGATGAACATGCATTCTCCAGATGAGCTGTTCAGAGCATCCAGGCATGGGAGGTGCTTCCTTCTCTCATCTGATAGGCTGAGCTGATTTGATTTGAACCAGATTTTCCTTCAAGTGAGTCACTCCCAATTTTACCACCTTTTTTGCCATGGTTTTTCAGCAAACCAATGTAGTTGTTAAGTGATTCAAGCAAATCCAGTTTCCTTCACTGATGATGCTTGTTAGAAGCCAACTGGTAAGGTTGCAAATAGCAACAATCCTGGATGCTGCAACTATCATAAATACATACCAGTTACCAAGGACCTGGATTTTGATCCTGTGACCATGAGGATCCTTCAATGGTTGTAAATCTGAAGAGCAGTTGTAAGTCACTTTTTTCAGTGCTGCTGTAACTTTGAACTGTAGCTAAACAAATAGTTGTAAGTCAAGGCTATCTGTATGTTGGAGATCTTTAATACCCCTGTGCACGATATAACATGGCCATGCTATCCCAATATTTCCCCAAAACATAGGAAACAACTGCATGCATGCAGAGATGATAATAGATGATAGATAGATGATAGAGAGATAGATAGATAGATAAGCCAATATCACAAGGAGTCCAAAATTTGATTGTAAAATTAAGCGAATGTCAATATGTATGTTCATAATGATGTATGTAGGTGGATGAGTACAGTATAAAGCCAAAGTATTATTTATACCAGTGTTTCTCAATCTCAGCTACTTTAAGATTGTAGACTTCCTAGACATTGTCCATACATCTTAAAGTTGCAGTGGTTGAGAAACATTGATCTATATTATTGATTAGCTGGAAAGCAACACATACACATGTTAACCCACTGAAGCAACTCTGATGTTTACAGACCTCTTAGTTTATGAACCTTTTAGAATTCTCTTCAGTCATGCAAAGCCAGATAGATAGATAGATAGACAGACAGACAGACAGACATTACATATTACCTATAGGCAGATATCACATTTTTAGGAAACTATTTCCTAAATAGGAAGGCAGCCTAGCCAATTTATCCACACCAGCAATTACATTTTCTGCAGTGTGTCTTGGACTGTCTCCCTTCTCTACTGATGCAGTAGCCTCTTGAGTCTGACCTTAGCTCCTGCTCCTTTCAAGGATGAATTCTTCAGGGAAACCATGACAGGTGGACAGAAAATAGTCCCTCAGAGCAGGGGTGGCCAACCTTTTGGACCTCAGGGACCACCAAACTCATAATTTTAAATCCCAGGGACCACTAACCGGTTCTGTGAGCATGGCCTAATTTGTGGGTGTGGCTTGGTGGTTATGTGACTGGCTGGGCATGGCTTATATGTAAATATTATAGATAATTCTATAAATATTGAATTTTTTATAAAAAAGAACAACTTTTACCCAAAATCAGGCAAAGCAGGCAGGCAGATTGAGTTGCTCACAGAATCATTCAGTGATCTATCTATCTGCTATCAGCTAGCTCAGTTTCTCAAATTTGCTTGCCATGAGTCTGCACTAAATAATAGAACCTTCAGTCCTAAGGGAGGTTCGGCTGTGCTTAAAAGCAGAGCTGAAGATCTAAAGACTAGCTAGAAAGCAAGAAATCCAACCATTTCCTGCTTCCTAGCTAATCTAAATCTCTGGCACAACAGAACAGATGATGGTCGGAAAAAGGAAAAATAGCAATTTAGCAGGCAGGTTTGCCAGGTGAGTGAGTGTTTGCACAACATTGAAAATATAAGATCAAAGAAAACTGATGGCTAAGATAGCTTATTGAGGTTGAGAAAAAGGTAAAATATTTGGGTATAATTATGATAAACATGAATAATTTGTTATTTCAAAATAACTTTATTGTGACATGAAATGACACATTGTTATTTCAAAATAACTTTACTGTGATATGAAACAAGATACATTAAAATGGGACATTAAGATGAATTTTTTTACCTAGAATGATATTTTTGTTTCAGACTATATCTATTTTGACAACTGAGATACCATTTAAACAATGGCAAGGATGTATCTAAATTTATACGGCAGGCAAAAAATATAAGATGCTACAAGATGCAGAAGAAAGAGGATTGGGTTTACCAAATCTGAAATTATGTTTTGCTTTCTGTTGTTCTGCCTGGGTGAAAGAGTGGGAGAATGTTAACAAATAGGCTATTTGAGTTAGGAGGACATGATCTGAGATTTGGGTGGCATGGATATTTACTCTTGGATAATGTTGATTTTAAAAAAGAGCATGTGGGGCTTAGTGGTGAAGACTCTCGCCTCCCACTAGGGAGTCACAGATGTTTCTGTCCTAGGGTGCAAAGAAAAAATATCTGCTGTGAACTCCACATAGGCATCAGGAAGGGGATTGGTCAGTAAAGGCTCAGCTCCATCCCATTGCCTCAACTCTACCCTGAATTAAGGGATTACAGGATTGTAAAAAGGGAGTAATGTAGATATTAAAAATCATTATGTCAGGTGGGCCATTCTCAGAGTATGAAATAAATACAAATTTTGATTCTGCCCTTGTGGCTCAGTGGAAAAAGCATTTTTAAAGATAAGAAAGGATAAATAAACATAAATGAGTAATTTATTGTAATGTACTAGAATTTGCTCAAGGGGATTGTAAAATAAAATCAAGAGGAAATTTGACAATAGAAAGATGTCTTTGTGGTTTTCTTATGTAAAATTACCAGAAAGATTTAAAGCAGATAAAATATTTTATGTTTTTGAACAACATAAGAGGGAGTTTGTAATAGAATTATATACTAAAGATATGATATTGCTAAAATGTATAAGCCCTCATTGAAACTTGAGCCACAAGAAGAACAAGTGAAAGAATCTATATACTAAAACTCTCTGTCCTGTAACCTTTAACTGAGCAAAACAGTGATTCATAGGACAAACTGTTTTGAACCAATGTACCTCAGTGGGATTAATTTATGGAATGCACCTAAAATCCAGGAGCCATGACTCCTGTGGAATTGAAATTTGGAAATTTTTATAAAACATGTTATGACATAAAAATTACACTAAAACATACCTCTCCATTGAGCCTTGGTAACAGGTCTTGAGGGTTAACTGTAGCCAGTTTATCCATGATCTCAGGCCACATATCAGCAACTGTGCTCTGGAATGGAGAGGGTTTTAAGTGACATTCCAGCTTCAGGTGGTGGCTTCACATCCACTTGTTCTTTGGGGTCTTCTTGAGTTTGGGATGTAATGTTCTGTCTCAGCTTGTGAGAGCAGCTTCCTCTTTGCTATGCTGAAGCATTGGGCAATCAGTGGATGCAGTCTTCTGTCCATCCATAGCTCCCTCATATGCTTCCGCTCATTACATCTGATGTTATAATAGCATTCCATCAATTCCAGGTGCTTTGCTTTACAGGGCCTTGGTGGTTCAGGCTGTTAATAGCCTAGCACTTAGTTCCAGCTGCCTGTAATTATTGCAGGCTCGAATCCCACCAGGCTCAAGGTTGACTCAGCCTTCCATCCTCTCGGGGTAGGTAAAGTGAGGACCCAAGATTGTTGGGGGCAATAAGCTGACTTTGTAAAAATGCCGCTTAGTAATAAGCAAGCACATACAATGGAAGGAAGGCTGAGTGCATTGGGTTGTATCCCAAAAATTGTAAGCTGCCCTGAGTCTCCGAAGAAGGGCGGGATATAAATATGAATTAAAAAACAAATTCCAGGTGCTTTTGTCTTGACCATGTACGGTAGCCCACTTATCATCAGATTGACCTGGTTCCTCAACATCTGATGCAGATCTTGTTAATTGGGGTGACTCCTCTACTTATGTCATTTTCATAATTTAAGGTAGGCTGGTGAAAAGTAGGGATTCTTGGCCTTTGCCCAAGAATCCCTACTAATGGGGACGGTCAAAGGCAACGCTCTAGCAACCATGCTATCCAACTGTTTGGGTGTGTATGTGGGAGGGAGGGTGAGAGAGGGGGGGAGAGAGAGAGAGAGAGAGAGAACCTTGAGTGGACAGAAAAAAGTCTCTTTGACTATTCATACTCTACCAACCACATATGGAGTTTATTGAACTACTGTGCAACCAATTCTCTTCCAGCGCTGTGGACAGCTCCCAAGTACTAAGCACTGAAGTATTTCCATTACTTTTTTTTTAATCCTGCAGCTGGATGAGAGAAAAAAACAGCAAAGCAAAATCATTTAATTACATATGTCTTCTTGAATAACTGTTACTTTAGGTGATAGTGGAGAGAGAAGGTTTTGGGTTAGCCAAATAACACACCACTATCAGAACTTTAACACATTGCTGATTGTCTTGTCTGGAGATGCACAATTCTGTATGACCTCTAGATTTCTCAGTGTCTTGATGCTGCCATATGTCTATCTTGATTTGTGCATTTTCAGATCAGGTAATGCTGTTTCTGTTATCCTCTTGATTTGAAGTTGGTGCAAGAAAAAAATTACATACACACTTCTAAAGTGAAATAAGTTACTGTACACTGTAATGGGCAGAGGAATAATTTTGAGGAATAGTAAGAAGAGCTGCTACCAAGACAATACTGAGACATTTGAGAAGAATTTGAAAATAATTTGACTCTAAGATAGAACAATAATCCAAGTAAGCATCTCAGACAAGTCCCTCCTTAATTGTCATGAAGATAAAGGAAAAGAGGAGGACATTCTGACTTGCAAGATTCTGTTACTGTAAAAAATTAATATTAGCAAAAACAAAAGTAATATTAGCAATCATGATTTCAGTTTCTTCAAGCCCCAAGAATCAAGAGCCATCTGCTATTTAAGTGTATTTTCCTTTATTGTTCTGCAGCTATAGACAGAACCTTGCCAAATTAAAGAAACTATTTACATAACCACAGATATATTCTGGGAATAGCTAGGGAGGAATTGTTTTAATTTTATTCATGTGGACCACACTTTCCAAGCTCCACTGCCTTTTTGCCCTCTGAAATGCAGCTCCTTCCTCCTGGGAATCCAGACTACATTCCACTACAAATTTTACCTATCTTGAATGACTGATGCAAACATGTACATCATGGTTCTGTTTGTCTGCAGACATTTACTAGCATTCATTTTAATCAGCAACTCCCCTTTACTACCAGTCTTGAAGATAAAAGGTATAGCCTGGGAATACTTATTACCTGATACTGATAGTAATATTTAAGATATAGCAATAACAATAGCACTTAGACTTATAGTGCCCTCTCTAAGTTTACAGAGTCAGCATATTGCCCCCAACAATCTGGGTCTTCATTTTACCCACCTCAGCAGGATGGAAGGCTGAGTCAACCTTGAGCCTGGTGAGATTTGAACTGCCGAACTGCTGGCAGTCAGCAGAAGTAGCCTGCAGTACAGCACTCTAACCACTGTGCCACCAAGGCTCTATAAGCCACCTATAGCTATTGTCATGGCATTGTGGGAAATTATAGTCAATACCAAAATGAGGTTTCATAATTAAAACCATTTTTCCAAATCAGTTAATTTTAGATAAAGCCCATAAGTGTACACTTAAGATCTAAAACTCACTGAACATGATGGCAGTTTCTTATACAATGTGTATGTATGTGTGTGAATATAATGTATAATATGTATATGTAGGTATAATATATATGTTATATATAGAATAGAAGAGAATAACAGAATTGGAAGGGACCTGGAGGTCTTCTAGTCCAACTCCCTGCCTAGGCAGGAAACCCTATTCAGACAAATAACATATTAGGGTAGCATTATTTTTTGCAGCCTGCATCTGGTAACCCTAACCTAGTATTAGGACTTTCATCCTCTATTGCTGATTAAAACTATGGTACTATTTTAAGGCTGAGAGAGATGAAAGTTTGCTTGCAAAATATTTGCTCTGGTTCTCTGTGATTTAAAGGTACAATTGAAAGCAGGAATAAAAGAAGAAAGAAAAATTACCTAGCCTGGACTTGCATTATTTGCTTCCTTTCTCTTGTGCCTTTCCTCTAATCTATAGGCCTTCGGGTGGTGTTTTGACTGTGTACCAGTTAAAATACTAAAGTTGCAAACTGTCAGCCTGCACTGCCAGGGAATGAATACTAAAGAAGAATCCAAATCAAAGTCAACTTGGCTTCCTTCTCCTCCCTTTAAGAATCTCTCCTTAGGACAAGTAAGATAATGGACTCCACCAGAGTCTGCTTCAAGTCTCTGTAAAACAGATATCCATATCTCTTTTAAAAATCCCACAAAAGGCCACATTCTGGAAAGAGCAGACCTCTGGTTTGAAAGACGGGTCCCTACTTTAAAATTGAACAACCCTCTTTCAACAGTGGGAGAGGGGTACGATACCACCTGTCCCTTGTCTGCAACACTTTCAGCAGTCCCAAGAACATTCCACACCCATTTGTACTCTGATATAGGTGACCTGAAGGTATAGATAAACCCCCAAGTGACCTCAATAGACTTGTGGAGCCAGTGCATTGTGCAACAAGGTCACATAGTGTAATAAGATTGGAACTGGGTTAGGGACTTTAGTCCTCACTGTGAGTTGTGTTGAGGGGCATGCAAGAAGTCTCAGCCAATCTCATTGTACACAGGTTGTACTCTGACAATAATGGTAATAATAATGAATCTCAGAAAGAGTGCTAATGACCAGATGACTGCAAGGAATATAAATCCCTTCCATTCCCCACCATTCAGTCTGAAGAAGCTTTGAGAAGCAAAATGTCTTCAAGGAAAGACAAATAAAGTCCAGGTGCCTCTTGAAAAAGCATGACTGAAAATCTTCACAGAAAAATCCCCACAAAACCACCCCATATATTAAACTAAAAGTGCTGTGACACTTCTGCAGTTTAGTCATCTCTAAACTCCAGGTGGAAGATGTTTCAGTTATGTTTAGGAAAATGCTAATGTCCTCCTGATCTTATGCTGTGATACAGGTCCTTGCTTAACAACAGTCATTGGGACCAACAACTCCAACATTAAGCATAATCATAAAGTCCAATTGTGAATGGGCCCCAATCTAAATAAAAATGTGAACCATGGTTGCAAAGCATGTAGACACTTTTTACTGGTATTACATATCCAGTAATCCATGTAGTGATAATCCAAACAATCTGCTTTCTTTTGGTATAAGCTTTTATCGCTCAGTTTATTGTATAAGTTGTCTCAAGTGCAATCGTTTCTTCTTTACTATGGAAAATAACTCCAGCGAGGTGTCATAATTTGATGGTGCCTGTTTACAAACTTGGAGGGTAATTATACTCCCTTGTCTTAATAGCTTCTCTTATTGATGCTCTGCTGACATGTTTTTAAACAGTATTTGGTGACTGTAAATACTTAATGGCACCAATTCTCCACTCATTATCATATGTTTGCATTTGATTTGCCTGATTGCTGCAGGTGGAGACAATAGGGGATGCATACTGTGTGGCGGCCGGGCTCCACAGGCAGAACCTGAATCATGCAAAGTCAATTGCTCTGATGGCCCTGAAGATGATGGAGCTGTCAGAGGAGGTGCTCACACCAGATGGAAGACCAATTAAGGTACCTTCTTTTCTATATATTTGCAGCAGTTCTATGAATGAAAAGAGCAGCCTATGCTTGCTAACATAGTGAATAATGTGTCTAAAATTACAGTCTTGCTAGAAGAGGTGAGTGGTAGATTACATGCTGAGTGTGATGGTCCAGGATAATATCCCACTTAATTACTTACTCAGGCATTGGTAAGGCATTGGCAAAGGATTGAGAAAAGCTCTGGTGGCGCAGTGGTTAAAATGAAGTACTGCAGGTTACTTAGGCTGACTGCCAGCAGTTCAGCAGTTCGATTTTCACCAGCTCAAAGTTGAGTCAGTCTTCCATCCTTCCGAGGTTGGTAAAATGAGGACCCAGATTGTTGGGGACAATATGCTGACTATAAATCGCTTAGAGAGGGCTGCAAAGCAGTATGCGAGTCTAAGTGCTAGGAACCTGTTATGTTTTACTTGTGGGCTTCTGATTGTCTGCTGTGGATATAGTTGGAGTCCATCATACTGTCTTAAGCTCCTAGACCCATCATCCACAGGCAACACATAGCTTCTCAGTTATTTTTTGTTTGGTAATTGGAGTACCCTGAGATTCAGATCTTTGGGAGCAAATTATCAGATTAACAGGACCCTGATTTTCCCATTGTGTCTATATTTATGGAGAAGTTGCAACCCCAGGCTAGAAACCAGGAGACTGTGAGTCTCACCTTAGGCATGAATGATACCTGGGTGACTTTGGGCCAGTCACACTGTCTCAGCCCACCTCGCCTCATAGGGTTGATGTTGTGGAGAAAATAGGAAAAGGAAGCAGTATTAGATATGTTTGTTGTCTTGAGTTATCTACAGATATAAGGGCAGGATAAAAAAATTAAAAAGTGAGGGTCAAGACTCCAGTGAAATTAATGCACTTAGTTTACTTCAAGTTCATTGCATTTCAAAAATGGAAGAAAAATGGCCAAAATTCTGGCAAGCTTTAGGACTGATGTCTTTGTTTAAAGACTTCTTGATTCATATGCAATCTTAGATGAGAAATGAGTACTTCAAATTTATGTTGGAAATGTGGATAGCATAAAGGGTCATTTTGGCATATCTGCAGGGTTTGTAAAAAACAAGAAATTTTAAAGGTCAATATTTAACTGAAATCAGAATTTTTCTGGCTGGGATTAATCGGCAGACAAAAGAGGCACGGAAGTGGTTTTTTTTAAAACATGTTCACTCATATGACATTATTATATGTGCAAAATGGAAAGACTCTGAAATACCCACAATGAAGAATTGTTGGTAAAGTTGACAAAACTAGCAGAAATGACAAGATGAACATGTTTGATTAGAGAAAGATCAACAGCTGCATTTAGTAATGATTGAAAACCCCTTGTAGCTATTTTTTTCTGAAAAAAAGAAAAATGGACTTGTGATTTATGAGTTTGAAAATTAGAAAGGGTAACTTACAGAAATAAGGAAATTATGATGTAACCATACAGAGACAGGGCAAAGTAAAAATTTATAACTGTTGTCACAAAGATCAGAAGCTGGTTTTTTTGTTATCTTACTTTTTATTTTTCTATTTTTTTTCTGTGTTATTATTTTCATTGTTTACTATTCTTCCTTTTATTTATTTCTCTTATATTTTTTCTTTTACTATTGTTAAATTATAAAGAAATATAAAATCACTTCTTCTAAGTAATTTCTTTTTCTTCCACAACTCATTGCTCCTATATCCTTTGAAAAATCATTTCCTTGCTTCTCTTGATGGCATAAGCATGTTCTTATTTATTCGTTCATCATTTAAAAAAAGTTGATACTAGATGTAGGTGTTGCTAGTTGTAATATTCAAGTTTGGATTGATAAAGGTGCACTTAATTTGATAAAAAGACTTCATTTTAAATTTACTCTGTAAGCAGTCTTAAATGTATACAAATAAAAAAAGAAACCTTTGAATTTGTAAAGTGAAAGAACTTTCCCAGAAGGAAAGTAGGAATGGGCATTAGAGGTAAAGCAATTATTAACCCAACCTAAAATTCGAGGCTATAACAAGAACTAATCCTATGTATATAGTGCTAAATTTCATGTATCGCTTAATGAATTGAATAATAACATGTCATTTAACAGCAGGTTTTGCCATCAAGATATTCCATAAGATACACTAAATTCCAGATAATTAAAGTTTAAATTAATTAATGAACTTGCATCACACATAGTACAAATAATTCTCAGCTCTTCCTTTAAAATATCACTTATACTTCATTCAATAAAAGACTTAATAGCTTGATCTTGACATTAGTATAACTTTCTTCACCAGCAAAGAACAAAAGACAATAAATAATTTGCGTAATGGCAGGAACACGGACAGAAAAATATGAAGAATGGTTCCCCTTTAGGAGTTTATTTTATTCATTTTATTGTGGCTGCATAATCCAGATGACGAGTTATAAAGAATGATAGTGCTCTAAAGTAAATTTAGATATATTTTATTATCTCATTCCTTTAATTTATTTGGCATAGGAATGTAATGGGATATGAGAATAATCTTGGGAGACAGGAGGAAGAATCACAATCAGGGCTAGGGACAGATAAGAAAAATACCGAGTCCAAAGTAGGAATGGGGACACTTTTAGTGATGAATTTCAAAATAGAAGAATAAAATAAATAAATAAATAAATAAATAAATAAATAAATAAATGCATATATACATACACACATATACACACATGTACATACACACATATATACATAAATATATAAATAAATTAAATAGAGGTGGTCCTTTTTGTGATGAATTTCAAAAAAGAATAAATAAATGAGGGAGAGAGAGAGATCCTCAACTTACAACTGTCATTCAGTGATTGGTTGAAGTTACAACCCCCCCAAAAGGTAATTATGACCAGGTTCCAAAGTTCCACTGGCTGCCCCCCCCCCAGTCACATGACTGCATTTGGGGCACTAAGGAACTGGCCCATATTTATGGCTGCTTGCAGCATCCCATAGTCATGTGACTGTGATTTACAACTGCATTTATTTCCAATTTTTGGAAAAAAATGCCCCATAGTGAACAATGGGTGCACTTAATGACTAACACACACATAAAAAGTAGTTAAAAACAGGTCTGGTCATGTAAATGACCTGCTTTATGACCGCCATGACTTAGGAGTGCAATGAGCAGGCTCCATTAAGGTCGTAAATCGAGGACCAGCTGTAGTTGAAAATTGGTTAATGGCATTTTTTTTTTCATTAGATTGCAATGTTCGATTTCAAAAGTGTTGGCGCTTTTGTCTTTCAGGAAATGCCTTTTTTTAAAAACAATGTTTCCAAACACATAGAAAGATTTTCAAACATATAATTTCCTTCCTACATAAACAGTCTTTCCAGCATTCTTCAAATATAAGGAAAAGCTGCTGTTTAGTGTTCATTCAAATGCATCTCCTAGAAAGGTTTGTAATAAAGATTAAAAAAACCTGAACATGCAGATGTTTACCTCTTTTCCCCAAGCTTTTGATATTTTGTTTTTAACAGCAGTGGCGGTAACAAAGATATAGAATTCCAATATATGCACATACTTTCACAGTCTGTGATTATTGATGCCAAAAACATCCTCATCCATATTTAGTTAACAGTTTGCTCATGATGACTCTCAGTATCAGTGAGACTATGCACGCAGATTTATATCACCATTAACTGCACACACAGGCAAGGTTACTTTTACACGTGGATGATTTCCTTTGCTAGTTGCTTTAGGGACTTAATTTTTCATAACCGTGTAAGGGGAAATTGCTTGCCTCTGACATCTAGTAATGGACCTCTGTGTTGTATTGTAAAAATAGTTTGATTGTTAAGATCCCACTGTTGGCTGATTTTATTGGGAATTGCCTAAAACATTAAAATATCTTTTAGTTGTTCTTTTTTATGACACTAGCATAAATTATGATGCTAGTATTACTATTAGTTCAGGAGAGTTGGTAGTGTTATTTGAGAAGCTTTTCATAGCTGACCCTTATTTAATTTATTTATTTTAAAAATTCAGTTTATGTATTCTTTTATGTCAGTCTCACTTAATGTTGAGTTTACATTTCCTTCAGCATTGCTCAACAATGCATCATAGAGGCTATTTGAGCTATGCAAAGCTTTACAATTCCCACTAAAAGGGTTAAGGTAAATTTAAATGGGTGATATTTCAAAAGTTGATATTACACTTTGGATGGTTTCTTTGTACTGTAGCAAAATATGAATACTGAAAGGCAGAGGTAATGCTGCAGTAGGAATTCCCTAAACCAGGGATCTTCAAACTTGACAGCTTTAAGACTTGTGGACTTCAACTTCCAGAATTCCTCCTCCAGTCATGTTAGCTCAGGAATTCTGGGAGTTAAAGTCCACAAGTCTTAAATTTGCCAAGTTTGAAGATCCTTGCCCTAAACATTGGCCTTTGTTTATTATATTTTCCAGAATTAAAGGCATTTTGGGCTGCTGTTTTCTAACCTGCTTAAAAGATGGCCCAAAGCCTTAATACTGGCACAGGGCCTTTGCTCATGTAGAATTTATCCCATACTACTTTAAGGCAGAAAATTTCCCTTGCCACTTACATTGATGGTATAGCAAAAGCTTTCATCTACTCTTGAGTTTCTGTGAACTGTATTTCAGATAGTGTTGAGGCTTAGGTCATTATGTGAGAACCCATCTATCTGCCATTATCTACTGGGGGGTGCAATGACTCAGCAGTTAAAGACACTGAGCTTATTACATGGAAAGCTGACAGCACGGTTTGAGACCCAAATACCTCATGATGGGGTGAGTTCCTGTTATTTGCCCCAGCTCCTGCCAACCTAGCAATTCGGAAGCATGCAAATGTGAGTACATAAATAGGTACCACTTCAGTGGGAAGGTAACAGCATTCCTTGTGCCTCGGGATATTGTCATGCTGACCACGGAAGTGGCTTCGGACAATATGGCTCCCTCAGCTAAGAAACCCGCCCCCAGACTCATACACAACTGGTCAGGGAAAACCTTTATCTTTTATTGTGGCTATCAGCATGGTGGAAATGTTATAAGACAACTCCAGGACATGCAGATACAGCATCAGAATTAAAGTATGTAAAAGTTTTTTTTTTAATTGCAGAAATTAAAAAAATTAATGACTTGTAAAATTGCTTAGAGAGGGATGTAAAGCACTGTGAAGCGGTATGTAAGTCTTAAGTGCTATTGCTATCTTGGTATTAGTTTAGGGACAGCTACTCAATAGCCAGAAAATTTCCTAAGGAAATCTTGAAACAAGACTTTCTCACTTCTATCTGGCCATCTTTATGATATTGGTTTTTCTGGGAAAAGTAGTTCCCTGTGCAGCTTGTAAACACCTTCTCTTTTCAGTTGCCTAGAGAAGGATTTGGATATGAAGCTACAAGGCAACTTTAGTTTATGATAAATCCAAGCCTAAAGGTGAAAATATAACTCCATATTTTTATAAAGGATTGTAGTGAAAAGAAGAGCCAATTTGTTGTAGTAGTTAAAAAACTGGCAGAGGGTGAGTTCTAATCCAGCCTTTGGCACAAAACCAACTGTGTGAGCCAATTTGAGCCAGTCAATTTCCCTCAACTCTACGAAGCAGGCAATAGCAAAACCACTTCTGAAATCTTGTCAAGAAATCTGCAGAGACTTGTCCAGGCAGTTACCTGGAGTCAACACTGAATCAATTACACACATCACAATCACACACATATACAAAAAATACAAAGAAAAACAATTTTTGCATTAAGGTGCCTGACTATTCCAGTGGTCAGTATGTATCATCAATAAAAACAGAGGGGGCATTTCAGGTGTGCCATTCCAATTTCCTGGAAGATTGTCTCAGCCTTTAACAAGAACCGTCCAAACATTTATATGGCACTCCCTGCTTTCACCAGTAATGACTCTTTGAAATTAAATGTAAACCTTTTTAATGGAGACTTGAGGATCAGACCTAGACTTTTGACAGTACATAGGCTGTGCTTCAAACTATGAGTCTTCCAATATATACTGTAGCAAGGAAAAATTTAATTGCAAATTTGGAGAGAAAGAAATTTTCTCCTTCTCTCAGAGTTTTGAAAGTTGCCACTATTCACTTAAATTAAGAGGATTTAGGAGTGGCAGATTTAAATTGCTTTTCACATTTTGTAAGATGAAACTGAAGCATTCTTGCTAACAATAATGCTCCATCCCATAGTTGGGTAGACCAGGTGGCCCTGATTAAAAAAAACCACTTAATCTTTTCCCTGGTATAGCCAACAAATGGAGGAGAACCCATGACTTAGAGGTTAGTACATCTATCTAATATGTAAGTAGCCCAGGTTCAAATCCCAGAAGGGTATGGCTAGCTGATTTTCAAACTAAATAGATCTAGACTAATTTCCCTTTATTTCTTTGTCAGTAAAACATAAGTTCAACACAATTGCAATAATGGTAGTCAGTTTGAACTTGTATTAATGGCTGTGTACTACCTCCAGAATCCTAGGCAGCTTGATATGTTTACTGGGAAGAGACAGTGGAAAGAGACAATCACCCTTCAGGCTGGGCCTGTGAGCTTCCCAAATCCATTCAGGTGGCTACTGTACCTAGATGATCTTTGGCCTGATCCAGCCTTAGGGTGGTTCTTAAATTCTTCTCATATAGCACTTCCAAACCAGAGGTGGTATTCAGCAGGTTCTGACTAGTTCTGGAGAACCGGTAGTGGAAATTTTGAGTAGTTCGGAGAACCAGCAAATACCACCTCTGACTGGCCCTGCCCCCATCTATTCTCTGCCACCCGAGTCCCAGCTGCTCGGCTGGGTCTTCTTTTGTTGCCCTGCACAGGAGAACAGAGCTGGAAAGCAGGTTAGTGGGGTGGGGAGGGAATGGGATTCTTCCCTCTCCCTGTAACCTTCTCCCTGAAGTGGGATGGGAATAGCGATTTTACAGTATCCTTCCCCTGTCACACCCACCAAACCATGACCACCAAGTCACTGCCACAGAACCGGTAGTAGAAAAATTTGAATCCCACTACTGTTCCAAACCACTTACTATTGGTGATTCAGGTCTACTAAATTGCTATAGCTGTCTTGATTCCCGATATGAGTGAGTTCTCTGTGCAGAGTGCATTCCAAAGCTCTGACCTTAGCAGTTCTTATCATTCACACTACAAATCTTGGGCACTGTGTCAATGTCTCTTGCTAATGTTTGTGCTGATTAGAGAGAACATGGACCAAATATCTAGCAGGACAAACAGTTTCTCTTGTTTCCTAATACCAGGGAAGGCAGAAGAGAAGTTGCTGTAGGATATCCAGTGTAGCTTCTTTTAATCTAGAAATTCAGTTCCCAGCATCTCTGGATAGGGAAATGACATTGCACATACTTTTCCCACCAAGGAAAGAAATTCCCAGGAGAATCGCACTCAGAGCATCCTAACGTGGCACTCCCAATAAAAGCGCTGTTTACATTTTAAGGTTGCAGTTGCATAGTTATGGCTTTGCTTTGACCTTTGAGTGTAAACAAATAAATGACTGCTGAATTCATTATGAATCCATCCTGATGTAGTCATCTCCTTATAAATAAACTGAGTGCTCACAAGAGGGGGTCAAAAATAATCTGGCATCAAAGGTTTATAAACAATTCTAATAACATAAAAAATGGATGCTGCAATCCTGTATGTAGTTGAGAAAATAAGAATTTCTTCAGCAAAGCTCAGCTCCTAGTAGCCCTAAAGACACATGATTTTAGAACATATCCTTTTAATTTTGGAGAAAACTTTAAAAAGTGGGTTACCAAAGTCTTCTACCAGGATATTCTCACTTTGCAGTCTAGATTAGAGCCTGGGCATTTCCTGGACAACTCCCATTTAATCTGATCCAATCTTTCTTAGTTTCTCAAGGTCAACCAAGGTATTAGATATAAAAGGAAATTTTTTTTAATTTAAGAAATAAGTTTTACTGATCTCAGAGTGGTTTGTTTCTGTGTAGAACATATAGGAGAACCTGTATAATTTGGAATAGAATAGAATAGAATAGAATAGAATAGAATAGAATAGAATAACAGTTGGAAAGGATTTGGGGGTCTTCTAGTCCAACCCCCTGTTCAGGCAGGAGACCCTACACCACTTCAGACAAATGGTTGTCCAATCTCTTCTTCCAGTGTTGGTAAATTCACAACTTCTGGAGGCAAGTTGTTCCACTGGTTAATTATTCTGTCAGGAAATTTCTCCTTACTTCTAGGTTGCTTCTCTCCTTGATTAGTTCCCATCCATTGCTTCTTGTCCTGCCCTCAGGTGCTTTGCAGAATAGCTTGACTCCCTCTTCTTTGTGGAAGCCCCTGAGATATTGGAACACAGCTATCATGTCACCCCTAGTCCTTCTTTTCATTAAACTAGACACACCCAATTCCAGCAACTGTTCTTTGTATGTTTTAGCCTCCAGTCCCCTAATCATCTTGGTTGCTCTTCTCTGTACTCTTTAAACTCTAAATTTGAAAACTATATCTGATCAGAAATTCCAAACGCATAAGGACCCCTCCGTGAAAATAATGGTAATTTTTTTGTATAAAAATAGATTCTAATATTTAATATTTCTATACTTCTTCAAAGACTCATATATGTACATCCATTTTGACAAACTTTCAGGTGGCTAGCATCACTGCAAGGGTTCATTTATGTGAGACCTCAACATCCAAAATAATGGGTTTGGGACATTTTTACTACAGGTAGACATATTTTGGATGAATATTATGTAGTAGCTTTGGGGATACTAGGAGCCCAGGATTTACTGACCCCTCAACTTTTCTTGAAACAAATTCATCACTTTGGATAGTTACTGAAAAAGATGTGCCCATTAAATGTCTATGGCGATTCTCAATCATCCCAATCATGCTTCTTTACCTTCTTGGATGAGAAGCGAAACCCCTTCAAAGAAAACCAGAATGTCCAGTTATTTCTTGGAAAAAAAGCATCTTTGTGCCCATTAAAGTCCATCCAGGAGGTATTTTGCACCAACAGCTTTGTGGTTTGCATCTCTTCTTTCTCTTAAAAAATGAAGTTTGGAAGGAAACTATTGACTTACAGTATGATTGTGGTGGCTGAGAAATGCCTTTCTTGTTTTTGTTTAGGAGGTTGCTTTGTAAGCACTTAAAATATATATTTCAAAAATAATATCACATCTTTTCCAGGAATACCTGGAATTGCCTGTTAAGTTTCCTAAGGTTTTGGCAAGTTTTCTGTGAATTTTACACAATGCAAAACTTTGGTGGAAAATCTCTCTAGTCTAATGTAACCTTGGACTACCATAAATTGTTGTCCACTTATTCACATGTACAGTGTAAAATGTAAAATGAGAAGATACAGATTCATTTTTTCATCTTGTTAGAGCAATCTTGTTTATTACCTTAAAGCATTGGATATTTGTTCCAGCTTTAGAAGTTAGCATCTTAAATCACTTGAGCTGTGTACAGTTTAGCTAAACAAACTCTGTTCCAGAAATGCAAAACTCATGTTTTCTGTTGATAATTCCTTCTCTGGTATTTGGAAATCTTTTTTGATAGCACCATGGTATCTTAGCAACTTCTGTCTCCCCCTTCTTTCCCCCCCACTCTCTCCCCTCCTTTCTAATATCTAAATTGTTCTCTAAAAGCTACCAGAAACGAGGACCTGTTTCAGAAAAGCTGGTTTTAAATGAAGAATTATTTGTCTTCTCTTGGACTAACATTAGTGCAAATAAAAAAGTACACAGTTGTTCAAAAAACTCTTTATATTGTTAATGCCTAAACGATGTAGTCATATAATGGGACTTTTTGTGTGGATGTAACTGGATTGAATATGGCTGGTAGTGTTCATTTCATAGAAACAAAGCAAGAGGCATTTGTGTTCAGATCAATTAGCTTAAATATGTGAGAATTTTGATTGCACAGAATTCTTTTGCAGTAGTGGTAAAGCAGTAATTTTGTTCTCCTTCTCCCTCCATTCGCACTTAAAGCCACAGGAAAAATCCCTACATAGGTATAATTTGATTGTAATTAGCATGGTTTCTTCTTTTAGGAAGCATTTCCTTTTGACCTTCCTTTTGAGATAACAGCAATTTTTTGAATGCTGTTCATCTTTTCATGTTGATGTTAAAGATATGATTAGAGGAGATGTAAAGCACAAACATCTTATACCAAAATTGTGTCACTTTCTAGGTCATCCTTCCACTTCTTCAGTTCTAAACTAAGATAACCAACATGTCTCATACTAAAACATACTAAAACATAGTAAAATAATAAATAATAAAAAACATAACAAAACTTGTCTCTGCTAAACACCTACTTCTCACAGCACAGTCTTTTATGCCTAAGGATATTTACCTAGGTAGTAGGGCTGTATTACTATTATCCTTCTCATCTTTCCTATTACTATTGGTATGATTTATCACTTTGTTGTTTATATGTACGCTGAGAGCTTATGCCCCAGAGACAAATTCCTTGCGTGTCCAATCACACTTGGCCAATAAAACATACATCTTCAGCCATTTTCTCTTCTTTGCTGGAGTAGGAAATAATTAACGGTATATAAGAGTTACAATCAGCTGCCTGACTTTATACATATTTTTCTAAAAATAATAATAATTTTTTTTCTATGTAATAGGCCTCATTTATTAACAGGATCATCAGGTTTGAGGAAATCTCAGATATATTTGCAAACAATTTGGAATGCTGAAATGTGTTTACACAGCATTATCTTGATCCCTTGGCAAAAAATTCTTTGTAGGTCTTATACAGTTTGAAAATCAATAGATGAAACAAAACAGCCTTGCCAATCCTAGGGTGACAGCATTGGAACAACTTAGGATTCTCTCTCCATTTATCTATCAGCCGGCACAATAAACTCTCCCAAAAATATATAGAACAAGACCAAATTGTGGGAGAGAAGAAGAGGTCACCCAAAGAAGATGATGTTTGCAAATGGAATAGATCTGTTGTAGATCCATTACAGATCCTACAAGTTAAAAAAAACACCTGAAAAATTCTGTCATGGGTCGTTTTAGGAGAAACAATTCTGAAGCTCCTCAAAACGTTGCTGACTTCTTATTTTAAGCTGTCCTACTTCCCATTCACATGATCCAGATCACTACATTCAAACACAAATCTTGCATGTGGGAAAAACTAGGAGAGAAAATATACACAGAGAATAACAGAATACTAGAATAACAGAGTTGGAAGGGACCCTGGAGGTCTTCTAGTCCAACCCGCTGCTCAAGCAGGAGACCTTATATCATTTCAGACAAATTGCTGACCAGTCTCTTCTTAAAAGCCTCCAGTGATGTAGCACCCACAGCTTCTGAAGCCAAGCAGCTCCGCTGGTTAATTGTTCTCACTGTTAGGAAACTTATCCTTAATTCCAGGTTGCTTCTCTCTTTGATTAGTTTCCATCCATTGCTTCTTGTCTTGCCATCTGGTGTTTTGGGAAATAGGCCTCTTCTTTATGGCAGCCTCTCAGATATTGAAACACTGGTCTCATGTTACTCTTAATCCTTCTTTTCAGTAGACAAGATATACCCAATTCCTGCAACGGTTCTTTGTGTGTTTTAGCCTCCAGGCCCCTGCATTGTTTCCAGAGTCTCAGCATCTTTTTTTACACTAAATACACACACACACACACACACACACAAAGAGCACATTACTTCTTTACACAGAAAAATATAAATGTCTGCTATTACTGGGGCTGATAATAGGCTTGTAAAAAATGCCATAAGCCACATTCCACACATTTCCCCAACTGGTTTATACAACAGCTGCCTTGAATTCCCACTACTGCAGAATCAGTATTTGCCTTAAAGTTGAAATGTTTGCTTGATCCCTCTGTCTTTTGATTTGGTTTTTATTTAGAAAAGACCTTCAGTTGAGTAGCATTAGTATTGAAAGAAGAAACTCCGTGGTTGTCTTTCGGATTTTATAAGAGGAAAAATAGATCAGAGAGAAAAATATATAACAGCCTGTCTGCAATGGAACAAAGGCATTTACTTAAGTCAGGGTCAGAAATACTAATAAATCACAACAATGTGTTGGAGGAAGTCCTGATATGTACAAGTCCCTACAGAAGGACAAGATGATGTATTAGCTTTAGAGCCAAAAGGCACACTTCCTTCCTCTTTCTTTAATAATTGCAACACGCATTTGCAACTGCAACCTAGGTGCCCTTTAGTTGTATTTTATTTATTCATCAAATGTGTTTTTAGCTGACTTTAGAGACTGCAGTCTTCCCAAGAGTTCCCCAAATAAATAACATCCATATCATAAACATTTTGCTTGTGTTAATTTAATAAAAGTGCTTATTAAAAGAAATTAAAATATAAAAAACAATTGAAAATTTATAATAACCAAATAGAATATGTAATTTAAAAAGTAGTCTAATTTCAAACAACCATTTGGTTTAATGTTTTGAAAAGACCAATAAATTAAGCTGCTCCTCTTCCTCCCCTCCCCCTCCTCCTCCTCCACCTAGGAGTAATTCCACAAGGTGGAAGTTGCCACCGAGAAAACCTCTCTACCACCTTACAGTCTTGCAGATTATGCCATCCTAGCAAGAATAGCTTCTGTTTAGGAGCAACATTGTTTTGATTTGTGCCATCCTTTTCAAAATTATTTACAATGTGGAAGGGCTGCTGAATGCTGTGAGTGAATGTCAGACTTCACCAGGGAGGGGAATAATATTGGCTCCTTAGAATGGACCTCTATCCTTAAAAACCGCATCTCTCTCTATTTTCTCTTTCCTCTCCCCTTTGAACATGGCACTATCAGATGCAGCTTCTCTTTGCTCCAACCAGGGAGGCTCAGAAGCATTGGACACCTCCTTCCATTTTTTCGTTAGCTGGAGGTGACAATGTCTCTCTCCATATCCCCCCCTTCTTCTAGAGATTTCAAAGGCAGGGAGAATTTCCACTTCTTTAGCTGAAGATATCCCACATACAAACTGCCCTACCTCTTGTGATTCTATTTCCCATACCAGAGCCGTGGTGGTGCAGTGATAAGAATGCAGTATTGCAGGCTAACTCTGTTCACATTGCCAGGAGTTCAATTCCTTCGATCCTGAAAGGCTCAAGGTTGATTCAGCCTTCCGTCCTTCCAAGGTCAGGAAAATGAGGAACCAGATCGGAAGTGTTATTCAGCAGGTTCTGACCAGTTCTGGAGAATCGGTAGCGGAAATTTTGAGTAGTTCAGAGAACTGGCAAATACCACCTCTGACTGGAGATTTTACAGTATCCTTCCCCTGCCACGCCCACCAAGCCACACCCACAGAACCGGTAGTAAAAAAAATTGAATCTCACCACTGAACCAGATTGTTGGGGGCAATAGGCTGACTCTGTAAACAGCAATAGCAATAGCATTTATTGCAATAGCAATAGCACTTAAGCATAGAGAGGGCTGTAAAGCACAGAGAAACGATATATACGTATAAGTGCTATTGCTGTTGCTGTTCCTGACACCAAACAACAAGAAGTAGGAAGGGGGAAATTCTTCTGTGTCTTCATCATTCTCCTTCACTACTGGGTGGGGCAACCTTGAGTTCTGGTTAACTGTGCTTATTAGAAATGAGGTAGAAGTTACAGTTATAAAACTTCCATTGAGTACTTTCAGAAAGACATTTTAGCAAAGGTAATTTTAGGGCAGCAAACACTCTAATGTTTTCTTCTTCTCAGTCTATGCAGAAGAGTGGATTCTTGGCTCTTTCTTGAAGAAGAGTCTGTTCACTGTTATAGTCACAGTCTACTCTCTTTATCAGTGTGAGAAATAACTCTCACAGTGATAGAGCTCATAGCTGAAGATAACTTGTTTAACTTCCCTGAAGTTAGCTCTTAGGGGTATCACCAAATTGGTATACTTCTCTAAGTCCAGGCTATTCTGCTTCAGAAGGGCAATTCCCTGTTGTGCATTTCCTTCTCTCATTAGGCCAATTATAAATCCTACATAGGATCAGTCTGTGGGAAAAACCTTCAGCACAGAGTCATACATAATTCACCCAGAATAAGGAAGGGAAACAATTTGTCAGGATTTATAAGGATATTGTCAGGTGGCAACAGCCACCAGAGCTTAGACTAGGATTGTTATGACAGCCCTTAACAGTGGCAGATGCTGTCCTGTTTGCTTTCTAGTTGGTTCATCTGTGTTTAACTGATCCCAGTGGATTGCAGCTTGGTTATTATATTAGAGGAAGGCATGACAACCTGATCCATAGTCAGTGAAACTGCAAAAGATCTGCATTTTTTAATCTTAGAGCCAGAGAGTAGGCACTTCTACAGATAGCCCTCAACTTACAACAGTTTATTCAAAGTTACAGCAGCACCGAAAAAGAGACTTATGACTGTTTTTCACACTTATGACCATTGCATCATCCCCAAGGTCAAGATCAAAATCCAGATGCTTGGCAACTGACTCATATTTATGATGGTTGCTGTGTCCCAGAGTCATATGATCCCCTTTTGCGACCTTCTAACAAGCAAACTCAATGGGAAAGCCAGATTCACTTAATAAACATGTTATTTAACAACTGCAGTGATTCAGTTAACAACTGTGGAAAAAGGTTGTTAAATGGGACAAATTTCACTTAACAAATGTCTCACTTAGCAACAGGAAGTTTGGGCTCAATTATGGTAGTAAATTGAGGACTACCTGTACTATGTTATTGAGAACATACTGATTTTGCTGTCAGGTTTCACCAGGCAATAGACATCAACTCACCCAAAATGCGACCCTTCTTTCAGTGATGGTAGAAGCGTCACAGATTTGACACAACTAAATAAAAGTTGCTTTCCTGTTGTAAAGAAATAAGTCCGTGCTTAATAGAAGAAAATATTCAAAAGTTTTCCAGACATATTCAGTCAATTCTCTGTGGTTTCTCCCACCATTTTAAGTCAGTTGATTTCTGGCAATTCTCTTTCTGCCCTTAAGAATGGGAACCATCTGCTCAGTGTTTATATAACAGTTCTGTCTGGTCTGAGAATCACCCCTTACAATTTGATCTTTACTTGTTGTCTTACATCATCATTTTCTCACTGAATGAGGGAAAAAAGGGAACTTTTGTTTGTCAGGTGCAAGCAACTAGAACCACTGCTGAATAATTTCAAGTAGAAGCTTTATTGTTTGTCACCTATGTTATAAGAATCTCACCAGACTGACTGCATTCCCTTGGAAATCCCAAAGGTGCTTTTTCGAGAGGCAATTGGACTTTCTGATTTTTCTCTGAAGACATTTCGCTTCTTATCGAAGAAGCTTCTTCAGCTGAAGTCCAGTTGCTTCTCAAAAAAGCCCCTTTGGGACAACCATGACCTGGATGGCTGAGAATCTTCATAGAGATTCCCTGGGAACATGGCTAACTGAACACACTCATAGGGAGAGATCTCTGAAGGATTAATCCCTGGAGTGCTGCTCTCTTGCCTTCTAAGTGAAGGGATTGATATCCCATCAGCTTTTATGACCCACATGGTCAGGGTGTGTCGAAGAACTTGCCCTCAGGACCCTTCAATACAGCTGCAAGCCAGCAGTTTGTTTTTGGAGTTGAACTCCAAAGCTGTCTGCATGCCAAAAGCTGGTAGGGGAGGGGCTGCAATCTGTTTGGAGGCTGAAGAAGTCATTGTTGTTTGGAAATTCATGTTCCAACTGGAAATGGTCAGATAAGGGTTTCTGGGGAGAGGTCAGGCCTGTGTTGTTTTATTCAATGTAAGGACTCTAAGCTTGGGCCATTCTTAACACCTTCCTCCAGTTTAACTGGAGATTCCATTATATGTTTGGCCATGTTTTATGCCAACAATTTTTCAAATAGGTGAGAGAACCTGAGTTTGAATTATTTGAAGTTCTGAAGCCAAAAACAGTTAATCTTGATGTGAACCCAGAAGAACACACTGATGATTTGAACAACCGCTATAATATTACTCTCCAGCTACAGCAACAACAAGAACAACAACAACAACAAATAACAGTAAACAAAATTCTTCACCAGCTGATGTTTCAAGTAATCAGGAGTGTTTTCAAGTGAACACCCCTGTAGTTTGCATTACAGGACTAGTACATCAGTGTGTTGGAAGAAATATCCTTCTGGGTTCAGTTCCAAGTGGGGAAAAAGACACTGGAATCATGGAAGTTGCTTGGAAAAACGGTTTAATGATGGACAGGATCGCACGGCTTGGAGATCCTGAGTGAAAAGGGCAATCACATGCTTCAAGATGTTGGGTGAAGAAAGAAAAGGGCCGAGATGCTGAGAGTGCCTGAGTTTTATACCCTCTGTTGGGCCCCACCTTAGTGTTTCCTGTTCCTGTGTAAGAACTGTATCCTATTGGCTGTCAGACTCCCAGGGGGTGGGGGAGGTCTTAGCTAACTTTGTAGGCTTTGTCTGTGTCCCAGTAAACTTCCCAGGTGCCATATAGTGAGATGGGTAGAGGGCTAATCCTATCTTTTGTTATGTAGAATAGACTGGCTCAGGCCTTGACAAAGGTAGGGGGGGCTGAGTTTCTGCCTCTCCGAGTTTCTACTTCTCTTTTAGAGGAAATATTCTGCCCTTTTTGTATATCCTAAAATATTTCATTTTTCTAACTTCCAACAAGTCTAATCCAAAATTCCCTAGATAAAAGTTGCAGCTGATATATTAAGTGAAGTTAAGATAGGTTAAATTAAAATAAGAGAAGATAAACATCCGTGGCTATCTGTATCACCTGTATTTCCTCAGGTACTATTGAGTGCTCCAATGCCTATCCAAATCAGCAAATTCTGCCACCGCCTAATTCCCACCTCCCCGGATTAAACTTCATTCTTATTCATTGTGTGAGTATGACTCAGAATTCAGTTTATAGTGTTATACAACCTACCTGACAATTTATGGTTTTACATTTTATCTGAATCAAGTCATTTTACATGAAAACCTTCTTTCGCTCAGAGAGAATAGCATGTGGGAAAGACTTTGAGGGACAAAGGGAAGAGATGCTGACTAGAATATGATCAGATAAGAGAAGAAGCTCCCAGTAGCTTAACGGTCAGAGAAAGAAACTTAGGAGGTACCCCTGCTTTAGCTGGTAAGGCTATGGGAAGTGACTGTGGGAGAATTGTACTTTCAAACTTGTAAGATTTTGTTACTATAGCCTTACAGTAAAGTAGAATTAGCTCATCTGGTCTATTTCGTGTCTGGTTTACCTGAGAGGGCTGATATCTTGCAAGTCTGAAAGTACAAATCTCCCTCCTGTGACTTTAAACAGCCCGATCAACTAGTGTGGGTCCTAAGTTTCTTTCTCTGATCATTAAGCCACTGAGGACTCCTCCTTCTCTTGTCTGATCCTTTCCTAGACCAGCAGACGTCCAACCTTTTGGGCACCAGGGACAGGTTCTGAGGAGAAGGGTTTTTCCTCAGACCGGAGCGGCCATGGTTTTGCATGCTGCCTGCATCCCACAGATGGGGCCTTGCTTGTTTGCATGGACCGATTGCTGGCATGCCACAGACTGGTGTCGGTCCATGGACCAGGGTTTGGGGATGCTGGAGAGCATCTCTTTTTCATTCTTCTCAAATTCATGTTCACAAACTCTTACATCTTATATTGATCATGATCCTTTACCCAAATTAGTCTTGTTAACCTATGAAGTTGTTTGAATTGAGGCTTTCAGAAAGTGCTTTATTACATGGGTAGATTTTATTGATTTGACTTTGGTTGCTGTCTGAGCCTAAACACTTTTAGTTGATATAAAATCGCCTACTCTCATTATTGTTGATGAGCCTTTTAAAGGATAGTTTCTAGAATCCTTAGTTATCCACTAAAAATAATATAGTGAGTTATCTTTCACACCAAGAGAAAGAAAATGTTTTTTTTTAATAAAGTATAAGAATTAAATTTGCGCTTTTAAAAATGCAGGTCAGCAAGTTTTCAGAATTAGCTGGCAATTCAGCAGGTTTGGTAGACATCAGTCCTTGGCTTCGACAGGATGAAAAACAACTGCTTCAGAATGATTCAGTAACCTAAGGTTGAGTGTACTCCCCATTATAAATAAATGCATTGCTAGAATATTAAAATATTTCTATATCCTTGACAATGAAACTTGGAAGATTTGTACCAATAAAGAAACACATATATTGCCAAAGTAAGTTAATCAAGTAGTTGCTGCATTGTGTTCAAATTTTTCTTTTAAAGAAGAGCAAAATAAATGTAATTACGACAGAAAAACAATACATATTTCAATTAATTTCAGCCAGTAAGGCTTGGCTGTCAGGTTCAAAAAATACTATAGATTTAATAATTTTAAACAGGTTGAATGAAAATGAGATACAACTGGGATGGATTTTTTTTCACTTAATCATCAATATAAATGTGAATGTTTGAAATTCTGTGAAGATTAATTATGTTAAAACTGTTAAGACTTGTTGGGTTTTTTCTAATCTCTGCTGTTGGTAAACTCCTTGTTTGCTCATGCTCTATTTTTCATTCCATCTCTGTTTATATATATTTTGTGAAATGATTAATATATATACAGTACATACATACTTGCTATTTTAGGATCTAAATAAATGGCTGCTTTTTGTAAAACTGCCAGGAGGTGCAATCTAAAGTGATGTCTGAAAAAGAAAAGAGAGAGAGAGAATCTGTCCTTGCCTATCATGTCCCACTGAAAGCAGTTTTATCTCTCTTCAGCCTGAAAGCTTCCAAGGACTGCTTATGGGGCAATAAAATCCAAACTGTTCCTCCTGTCGATTGAGAATTAAAAAAACTTCTTTATCATTGTTAATTGTTGATTTCAAATATTTATAGACTCTTGTGGTGGGTCACTACCCATAAAATAACCCCCCAAAAAACAGTAAAATAACAGTTTAATTTAAAACTCACAGTAATACTAATAATAACCTTTGAAGGACAAAGGACCTGGGCAGACTACAGACACTAAATCCCCAATGTGAGATAAGTCTGCATGTCACATAGAGAAACCTGCCTCTGTGACTGTCCTACCCCGAATCTCTGTATAGTTTCTACCCTAAGGACTTTCAGGAAGCTATTAAAAACATATTTCTGCTCCAGGGTCTTGAGATAGGATTATTGTCTCTATGATTTTGGTTCTTTTGATATAGAATTCTCTTTTCAGTCAGTTATGTGACTTCTAATATATGTTCTTCTTTCTTTTGTAAGCCACCCAGAGTCATTATGTAGTTGGGCAGCCTTGAAATAAACAAATACAGATACATATATATAAAATCATACTTGCACCTGCCTGATCTTCAAAGGAAGGCCATTCCACAAGTTAGTTCAACAATGAAGAAGTGTTATTGCCCACCTTATTATTAAGAGAATAACCCACATTGGAAAGCTGCATTTATGCCCCCAATTATTCTGTGTACTGAATAACCAATGTCACTTGGGACCTATGAATCATGTTTACTGATGTAGACCAAGTCTGCCTAATTACAGTGAAACATGGAAATCTTTTCTTGGAATTGCTCTGAAAAAATTATATCAGTGTGTGTGTAAGAAGCTGTTGCATATATAATTGCTATTATATTTCCATTTCTTCTTCCTTCATTTCACTCTGCTTTTCTTCTGTTTCATTAAGCAAAGTAAGTCATGTCCTTACACAATTTATCTCTTAATCATGGACACTGAGCATCTGTCTCCCAAGATCTTAAAGTTTGGAAGATGCAACCTGGGAGTAGTGTGTCCAGAAGAAAAGGGGAATAAACAGAAGTCTCTATGGAGGGGTATCACATTGCTATTTATTTATTTATTTATTTATTTATTTATTTATTTATTTATTTATTTATTTGACTTGTATGCCGTCCCTCTCCAAAAGGACTCGGGGCGGCTAACAACTAAAATCACACAATAAATTATTTACCTAAAACCATATTAAACCAGACAAGTCAAATCCGAATTAAAACCCCACAGTTTAAAACGAGCATCAACCCCCCCCCCCAGGAGGTCAGCACAGCCCAGACTGTGCAAATAACCAGGTCTTTAGATCATGGCATAAGGTGCGGAGATCGGGGGCCAACTGGAGCCCCAGGGGAAGCTGGTTCCATAAAGTGGGAGCTGCCACAGAATAGGCCCTCCCCTGGGTCACTGCCAAGCAACACTGGGTTGCAGACAGCACCCCGAGGAGCCCCCCGTCTGCCACTTGTGGCAGAAGTACCAAGTGTTTCTGGGTTGAAAGGATTAGCCAGTGGCATCGCCATTGCCTGTGGAGATGCCCAATTGGGGGTTCCTTTTATGTGCCCTGATCTGGAACAAAGGACAGGAGCTGATCCCACCTGGCAGCACTCAGGTCTTGAATGTGGGCTTGCTAACCTCCAACCCAGCATCCTAATCGCATGAGGGGCAAAAGGGCAGTCAGTGATAAAGTAAGAACATCATGCTATTACAAGACAAGTTTGCCCCATTTCTGTGAGTATTGTTGTTGTTAGTACAGCTATAGGTACAAAGTGGGTGGAGATTGTGTCATCATAGTGCAGTAGTCATTTATCATTTTGACCAAGAGACCTCTGGGAATGAGGAGGGAACAGAAAAACGATTTGACTCAGATTCTAGTATATGAACAACCTCTTTGGTCATAATTTCTGAGATATTTCCATAACACAACCATCAATGCCTTTAAGAATGGCAGAGTTGTTAATGTCATTTTTAAAAGTTCTTAAAAATTTAAGAGTTATTCAGAGAGGTATCTGCCTTGAAAACAACCCATGCTGAACTGTATAGTGCTGTCAAAAATCAAGAGTTGACCACCGGAAATGTTCTATGACATTTTGTATTATGTCATAACATGTTTATAGTAATTCTTATGTCATGAAATGTTTTATAAAATTTGCCAAATTTTAATTCCACAGGAATCAAACTTTAGGTTCTGTATTGTGGACACATTAATTAATAGTTAACCCGTTTAAAGTACTTGGATCAAAAATTGTTGCCCTACAATTCACTGTTTTGTCTTCTTAAATATTACAGACACAAAGATTTTAGCAGTAATTACTAAATTACTACTAGACTAAGCAGCCCAGAGTTATCCTGTGGTAAGACGGACAGACAATAAATTGAATGAATGAATGAATGAATGAATGAATGAATGAATGAATAAGCTAATACATAGCTAGCTGTTGAAGAATGTAAATTGAAGACATGCTCCCCTCTGTAGATGATACCCCATGCTTGCCAGAAGTGAGGAAACCCTTGCAAGGAAGGAGGAGCCTGCAGCTTCACTAGTACTATATTAGCAATGAAGGGAGTGTCTGTTTCTGCTATCTGCTGCTAACGGTGTCTCTCCTCACAAGACAGATGATGAACTTGGTCTCCAGATAGCTCATGGGTTATATTTATTCTTGCATTTAAAACATTTCTTTACCACTTCTTATGACAGAGAATCCCAAAGTGCTTGACAACACAGTAAAACATCTCAGAATAGAAACCATCAAAGGGGACTGGGAGAAAGCTGTCTATTGAAAGACAAGTGTTACAGGGAGGCAGAACTTGGGGAAGGCTAACATAAGAAGCAGGTTTTAAATTATATCTAAAAGACATAAGCCTTGGGATTGGGGTACCATCAGATGAATTATTTTATACAAGTTAGTTGCCACTATGGAGAAGGCTTGTTGCTGTGTCACCAGCAGATGGCAAAACAGAAGATACATCAAATTATTCTAGTCTTCAGTTATAGACTAGACAATTCCTGGATTCTGACTTAATAGCAGACTGAAGCCATTTTAGCATTGATGTAAAATGAGACAGGATCAAGTATGTAAGGGACAGTGTTTGTGTCATGACATTGCAGCACATGTTTTATCACAAACACACACACACACACACACACACCTATGATACCACCATTGTTAGGAGCCTAGCTGCTACATTTAGGGAATGAATGTAGCTTCCTGACCAGTTCCAAGGGCAGATTTCCATAAACTACATGACAATTAAGCCAATTTGATTTCTTATTATCTTAATAATAAATCTAGTCCAGTTTTATATTATTATGTTTATTTCATAAGTTGAATAATTGAAGAAATGGGTGCCATCTAGCCACAATTTAACTACAAGTTCTGTCTTTCATTTCTAATAATTTATAGTTTACTTAATTAAATAACTTTGAGCAACTTTGTCTATTGCCAAAGTCTTCACAAGAAACCCAGCATTTGAATCCTTCCTTAGGCATGAAAGCCTAAGGAAGACTGGCTGACATTAAGCCAGTCATTCTCTCAGTCCAATCCACTTCTCAGGGTTGTTGTGGGGAAAAGAGAAGTGTTATGTATGTCGTGTATATAATTAAAGGGGGATGTGATCACCATCCTCACCATCTAACCCATTGGTTCTCAACCTGTGGTCTGTGGACCCCTGGGAGGCTGCAGTGTTGTCACAGGGGGTCTGCAAAGTTTTGAAGAAATGTTATGATTGAAATCTTGAATTATGCTTTGGGAATCCGTGGCCATGGCCCTTGGCCACAAAATGTACTTAGGGGTTCATAGTGAAGAAAAGGTAGAGAACCACTGACCCATAATGGATTCTGTATTACTCTTTTGAGTGAATCAGTGTTTGATTTACTAATAGCAAATCATTGATGACAATAGTCATCAAGATGTATTGATTATATTTGATTATTAATGTTTTAACTGCGGCTAGAATTGTATTTGCTTAAAATTGGAAAAATGAGAAAATTCCGACAGAAGAGGAGGTGATTAAGAAAATAATGGAATGTGCAGAAATGGGTAGATTGACATTTACTCATTGCAATTAGAGAACAAGAAGAAAAAGAATATTATAAAATTTGGGATTTATTTTATCAATGGCTAGATAGAAGAGTAAGAAATTGAAGTATATTATAATAGTAATGATATATTATAATTGATTATTTTAAATACGTTATACTATGAATATAATTTAGTAAGAATTGAGTTTTGTTTTTAAAAATAGCTTGGAAATGAAACTAAAATTTAAATAATAGAATAATAATGAGATAATACGATATGGAATGTTGATTAGAATATAATATGAATGTAAAGTTAGGAGGAAAGGATTATAGATATCGTACACATGACATATATACCAAACCAACACACTGTATAACTGAAAGATGGTTTTATTTGTTATTTTGTATGTTATAAAAATAAAAAACTTTAAAAAAAGATGTATTGAACGAAGCCATTCAATACATCTTGATGACTGGGTTTGGGTTTATTTAACAAACCATTGTTAAAATAAACTGTTGCATAACATGATGTGTGCAGTCAGTGTTCAGTGAAACCATGACTCCTATTGCTGTTTAGTGTTGTTGTTCTAACACTTTATGTGTTAACGTTAACAAGAAATAGAATGGGTTTATTGCAAATCTTGAGAATTGTACTGCTCAATCAACCCAAAACTTGTCTTAGCATTTCATTTCTCACACTGTCTGACCAAATTCCCCTGGCACCCAGGAGCACAAAAAAGAAATATACCAAGCTCAGAGAACACCAAGGATTCCACAGAAACATACCTTTCTCACACTATTGTGACTCTGCAATTAGTATTTGGAAGCCTGTTACTTCCAACTAGAAGATAGCACTGAATCTTCAAGGCCAATAGCTCTTGACATGTCTGATTCCATAAATAGAGTAGAGTGGGGTACTTTATTGGCCAAATGTGATTGGACACACAAGGAATGTCTACAGTGCAAAAGCTCTCAGTGTACATACAAACAACAAGAGCCTTGGTGGTGCAGGCTATTAAACGCCTAGCACTTAAGTTCCAGCTGCCTGCAATTATTGCAGGCTCGAATCCCACCAGGCTCAAGGTTGACTCAGCCTTCCATCCTCTCGGGGTAGGTAAATTGAGGACCCAAGATTGTTGGGGGCAATAAGTTGACTTTGTAAAAATGCCTCTTGGTAATAAGCAGGCATATACAATGGAATGAAGGCTATTGCTGAGCGCACTGGGTTGTGCTCCAAACATTGTAAGCCACTCTGAGTCTCCGGAGAAGGGCGGCATATAAATATGAATTAAACAAAAACAAAAAACAAGGGGATATAATCAGTGTCATACAAAAATACAAACAACATTACACACAAACAACAAGGTAATATATTCATAATATACCAGTAAGAGAAGATAGTAGTAAAGATGACAAGGATAATAGTAATACAGCTCTACTACATGGCAAATATCCTTAGGCATAAACTGCTGTGGGATTTAGGTGTTTAGCAGTGTAATGGCATGAGGGAAAAATTGTCTTTGTGTCTAGTTGTTTTGGCATGCAATGCTCTATCGCAGCATCCTGAGGGGAAGAGTTGACACAGTTTATGTCCAGGATGTGAGGGGTCTGTGGATATTTCTCAGCTTGTGCAGTATATAAGGCCTCAATGGAAGGCAGGCTGGTTGCAGTTGTTTTTTCTGCAGTCCTTAACTATCTGTTGAAGTCTGTATCTGACCTGTTTGCTATACTAGAAAGTTATAGAAGATCAAATGACAGACTCAATAATTCCTCTGTAGAACTGTATAAAGACTACTGGAACTCTATTTTATTATTTCAGGATATAATAACAAAATAGTAAGTGTCTGTCAGGTTTGTTTGTTCCTTTTCTTATACCAAAGATGATTGTGGTGAGGCTTCATTGCCGACCCCTTTCAGGACTAAGCTGATGTTAATATAACCACCCTTACATTTCTTCTTCAAGGTTATTTTTATATTCTTGTGCACCATCCACATTAGTGGACATTTGCATACCTTGTGGAACAAATTCAGCAGATTAATTATGCACATTGTTGAATAAATGCTTTCTTTTGTTTAGTTCAAATCTTCCAAACAGCTTTATTTGATGGCTTCAGGTCCTGTAGTTTGGAGAAAGAGAGAGAGAGAGAAAAAATATTTGTCCATTTCTTCCCTGCCACACATGATTTGAACCTCAGCTGTGTTCTTCTTTGTAAGAAGTCTTAAATAGCAGCCATGAATAAATCAATTTGGAACAGCCAGTTTGCTGGAAGCTCCCCAGTCAAGGTGGGGTGAGGTGGTCCTTGTTCAAGAACCCACTTTTAACATCTATTAGCTGATCTTCCATTTTAGGCAAGCTAAACCTTAACGTAACACAGTCTTTACTGTGTTTTTGCAAGTTGCTTAGAGCTATCAAGGGAGTGGCTGATGCATACATTTTCTACATAAAAAAATATTTTTGGAAAAAATGTGAACAGAAGATTCTCTGCTTTAATATTCTGGTACAGCTTGGAATAAAACAGTTAAGTCACCAAAGTGATTATGTTTGCTGTGTTAGCTTGACTTAATTCTTTGCTCAAATCCCAAGTAATAATTGCCACTCACAGAAAATTAAGCAAAGGAACAAATCTCTCCCAAAAGATGAATTTTCAGAAATCCCTGGGTCCAATGGGCAAATACAATTCTTGGAGGAAAAAAAATTACAACTCTCAAAGCTTGCTAAAGCAAGATGTAATGAGCTTCTAAAACCCAAGCATCCAGTAAGGCTTTGTTACTGACTTAGATAACTCTCTTTTGCCTATGTTTTCATTATGTTTTTAGCTTCTAGGCTCCGGAGCACAAAAAACCCTTTCGTTAATTTGATACATAATACAATTTACAACACTAATAAGTTTTTCATCCAAATGAATCTAGTGTGGCGCTGCTTTATGAACATTATGGAAATGGAACATTTCTTTTCCCAAGATTTCATTGATTTAAAAACAGAAAAAATCAAAAGTGGAGAAAAGAAAGAAAGGAAAAAAGAAAGAAAGAAAGAAAGAAAGAAAGGAAGGAAAGAAAGAAAGGAAAGGAAGGAAGGAAGGAAAGAAGAAGGAAAGAAAGAAAAGAAGAAAGAAAGAAAGAAGAAGAAGAAAGAAAGGAAAGGAAGGAAGGAAGAAAGAAAGGAAAGGAAGGAAGGAAGGAAGGAAGGAAGGAAAGAAAGAAAGAAAGAAAGAAAGAAAGAAAGAAAGAAAGAAAGAAAGAAAGAAAGAAAAAGCTTTGAGTTCCTTTCAGTCAATATTAACTCCTGGTGACTGCCTGAATAAGTCCCTGCAATTTTCTTGGCAAGATTTCAGAAATAGTTTGCCATTGCCTCCTTCCTAGGTCTGAGAGAGAGAGTGACCAACTCAAAGTCAGCCAGCTGGCTTTGGCCCAAGACAGGCACTAGAACTCATAGTCTTCTGGTTTCTAATCAGATACCCTAACCATTATGGCAAACTGGCTCAGTTCACTTCTGTTAGCTGCTTGTTTATTTATACTCAAACCTATTTCAGTTACTTGTCATACATAGACATTGTACAAAAATAGCAAGAGAAATGAAATGCTGCCAAGGCACCAGATATATTGTCAAAAAAATGATGGCTTCCACTGTTACTGCTCTACAGCCACCCCTGAATGCCACTCATTTGGCAAAATTGATAGTTTAAAGACTCACATCTCATTTTTTTATTTGGATGTGCTACCAAAATTATCATCAAGAGTTTGGCTTGGCTTAGCTTTGGTTTTTGGACTAGGATTTATTTGGGAATACTACCTGCCAATTTTTCCTGCTTGAAGACATTTTTTTCCTCCCTTCTTCTTCTCTTCTTCTTCTGTTTATACCACTATGGTAAAATGGACTTAACATGGGTATGTTAACCAATGGTGGGATTCAGCCAGTTCTCACCACTTTGGGAGAACCAGTTGTTAAGTTTCTGAAAAGTTTGGTGAACTGGTTGTTGGAAGAAATCATTAGGGCAGAGAACCAGTTGTTAAATGATTTGAATCCCACCACAGATTTTAACCTAAGAGAAAGATGTGTATTTTTGATTGTTGACATAGGAACAAATAAGAATTGCAGAGCCAACCAACCAGAGGTTGGTATTCAGCAGGTTCTGACCAGAACTGGTAGCGGAAATTTTGAGTAGTTTGGAGAACCGGCAAATACCACCTCTGACTGGCCCCGCCCCATCTGTTCTCTGCCTCCTGAGTCCCAGCTGATCGTCTGGGTCTTCTTTTGTTGCCCTGCATAGGAGAACAGAGCTGGAAAGCAGGTTAGTGGGGTGGGGAGGGAATGGGGATTTTGTAGTAACCTTCCCCCAGCAGTGGGGAGAGAATGGAAATTTTACAGTATCCTTCTCCTGCCACGCCCACCAAGTCATGCCATGCCCACCAAGCCGCACCCACAGAACCGGTAGTAAAATTTTTGAATCCCACCACTGCAACCAACCACAAGTGTACATCCTGACGGAATGATATACAATCACTTTTATACATATTAGGATTGTACTTTGTATTCAGATGAACCCTGGATCTCATGACAAAGGGAACTAATTTAGACTGGAGTTTCCTTTTCCTAGCATGACACTAGTGGGGTTGAATTCATTCTAATTAGCGGGTCTCCGCAAAGATCTGTTTTCCTTTTATTCTTCTGGAGTTCTTGGGAGATGCAGGAAAAGAGGTGTCATTTGTATAGCATTGCTATTGGAGAGTGAGGAGAGGCCATTGGCTCCTATGACCAGCAAGTCTATCTTCAAATCAGAGTTAATCTGTTCAGATTAACATTAGCCCAAGCACAGCATTCTGGAAAATGGAAGATCTTGTTACTTAAGAACCTTACTGTTCATTTACTCTGTGTGATACTTGTGTTCTTATCAGCAGTCCCTCATCTTGAGCAGCTGAGTATATATTTTTTTCTGGAAATTTCATATATTTCTGCCTGATATTGGGATCACTGTATTCAAGAAAAGGGCATTGCAATATCTATGTCACCAAATCCCTTTGGATCAAAATACTCTCAAATAACTAGATTTCTGGCTGGAGTTCAAGAAACTCCTTTAAAAAAAATAGCCACTCACCAAATATGTAATATAAACTTTTTAAAACTAGAGCATAAGAATAGAGCTCTTGGGAAAATATTTCGAAATATAGTTTTTATGATAGATGTATACAATAGATGGAAGCAACCATATATTCAAGAAGCCTTTTTATCTGGAAGTCACCAGCATCTTTACTGTTAAGATTTCCAAAATTTTCAAACGTATCTCGTTTGTCTCCAAATATTCTGGATGCCTCTCTTTACAAAATATATAGACTGCTCTGGGAGCAACCATATGGTCCTTTTTAACACTCTGGGAAGGGGCATATGGCCTCTAAGGTTGTCATGGAGACAACTCTGGGTAAAACAGGCCAAACAGCAACAATTTCAAAAATTAAATTCATTCTCCCTTAATATTATGATCTGTACAGAACCAATCTTTTTCTCTCCCTCCCCATGCAGAATTCTAACACCAGGATTTCAATATGGTGTCCATGGGCACCAAAGTGTCTGAGGTCCTATATTTTGGTGGCCCTAACATCTCATCTGATTTTAACTTCAAAGCAATTATGATGATGTCCATTCAGTTGAGTCCAACTCTTGGCAACTCTATGGGCCAGGTCTCTCCACATCTTTCAATATTGCACTACTTCTTTGAGTTTTCCTATGTTCTGTCTGGAGTCAGCTTTGATAGTGTTCAGAGCAAAACACTATGTTATTTACAAAAATATCTCTTGGCTACCAGCTTTCTTAGAGATCTTAGAGCAGGATTGTTAAACTCAATTTCATTGAGAGCTGTGGTTGACCTTGGGGGGGCGGGGGTGATGGTGTGGCCAACTGGGTGGGTGTGGCTAATTTGATGCCACTCCCCAAACTGCTGGCATGTTTCCTCTTTGCATTGAGTAGACCAAAGCCAGGCTGGCCCATCTTTCCTCTTCGCATTGGGTAGACCAGGACAGCCCCGCAGGCCAGAGTTTGATACCCCATCTTAGAAAATAGCAACAATGGGTTGCTGCATCCTCATGCTTTGTTTGAAAGTTTACCCCTCTGTCCATTTATGATCCCACTTGGAGATCATAAGAAAATTCCTGTTTTGGGACCAACTGCGCCCAGAAAGAATAGTAGCCATTTTAAGAATTCCATTATGGCAATCATTTTTGTTGAATCTTCCCAACATGCATTTGGGATGTGCTTCCAAATAATAACACACATTTTGGGGAATGCTTGAACATGAATAAGAAGTATGAATATGAACAAGAAGCTTTTGTGGAATTTATTTGAATGGCTAGCTCAGATGGAACACATCAGATCTAGGACATAACAATATTTCCCTAAATATTTTCCATGAACACAAATAAGGAAAAAAATAACATCAGCAGTATGCATCTGTTATATACTTTTGACCAGAAGGTTCCTGTGGTTCTTCCAGTAGTTTGAAATCAATAATTATGCATGCAGCTGATACGTCTGCAGCAAAACCAAAAGATAAAACATCTGCTGTAGCAATAAAAGATAGGAATTGCAATAACAACAGGATATTTTTCTGTTAGTTTAAAGTCATGACAAGTGCATTTAATCTGGTCTACCTTTCAGAATCTTGTCATTCCACCCTAACAGTACGGATAAGAATGTATCACACAAAAACATCCATTCTCCTAATACCCTATCCCAGCTAACCAGTAAATTGCATAATAATTGCACTGCAAAAACAACATGTTGAAATGGAAGATAACAGTAAGAAGACTTATTCCAGTTTACAAACTAGAAACTACAGTCATATTTAATATAGAAAATATGTCATGTTGCATGAGCTTGTGCAACACAGTACCTATAGAATTACACACCTTGAAAATCAACTGTTCCAATAATGGAATTTCCACTTATAGCTGGTATGTGCTGGAATCTGTTCTTGATCCTTTTTTACACCCTTTTCTTCAGTGATTGGGGTTTTCAATACCATGTTGTGCTCATAATAGTCAGGTCTGTCATCCTTTGTGGCCTCCGAGGATGAAGTGCAGTCAACCATGACCACAAAGCCATACAAATGTTTTCCCTTGGATGTCCTTTCATTCCCTTAAGCAGTAAATGGATAAGATACATATCATATTTCAGATTGATCTTCTTTTCTATTTTCCACTGTGCCTTTTCTCATTTGTCTCCAAGATTCCAGGACTACCCCATTTCCACCATAATAGCCTTGGGATCTTGAGTAATGATTAGCTAGCTTTATGCTGAATTATTAATATCACACTGTAATTTGTTAATTTTATTTATTATCTGTGGAGGGGGTTCTGACGGAGATATCTGTACAACAGCAACAATCCCAATTGATCCCTAGAGCCCTAGAACCAACAGGGTGTTAAATCCAGTGATCTGTGGGGCTGTGCCCCTGAAAGCTCTAAGGGATTCCCAAATAACGATCACCATATCCCTACCCCTACCCTGAAGTCTAGGCTGATACCACACCAAATGGGCAACTCCCTTCCCCTCTTCTGGACCCAGTTAGGTCTTGGTAAGGTAAAGATAAAGGTTCCCCTCGCACATATGTGCTAGTTGTTTCTGGCTCTGGGGGTGGTGCTCATCTCCGTTACAAAGCCAAAGAGCCAGCACTGTCTGAAGATGTCTCTGTGGTCATGTGGCCAGCATGACTAAATGCCAAAGGCTGTTACCTTCCCACCAAAGTATTTTTCTACTTGAATTTTTACATGCTTTCGAACTGCTAGGTTGGCAGAAGCTGGGACAAGTAACGGGAGCTTATTCCATTATGTGGTGCTAGGGATTCGAACTGCCAGTTTTGATCTCAGATCATTTTTCTTGGTAAGCTCTTGTATTAGCCCCATGAGCTTGTTGGATCTTGGTCACAATATAATTTGTATTTATTATTATCCCCCATCTCAAGAATCGGGGCTCACAACTAAAAACAGTAACAACCATAAATAATTAAAAGAGAATTAAACCAATCACAAGCCCAATAATAGTTAAACAAAGTTAAAATTTAAAATAATTAAAGAACCATCCCCCAGGAGGGGTCACAGCCCGGATTGGTCGAACAACCAGGTCTTCAGATTGTGGCAGAAGGTGCGAAGGTCAGGGGCCAGGCGGAGCCCCAGGGGCAGTTGGTTCTAAAGGTCAGGGGCCGCGAAAGAATAGGCTCGTCGCCGGGGACCGCCAGACATTGACTTGCCGACAGGACCCGAGGAGTCCTTGCCTGTGTGCTCGCACAGGGCGGTTGGCACTCAATATCGGCAGGAGTCGCTCCCTTAAGTATTGAGGACCCATGTCGTAGGACTTTGTATGTTAAAACCAAAACCTTGAATCTCACCCGAGTGCAACCGGCAACCAATGCAGGCCGCAGGAGGGGGTAATATGGGAGAATCGGGGACTCCCATCACCACCCGCCACATTCTGCACCAGCTGCAATCTCTGGATGGTATGCAAGGGCAGTCCTAAATAGAGAGCGTTGCAGTAGTCGAGTCTGGAGGTGACAAGGGCATGAGTGACTGCAGGGCATCTCGGTCCAGAAATGGGTGAAGCTGACGAACAAGGCAGAGCTGGGCAAAGCCCCCCTGGCGACGGCCCCCACCTGCTCCTCCAACCGGAGCCGTACATCCAGGAGGACCCCCAGATTCCACGCCCTATCCATAGGGGGCAACACCTCTCCCCCTATGGCCAAAGATAGATATTCCTGACTGGGCCGAGATGCCGGTATGCACAGCCACTCAGTCTTGGCCGGGTTGAGTCGAAGCATGTATCCCGTTCATCCAAATCCGTACTGCATCCAGACATGTTAAATAATTGCTAAAAGAATAGAATCCAGTTGAGTCGTTACAGATGAGGAAGGCTTAATCCCTTTTTCTGACAGGCCCAGAAAGTCAATCAGCATTGGATAAACAAGTAGAAAAGTGAAGAGTCTCTTCTAAAATGTTTAGAAGAGAAATATAAAAGTTTTCTGCTCAAGGAGAGTAAACAATGGTGTTTTGATTTTAAAGAAGTTTGACAAGTCTTCGGAAAGACTACAACAGAAAAAGAAGTTCATCCCCTAGAGTTTTAGGAGACCTGATCTAATCTTAGAAGAAAAAGATTGAGAGAAAGCTTGAGTGACAGAGAAATAAAGCAGTATGATTATAGTAACATTGTGAAAAAAAAAACGAAACAAAACCCTAGCATAAAGAATTTAAAGTTCTGACAACATAAAGAAAGTTAAGAAAAGCTTTTGAATGAGATGAAGTTATTTGTCTTCACTTTTATTACTTTTAATAAATGGTGTTTGTTTTGGAAATTCTTTGTCATATGATTCTGGTTAATAAGTTCACATTTATTAGAATAAATAATAATATCTAATAAGCTAAGAGGGTCTGACTATAAACCGAGGTAGATAAAGAGCTCAACAGTGGTGCTAAGTTATGTGGTAGAATGTAGTCTGGATTCCCAGGAGGGAGGGGCTATGGAAATAAAAACAGTGAAGCATGGAATGCCCGGTGGGAGGAAAAGGATAAAAATGGCTCCTTCTCTAGCAATTCCTGATACTGTATCTATAGTTATGCAAATAGTTGATTTAATTTAGCCAGATTCTATCTATAGCTGAGGAACAATAAAGGAAACTACTCAGAAGTAACTATGTCTTTCTTGTTTCTTGATGTAGTGAACAGTAGTGCTTATAAGAAGCAAATGAGGAAAGTACACAATTTTTTTCAAGTGGGGAGAAATAACTATAACCAGGGGTGGGATTCTACTGGTTCAGACCAGTTCTATAGAACCAGTTGTTATGATTGTGCGCAATTCGGAGAATTGGCAAATCATGCTCCTGGCTGGCCCCGCCCCTTTCTGCCCTCCCCTCCCAGTCAGTCCTTATTGCGCATGCACAACATTGCGCGCATGCCCCACATCGCTGACTGTGTTCTTCTCCACTCAGTCACTCCTTAAGGTATTTCCCCCCTCCCGACGATCAGCTGTTCTATGATCAGCTGTGCTGGGATTCCCCTCGCTTACTTACTGCTTCACTCAAGAGGCTTCCCTGAGGCCCAGGCAGGCAAAAAATAGAGGGGGATGCACCCCCTCCATTTTTTGCCTTCCTGGGCCCCAGGGAAGCCTTTGGGAACAAAAACACCCCCGAGGAGGCTTCCCTGAGGCCCAGAAGGCCCCCAAAATGGGGGGCTGCAAAAAAGCCACACCCATCCAGTCACATGGCTATGCCCACCTAGCCATGCCCACCTAGCCACGCCCACTGAACTGGTTGTTACAAAATTTGAATCCCACCCCTGACTATATCTGACTTCTGAATTACCACATATTCAGTACTCCCCAATGAAAAACAAGGGGGAAATCCAGTCCCACCTCTGATAACATTGCTATCACCTCTCTGTTAACTTCAGCCCTTACTGAATAAAGAAAATGGTAGAGATACAATTATGAGTATTGAAGGTTTTTTGTTGGAAGAATACCACTGTGTAAACAAGATATTGGAAAGAAATGTTGCACCAAACATGATCCAGGCACATTCCTTATCAAGAACAATAAAAGCTTTTATATGGGCTTGTAAATGTGTTTTGACATCTCTTTCCTTATTTTATTTTGGCCAATGATGTTTCATTTTGGGCTTTAATTTTCTATGAACATCCTTATTTATATTTTGGTGGTGTGCGTGTTTTTACATGGGGGATAATTATAACATAAACAGATAATGAATAACCAAAATATACTGTGCTTGACTTGCGTATATGACATAGTCTGTTGAAGATGGCTGTAGTAATTAAAACAAAAAATTACTGCCTTGCATGCTACTGTGGAAAAAAAAAATCAAGCATTTGGTTAATTAAGGAGCATCTTTAGTAGCACCATGAGAATAATATTGTTTCCTGACAGGCACTCATCTAACCATTATCTGGAACAAAACCTGCTTTGGTTGGAATTTTTACCTGATATAATGCTTATGGAAGTCAGTAGGGCTCTTCAGTTTATTCAGATTATTACATTGGGCCCTGGAATAAGGATGGAACTTGGAATTGTTCCTGAGACCTACATTTTCTCCCCTGCTTAAGAAATCAGTCAGAAAATATTGAATTGTTTGTACATAACATGTTGAATGTTAAGGCAACCTTTTGCTTCTAGCAAGTCTCTCTAACACAATTCACTCGAGTGTTATTTAGAATTGCTGGTGAGGTGGGAGAAATTGAATGCAAAGTTCCTAGAAGACCCAGATATCTATGGAGATTCTCAGTCATCCAGGACATGGTTATCCCAAAGGTGCTTTTTCAAACAGCAACTTGGACTTTCCTTCAAGATGTTTCACTTCTCATCCAAGAAGCTTCTTCAGTTCTTACTTCAAGCAAAAACAAAGAAAGTCCAGTTGCTTTCTGAAGAAGCACCTTTGGGAATGAGAACTAGATAATGCTACTTATATACAGTATATGAAGCCTTCTGCCTCTTAAGGATTAGGATATCATTTTAGGCCAATGGGCACTTTGAAATTTTCAGCATGACTGATGGGGAAGTAAAATCAAATCTGTGACCCAACTTTTACCCAAGTGGGGAACTGGGTATTTTGCTCCCAGGCATTGCTTCAGTCTTCCATCAGCAACAGCTTTTCTACCAATCAAAATTAACCTTTATGTTCCAAATAATTCCTAAGTGTATCAGGCTGACTTAGAAGCATATTTGGCCTGGGGATATGACATGACATGGGCATCCATCAGGGTTGGTAAAGGAGGGCAAGCAATGAAACATGTATCAAGTTGTCATGATATAAATATTGCAGCGCACATGCTTGCATCAGATGCAAGAGATTTGCACTATGAAATGCTTATGTGTTGGCTTTTTGCATTGTGATTTGCTCTGCTCACTACTATCCCAAGAATCTGTTAATATAATCAGCACAGGGGTAGTTGAAAGCTCATCTGGCAAGTGGAGGTGGATTAATTTCTTTTACACCTGACATAAGGTAAATCAGTGTATTCATCCTTTGTACTTTATTGAACAAAGAATGATTCTGTAAAATAACAGCAGTACAAACAAAACAAGTAGCAATCAAATTCATCTTTCAATCAGTGATGTGCAAATATGGGTAAACCCAGTGGTGGTATTCAGCAGGTTCTGACCAGTCCTGGGGAACCGGGAGCGGATATTTTGAGTAGTTTGGAGAACCGGCAAATACCACCTCTGACTGGCCCCGCCCCCATCTATTCTCTACCTCCTGAGTCCCAGCTGATCAGCTGGGTCTTCTTTTGTTGCTCTGCACAGGAAAACGAAGCTGGAAAGCAGGTTAGTGGGGTGGGGAAGGAATGGGATTTTACAGTAATCTTCCCCCAGGATTGGGGAGGGAATGGGGATTTTGCAGTCCAGGAGTGGGGAGGGAATGGAGATTTTATAGTATCCTTCCCCTGCCACACCCACCAAGCTATGCCACACCCACCAAGCCATGCCACCAGAACCGGTAGTAAAAAAAATTGAATCCCATCACTGGGCAAACCATATATATTGAAGCAAACAGTTTATTATATAATATTATATTTGAGAAAGGAAAAAACAGAAACTTGTCTTATAGACAATACAATTAAGTGATGTCTTTTACTAAATTAACCTATTTAGTAAATAGGTTAATTAACCTATTTAGTTTGAAGAATACTATGAACTACAATGTAAAATGGCATAGGTTCTCACAATATGAATATAAAATGCCTGGAATGAACTTCCTGACTCTGTTGTTACATCCTCTAACCCCACTCCTTTAACCTCAAACTAACCACTATTGACCTCACCCCATTCCTAAGAGGGGCATGCATAAGTGCACCATCGTGCCTACAGTCCCTGTCCTATTGTCCCCATTTATTCCTACCTATTTCCTGTATTCTTACTCATGTTTATACCTATATCTATTATCTTGTAAGCGATTGACAAATCAAATAAATAAATAAATAAAATAAAAATATATTAATCTGCACATTAACTGAGCTGTGTGGTGTAAATTCAGCTGTTTGGTCTTTATGGTCTGTTCCACCATCCCATGACCTTTTTTGGCAGTTCTGAGAGCTTTCCAAGTCCTAGCAGTAAAATATCTTGGTGTATTGTTTTTGACAGTATGATTTTTAATGGTAATTGTAGGAGAAAGGTTAAAACAAATGTTTTAAGTTTGGCATGACATAATGCCCCAATTATGCATTAAAAATTTTGTGCCCAGGGTGTCTTGCAAAATTCAAAAAGCATTAAAAATGAAAATCCTTCATTAAATATTAGATGTTAATATTTTCACTTGTTAGAGAATCTGTCTGAGCCACTGTATTCTACCAATTGATACCACTACAATTGTCCTTTTGCACATTGATTTGTAAGCAAAGATTTACATGAGAGGGGGTGGTCACAGTCATTGAGCAAAGCAGTTGTTCAGTGAGGTGCCCAGGTAGTTGTTTCACTCAATAAGTGCCATTTAAGTGCTCTCAGTTGTGGTTGTTAAGTGCCTTCCTGGGTTGTAGAGAGAATGGAGCAAAAGAGCTGCCAGCTGAATTCAACTCTAGCAGGCATGGAGGGTCTTTAGGATCTGAGCTCTGTTTCTCTAGCGCGCCAGAGTTCACCGTCGGGCTGCAGGAACTATTCTTCTTTATTAAGTTGCAAACTTCCCCGTGCACTTATCTATTATTTTCTGGGAAAGCCAACAGAGAAGGTTGCAAATGGGGATCACATAATTGCAGGATGCTTGGAAAACTGGTCATAAGAGTGAACAGGTTGTCAAACACCCAGATGGCAATCACATGACCAGAAATGACATTTGATGATGGCCAGCAGTGCTTTACAGGCCATAAAGTGCCAGTTGTGTTAAATGATGGGTCATAAGTCAAGGTAGCAATAGGTAGGTTATGTATATATTCTAGGACAGACAGGATATAATCTGCAAAAATCACATGCTGTATGTCTTTCTGCATTTTGCCAGTTTCAGATTGCAAAGAACAATCTTTTTTATCTGAATGCTCTGTGTTGAGCTAGAGGAAGGGATAATGCTGGATTTATTGTTCATTTATTTAAAAAGATAGACTGCCTTGCAGGGGTGAGATTCAAAAATCCCAGCAACCAGTTTGCTGCCCAGTTGCTGGGTGGGCGTGGCCATGGTGGGTGTTGCTAAGTTTGCATGAAGAGTCAGACGCGAAGAGCTTCAGTGAAGAGTTTATTTAGTGACTACAGCTCGAATGGACCCGACTTGGCTGGGCTACGGCTGCTTTTTATAGCCAGCAGCTGTAGTTGCCAGCCAATCAGAGTGCAGGGTTTTCCCACGCTATTTAAACCAATCCTATTTGACATTTTACAAGAACAATTCAAACTAAACCAATGACATTCAAACCTACATACATAACAGGTGTGGTCTACCAGAACTTCTGGGAAGGTCATTGTTCACCTTCCCAAGGGTCCAGAGGCTTCCCTCAGGCCCATGGGAAGGCAACAACTACCCCCTGGGCTCTGGAGGCCCTCCGGAGGCCGGAAACAGGCCCATTTCCGGACTTCCGGAAGGCCCACTTTTTCCCTCTCCCAGAGCCTCCATGCAGTCCCTGCACTTACCTGCATCGAAAATGGGCCTTGTGGAGACTCCTGGGAGGGCAGGGGCAGGGTGGACGGGGCCAGCCGATCGGTTCAAATACGGTTCGGGGAAACAGATGCAAATTTAACATCCGGTTCACCCAAACCAGTAACATCTCACTCCTGCTGCCTTGAAAGGTAGAATGATGCAGCAGCAGAGGGGAAGAAAATTGAGCATGTGAATAAATCTAAATGACCAGTAATAAGGAACTAGTTTTATACACACTGGGAAGAAAATAAACACATTTCAGATTAAAATCTCCTTCCTCTTAGAGCCATTGATTGAATCCAAAATATTCTATTCAGGTGTGTTTTTTCTAGAGAAATATGTTCTTTTATATACATGGTTGGATTTTATATCTGGCAGTGATTCGTTATTTTTGCTTAAAAACAAGGGGATGCTCTCTTAGTAATGTAGAAGTTTTCCATAGTTTAAATTTTAAATTTGAAACAAAATGTTGATAGCTGTTCTCCAAAAGCATGGGAAGGAAGAAGTCAGCATTTGTGATCAGTTTAAAGCCTTATTTAGATCATTTTACAGCAGTCCCTGGGAGATTGCAGATTATTTGTGACTAATCAAAATTCTCTTCTATGCTAAGAGCTAACTTAATTCATACTATTTCCTAGATTTTTTTCTATGTATTTCTATTCTATCCTGAAAGTCGTAAGAAGTTTTCTTCTCATGCCACTTCAGTTTTGTTTCTTTCTTTGTTCAGCAAACAGTAGTGTTAAAACTATACACTAAAAGTTTATCTTAAACATGACAAGCATTGTTTTCTCGCATTTTATGGATCAAGAGGAGGAAGGAATATATTATATATATTCAGTGCCTTGAGATAACTATTTATTTATTTATTTTATTTTATTTTATTTTATTGGACTTATAGGCCTCCCTCTCTCCCGAGGGACTCAGGGCGGCTTACAATTAAAAAAAAGAATACAAATATTAAAATAGAATTAAACTAAACTAAGCCCAATAAAATGTAAAACCCAATTAAAACTAAGAATTAATTTAAAAAACCCACCCCCACCCCATTCAGTCCAGGCTGGCCTGTTGAAACAACCAAGTCTTTAGGTCGCGGCGAAAGGAACGGAGGTCAGGGGCCAACCGGAGCTCCAAGGGGAGCTGATTCCACAGGGTGGGTGCTCTCACAGAATTATTAAAGAAGTAATGAGGGTAGAATAAAAACAATTTAATCAATCAATGAATGAGTAAACAAATAGTCTTGATCCTGCTAAATAGGATAATCTTTGAAAGCCTACCTCCTCTATCACTTCATTTGTCCTCTATGTCCAGTCCAACAAAGCAATACAATAGTCCTTGGGTTTTGTTTGTTAACGGGACCAGAATTTTCATTAATAAGTGATGTAATAAATGTCATGTGATTGCATTGGTTAGCTATGGCAGTCAGTCCCTACTGCCAAGGATCATGGGTTGTTAAATGAGGACCAAAAGTGATTGCAACTTGTTACTTCCCGCCAGCTTCCAACAAGAAAATCAATGGGGAAGCCAGCAGGAAACCACAAGCTGCTCTCACAACAATCCTTTCTTTCTTGGGTGGCTCACAAGCAAGCCAGCAAGTGAGAGCTGCAGGCTGGTGAGCAACTGAGTACAGGTAGTGTGCAGGTGGGTGCCACAGGTGGACACATGGTTGGTGCTATGGATGTGGACAAATGCAGGTGGCCAGGTGGATGAGTGTGAACAGGTGCAGTGGTACTGCCAGGAGCAAGTACAGGAGAACATGTGGGCAAATGCTATGGGCAGGTGCAAACATGGGCAGGCAGGTAAATGCTATAGGTGGGCATCTGGAGGGGATCAAGTATGGGCAGGTTAGTGGATGAATAGGTGCAGGGGTGGGATTCTACCAGTTCACACCTATTCGCTAGAACCAGTTGTTAACATTCTAAGCAGTTCGGAGAACTGGTTGTTAGAAGAAATTATTGGCCTAATCCTGTAAGGAAGGCAGGAAGGAAACATTCTGGTGTTGCTTACAGAAACTGCCTCTCCGTTAACCCTTATTACATTCTTGGCAGGACTAGACTTCCTGTCTCTGGAACTTTCTGGAGTTTTTTCCCCCTCCTTTGCTGGTACTTTGCTTGTGTGGAGTGACCATTCAAAGTTACAATGGCACTGAAAAAAATGAATTATGACCATTTTTCACACTTACGACTGTTGCAGCATCCCCACAGTCATGAGAGGCCAGGCGAGGAGATGCGTGCCTCGATGTGAGTCATATTGAGTTGGCCACACCCAGCCAATAAAATGACCACCAAGCGATGTCCACCCAGTTACATGACCACCAAGCCATGCCCATCACCTAAGCCACACCCACAGAACTGGTTGTTAAAAAATTTGAAGCCCACCCTGAATAGGTGGGTGTTATAAGCAGGCATAAGTGAAGGTAGGTGGGTTGCTATGGTAGGCATGAATATAGGTAGATGAATAGGTCTTATAGGGGCACATGAGCACAGGTGAGTGCAAGTGTTACCAGATTTTATGGAGTACAAGTTGGGCTTGAATGTGGGTATGGGTTGTGGACTACAGACATACATGGGTGCATGCACACTCTATGAAGTACGAGATCTCTGCCACCCAGAAGGTCCCTGTGAGAAAAAGTGGCAAGAAAATGCAATTTGCAGGAACAACTTGAAATCCCCTGATGCCTTCAACATTGACTTGTCTTGCAAGCAAAGGTTGCGCTGTGGGATGCTTCAACCATTATAAGTGCAAGCTGTTTGCCAAGCACCTGAATCACAATCACATGACTGCAGGAACACTGCAAAACCCACAGCTTTGAGGATGAGTCAGAAGTCCCCCTCGTTTAACACCATCATAACTTTGAATGGTCCCCGAAAAAATGAATGTAACCCAAGGATGATCTGCAACCATGTACAAGGCTTAACTGTACACAGATTTAATATTTCCAAAGAGCCTGGCTGCCTTTTGAATTAACTGAAAAGTTGTTGAATTTTCTGTTTGGGGTCAGGAGCCAAAATGAACCTTGAGTATTTTACTTTCCTGATTTTCACTGCAATTTTGGTAAACCACGAGAAAGTGCTTCAGGGTCATTCTTGAGCTTCAGTTCACAATTTGACTCAAATTGTTTTTATCTGATTTAATTATATTGCCTTCCTTTCTTGCACTTGTTATAAGGCATCCTATTCTCCTCGTGACTTTCCAGAGTAAAACTGTTTTCATCAGAAAAAAAAATATTCTTCCCTCCTTTCTTTCTTGGTACAAATATAACCACCGTGATCTGGCAATTTCTAGCAATTAGATGACTCACATCTGATGTGGAAACTAATTGATTAGCGGGTTTAACTGTTGGGGAAATCCTTTAGTAATGCCCGGACTCAACATATGTGCAGCCGCAGCTGCTTAGCCTGACAGTTCAGGTGATTTAATTAAATATTTAAAAGGTTGGCTTCTTTTCTTAGCTTTGGTAATGATGCAAAGATAACTGTCATTATCTCTGGTAATGATGCAAGGTTTTGCAAAGAGTTTTTATTAGGCTTGCTTTTGCCAAAATGGATCCAACATATTTCACTTCAACAGAGACATTTTTCAAATGTAGGTTTGCAGTGGGGTGGGATTCAACCAGTGTTACTACCAGTTCAGTGACTACATTGTGCTGTGCGCACATGTAAAAAACCTTAAGCTGTGCTGCCCGGACAGCTGAAAAGCACTGTGCATGGGTGCGCAGCATTTGGAAAGCCTCTTCTTTCCTGCTTTTTCAACCTCAGCTGTGCCACGCAAAGCAGCTGAAGCTGAAAAAGCAGTAAATAAAGGACAGGTAAGAGCCCGGGCAGCAAACACAGAACAGCAAACACAGAACCGCTTCTGTGTCTGCTTCTCTTCAGAGCTACCAGTTCTATAGAGCCAGACAGAACCAGTAGCATCCCACCCCTGAGTGGGTTGCTGGAGGTCACAATAGACAGAGGTCTCTAAACTTGGTAACCTTAAGACTTGTGGACAGACTTGTGGACTTCAACTCCCAGAATTCTCCAGCCAGCATAGCTTCTGGGAGAATTCTGGGCGTTGAAGTCCACAAGTCTTAAAGTTACCAAGTTTGGGGACCCCTGCAATAGACTGAGACAGATTCTCCACAGTACTATTGGAAAATAGAATTTGCAGATTGCAAATTGGCCAGCTGTGAATGGCATTGTTTAGTATTACATTTAACAGTCATTTTTGCCTTTATGTGAAAGTGCTTTATGATGAACGTTTATGAAGTTAGCCTGGTAAACCTAAGGAAGTTCTAGTCTGGTTAGCAGAACCAGAATAAGCTACCTGACAATCTCATGTAACATCATGTGTTGGTCTTCGCCTTTAAAGCTCTTCATGGGTCCAGGTTATCTGAAAAGCAGCTCATCCCAATGGGATTAGCCTACCCCACTCTTCAGGCAGAAGAGGGCCCCATCAGCAAAGGAATTTTGGCTGACAGGATCTCTGTTTGCTGAGGGCAGATCCGCTCTCATCCCTCTGACCTTCTGAAAGGCCTTGAAGACATGGCTGTGCCTGGGCCATGTGCTGGGCACTCTGGAGGTGACTAATGGAATAGAGAACACCCCACCTGTGTGCACTATTTAGCTTTATTTTAATTGAATTTTTAAATTTAAAATATTTATTTATTCTTTTAATGTTTTAGTCTGTATTGTATTCAACATCTGGAGTGCCTGGAGTCAACTTTGTCGAAGTTGGTAGCATACAAGTTTGATAAATAAGTAAATGAAACACATACCTACATTGAAGCAATGATATGTGTTTGTTTGTGTATGAGAAGAATGTAAATAGCAATAGCACGTAGACTTATATACTGCTTCATAGTGCTTTACAGCCCCCTATGAACAGTTTACAGAGTCAGCATATTGCCCCCAACAGTCATTTTACCCACCTCAGAAGGATGAAAGGCTGAGTCAACTTGGAGATGGTCAAGGTCAAATTCCTGGCACTGGGCAGAGTTTACCTGCAATACTGCATTCTAACCATTGCGCCACCACAGCTAGTTGAATGATGTGCAACTGTGTTTTTCAGCAAATTTTGCATCTGCCTACGACTTATTTTTTTTAAATTGAACCAGAGTACATGGCAAAACAAAGGTTGATATTAACACATTTCTAAGTACACATGTCACAATTTTCATTTCATGATTTAAAAGAAATTGACCTGAGAATCTCAAGCAGAAATCAATATAAGACTTGCCTTAAAGCCCTGCTGGATCTAACTCTGATCCAATGGGATATAATTTTACCATCTTCCTGCCTTAATAAACATATTTTTAAAAATACCATCTTGTTTTAGAGGATTTTTTTAAAAAGAGCCTATAGTGCTACATGTAATTACCAGGTTCAGATATCTTATTTTGGATACATTATGTGAAGACCCAGCTCTCTGGAGAAGGCTATAATGCTGGGAAAATTGGAAGGAAATAGAAAAGGACAACCAGCAGCTAGAATAGGGACTTACAGTAATTTCAGTGGAAATAACTACCCTTGGAAGTGCTGAAAAACCAGGTTAGGGATAGTGCTTCATGAAGAAAATCTATCTGTGTGGTAGCTGGGAGTCAAAAACGACTTGATAATCAATTAGGCTACAGTAATATGAGTCTGCTCCTTAGTGTACTGATTCATATTTTTATGGGACTATCTTAGACTTGTGTATCATGTCCTATAGTAATTATTCAAGGAGGGTTAAGTTTGTACTTCTTATGATGGATTCTCCATCCATTTTAATAGAAAAACTCTTATGGGAATTCTAGTGCAGGTAGAACCAGCTGGAAGTAAAAATCTACTGTACTGGACCTCTTTTCTGCAATTACCAACAATTTTTAAAAGGAAATAAATATGTATAAGCCTGACTAAGTTCGTATTGGCAACCTTTCACTTCAAATATGGATACTTAAACAACTTCCTTGCTTATGTTGCACACATTTAATAATGCAGAATGTTTTTATTACTTGTATTCATTCTTTTAAATGGCAAAAAAAGAAAGGAAAAAAAAAGAATTTCCTGTCCAAGTCTAATGGATTTTTTAAATTAATCAGGACTCTGTGTTATGTCTTTTGCATCCTATTAACATTTCCAGTCTCTGTCTTCTCCATTTGGTGCAGCTTTTCTCAAAATAAACAATATGTCCACTTTTTCATTGGAATGAAAGCACATTAACTGATTGCAACATAAATCATTTTACAGGTTTTATTGCTACATTAGAAATTCAGCTTTTCTCAGTCTCATTAGAATGTTACTGTTTTTTTTTAAATAGATAATCCAGGATAGGAACCTGTTTTCTAATTTTATTCATATCATTTTCAAATTTTTCTTTTCATCTAAAGCAGAACCAATATCACTTACTATATTTCATTCTCAAAAAGGCTGACTGAAAAAGGTCCGCCCTGAAATCCAAGCAGGATTTTTAGCACAGAGTATTTGTAGCATGGGGCATTTGCAACCAGTCCCCAGAAATCAGAAGGTGGAATCCTTCTGCTGCAGGATGCATCAACTTGCTATCTTCCTTGCTGACTTCCCTATTGACTTTCTGGGGAAGCCAGCAGAGAAGATTGTGAATGGTGATCACATGATTGTAGGATGATTGGCAACCAGTTATAAGCAGTGGTGGGATTCAATTTTTTTTACTACCGGTTCTGTGGGCGTAGGGTTCTGTGGGCATGGCTTGGTGGGCATGGCATGGCTTGGTGGGTGTGGCAGGAGAAGGATGCTATAAAATCTCCATTCCCTCCCCACTCCTGGGGGAAGGTTACTGCAAAATCCCCATTCCCTCCCCACTAACCTGCTTTCCAGCTCCATTCTCCTGTACAGGGCAACAAAAGAAGACCCAGCCGATCAGCTGGAATTCGGGAGGCAGAGAATAGACTGGGGCAGGGCCAGTCAGAAGTGGTATTTGGTATTCCAAACTACTCAAAATTTTTGCTACTGATTCTCCAGAACCTGTCAGAACTGGCTGAATACCACTTCTAGTTATAAGTATGAACAGGTTGCCAATCAAGATCAAGTGAAGTACTAATGCCACTCTATGAACCCTTAGTAAGACCACACCTAGAATACTGCACCCAGATTTGGTCACCACACTATAAAAAAAAGATGTTGAAACTCTAGAAAGAGTGCAGAAGAGAGCAACCAAGATGATTAGGGGATTAGAGGCTAAAGCATATGATGAACGGTTGCAAGTACTCAGTATGGTTAGTCTAGTGAAGAGAAGGACCAGGAGAGACATGATAGCAGTGTTCCAGTATTTCAGGGGCTGCCACAGAGCGGAACGGGGCAAGCATTTTTCCAAGGCACCCAGAGACCAGACAAAGAATAATGGATGGAAGCTGATCAAGGGGAGATTCAACCTAGAAGTAAGGAGAAATTTTATGACAGTGAGAACAGTCAACCAATGGAACAGAAGTTGCCTTCGGAAGTTGTGGGAGCTTCATCACTGGAAGCTTTCAAGAAGAAATTGGACTGCCATTTGTCAGAAATGGTGTAGGGTCTCATGCTTGGGCAGGGGTGGGTGGATAAGATGACCTACAAGGTCCCTTCCCACTCTGTTAATCTGTAAATCCAGTGCCTAGATCGCAATCATATGACCACAGGTATGGCCTGCTATGGCCGTAACTTTGGGCATAGGTCATGAATACCTTCATTCAGTGCCATTGAAAGCTTGGTCACTGAACAAATGGTCATCAAGCAAAGACTACCTTTATAGAAATATGTGAATACTGGATGCCAGATGCAGAAGGACAGATTTTTCAGCTCTTGCTGGAAATTTGTTTTTGAGCAGTAAAGGTAAAGGTTCCCTTTGCACATACGTGCTAGTCATTTCCGGCTCTAGGGGCCGGTGCTCATCTCCATTACAAAGCCAAAGAGCCAGTGCTGTCCAAAGACGTCTCCATGGTCATGTGACCAGAATGACTAAACGCCAAAGGCGCACAAAATGCTGTTACCTTCCCATCAAAGTGGTCCCTATTTTTCTACTTGCATTTTTACACTGCTAGGTTGGCAGAAGCTGGGACAAGTAATGGGAGCTCACTCTGTTATGCGGTGCTAGGGATTCGAACCGCCAAACTGCCGACCTTTCTGATAGAGAAGCTCAGCATCTTAGCCACTGAGCCACCTTTTGAGCAGTAGATCTCCTTATTTTAGACCAGGAACTTGTCTACATTGGATATAGTTTTATTATACCCAAATTTAGGAGAGCATTAATCAAAGCTGATTTTAAGGAACTGTCGAGAACTGATAGAAAGTTAAGGAAATTCACTATTCTTCCAGACTTCATCCTTGTGGTAAACTGGTGATGGAAAAATAACTTGTGTCTTTTTTGGTACAGATAAAAATCAATGACCCTTTGAACACAATACAATAAGCTGCACATCTATCATAAACAAGTCAAAACACCGGCTTAAAATTTCAATTTGTTTCCATTTCAAGCAAGTTGTTGACTTTTTGCAGATATTATGTATATCTGCAAGTATCACTTTTTAAAAGAAAATAGTATATTGGTTTATAAATCTCTGTTTAATTCTGTAAGCCTTTCTTTTAAAGTAGTGTTATGAGAATAAGTGTAAAAGAACATTAAAAAATAAAAATAATTTGAAACTCTATTCTGCTCACTCCTACTTCATTGTAAATGTCAACAAATATAAAGAGTTTTTATACACACTAAAAACATAATATTGTTTCATTTAGTTGGTACCCATATTGCTATTTTAAAAGATAACATAAATGGATTGGTCCTTGCTATAAAGGCTGCACTGAGCTCTGCTAATTATTTGGCCATTTGGCCATTGTTGTAGATGCTTTTACTATTTCTCTGTTTCTCTTCTATCATTTTTTTTTAAATCAGCTATAGAAATCATGGCAGATTTCCATAGTTTTGCTTTTCAGAAAAAAATTGGAAACAATATTGATAAAGTAGGGCTTCCTATAAAATTTAAATTATCTCTGTTATATCTGCTATAAATATTTGATTAAAAGCCGCTTAGAAACCAGTTGACCATGCTCTTCACTCAGAGATGCAAAGATGGCCAAGTTCATCGTGATTGAATAGAAGTATAATAACAAAGGGATTTGGGCTTCAAATTGGAGATTAAACAGACCTTTTGTTTAGAGTTGATCTGATTTGGTTGTTGATTTTAATTCAATTGTCTTAGATACTAATTTGGTTTAAGGCACATGGTTCTTAATACTGATGCTGTTAATACTAATTAGCTGACAAGTATTGTGCTAAAAGACATTTTGTTCAAGATGCAGTATTTTTCGACTGGTCTGAGGTAGTGTTGAAATAATGACCTCTTAAGTGTGGGAAGAAGGGAGGAAGGAAGAATGAAAACAACCATATAGTTGTTAATTCTATGGCTATGAATGAAGGCAAATATATCCCAACATAATGTTGAATACATTACTCTCTGCATTGGTAGAGAGAAGTTTCCTGAGGGTGGGCTCCAGTATATCTGAAAGCTCAGAATACTAAAACTCTGGTCCCAGTGACTGACCCAGATTGGATCCTGCAATTTATGGCTACAAAGAATTAATTTGAACTCATTGACCCAGGTAACAGATTCTGAGCCATGTTTATTTTTCTAATTTGGTCTGCAATAGATTTGTTCTATTGCAGATAACATACAGTGATCTATGACTTAAAAAGTTAAAGATTCCCCTCACACATACGTGCTAGTCATTTCCAGCTCTAGGGAATGGTGCTCATCTCCATTACAAAGCTGAAGAGCCAGTGCTGTCCGAGCCAGCGCTGTCTCCATGGTCATGTGGCCGACATGACTAAATGCCGAAGGCACATGGAAGGCTGTTACCTTCCCACCAAAGTGGTCCCTATTTTTCTACATGCATTTTTTTAGATGCTTTCGAACTGCTAGGATGGCAGATGCTGGGACGTAACGGAGCTCACTCAGTTACGCGGCACTAGGGATTCGAACCGCCAAACTGCCGACCTTTCTGATCGACTGAGCCACCATGTCCCTTCCAATCTATGACCTTGTTATTTGTATGTACACCAAGAGCTTATGCACCAGAGGCAAATTCCTTGTGTGTCCAATCACACTTGGCCAATAAAGGATATTGCTATTCCTATCCTAGTTCAGAGAAGATTATTTCTGTTCCACTCAGCAAATTGGAATTTTCACAGAAAATAAATGCTTGTGGATAACATCTTTCTGTGCAATACATTTTAACAAAATAATTGTGATAGGCAAGAATTACTTTCCTTTCTTAATTCGTTTTTCTCTCATTATTAAACAACAATTTTAACAGTGATATTAACTTGATAAATTTGTATTCATTACATTCCAGCTTTTCCTACTCTAAAAATCATTGGAGCTGATTCCCTCTTTTGCTTTATTTTACCGGAATGACTCGATGATGAAATGGATTGCCCTCTTCTGTATTAAGTTCTTCCTTTCTGTTTTCAGAAAGCTCCCTAGCTGTGAAATTTCAGCCTGCTGTGTTGTGAGCATGACCAAAGCAGATGAAAAGCAAGGAAAAGATTTCCTATTCCCAAAGACAATTTCCTATGCAAATAAACTATCATTGTTGAAACATATACAAAACATAATTCTTCCTTATGCAGAAAAGGTTTGAATGGTATTCCAGTTTTTACCAGGCATGTAATACACTTTTATGCCTGACAGTTACAAGATGCTCCAGGGTTCTTGTTTGAGAAACAGCTGCAAAAAGCATAGCAATATGAGTAATTCCTCTCTAAATGAGAATGAAATGAAGTAAGATAGCTTTTCCAATTTGATGATTTCGAAGTCATGATGCATTGTTGATGATGTGATATCCCAATGGTAATTCCAAAAAATTACATTTTTTTCAAATACGGTCCCAGTCTTGCTAGCAAGGAATGCTTGCGTCCAGACTGACCATGTTTCAAACTGAATCTGTAATGTGAATTACAATATGATGCATTCTCTCTCATTCATTATATCATTTTCACACTACAGAATTGCAGTCCCACGTTCATGCAGCTGCAGCCCTTGAAATCAGCTGGCTGAAATTCCTTTTTGAAATCTGCTTGTTGAGAGTTTTTGTGAAAGTATTAAGTGTTCCTTCAGGTTGTTGGATTAAAAAGATTTCAGAAGCTTTCTTAAGGCAAGGGAATTTCCCTACTACTAGCCTCTCTACCACGCACACAGATTGAGGCGGTTTACTTAATGATTGGGTATCTCTAGTTTAATGGGGTGACATGCTAGCAGTGTTCCAATATCTAAGGGGCTGCCACAAAGAAGAGGGAGTCAAGCTATTCTCCAAAGCACCTGGAGGCAGGACAAAAACTAGTGGATAGAAACTAATCAAGGAGAGAAGCAACCTAGAACTAAGGAGAAATTTCCCGACAGTTAGAACAATTAATCAGTGAAACAATTTGCCTCCAGAAGTTGTGAATGCTCCAACCCTGGAAGTTTTAAAGAGAGATTGGATAACCATTTGTCTGAAGTGGTGTAGGGTTTCCTGCCTAGGCAGGGAGTTGGACTAGAAGACCTCCAAGGTCCCTTCCAATTCTGTTATTCTCTTCTATTCTATATATAACATATATATTATACCTACATATACATATTATACATTATATTCACACACATACATACACATTGTATAAGAAACTGCCATCATGTTCAGTGAGTTTTAGATCTTAAGTGTACACTTATGGGCTTTATCTAAAAATTAACTGATTTGGAAAAATGGTTTTAATTATGAAAACTCATTTTGGTATTGACTATAATTTCCCACAATGCCATGACAATAGCTATAGGTGGCTTATAGAGCCTTGGTGGCACAGTGGTTAGAGTGCTGTACTGCAGGCTACTTCTGCTGACTGCCAGCAGTTCGGCAGTTCAAATCTCACCAGGCTCAAGGTTGACTCAGCTTTCCATCCTGCTGAGGTAGGTAAAATGAAGACCCAGATTGTTAAGAAGAGATTGGACAGCCATTTGTGTGAAATGGTATAGAGTTTCCTGCCTGAGCAGGGGTGGGCTAGAAGACCTCCAAGGTCCCTTCCAACTCTGTTATTCTATTATATTCTGTTCTATTCCAATTATGTGCCTAAAATCTCAGACTACTCTTCCTGAATTACGTTACTGAATAAATGAATAAATATCGTATGTATGTATGTATGTATGTATGTATGTATGTATGTATGTATGTATCACTCTAGACACAAGCATGTTTCCTCTCTTTATTAATTCTTTCCAATCAAATTAATCATTTCAAATATAAGCACCCAGAATGGTTCTGGAGTCTGGCAGCCTCTAACTTGAATAACTTTTTCATCAATTACAATTCAATAAGTATTTTTTAAACATGTGGCTATTGATCTTGGTTTAAATTAACTTACTCTTGGATTATCCTGAGTATTCTATTAGCTAAAGGGTATGAATACCAATGAAGGTATTGATGAAGAGCCAATTCCACATTTAACCGTGAAACTTACTTATCTGACTTTTTGTCTATTATTTTCTGTCAGCCCACAGGGTTTTATTGTCAGGATAAAATGAAAGATGATTGTCAGAAAAGAGATAGCAAATAAAAGCAGGATTAAGTAAGTAAGCAAAAGAAGATACTGATTAACGTGGTTTGTTTATTATTCCTTTGTTTCTTAACAGATGAGAATAGGGATTCACTCAGGATCTGTTCTGGCTGGAGTTGTTGGGGTGAGAATGCCCAGATATTGTCTCTTTGGCAACAACGTCACCCTAGCAAGCAAGTTTGAGTCAGGAAGTCATCCACGCCGCATCAACGTCAGCCCAACGACCTACCAGTAAGTGTTATTTAGCATTTTTTAATACTTCTTAAAGCTTCGATACATACCATTTCTGGCCGTAAAACAAAATGTTATATCCTCCCAAAGTGCCGTCCATTTTCAATAGAAAGTAAATCAAAGGACATAAGACAATTTATATCTAAGTAAGATTTTAACTAGAAAGAGGATATTTAATTATTTATTTATTGAATTTATATTGCCGTCTATTCCCCCATGGTGACTCAAGGCAGCTTACAGAATGTAAGACCACATTTAAAACAATATATCTATCTGTCTATCTTCTGTCAATCAATCAATCTCTGTTAGAATTTGGGACATACCCATTTAGGACCTGGTTTCAGAATATTTATTTATTTATTTATCTATTTATTTATTTATTTATTAAAAATAAATAAATAAATATATATTATTTATTTAGATATTATATTTAATTTATTACCCATGGCAACTCAAAGGTGGCTTACAACATATAAACCAAATTTAAAACAATAAAACTGTAAAATCAAATAAATTAATATAGTAAAATATTATATATTCAGCAAGAATTCTTGGAAGTTGTGCTTTCTTAACTTTCCCCATGTTTTTAGTTGAAGTCTTCAAACTTCAATAGCTTTAAGACTTGTGGACTTCCAACTCCCAGAATTCCTCCCCCAGTCATGTTAGCTCAGGAATTCTGGGAGTTGAAGTCCACAAGTCTTAAACTTGCCAAGTTTGAAGACCCTTGCTTTAAGGGTGTGAACTCTCCATGTCACATTGCCATCATGTGACATATTGCAATGTTTTTCCTTCATGGAGCTGGAGTGGGTGTGGCCTGTGTATTACACATCCGCCTGTGGGCCACTTATTTGACACCCTTGCTAGCATAAGAACTTATAAGTATAATTATCTTCCTTTGATGTGACACAAGCAACAAATATTCAGTATGAAAATCCCTTAATTCAGGGTAACTGGATGGATCTCAGTGTTTACTGTCCAGATGCCCTTCCTCACCACTCAGAGTTTGCAACAGATATTTATTTTTTGCACCCTAGAAGAGAAACATCTACTACTTAGGATTGAACTTTCAACCTTATAAGTGGGAGATGTGTGTCTTCATCACTAGGACACTACATTGCTCAGCAAATATTCAATATACACGTCCAAAATCCATCACAAGCACTTTCAAAATTTCTTTCTTTCAGATATTCTGATTATTCCAAGGTTGCCTTTATTAGTATTTTGCAAAATACCAGTTAAGGCCATTATAGTCATCTCTTTCAATAGTGCTTTGACTGTGCCCTATCGGATTAGACTCAATAAAATATGGCATGAAACAATTGAGAAATTATGTAAGCAGCCCTTAAGGAAAATATTATTGTGAGAGGCACATCATTTGAGTTAGATGTGTCCCCAATGTTTTAATAATTTTCAAAGGGACGTTCAGAGTGGTCTGGATTTCTGAACCTGTCCTACATATGATTCATTCTGACTAATTTATTTAACTGTTTTGGAGTTAGCCTTTATGAACTCACTTTGTAGTTAGAAAATTTCTTTACTGCTGAAGAAAGGGGTTTTGTAGTTTTCTTCCTGTGGTTTCAGCATTGTTTGCCTGTTTGTATGCTTTCCTTTTTAATAATCTCATGAGTCTCTGTGTTTGTTTGGGTAAACTTCTATGTGAATGAAAGCTTATGTAACTGTCTTCACACAGGATGTTCAGGGACTGATACAATAGAATATAAAATAGCTAGAGATTTGAAGTTTTAAAAGCAATTAAAACTATTGCTCAAAATGAAGATTATTCACTATAGATAAAAAAATCAGATAACTACAGAGCCAGTTTGTATGCTTCAACCAGGAGCAGGCATGTTGAGCAGATTTTGATGGATGGATAATGGATGAAGAGAGGCAAAGCAGGAATAAGGGAATACAAAGCAATTTGGGAAGCAGCTGCTATAAAATAAATTCTTTTGTCCTGATCGCCCTAGTAACAAACAGTTATTAAAATTTCAGAGATTAGGTATTTAAAATCAGGGTCGATTTCCTCTGCAATTCTGTCAGATTGTTTTGGTCTGATTTTTAATTCTTTTCTTGTGATGCTGCTGAATCATCATATGAATAGGTACTCTGCAGCAGGTCCCCATAAATTAAAATCTGATTTATACCTTGGAATGTGAATTTTGCACAATCAAGATAATCATTTGTGCTATTTATTGCAAAGCCACACAAGATCTTTTGACTGAATTGCAGGGACCAAATTTTCAGTGATAGGTATATATGCCGTATATTCTGCTACCAAGCTACAGACCCTGTTTCTGAAGCTCCCTATCTTACTCCAGCAATAGATCAGGATGCTGAGAAGAGCATGTCAACAACTAAGCAAGCAAGCCCAGCAGCCAACAAATTGTGCTCAGATGTTTTGTTCTAAAATCCATTACTTCTGCCTCATATGCCATCTGGTTTGTTCTCTTTTACACACTGAAAAACTGAATGTTTGAACAAACTGTGCTCTTGCTACAGCTGTTTTTGTGAAATCAGTGAAAATCTAACCACTGACTGTAACTCAACTGAAGGAGTAGTTCATATTCTCCTCCAGTGTTTCTCAGCCTCAGGAACTTTTAAGTTGTGTGGACTTCATCTCCCAGAATTCACCAGGCATCTTAAAGTTCCTGAAGTTGAAACATTTTCTATATTAGGAAGGAATTGAGCTGTACTCAAAGATGGCTCCTTTCCACGTAATCAGATAAATATATTGATTCTGTTCCTTTAAAGTTTAAAATGATAGTTTCATTTTTAGAGCTTTAAAATATTTAAATTGTTATTGTCTGAGATAATACAGTATTACAATTTCTCTGTAAAGAAAACCTGTCATTGTCATTCAGATTTGAAAGTTGCTAAATGAATGTAACTTGTGCATTAGATTTGGCATTCTCTCCCAAAGAGGCAACAATTTTGATCATAATACTTTTTTCCACATTTCCCAAAAACCCCTGTGTTCTGATTATTCTCCATCTTAATCTAAAATTTCCCAACCTCAAGGATGCCACCCTTTGCATGAACTTTGCATGAACACCCTTCTATGCATCAACTGGTGAAAAGAATCAGTTGTTTCTCCTTCCAACGTCACTTGACCCACCTCTAGTATAAATTCAAAATTACTTCTGCAAGATGTTGAAATTTCAAGATCTCAGTGTGAACTCTCTTCATGCTCACATACTGTTCCTGTGTGCCAGTATAAACAGGGTAGTCCTTCCTAAATTCCTTCTGGGATGAGAATCACAAATTTGTTCTCCTTTGCTGAAACAGAAAATACTGTTCCAATTATAACAATGTACTAAATCCAATGCACAAACTGCTTGTTCAGTATATTATAGCAATAGCAGTTAGACATATACTGCTTCATAGTGCTTTACATTCCTCTCTAAGCAATTTACAGAAGAGTTAGCATATTGCCCCCAATAATCTGGGTCCTCATTTTACTGGCCTTGGAAGGATGGAAGGCTGAGTCAACCCTTGAGCCGGTTAGGATCAAACTCCTGGAGTAAGCAGTGAGTTAGCATATATTATACATTGCAAAATGTATGCCCCAAATGAATTTCAAAGCAAAACAAAAACCACCATCAGCAGTTACAGGTCTGCTTTCAAATGGTTGTTTCCTTGGATTATAGCAATAGCAATAGTACTTAGACTCATATACTGCTTTATGGTGCTTTACAGCCCCCTCTAAGTGATTTTACAGAGTCAGCCTATTGCCCCCAACAATCTGGGTCCTCATTTTACCCACCTCGAGGATGGAAGGCTGTGTCAACCTTGAGCCTGGTGGGATTTGAACATCCGATAGTCAGCAGAAGTGGCCTGCAGTACAGCACTCTAACCACTGTGCCACCAAGGCTCTATATATGATGCACTCTGTTTATTTAGAAAATTCCACCTCATTGGTTTACAGCCAGTGGCTCTAATCAAAATACCTCATACTGGGAGCAGCACACGAGGGACTGCCAGGGATTTTCACTTCATCTTTTCTGAAAAGTGAACAGATTTGTCCCACTAATAGCAATGAAACTTTTGAAAGGTGCACCACTTTCCATGTTTAATCTGTTCCACAGGCAGAACTTGTTTCTGGGCTTGGATTGTTCGTTAATCAAATCAAATAACAATTTCTAGCCTAGTTTACACAAAACAATGCCTTTCATTTGCAGTCCATTGTAAAACGAAGGGAGCAGAACTTAGTTAATTTGGATATGGTAGAGAACTTATTTGTGAAATGCCAGCTCTTTGCTAAAATAGGTACCATATGTGTGTAATTCAGTATTACTTTATAAACAGCTTTTTAAAGGAAAGCCATAATACAATATTATATTGAAACATCCAACTGTGATTTTTAATCAAAATATTTAATATTAAAGTAATAAATCTGATATAGATTAAATGCTTTATTCCATTCAGTACCCACAGTGATTGTTTGAAGAGGGATGTGGTATGAAGAGGAACATAATGCTTAATTGCCATGACATTAGGAAAAAGAGAAAGCTTTTCTGTTGTCTAGTTTGATCTTCAGTTATTTGAGGAGCTTTGTTTTTCTGTGGGCTGTAAGATCTTTATTTCCCATTTTCTTCCAATTAATTTAGAACAGTGTTAACATTTCACCCTAAATGTGTGAAGTTGATAATAGTGTGAAAGAGCCCATCCACAGGTCCAAGTGCATGATTTGATCTTCTGTCAGGTGATTTCAGAAAAGCAGCTCATTGCGCTGAAAAGTATTAGGTTGCCAATTGGTGTCATTGTTCACATAAAGAATGATTTTGTTCAAATCCAATAATGAATATAGTGCTCAGTCAGTGATTGTAATTGTCAAATAAAAAATGCAAATCTGGATTTTTTCCAAGCAGTATTAACACCAGACAAACAATCAACAGTAAACAATACTCTACTCAAGGAAGTACCAAGGGAAAATTACTCCCACCAACACAGACAGGGCAAACTACCTTATATAAACAGATCCTGCTCCCTTGAAGTTGTTACCTAGTTGGATAAGGAAATATCTCAAGCAAACAACTAAACTCAGAGAGCACAAAGAACTGCACAGTTCAACCTGACATACACATTTTTCTCTTCTATTAGTTGTGGATCTTGTCAAAATCAGGATTACGTGTCACTACTGTTCCAGATAATTGACTGGCCTATAGCACTACTGATATACCTGGTCCATGAATGTCCATGGATAATTAGCAAAGGTGCAACTTCTTCTGATGATCCTCAGTGATATATCATTGTAATTCCAAAATAATCCCATATTTATACTGGTTTTGTATTTTTTTGTCCTACCTGGAATCATTTAGATTAAATAAATGCATGCCAATTTGTAAGCACAGTTTTTTTTCAGATAATAGATGTTACTGTATCGACAGAACAAGGATATTTTCTGGAACAAGAATTTGTCTTATGCAGTAATACAGACAGTCCTATTTATCCCTACTTATACTGACATTTAATCATGGGATCTTTGAGTTTGCTTAAGAAGCTTTGGAGAGATTCTGTTGGTTGGTGTGCTACAGTGATGTCAAGAAGTTGTGTATTTGGGGGCAATTGGAAATACTTGATTTACATGGCAGAGTGTTCCATTTTATACATCATGATGGTTATCTTCCAATAAGTCTTATATTTATTACAGTGTAAGATGCTGTTTGGTTGTCCATTTCTACCATTTGGAGTTCTGTGTTCCTTTTTTTGCTCCTTTGAATAATGTTGCTATGCAGTTCTTTTTGGGACAGCTGTGTTATTGCTTTGGTAGTGAAGAACTTGGTTATTGTGGGATGTTTTTCAGATGAACCTTTTTGCCACTGTTTCTCTGCTGATGTTCAGGAAAGTTGTAGGTTTTTGTTATTTTTTTAATCTTTGTTCCTTTTTATCACAAAAATGAATACCTAATGCATCCATATTTGGGGCTGAATGTAGTGGACTCTCAGGCATAAATCCTGAGTTGAGTAAATCCATATGCTCTTCTGATTTGTATCTATATTTGTCCATTGAAGTGGAAGTAAGTGTTGTGCAAAGTCAGTAAATACCATGAGCCACATTTCACATATTCTATTATGTTGTGCTGCTGCCATTTAAGCTGATTCTTGGATGCTCTTGCAAATCAAATGCACTTCATCTATTGTGAAGGTTAATGGCAAAATCAATGTTGTGATGTCCCATGCAATCTTCAGATTGCACACTGACCATCCTTAATTCTGTGAGAGTAGATTTCATAAGTACAGTACAGTCATTAAGCATGCATGCTCTCAGTTTAATAGATTAAATTTAATTAAGAAAATTCTTAAACTAGGGAGTGCAATGCTTTAAGTCAAAGTTTACACAGTTTGTTTGGTTGGTCTTGTCTTGTTTTAGCAGCTGTAAATATTTAGACCTTGGATAAACTGCTCAGTGCCACAGAGGTTAAGCTCCAGAAAGGCTGTAGCAAAATCACAACTGAATCAGTGAGACTTGTGTTCTGGCCCTAAGAACCATTTGTAAAATATGTCAGGTTTGTTGTCCTCTTAAAATGTATCCTATCTTAAACAATACAAAGTGCTAGATGCTGTAGTCCCAAGGAAAAGTGTTGTAGAAACCAAATAAATGTGGTTTAGAAATCAAGTTAGGTTTTGTTCAAGTACAGGCAATTAACAGCCAGCTATGATATCTATATTTTAACAAACCAGCCAGTAATTGCTTTATCATACTGCACTTTATATTCAACATTTATGCATTATTCAGGGCAGTAGTATATGAAAGTTGCCTGAAAAATATAATGAGAGATAAAACTTTTAAAAATACATGAGCAATCATAATGGGTAGTTTATTATCATACTAATAACTTTTGGTTGAAGTTATTACTTCGAGATAAATCTAACTTTTGATTGAAATTATCTGCATAACAATAATGTGCCGGCTTGCAACAAAATGCAAGGTTTTGGTCAGTTAATTCTACAAAAGAGAGTATGAGTATTTGCCATCCTTGGTAGATAACAAACCATTCTAAATTCAACCATTGTAAACTTTTTTTTTTTAGAGAGAGAAATGGCAGTTTGCATCAAAGTCTGGTAATGAAAAGTCACTTTCTGTCCATGTAGGAGAAATTAGGGAAGACTTGTTTGTTTGCAAACTTACAAAAGGCCTCTTAATCTCTAATTTACTATATATTTGTGTGTATGTGTGTGTATTTGTAGGTATATAGGTAGGTATGTGTAAATAGAGTGCATTATGTGTGAGACAACCCAGGAGCAAATACAGAGATTTGTATTTATATACATACATGTACTTAAGTCAGACCTCAAAAAACAGCAATCAGCAATTACAGCATGGAAGTGGGGGGGGAGAGATACACCCAACAGGACCTCTTCTTATTACAGGCTCTTAAAGTGATATCAGCCCAAAACCTTGTTGACTCATTCCCAACATTACATCAGAGTCAGCTGGTCAGTTCTTAAATCATTACCCTGGGCAGTTTTACTGCATGCATAGAGGTGATTCTGAGTGCCAGTTTCTGGCCAAGTGTATCCTTTAAGCTTGCGGAGAATAAGTGATATGTAGCAAGAGGTTGGCCGAGATCTCATGTGGTTAGTGTTAAGTTTGCATGAAGAGTCAGACGCCAGGAGCTCCAGCAAAGACTTTATTAATGACAACAGCTCGAATGGACCCGCC
>CM019152.1:44507119-44523876 GCA_009733165.1 Naja naja
AGTGTTATGAGAATAAGTGTAAAAGAACATTAAAAAAAAAAATAATTTGAAACTCTATTCTGCTCACTCCTACTTCATTGTAAATGTCAACAAATATAAAGAGTTTTTATACACACTAAAAACATAATATTGTTTCATTTAGTTGGTACCCATATTGCTATTTTAAAAGATAACATAAATGGATTGGTCCTTGCTGCACTGAGCTCTGCTAATTATTTGGCCATTGTTGTAGATGCTTTTACTATTTCTCTGTTTCTCTTCTATCATTTTTTTTAATCAGCTATAGAAATCGTGGCAGATTTCCATAGTTTTGCTTTTCAGAAAAAATTGGAAACAATATTGATAAAGTAGGGCTTCCTATAAAATTTAAATTATCTGTGTTATATCTGCTATAAATATTTGATTAAAAGCCGCTTAGAAACCAGTTGACCATGCTGTTCACTCAGAGATGCAAAGATGGCCAAGTTCATCGTGATTGAATAGAAGTGTAATAACAAAGGAATTTGGGCTTCAAATTGGATATTAAACAGACCTTTTGTTTAGAGTTGATCTGATTTGGTTGTTGATTTTAATTCAATTGGCTTAGATACTAATTTGGTTTAAGGCACATGGTTCTTAATACTGATGCTGTTAATACTAATTAGCTGACAAGTATTGTGCTAAAAGACATTTTGTTCAAGATGCAGTATTTTTCGACTGGTCTGAGGTAGTGTTGAAATAATGACCTCTTAAATGTGGGAAGAAGGGAGGAAGGAAGAATGAAAACAACCATATAGTTGTTAATTCTATGGCTATGAATGAAGGCAAATATATCCCAAGATAATGTTGAATACATTACTCTCTACATTGGTAGAGAGAAGTTTCCTGAGGGTGGGCTCCAGTATATCTGAAAGCTCAGAATACTAAAACTCTGGTCCCCGTGACTGACCCTGATTGGATCCTGCAATTTATGGCTACAAAGAATTAATTTGAACTCATTGACCCAGGTAACAGATTCTGAGCCAGGTTTATTTTTCTGATTTGGTCTGCAATAGATTTGTTCTATTGCAGATAACATACAGTGATCTATGACTTAAAAGTTAAAGATTCCCCTCACATACGTGCTAGTCATTTCCAGCTCTAGGGAATGGTGCTCATCTCCATTACAAAGCTGAAGAGCCAGTGCTGTCCGAGCCAGCGCTGTCTCCATGGTCATGTGGCCGACATGACTAAATGCCGAAGGCACATGGAAGGCTGTTACCTTCCCACCAAAGTGGTCCCTATTTTTCTACATGCATTTTTTTAGATGCTTTCGAACTGCTAGGATGGCAGATGCTGGGACGAGTAACGGGAGCTCACTCAGTTACGCGGCACTAGGGATTCGAACCGCCAAACTGCCGACCTTTCTGATCGACTGAGCCACCATGTCCCTTCCAATCTATGACCTTGTTATTTGTATGTACACCAAGAGCTTATGCACCAGAGGCAAATTCCTTGTGTGTCCAATCACACTTGGCCAATAAAGGATATTGCTATTCCTATCCTAGTTCAGAGAAGATTATTTCTGTTCCACTCAGCAAATTGGAATTTTCACAGAAAATAAATGCTTGTGGATAACATCTTTCTGTGCAATACATTTTAACAAAATAATTGTGATAGGCAAGAATTACTTTCCTTTCTTAATTCGTTTTTCTCTCATTATTAAACAACAATTTTAACAGTGATATTAACTTGATAAATTTGTATTCATTACATTCCAGCTTTTCCTACTCTAAAAATCATTGAGCTGATTCCCTCTTTTGCTTTATTTTACCGGAATGACTCGATGATGAAATGGATTGCCCTCTTCTGTATTAAGTTCTTCCTTTCTGTTTTCAGAAAGCTCCCTAGCTGTGAAATTTCAGCCTGCTGTGTTGTGAGCATGACCAAAGCAGATGAAAAGCAAGGAAAAGATTTCCTATTCCCAAAGACAATTTCCTATGCAAATAAACTATCATTGTTGAAACATATACAAAACATAATTCTTCCTTATGCAGAAAAGGTTTGAATGGTATTCCAGTTTTTACCAGGCATGTAATACACTTTTATGCCTGACAGTTACAAGATGCTCCAGGGTTCTTGTTTGAGAAACAGCTGCAAAAAGCATAGCAATATGAGTAATTCTCTCTAAATGAGAATGAAATGAAGTAAGATAGCTTTTCCAATTTGATGATTTCGAAGTCATGATGCATTGTTGATGATGTGATATCCCAATGGTAATTCCAAAATTACATTTTTTCAAATACGGTCCCAGTCTTGCTAGCAAGGAATGCTTATGTCCAGACTGACCATGTTTCAAACTGAATCTGTAATGTGAATTACAATATGATGCATTCTCTCTCATTCATTATATCATTTTCACACTACAGAATTGCAGTCCCACGTTCATGCAGCTGCAGCCCTTGAAATCAGCTGGCTGAAATTCCTTTTTGAAATCTGCTTGTTGAGAGTTTTTGTGAAAGTATTAAGTGTTCCTTCAGGTTGTTGGATTAAAAAGATTTCAGAAGCTTTCTTAAGGCAAGGGAATTTCCTACTACTAGCCTCTCTACCACGCACACAGATTGAGGCGGTTTACTTAATGATTGGGTATCTCTAGTTTAATGAAAAGAAGGACTTGGGGTGACATGCTAGCAGTGTTCCAATATCTAAGGGGCTGCCACAAAGAAGAGGGAGTCAAGCTATTCTCCAAAGCACCTGGAGGCAGGACAAAAACTAGTGGATAGAAACTAATCAAGGAGAGAAGCAACCTAGAACTAAGGAGAAATTTCCCGACAGTTAGAACAATTAATCAGTGAAACAATTTGCCTCCAGAAGTTGTGAATGCTCCAACCCTGGAAGTTTTAAAGAAGAGATTGGATAACCATTTGTCTGAAGTGGTGTAGGGTTTCCTGCCTAGGCAGGGAGTTGGACTAGAAGACCTCCAAGGTCCCTTCCAATTCTGTTATTCTCTTCTATTCTATATATAACATATATATTATACCTACATATACATATTATACATTATATTCACACACATACATACACATTGTATAAGAAACTGCCATCATGTTCAGTGAGTTTTAGATCTTAAGTGTACACTTATGGGCTTTATCTAAAATTAACTGATTTGGAAAAATGGTTTTAATTATGAAAACTCATTTTGGTATTGACTATAATTTCCCACAATGCCATGACAATAGCTATAGGTGGCTTATAGAGCCTTGGTGGCACAGTGGTTAGAGTGCTGTACTGCAGGCTACTTCTGCTGACTGCCAGCAGTTCGGCAGTTCAAATCTCACCAGGCTCAAGGTTGACTCAGCTTTCCATCCTGCTGAGGTAGGTAAAATGAAGACCCAGGTTGTTAAGAAGAGATTGGACAGCCATTTGTGTGAAATGGTATAGAGTTTCCTGCCTGAGCAGGGGGGTGGGCTAGAAGACCTCCAAGGTCCCTTCCAACTCTGTTATTCTATTATATTCTGTTCTATTCCAATTATGTGCCTAAAATCTCAGACTACTCTTCCTGAATTACGTTACTGAATAAATGAATAAATATCTTATGTATGTATGTATGTATGTATGTATGTATGTATGTATGTATATCACTCTAGACACAAGCATGTTTCCTCTCTTTATTAATTCTTTCCAATCAAATTAATCATTTCAAATATAAGCACCCAGAATGGTTCTGGAGTCTGGCAGCCTCTAACTTGAATAACTTTTTCATCAATTACAATTCAATAAGTATTTTTTTTAAACATGTGGCTATTGATCTTGGTTTAAATTAACTTACTCTTGGATTATCCTGAGTATTCTATTAGCTAAAGGGAGTATGAATACCAATGAAGGTATTGATGAAGAGCCAATTCCACATTTAACCGTGAAACTTACTTATCTGACTTTTTGTCTATTATTTTCTGTCAGCCCACAGGGTTTTTATTGTCAGGATAAAATGAAAGATGATTGTCAGAAAAAGAGATAGCAAATAAAAGCAGGATTAAGTAAGTAAGCAAAAGAAGATACTGATTAACGTGGTTTGTTTATTATTCCTTTGTTTCTTAACAGATGAGAATAGGGATTCACTCAGGATCTGTTCTGGCTGGAGTTGTTGGGGTGAGAATGCCCAGATATTGTCTCTTTGGCAACAACGTCACCCTAGCAAGCAAGTTTGAGTCAGGAAGTCATCCACGCCGCATCAACGTCAGCCCAACGACCTACCAGTAAGTGTTATTTAGCATTTTTTAATACTTCTTAAAGCTTCGATACATACCATTTCTGGCCATAAAACAAAATGTTATATCCTCCCCAAAGTGCCGTCCATTTTCAATAGAAAGTAAATCAAAGGACATAAGACAATTTATATCTAAGTAAGATTTTAACTAGAAAGAGGATATTTAATTATTTATTTATTGAATTTATATTGCCGTCTATTCCCCCATGGTGACTCAAGGCAGCTTACAGAATGTAAGACCACATTTAAAACAATATATCTATCTGTCTATCTTCTGTCAATCAATCAATCTCTGTTAGAATTTGGGACATACCCATTTAGGACCTGGTTTCAGAATATTTATTTATTTATTTATCTATTTATTTATTTATTTATTAAAAATAAATAAATAAATATATTTATTTATCAGATTTGTATTGCCGACTATTCGCCATGGCAACTCAAGGTGGCTTACAACATATAAAACCAGAATTTAAAACAATAAAACTCGTAAAATCAAATAAATTAATATAGTAAAATATTATATATTCAGCAAGAATTCTTGGAAGTTTTGCTTTCTTAACTTTCCCCATGTTTTTAGTTGAATGTTTTACCGCAGGGGTCTTCCAACTTGACAGCTTTAAGTTTAAGACTTGTGGACTTCCAACTCCCAGAATTCCTCCTCCAGTCATGTTAGCTCAGGAATTCTGGGAGTTGAGGTCCACAAGTCTTAAACTTGCCAAGTTTGAAGACCCTTGCTTTAGTGCATGGGTGTGAAACTCTCCATGTCACATTGCCATCATGTGACATATTGCAATGTTTTTCCCTTCATGGAGCTGGAGTGGGTGTGGCCTGTGTATTACACATCCGGCCTGTGGGCCACTTATTTGACACCCTTGCTAGCATAAGAACTTATAAGTATAATTATCTTCCTTTGATGTGACACAAGCAACAAATATTCAGTATGAAAATCCCTTAATTCGGAGTAGGGTCAGGGTAACTGGATGGATCTCAGTGTTTACTGTCCAGATGCCCTTCCTAACACCACTCAGAGTTTGCAACAGATATTTATTTTTTTGCACCCTAGAAGAGAAACATCTGCCACTACTTAGGATTGAACTTTCAACCTTATAAGTGGGAGATGTGTGTCTTCATCACTAGGACACTACATTGCTCAGCAAATATTCAATATACACGTCCAAAAATCCATCACAAGCACTTTCAAAATTTCTTTCTTTCAGGTATTCTGATTATTCCAAGGTTGCCTTTATTAGTATTTTTGCAAAATACCAGTTAAGGCCATTATAGTCATCTCTTTCAATAGTGCTTTGACTGTGCCCTATCGGATTAGACTCAATAAAATATGGCATGAAACAATTGAGAAATTATGTAAGCAGCCCTTAAGGAAAATATTATTGTGAGAGGCACATCATTTGAGTTAGATGTGTCCCCAATGTTTTAATAATTTTCAAAGGGACGTTCAGAGTGGTCTGGATTTCTGAACCTGTCCTACGCATATGATTCATTCTGACTAATTTATTTAACTGTTTTGGAGTTAGCCTTTATGAACTCACTTTGTAGTTAGAAAATTTCTTTACTGCTGAAGAAAGGGGTTTTGTAGTTTTCTTCCTGTGGTTTCAGCATTGTTTGCCTGTTTGTATGCTTTCCCTTTTTTAATAATCTCATGAGTCTCTGTGTTTGTTTGGGTAAACTTCTATGTGAATGAAAGCTTATGTAACTGTCTTCACACAGGATGTTCAGGGACTGATACAATAGAATATAAAATAGCTAGAGATTTGAAGTTTTAAAAGCAATTAAAACTATTGCTCAAAATGAAGATTATTCACTATAGATAAAAAAATCAGATAACTACAGAGCCAGTTTGTATGCTTCAACCAGGAGCAGGCATGTTGAGCAGATTTTGATGGATGGATAATGGATGAAGAGAGGCAAAGCAGGAATAAGGGAATACAAAGCAATTTGGGAAGCAGCTGCTATAAAATAAATTCTTTTGTCCTGATCGCCCTAGTAACAAACAGTTATTAAAATTTCAGAGATTAGGTATTTAAAATCAGGGTCCGATTTCCCTCTGCAATTCTGTCAGATTGTTTTGGTCTGATTTTTAATTCTTTTCTTGTGATGCTGAAACTCGTCATATGAATAGGTACTCTGCAGCAGGTCCCCATAAATTAAAATCTGATTTATACCTTGGAATGTGAATTTTGCACAATCAAGATAATCATTTGTGCTATTTATTGCAAAGCCACACAAGATCTTTTGACTGAATTGCAGGGACCAAATTTTCAGTGATAGGTATATATGCCGTATATTCTGCTACCAAGCTACAGACCCTGTTTCTGAAGCTCCCTATCTTACTCCAGCAATAGATCAGGATGCTGAGAAGAGCATGTCAACAACTAAGCAAGCAAGCCCAGCAGCCAACAAATTGTGCTCAGATGTTTTGTTCTAAAATCCATTACTTCTGCCTCATATGCCATCTGGTTTGTTCTCTTTTACACACTGAAAAACTGAATGTTTGAACAAACTGTGCTTTGGACTCCGTTCTACAGCTGTTTTTTGTGAAATCAGTGAAAATCTAACCACTGACTGTAACTCAACTGAAGGAGTAGTTCATATTCTCCTCCAGTGTTTCTCAGCCTCAGGAACTTTAAGTTGTGTGGACTTCATCTCCCAGAATTCACCAGGCATCTTAAAGTTCCTGAAGTTGAGAAACATTTTTCTATATTAGGAAGGAATTGAGCTGTACTCAAAGATGGCTCCTTTCCACGTAATCAGATAAATATATTGATTCTGTTCCTTTAAAGTTTAAAATGATAGTTTCATTTTTAGAGCTTTAAAATATTTAAATTGTTATTGTCTGAGATAATACAGTATTACAATTTCTCTGTAAAGAAAACCTGTCATTGTCATTCAGATTTGAAAGTTGCTAAATGAATGTAACTTGTGCATTAGATTTGGCATTCTCTCCCAAAGAGGCAACAATTTTGATCATAATACTCTTTTTTTCCACATTTCCCCCAAAAACCCCTGTGTTCTGATTATTCTCCATCTTAATCTAAAATTTCCCAACCTCAAGGATGCCACCCTTTGCATGAACTTTGCATGAACACCCTTCTATGCATCAACTGGTGAAAAGAATCAGTTGTTTCTCCTTCCAGTCCAACGTCACTTGACCCACCTCTAGTATAAATTCAAAATTACTTCTGCAAGATGTTGAAATTTCAAGATCAGCAGGCTGTGTCTCAGTGTGAACTCTTCATGCTCACATACTGTTCCTGTGTGCCAGTATAAACAGGGTAGTCCTTCCTAAATTCCTTCTGGGATGAGAATCTCACAAATTTGTTCTCCTTTGCTGAAACAGAAAATACTGTTCCAATTATAACAATGTACTAAATCCAATGCACAAACTGCTTGTTCAGTATGTTATAGCAATAGCAGTTAGACATATACTGCTTCATAGTGCTTTACATTCCTCTCTAAGCAATTTACAGAGTTAGCATATTGCCCCCACTAATCTGGGTCCTCATTTTACTGGCCTTGGAAGGATGGAAGGCTGAGTCAACCCTTGAGCCGGTTAGGATCAAACTCCTGGAGTAAGCAGTGAGTTAGCATATATTATACATTGCAAAATGTATGCCCCAAATGAATTTCAAAGCAAAACAAAAACCACCATCAGCAGTTACAGGTCTGCTTTCAAATGGTTGTTTCCTTGGATTATAGCAATAGCAATAGTACTTAGACTCATATACTGCTTTATGGTGCTTTACAGCCCCCTCTAAGTGATTTTACAGAGTCAGCCTATTGCCCCCAACAATCTGGGTCCTCATTTTACCCACCTCGGGAGGATGGAAGGCTGTGTCAACCTTGAGCCTGGTGGGATTTGAACATCCGATAGTCAGCAGAAGTGGCCTGCAGTACAGCACTCTAACCACTGTGCCACCAAGGCTCTATATATGATGCACTCTGTTTATTTAGAAAATTCCACCTCATTGGTTTACAGCCAGTGGCTCTAATCAAAATACCTCATACTCCGTAGGGAGCAGCACACGAGGGATTTTACTGCACACGAGGGATTTTCACTTCATCTTTTCTGAAAAGTGAACAGATTTGTCCCACTAATAGCAATGAAACTTTTGAAAGGTGCACCACTTTCCATGTTTAATCTGTTCCACAGGCAGAACTTGTTTCTGGGCTTGGATTGTTCCGTTAAATCAAATAACAATTTAAGTGCCTAGTTTTACACAAAACAATGCCTTTCATTTGCAGTCCATTGTAAAACAAAGGGAGCAGAACTTAGTTAATTTGGATATGGTAGAGAACTTATTTGTGAAATGCCAGCTCTTTGCTAAAATAGGTACCATATGTGTGTAATTCAGTATTACTTTATAAACAGCCCACTCTTCATTTTTTCTCCTCTTTTTAAAGGAAAGCCATAATACAATATTATATTGAAACATCCAACTGTGATTTTTTAATCAGTTATATTTTCACCGAATTTGAAAAATATTAAAGTAATAAATCTGATATAGATTAAATGCTTTATTCCCTTCAGTACCCACAGTGATTGTTTGAAGAGGGATGTGGTATGTAGAGGAACATAATGCTTAATTGCCATGACATTAGGAAAAAGAGAAAGCTTTTCTGTTGTAAGTTTTATTTCCCATTTTCTTCCAATTTTTAGAACACTTCCCCTAAATGTGTGAAGTTGATAATAGTGTGAAAGAGCCCATCCACAGGTCCAAGTGCATGATTTGATCTTCTGTCAGGTGATTTCAGAAAAGCAGCTCATTGCGCTGAAAAGTATTAGGTTGCCAATTGGTGTCATTGTTCACATAAAGAATGATTTTGTTCAAATCCAATAATGAATATAGTGCTCAGTCAGTGATTGTAATTGTCAAATAAAAAATGCAAATATGGATTTTTTCCAAGCAGTATTAACACCAGACAAACAATCAACAGTAAACAATACTCTACTCAAGGAAGTACCAAGGGAAAATTACTCCCACCAACACAGACAGGGCAAACTACCTTATATAAACAGATCCTGCTCCCTTGAAGTTGTTACCTAGTTGGATAAGGAAATATCTGCAAGCAAACAACTAAACTCAGAGAGCACAAAGAACTGCACAGTTCAACCTGACATACACATTTTTCTCTTCTATTAGTTGTGGATCTTGTCAAAATCAGGATTACGTGTCACTACTGTTCCAGATAATTGACTGGCCTATAGCACTACTGGATATACCTGGTCCATGAATGTCCATGGATAATTAGCAAAGGTGCAACTTCTTCTGATGATCCTCAGTGATATATCATTGTGCAATTCCAAGAAAATAATCCCATATTTATACTGGTTTTGTATTTTTTTTGTCCTACCTGGAATCATTTAGATTAAATAAATGCATGCCAATTTGTAAGCACAGTTTTTTTTTCAGATAATAGATGTTACTGTATCGACAGACAAGGATATTTTCTGGAACAAGAATTTGTCTTATGCAGTAATACAGACAGTCCTATTTATCCCTACTTATACTGACATTTAATCATGGGATCTTTGAGTTTGCTTAAGAAGCTTTGGAGAGATTCTGTTGGTTGGTGTGCTACAGTGATGTCAAGAAGTTGTGTATTTGGGGGGCAATTGGAAATACTTGATTTACATGGCAGAGTGTTCCATTTTATACATCATGATGGTTATCTTCCAATAAGTCTTATATTTATTACAGTGTAAGATGCTGTTTGGTTGTCCATTTCTACCATTTGGAGTTCTGTGTTCCTTTTTTTTTGCTCCTTTGAATAATGTTGCTATGCAGTTCTTTTTGTGGACAGCTGTGTTATTGCTTTGGTAGTGAAGAACTTGGTTATTGTGGGATGTTTTTCAGATGAACCTTTTTTGCCACTGTTTCCTCTGCTGATGTTCAGGAAAGTTGTAGGGTTTTTGTTATTTTTTTTAATCTTTGTTCCTTTTTTATCACAAAAAATGAATACCTAATGCATCCATATTTGGGGCTGAATGTAGTGGACTCTCAGGCATAAATCCTGAGTTGAGTAAATCCATATGCGTTCTTCTGATTTGTATCTATATTTGTCCATTGAAGTGGAAGTAAGTGTTGTGCAAAAGTCAGTAAATACCATGAGCCACATTTCACATATTCTATTATGTTGTGCTGCTGCCATTAATAAGCTCCACACCAAGCTGATTCTTGGATGCTCTTGCAAATCAAATGCACTTCATCTATTGTGACTGGGGGCATTGTGGTTAATGGCAAAATCAATGTTGTGATGTCCCATGCAATCTTCAGATTGCACACTGACCATCCTTAATTCTGTGAGAGTAGATTTCATAAGTACAGTACAGTCATTAAGCATGCATGCTCTCAGTTTAATAGATTAAATTTAATTAAGAAAATTCTTAAACTAGGGAGTGCAATGCTTTAAGTCAAAGTTTACACAGTTTGTTTGGTTGGTCTTGTCTTGTTTTAGCAGCTGTAAATATTTAGACCTTGGATAAACTGCTCAGTGCCACAGAGGTTAAGCTCCAGAAAGGCTGTAGCAAAATCACAACTGAATCAGTGAGACTTGTGTTCTGGCCCTTAAGAACCATTTGTAAAATATGTCAGGTTTGTTGTCCTCTTAAAATGTATCCTATCTTAAACAATACAAAGTGCTAGATGCTGTAGTCCCAAGGAAAAGTGTTGTAGGAAACCAAATAAATGTGGTTTAGCAGAGAAATCAAGTTAGGTTTTTGTTCAAGTACAGGCAATTAACAGCCAGCTATGATATCTATATTTTAACAAACCAGCCAGTAATTGCTTTATCATACTGCACTTTATATTCAACATTTATGCATTATTCAGGGGCAGTAGTATATGAATTGTTCAGTTGCCTGAGAAATATAATGAGAGATAAAACTTTTAAAAATACATGAGCAATCATAATGGGTAGTTTATTATCATACTAATAACTTTTGCTGGTTGAGTTCGTTATTACTTCCGAGATAAATCTAACTTTTGATTGAAATTATCTGCATAACAATAATGTGCATAACAAGTTTTGGCTTGCAACAAAATGCAAGGTTTTGGTCAGTTAATTCTACAAAAAGAGAGTATGAGTATTTGCCATCCTTGGTAGATAACAAACCATTCTAAATTCAACCATTGTAAACTTTTTTTTTAGAGAGAGAGAAATGGCAGTTTGCATCAAAGTCTGGTAATGAAAAGTCACTTTCTGTCCATGTAGGAGAAATTAGGGAAGACTTGTTTGTTTGCAAACTTACAAAAGGCCTCTTAATCCTGCTAATTTACTATATATTTGTGTGTATGTGTGTGTATTTGTAGGTATATAGGTATAGGTATGTGTAAATAGAGTGCGCACAGTGTGACTATGTGAGACAACCCAGGAGCAAATACAGAGATTTGTATTTTAAATATATACATACATGTACTTAAGTCAGACCTCAAAAAAACAGCAATCAGCAATTACAGCATGGAAGTGGAGGGTGGGGGGAGAGATACACCCAACAGGACCTCTTCTTATTACAGGCTCTTAAAGTGATATCAGCCCAAAAACCTTGTTGACTCATTCCCAACATTACATCATCGTAGCCGCTGGTCAGTTCTTAAATCATTACCCTGGCAGTTTTTACTGCATGCATAGAGGTGATTCTGAGTGCCAGTTTCTGGCCAAGTGTATCCTTTAAGCTTGCGGAGAATTGTAAGTGATATGTAGCAAGAATTTGGCCCTGTCGAGATCTCATGTGGTTAGTGTTAAGTTTGCATGAAGAGTCAGACGCGAGGAGCTCCAGCAAAAGACTTTATTAATGACAACAGCTCGAATGGACCCGTCCGGTAAGGCTACGGCTGCTTTATAGCCGGCAGCCGAGCTGCTAGCCAATGGGAGTGCAGGGTTTCTTCCCGCACTATTTAAACCAATACCATTTGACATTTTACAAGACCAATTCAAATAAACCAATAACATTTAAACCTACATACATAACACCCCTCCCCACTAGGTTCAGTCCATACCAAACCCCAACCTATCTAATGTATTCCTTAAATAGGTGGGGCTCTTACGTACGCTGAGACCTTCGTGGTTCAGAATCTTTATTGTTCTCACCCAGTGAGAGGGAAATGTGTCTGCTGACATTTCCCTGTTAGGACTTCCTGTGAAAGAAGACCCTGTTAGACTGTTAGAATCTGGTCTCTCCTCCCAACCCATCTCCATTCCAATGTCAACACCCAAGTCTGGTAGTGATGTACAATCTTCCACTTCTAAGGATGGATCTAGGCATTGTGACAGGGTTCGGGATGGTTCCTGTCGTAATGACTCTACTTCTAAGGATGGATCTTGGCATTGTGACAGGGTTCGGGATGGTTCCTGCCGCAATGGCTCGCTACACAAGGGTTGATTCCTGTTTGCTGATATTCCTCCTGTTCCTCCCCTTCCCCTAGAAGAGACATCAGGTGAGGGACCTAGAGAGACAGGGGCGATGTTCCTGAGTGAACCGGGATCTAAGTTGGTCAATGTGCCTGCTCCAGAGGAGGCCATCCTCTGTTTGAACCCTGTAAGAAAGAGGGCCAGTGATGTGAGTTATTTCAGCAGGAATCCACAAAGGTTCACCTGTAAGGTTCCTAGCATAGACAGAATCTCCCACACTGAAAGAACGAACTTTGGAAGTGGAATCCAGTGGTGTATTGGGTGCATAAGTGGGATGAAGTCGGTCAAGGGAAGACCTAAGTTTCCTGCCCATTAACAACTCTGCTGGGGACAAGTTAGTTGATGGGCTAGAGTGATGTGCTGAACACTAAGAAGCTTTTCAAGCTTTCAGAGATGTCCCCAGGACCCAGCTGCTGAAGCTTTTCTTTGGTAAAGCTGCACATCATTCAGCCCGCCGCTTGGCAAGGGTGCCCAGGGCTGTAAGGGCATGTCTGATGCCCTGTTGAGCTAGAAAGGATTCAAAAATGTTAGACGTGAATTGAGGGCCATTGTCAGAGACAAGGACATCTGGTAACCCATGGGTTACAAAGAGCTTTTGAGCTGCTTGATAACAGCCTCAGTAGTAGTAGAAGTCATGAGAATAACCTCTAGCCATTTGGAGTATGCATCTACAATTACTAGAAACGTGTGCCCTGCGTAGGGCCTGCAAAATCAATGTGGATTCTAGACCATGGGCCCCTAGGACATTCCCATTCCTGTGTGGGGGCGAGGTGGGCAGGCCTGACTACCTGGCAATTGGGACAAGATGCAACCCAGTTTTCAACCATTTTGTCAATACCTGGCCACCATACATAACTCTGGCCAAACCTTTCATCCTTACAATCCCAGGATGACCCTCATGTAACATTTCCAAAACCTCCCTTTGCAGTTTTGCAGGAATAACCACCCTGTTACCCCACAAAATACATCCTCTTAATACAGATAATTCAGTTTGCCTGGATTTGAAAGGTTGGGCAAAGTGAGGTAGATCTTGAAGAGGCCAACCTTTCTTAATCCAGCCCATAACAGGTGCCAACACAGCATCTTTGGCAGATTCTCTGGCAATCTCAGCAGCATGGACTGGAAGCTTAGCAACGGTCTCCAGGAAAAGGTGTGAGTCTCAAGTTCACAGTCCTCCTTGTGGCAAGGTAGTGGGCAACGACTCAGTGCATCAGCATGTCCAATGTCCTTGCCAGGCCTGTGAATCAGTTTGTAGGAGTAGGCTGCAAGAAATTCAGTCCACCTCAGCATTCTTGGTGACAGGATAATAGGTGTAGGTTTGTCTCCTGCCACGATGCCAAGCAAAGGTTTGTGATCTGTAACAATGGTGAATGACCTGCCATACAGATATTCATGAAATTTCTTAACAGCTGCAACAACTGCTAAGCCTCCTTGTCCAATTGGCTGTAGTTCCTCTCTGCTTTGGACAGCTGCGAGAGTAGAATGCAATTGGGGCTTCCTGCCATTGGGAAGCCTGTGGCTCAAAACCCTCCCACTCCAAAAGGGATGCATCACAAGTCAGAACAACAGGTAAATTCTCAGAGAATTGAATCAACACAGCATCAGACGTGATTAGTCTCTTAATACTGTTAAATGCTGACTGTTCCTTCCTTCCCCAGATCCAAGCAGCCTTCTTATCAAGTAAACGATGTAAGGGTTCAGCAATAGATGCTTTGTGAGGTAGAAACATGTGATAAAAGTTAATAAGGCCAAGGAAGGCTTGCAGATCTGACTTGCAACGAGGTTTAGGGGCTTCCTTGATCGCTTTAACCTTGGCATCAGTGGGGTGGATGCCCTGTTTATCAATCATGTACCCCAGGAATTCAACTCTGTCTGTTTTGAGAGTGCATTTGTCTTCCTTGACTTTCAAACCTGCTTTTCTGAATCTGGTAAGGACTTCTCTGAGTCTCTCTTGAAGCTGAGTGTCATTTTCAGCAGAGATTAACACATCATCAAAATAAGGCACTACCCTGGCAGTCCTTGCAACATTCTTTCCATAAGACTTTGAAAAATGCCAGGTGCCACGCCCTCCAAATTGTAGTCTTTTACATTTGAAGGCACCTCTATGAGTCACAATTGTTTGTGCCTCTGCAGTGGCATCATCAACTGTTAATTGTTGATATGCCTGAGCTAAGTCCAGTTTAGCAAATACTGTACCCCTGCCAAGGGAATGGAGCAGATGATGCACAACAGGTACAGGGTATGCGCTCTGCTGCAGCGCATGGTTAAGTGTCCCCTTGTAGTCACCACAGATTCTCACTGACCCATCAGCCTTGACTGGTGTGACTATGGGTGTTTCCCATCTGGAGTGGTCAGTAGGTTCCAAAACCCCTTGGGCGATGAGCTTATCTAATTGTGCATCAATTTTTTCCTTTAAAGCAAATGGAACCCTCCTGGGCTTTAAACGAATTGGGGCACCTTGGGGTCTAAACTGAAAGCAATAGGGGTCCCCATATTTGCCCAGTCCTTCGCTGAAGACCTCTGGAAACTCAGACTTCAAGGACTCTTCCCAGTCAGAACTGCTCACGTGATGGATGCCAGTCACCTCGATGCCAAGTGGCTTGAACCACTCAAGTCCCAGCAAACTTGGGCGATCCTTGTCCACGATGGTCAGTGGCAAACGTTTGGTGTGGCCTTTAAACTGCACGCTGAATTCCCTCGCCCAACTACTGGAATCTTGTTCCCTTGGTAGTCTTTGAGGGTCAGTGCTTGCTTCTGGAAATGTTTTTCTGAATTCTTGGAAAGAGTCTGTGTATAGTGTCCCATGACACCATAGATAAATAAGAGCCTGAGTCCACTTCCATGTGGCACGGTCTCCCTTCAATAAACACCTTCACATGTACTTTTCTGCTATTTAAATGTGAAGACTGACCAATGGATATTGTTTGGTGAGTTTCACTTGCCATTTGCTTTTGATTTCGCCCCATTTTTCCAATTAAATTGTTGGGCTTAAAATCTTCCTCAGGAAATTTCTTCCTGAATGGTGGAGTTCTGGATGATTTGCAGACTCTGGCTATATGGCCCCGCTTTCTCACAACGAGGCAAATGGAGTCAAAGAATTGCAGATTCAGTGCGGGTGGCTCCCCCACAGCCTCTGCAAACGAATCCTTGCCTGTTTTTCTCAGAGTCTTTTCTTTTCTTCTCCATTCTGAGCTTAAAATCCCTCTTCTTCCTCACTGCTATCCGAATCAGAGTCTATTTGTTTGCAATGAGTTGTTGAGGATTTTTCCCCATCAGAATGGCTTGAGGCCTGGCTCGAGGCCTTGTTAATCTTTTTCATGGCCGCAGCTGAGGACTTGGTGGCTTCTGCTGAAACAGCCTCTTCAATAGCCTCTTGCGTGATTTTTGGTTTCATTAACAGTTTGCTTTGTAAGATCTTATCTTAAGGCCCAAAACAAACCGACACGCATGGCCTCTTTCACGTTGGTAAAGTCACAAGCACCCCAATGTCCCTAAGTTGCTTGTCATTAACACGGTCATTAACACTCTCGCTATCCCCTTGATCCCGACGGTAAAATTCGGTCTCTTAATGAGGCACGATATGTGGGGCGTAATGGGCTCTTAAAAGTCTTTCTAATTCGGCCATTCTATTACCTTCAATTCTCTGTTCTCCGCCAACGCCGCCATTTTGAAGACTGCCGGACCAAGTGTGTGAGAAAGACCGCCCTCTTCTCTCGGGATGCCGGCGAGATCGCTCTTCCAGGAACATGTGGAACCGTCTGCATACGATTCCCAGTCTTCCGTCGCCGATCGAACGGTGCGGGGTTTCAGCAGCCATCTCGCCAGTTGCTTGTTCGCCGCCGCCTTCTTCAGGGAAATCCCATCCGCCGCCAGTGTTAAGTTTGCATGAAGAGTCAGACGCGAGGAGTTCCAGCAAAAGACTTTATTAATGACAACAGCTCGAATGGACCCGTCCGGGTAAGGCTACGGCTGTTTATAGCCGCAGCAGTAGGCTAGCCAATGGGAGTGCAGGGTTTCTTCCCGCACTATTTAAACCAATACCATTTGACATTTTACAAGACCAATTCAAATAAACCAATAACATTTAAACCTACATACA
>CM019152.1:44524876-44616221 GCA_009733165.1 Naja naja
TGAGTGTCTCAGCAGAGATTAACACATCATCAAAATAAGGCACTACCCTGGCAGTCCTTGCAACATTCTTTCCATAAGACTTTGAAAAATGCCAGGTGCCACGCTTACTCCAAATTGTAGTCTTTACATTTGAAGGCACCTCTATGAGTCACAATTGTTTGTGCCTCTGCAGTGGCATCATCAACTGTTAATTGTTGATATGCCTGAGCTAAGTCCAGTTTAGCAAATACTGTACCCCTGCCAAGGGAATGGAGCAGATGATGCACAACAGGTACAGGTATGCTGCTGCAGCGCATGGTTAAGTGTCCCCTGTAGTCACCACAGATTCTCACTGACCCATCAGCCTTGACTGGTGTGACTATGGGTGTTTCCCATCTGGAGTGGTCAGTAGGTTCCAAAACCCCTTGGGCATGAGCTTATCTAATTGTGCATCAATTTTTTCCTTTAAAGCAAATGGAACCCTCCTGGGCTTTAAACGAATTGGGGCACCTTTGGGTCTAAACTGAAAGCAATAGGGGTCCCCATATACTTGCCCAGTCCTTCGCTGAAGACCTCTGGAAACTCAGACTTCAAGGACTCTTCCCAGTCAGAACTGCTCACGTGATGGATGCCAGTCACCTCGATGCCAAGTGGCTTGAACCACTCAAGTCCCAGCAAACTTGGGCGATCCTTGTCCACGATGGTCAGTGGCAAACGCTTTGTGGCCTTTAAACTGCACGCTGAATTCCTCGCTCCAACTACTGGAATCTTGTTCCCTTGGTAGTCTTTGAGGGTCAGTGCTTGCTTCTGGAAATGTTTTTCTGAATTCTTGAAAGAGTCTGTGTATAGTGTCCCATGACACCATAGATAAATAAGAGCCTGAGTCCACTTCCATGTGGCACGGTCTCCCTTCAATAAACACCTTCACATGTACTTTTCTGCTATTTAAATGTGAAGACTGACCAATGGATATTGTTTGGTGAGTTTCACTCTTGCCATTTGCTTTTGATTTCTGCCCCATTTTTCCAATTAAATTGTTGGGCTTAAAATCTTCCTCAGGAAATTTCTTCCTGAATGGTGGAGTTCTGGATGATTTTGCAGACTCTGGGCTATATGGCCCCGCTTCACAACGAAAATGGAGTCAGAACTTCAGTCAGTGCGCGGTGGCCCCCACAGCCTCTGCAAACGAATCCTTGCCTGTTTTTCTCAGAGTCTTTTCTTTTTCTTCTCCATTCTGAGCTTAAAATCCCCTCTTCTTCTTCCTCACTGCTATCCTAATCAGAGTCTATTTGTTTGCAATGAGTTGTTGAGGATTTTTCCCATCAGAATGGCTTGAGGCCTGGCTCGAGGCCTTGTTAATCTTTTTCATGGTCGCAGCTGAGGACTTGGTGGCTTCTGCTGAAACAGCCTCTTCAATAGCCTCTTTAAGCGTGATTTTGGTTTCATTAACAGTTTGCTTTGTAAGATCTTATCTTTAAGGCCCAAAACAAACCGATCACGATGGCCTCTTCACGCTGGTAAAGTCACAAGCACCCCAATGTCCCTTAAACTTGCCACGGTCATTAACACTCGCTATCCCCTTGATCCCGACGGTAAAATTGGTGTCTCTTAATGAGGCACGATACTTGTGGGGCGAATGGGCTCTAAAAGTCTTTCTAATTCGGCCATTCTATTACCTTCAATTCTGCTGCTCCGCCAACGCCCTGCCATTTTGAAGACTGCCGGACCGAGTGTGTGAGAAAGACCGCCTCTTCCGCCTCTCGATGCGGGCAGATCGTCCCCTTCCAGGAACATGTGGAACCGGTCTGCATACGATTCCCAGTCTTCTTCCGTCGCCGATCGAACGGTGCTGGGGGTGTTCAGCGCAGCCATCTCGCCAGTTGCTTGTTCGTCGCTCCTTTCTCTTCAGGGAAATCCATCCGCCGCCAGTGTTAAGTTTGCATGAAGAGTCAGACGCGAGAGCTCCAGCAAAAGACTTTATTAATGACAATAGCTCGAATGGACCCGTCGGTAAGGCTACGGCTGTTTATAGCCGGGCAGTCAGCTGTTAGCTAATGGAGTGCAGGGTTTCTTCCCGCACTATTTAAACCAATACCATTTGACATTTTACAAGACCAATTCAAATAAACCAATAACATTTAAACCTACATACATAACAGTTAGGAAGATCTTTCTTCTTACTGCACAGGTACAGTCTACTCAGATACCTCTAGGTATAAAGTCAAATTAGTATTATCAACAGACACCAGTGACCTCAGTATCATAAATCTGTTTTTGTTTTTGTTTTGATTTGATTATCCTCATATGCTATTTGTGTTCTTTGGTTGTGAACTGCCTAGAGTTTCATTTAAGATAGCCAACCATGTAAATGTTTTAAATAGATAAATGAATAACCACACACTTAATGTAGAATCTTTTTCAGAAATCTAGTGAGGACCAAGATGAGTTCAAGGTGAGTTGGAGATTCAGTAGGTTTGCACGGTGTAACTTAAATCATCCTGAGGGCACCATGTTAGTAACAACTTATAAAGCCCTAAATGGCTTGGGTCCATGCAGGGAACGCCTCCTGCCAGCATCACACTCTGATCGCCCCGTGCACTCCCACAGGAGGGGCCTCCTGGGAATACGGTCGGTTAGGCATTGTCGGCTGGCGGTCCCCAGGGCTAGGGCCTTTTCTGTGGGAGCACCTGTCCTATGGAATCAGCTCCCCGCAGATCTCTGTTTGGCCCCTGATCTCCGCTCCTTTCATTGAGACCTGAAGACTTGGCTGTTTCAGCAGGCCGGCCTGGATTGACCCAGGGGTGGGTTGTTTTAATTGTATTGTTTTACTCTTGTAATTTTAATTGTTTTAATTCATTTTTAGTAATTTATGGACTTGTATTTGTTTAATATTTTTTTATTGTAAATGTATTCTTTTTATATGTTCGCCGCCCTGAGTCCTTAGGGAGAAAGGCATACAAATCTAATATAATAATAATAATAATAATAATAATAATAATAATAATAATATTGGAAAAGTCTCCCTGATGTAATTGTATTCCTGCTTTAATAATGACAAGAGAATAGCAAGCACAGAAATAAATTTCTTCTTGTTTACTAACGCAACACAAAACTGTTCCCACTAGTTCCATGTCCTATTTTTAACTGGCCACAGCTCTCTAAAACAGTACTTCATGACACTGGATTAAGTTCCCACAATTCAAACTGACTTGTGTATGGATTTGTAATTTTCTTGGAGTTTTTTCTGGGATAACTCCAACTTCCTAGGACCTAGACTGATCTACAGATGTGGAATTCCCTGAAGATCTAGCATTCCAGCATCAATCTAAATAGCTGTCTTGAGGCTACATACTGTCTGCCGATTGTAGTGTGCTAATACACAGTACTAGAACAGGCATGTTCTTTTTCACAAAGGACAGGTTTTTCTTTAAGGATTTATCCCTAAAACTACATTTGTGCTCATTAGTACTGAACTGAATAAGAAATTTAATCTGATTAAAAGTGATGACATTTTTCCATTATTACGGTGATTTCCCACTTATTTTCTAAATAGTAAATATGGGGAAGAACTGCATCATATAAAAGTTGGAGTTATTTATTAATAATGATAAAATAAGTGCAATAATTAGTGCAAAACATTCTTTTTTTTCTAATGGTCATCCATAATTTATTTGAAAGTTATGATAGATTTTTTTTTAAATTAACATCTAAAATATTTCCCATTTCAGAATATCTTTCTGCATTATATGGATTTGATCCCAGCTAGCTGAGTGAGTTTCCCACTAATTCTGTCATAATTTTTAATATTCTGATTCTCCCCCTCAAAATTATTGTTTTTTATTTGTCTTGGTCAGAGGGGCAAAAACAGCATCTTACAGATTAAAAGAAGACTTTATTGTTGTTGGACCCATTTTTCTCAAAAGAGAAGAAAAGAGAAAATGAATTTGATTAGTGTAAGACTATATTTTATAAAAGATGCCCTATTTTATTCAGTTGTATGTCATCATCTGAAGTTATATTATTATTATTTTATTATTTTATTAGACTTGTATGCCGCCCTCTCTCCCTAAGGACTCAGGGCGGCGAACAATAAAAACCCAATACAATTACAATAAAAAGACATTAAACCAGTACAAGCCTAATCAATCGTTAAAAATTTAAAATTAAAACAAGTAAAAACAACCCACACCCCTGAAGTCAGTCCAGACCAGCCTGTTGAAACAACCAGGTCTTCAGGTCCCGGTGGAAGGAGTGGAGATCAGGGGCCAAATGGAGGTCTACGGGGAGTTGGTTCCATAGGGTGGGCGCTCCCACAGAAAAGGCCCTACCCCTGTGCACCGCCAGTCAACAATGCCTAACCGACGGTACCCCAAGGAGGCCCCACCTATGGGAGCATACTGGGCGATCGGAATGTGATGCTGGCAGGAGGCGTTCCTGCAAGTACCCTGGCCCCAAGCCATTTAGGACTTTATAAGTTGTTACTAACAATATGACTTGTGCAGAATATACTGAGGGATTAAAATAGCTTTATACATAGACACAATAAGTTTTATACAGTTTTGACAGCTACAAGATATGGTTTTGCCAACAAGCTGAGGGTCCATTCAATTTGCTCAAAAATAGCATCATGGTCTGAACTTTGCCATGAACCAAGTAGCTTGCTCGTTTCAAAATATTTAATTCCCAAGTGAATACTTGCTTATTTATCCCACGCTGCTCTTCCTTAATACAATATGTGCTTTCTATTTTGGGCACAGTGTTTACATTAGTCTTGTTTAGATGGCCCATCCAGACATTATGTGGACAGACTTTATGTGTAGATAAATCCTCTACTATACCCAATAGTCTAATAAAAAATATTATTTCCATTTATGTGTTTCTAACTTTAGAAGCATTATTTTGAACAAAGTAATGCTTTGCCAACTTAACAGTGGCAAAACAGATTACTTATAGAATAGCATGCTGAAAATATTGAGATTTATTTTTCTCACCAGTAATATTTAAAATGTTCATGAGTTTATTTATCTTCTCTTTCTTTCCAACAAACCAAATATTAATTTCTCTGGACATAATTGAAACAAGGTATGCTATGACTTAGTGCAGTGTTTTCAATCCTCATCATTATTGTGGGGTAAATGGTTCTGTACTATAGGAAGGCTTTCATTTGTTTTAATAAATTAGACGTGCATTCCATCTTTTCTCTGAAGGTAATGCATTTTCCTCATTAGAGTTTCCCCTCATTATAATACACACCAGTTCTGTGAAAAAGAGTCGGCAAGCAAAACGGTTAATTAAAGCTGGATCTTTGTGATTCCTCTCAACAAGGAAACCTTGTTTATCAATGGAGACCAAGTGGAGCAAGTGGCCAGTTTTAAGTTTCTGGGTGTTATCATAAAAGAGGACCTGACCTGGGGTGCTCACATTGCAGCACTGGTCAAAGGGGCCCAGCAGAGATTATACTACCTGAGACTTCTCAGAAAACAACAACTGAATGAAAAACTGCTGGTGACCTTCTACTGCTGCACCATAGAGAGTATCTTAACTTACTGCACCTTGTATGGTTTGCCAATTGCAGTGGCAGATAGGACAGTGCTCCAGAGGGTTAACATCATTGCCCAGAAGATCATTGGTTGCCCTCTCCCATCTTTGGAAGAGCTTTATAGCTCCCACTGTCTTAAGAAAGTTCAAAACATTCTTAAAGATCCATCTCATCCTGGGCATCTTTTTTTTTGGGAACGATTACCGTCTGGCAGATGGTACAGAATAATAAAAACAAGGATGAATAGGCTGAAAAACAGCTTCTATCCCAGGGCAGTAGCTCTTTTGAATTATTTATTTATTTATTTATTTATTCAACTTATATGCCCCTCTCCAAAAGGACTCGGTGTTTACAAAATAAAATCACATCAATAAGTTAGATAAAACCAAATTAAACAATCAAGCTGAATTAACACTGAAATCACAACATTAAAACTCTAAAACCACCCCACCCCAGGGTCACAGCCCGGATTGATTAAACAACCAGGTCTTCAAGTCGCGACGGAAAGTGCGGAGGTCAGGGGCCAGGCTGAGCTCCAGGGAAGTTGATTCCAGAGGTCCGGGGCGCTAACAGAGTAGGCGCCGCCGGGGACCGCCAGCCGGCACTGTCTGGCTGACGGGACCCCAAGGAGCCCCTGTCTGTGAGATCGTACAGGGCGGTTAGTGTTCGATGTCGGCAACAGTCGCTCCCTTAAATAATAGGGACCCATTCTACTGTATAGTGCAGTGTTGGTGTGGTGTCAGGGTTTTCAATTCAATGTGTGGAGTGTGAAGGATGTGTGTTTGTGTTTATTTTCATGGTCATGATGTACACTGAAAATGGTGTTTGATTTTGTTGTACGAGGTGCATTGACAATAAAGTAAACTAACTAACCAATCACTGAATGGAAGAAAATAAGACAATATTTGCTTCCTTTCTCTATTTGTGCATATGTTTCCTATTCACTTTGATCAACAGTTGAATCATATCACAAAAGAGGCACTGAGAAAGTATTCTTCACACACCAAGGCAGCTCAGTGCCCAAACCATATGGTCCATGAACTTCCCCATTGTTCATCCAGCATCTGAATAGACCACCTCAAACTGCCTAATGTCATTAGCAATCATTTTAGTTCATATGAATTTGTCAGAGCTAATGACCAAACCTTTTGAACCAAGAACTAAAAAATGTCAGATTAAATGATGCAGATATGGAATATATTCAGGCTCATTTATTTCGTGCTGTTTCTCCTCCTCTCCTCCTGTATTCAGAGGAGCAGATTGAAAACTTGTGATGCTCATCTGCTTTTTCGGTTAGCACCTTGGATTTTATCTTTCTCAGCTGGGAGGACATGGCTCATGGTTCATATCTCTCACTTATATTGTCCAAGGGACTTCATATTATAGCAGTTAGTTATCCAGAAAAAGATGCATGTGTGAATTACAACTGACTTCCACATTATATCCCCTTAGAATAACAGTGTTGTATATCCCTTTGGATTTGTACCATTATCTGCATTTAAACATTTTAAAAATCTGACTGTCACTCCCAAAGCACAAGTGATAAGGCCTCTTCATCTCTAATTTATGGTGGATTCTCATTTTACCGGAGGAAGGAATTAGAGGGAATCATAGAATATTAATGTGGTGCTTGAGAATTAGGCAGGTATTAGAATACAGAATAATAGAGTTGGAAGGGACTTTGGGGGTCTTCTAGTCCAATCCCTGCTCAAGGAAGTGACCCAATAGCATTTCAGACAAATGGTTGTCCAGTCTATTTTTCAAAGCCTCCAGTGATAGAGCACCCACGATTTCTGAAGGCAAGTTGTTGACTGATCTCCCCAGTAGGATATGTCTCCTTAGTTCTAGTTGCTGCTCTCCTTTCTATCCATTGTTTGTCATCTTTGACTTTAGGTGCTTTGGAAAGTAGTGTGACCCCCCCAATCTTTGTAGGAACCCGTCAAATACTGAAACACTATTTAACACTATTAATGGGAAGAAGAGAGGAAGAAAGAAGTTTGATTTGAGGGAAGAGCTTTATCTACAGGAGCATTGAAATATATGAAGAAAAGAGAAAGAAAAGATGAGAAACTTAACCATCAAGCTAGCTGTGTAGGCAGGCTCAAAGTTACAAACTTGTGGACTCACAGAACTGTAGAATTGGAAGGGCCAAAAGGATAAACATTTATCTGCAAAAGGCAGGTAAACCAACTGATCTTCCTCAAAAGATGGCCATCTGGATTCTTCTTCAATAACTCCAAAGGCAGATATCACAGTCTCCATGAGTAGAGCAGGGAAAATTAGGAGAGAAAATGCCAAAGGAAAACAACTCTTCTTCACATCTCAGTTCAGTAGAGTTTCTTTAACTACAAGGGTGCATTCATCCATCAGACATCCATGAAGGAAAACTTGAAAGTCAGCTGCTCCTCATTTAATAACCATTCTTTCAGTGAGCCTTCAAACTTACAATAGTGTTAAATGAGTGGTAGTTACGACTGAAAGCAATGTTGGACTCAGTTGAGGTCATAAGTCGGGGACTCCCTGCATTCTTCGACAACTAAAAGAGAAAATCCAATGTTTATCTCTTCCTTTGGTTGGAATCTTTATCAATATACCTAGTGAGAGATACATTTGATTGATGTGTTTATTGCCACTGCAGCCAGGCAAATAAAAATAATAACCTTTTTATTATATGTGTACTGTTTTAAATTTGTTTTTGAGCTGCCTTGTGCATTTTTACTAAATGAAAGTGCAGGTATAATTTTAAATAAATGTCAAATGGAAAACACATTTTTGCATCAGTCAGATCAGTTGAATTGCTAGCTTAACAGAGCATTGTTTACTCTCTCAAAAGCACCATTCTATGCATGGTGCACAAGAGAACAGCTATCTAATAATCCATTTCAATTTGTGTGTAAACAAACAAATGGATAATTAAAACTCAATAAACCATAGAATCGTTGTTAGCATTATTTATCATTTCATTTTCCATCCACAGAACCATCAGTGCATTTCTCAACAACAACACATAACTCCAGAGTTAAAAAGTAGATATGACATGTTACCATTGAAAATTTTCAACTATTTTTACTTAATATGATTCAAGATTCTAATCCTTTGGGTAGTTTTTTTTTTAATCAGGTGACTCAAGACATTTGTAATTTACGTAGTGATATCTCCAGTACATCTTCTAACAAAAGTTCAAGAAATGTACATTTCCCTCTGCCGTACAGATGGTTGTAACTTTGCACAAAGTTCAATCCGCTATGCCAACATCAGCCTTTAAAGTCAGGTGCTGGCAATCTTCCACCAATTTACATACAGTCTTAAATCAGTTTTCTTCATTATTAGATAACATTGTTTAAGAAGCCAAAAGGCAGCATCCTGAAAGATTAAAATTGCTACTAAGCTATAAAATAGGAACAAATAGAAGTTTGAACTGGAATAATTGATGTACAACAGGGGTGTCAAACTCGCAGCCTGCAGGCCAGATGCATCACGCGCTGACCACGCCCACCCCCGTTTTAGCTAAGGGGGGGAAGTCTTGATACATCACATGATGACAATGTGACGACATGAGTTTGACACCCCTGATGTAGATGGTCATGGGGATGAAAATTGAGAAAAGACAACATAAGGCCAGACCTCTGAGGAACCAATGCAAAAACTGTATGCAGGGGTGGGATTCTACCAGTTTGCACCTATTATCTAGAACCAGTTGTTAACATTCTAAGCAGTTCGGAGAACCGGTTGTTAGAAGAAATTACTGGCCTAATCCTGTAAGGAAGGCAGGAAGGAAACATTCTGGTGTTGCTTACAGAAGCTGCCTCTCCGTTAACCCTTATTACATTCTTGGCAGGACTAGACTTCCTGTCTCAGGAATGTCTCTGCAGTTTTTCCCCCTCCTTTGCTGGTACTTTGCTTGTGTGGAGTGACCATTCAAAGTTACAATGGCACTGAAAAAGTGACTTATGACCATTTTTCACACTTACGACTGTTGCAGCATCCCCACAGTCATGAAAGGCCAGGCAAGGAGATGCATGCCTCGATGTGAGTGATATTGAGTTGGCCACGCCCAGCCAATAACATGACCACCAAGCCATGCCCACCAACTAAGCCATGCCCACAGAAGCAGTTGTTAAAAAATTTGAATCCCACCCCTGACTGTATGCATGTAGTTATATAACCAAATCAAAGCACATGGCCATTTAAACTCAAAAACTGTGACCCTGGGCAGTTAATACAGAATTGTAAACAGTACAAAAATAATATAGCAGACAACAACTGCAAGTTAACAATCTCCTTCTGAGGATGACTGGCTGAGTAGGAGTTCTAATCAAAGGAGTGTTAGCCAGTCAGTATACGGTAACTAATAAGGTCTGAACATCTGTGAGAGGAAAATGATAACCATTCTAAATTCAAAGGCCACTATTACATAGAGTGCAAAAAAGGACACGGACATAACAACTAGCCTTAGTAGGATATGCTTGGCATGGTGGATTGCCATGTATGAGGTTTTCTGGAGGAATATTGCTTAACAAAGAACAAAATACCTAAAGATATTAATCTTTGAGAAGTTATGGACTGGTTTATATAACAAAAACAATAATTATTTTTCATATCATTTATGAATTTTTTAAGGAAATGTATTCTAAAGAGTTTTACATTCCTGTAGACTTAAAACTCTCTTTCTCTCATCTTTTTGTCTGTCTGTCTGTCTGTCTATCTATCTATCTAATGAAATTTTGTATGAAATTTTATATGTTGTCAACTTTGTTTAGTAATTTTTCTCTCTCTCAATATGTGCTCATATTTACTACATGCTGGATTTATTTTCAGTAATACTAATTTATTGTTTTGTTCAACTTTTATGCCACCCATCTTTGCTAGGGAGAACTCTAGATGGCTTACAAATCATAAAACGGGCAAGTTAAACAATTAAATAATAACCATGAACTCTAAAATTGACATAAAACTCAACCACTATGGTAAGGAGGGGAGCAAGACACACACAGTGAGAAACCTGTGTCTCTTGGTCTTCTAGAGGGGTCTCAAAACTTGACTGTTCTGGTTGGCTTGGATCCCAACGGAGCACTCTACGGTAGGGATGATAGATGGTACAAGAGAGAAAAAGTCCACCTTCATACTATTCTTACATATGGTTATTTATTTATTTATTTATTTATTTATTTATTTATTTATTTTATTTATTGGATTTCTAACACGCCCCATCTCCCGAAGGACTCGGGCGGCGTAATCATAAAACAATACAAAATATACAATTTAAAAAATATTAAATGAGAAACCCAATTAAAAGCTAAAAACAATAAAACCATCATCTAAAACTCCCCTCCCCACCCTCAGCCCAGGTCAGCACATTGGAACAACCAGGTTTTGAGGTCCCGGCGGAAGGAGCAGAGGTCAGGGGCACCCGAAGGTCCAGAGGGAGCTGGTTCCACAGGGTGGGTGCTCCCACAGAGAAGGCCCTGCCCCTAGGGGTCGCCAGCCGACGTTGTCTGGCTGACGGAACCCCAAGGAGGCCCTGCCTATGGGAGTGCATGGGACGTTGGGAAGCCGTTACTGGCAGCAGGGTTCCCCGCAAATACCCTGGTCCTAAGCCATGAAGGGCTTTGTAGGTTAACACCAGCACCTTAAATCTCACCCGGAGGGTGTTAATTCTAATTGTTTTTATATTTATATGTAATCTGCCAAGAGTCACTTAGACAGTGAGATGAATGGCATATAAATTCAATCAATAAATGAGAACTCATACTAGTAGTTTCAAGTGACTGTAGCATAGGGGCACAATTATTGGGCTTTTCAGATGAGTGGCATAAACAAGGTATTCCTGAAAACTCCTTTTTTCCCCTGCTGTCCCCTGGCGTATTGATGGTAGGAGATTGAGTAGTCCATGAAAGTAACATTTACCTGCAGAGTTTCTTTGCACATGTGCAAGAACAAAAGATTTGTGGCTTCAGATCGATCTGCTTGTCTTTTTGTCTGTATTTAAGACAAAAAACAATGACCAGTCAACTGGCTGAATCTCCAATCTTTAATTGTCTTTGGAAGCAAGGAGTTCATTGCCTTTTGATAACCATTACTCAAAGTTGTCCCATTCTTGTCTTTTCCCTTACCTTCAGGCTTCTGAAAAAGGAAGAAAATTTTATCTTCATTCCTCGGTCCCGTGAAGAGCTTCCAGACAACTTTCCAAAGGAAATTCCTGGGATTTGTTATTTCCTGGAGGTCAGAACTGGTCAGAAGCAGCCAAAGTCTTCTGTCACATCTGCCAGAGTGAGAAAGATATCCTACAACATTGGCACCATGTTCCTTCGGGAAACGAGCCTATGAAGCCTGTTGCAGATCAAAGACTCATCAAAAAAGCACAAGCCCAGAACTGGGTCATGACAAGAGAGAGGAGATTCTTTCTTTTTCACTGCATTGTTCCAAGAAAAGCAGTAAAAGCTGTGTGAAATGTCAGGCAATAATTCTTTTTAAAGGTGGGTGATTGTTGTCAGTAAACAAACTGGAAAGTGGCAAACAAGGGAGCAGGGATTTCTTTTTTCTTTTTCTTTTTTCTTTTTACAAAATTCAAATTAAAACAAAATATTTCTCTGTTGCCAGAGATCCTATTGGTCATAAAAGTCAGAATGTTGGGGGGTTTATTTGGTTTCGTTCTAGAAAAGGAATCTAAATTAAACAACTGTGCTTGGGGAAATATCCCAATAAGTCAAAGGTAGCTTGTAGCTGCCTGGTTATCATTGAATGCTAACTCCTATCCACTAACATGGCCAGGAATAATGAGAGTCGTCGTGCCATATTAACATAAAGAGGGGCTGGGGTTGCTAACCATAACATCCATCAAAATAGAGTATTTTGTGGGTTGTGTTGCTTTCTTCTAAAATGGGCCACTGTTGTATGCAAGTGTTGAATCCTTACTACTGTTCTTATCCTCTTTTTATCTCAATAGAATCAGGATTCTCCTGATCTTTTAATCATGTGCACCTAAACAATTTATACAAGAGTTGTAAACAGTGTTAAGCCAAAGTTCAACCAGAGATTGCTCAGATTATGATACATTCCTACATTTGAGGGATTTATTGCTGTGGGTGAAAACATTTCTGGTTGATTGCCGTTCTTTAACCACTTCGTACAGATACTGTAAAGATTATTTATAACCTTTTTAGCAGAAGAAAATTTTAATTTGGGGTATGATATATTAAGGATTTTACCCTTTTTTAAAAACCTGCATTTCACGTTTAGGGCAATATTCTATAGCAACTATGAAGCTGGCCAGCTTGTTTATATTTGATAGGTATCCAATTTCTGAAGTTGGATGATTATGATACACAATATTTTTGCAGTCTGCAAAGAATGATATTTTAGTGATTTTCATTTTCTTCCATATGTTTTATCCATCCATGCCCATGTTCACATTATTCATGCTAATAATAGACGTCCAATATTGGGATAGTATTTAAAAAAAGCCATGATGATCATGTGTGTGGAGATTCTGTCATCTAGGTCATTGTTGTCTCAAAGGTGCTTTTTTCTTCAAAAGGCAACTGGACTGTTTTTCGTTGAGGAAGAAGAAGAAAATATTTTGCTTCTCATCCAAGAAGCTTCATCCATTCTGATGGCAGGGATTGAATCCATTCCATCCCGCCATCAGAACGGATGAAGCTTCTTGGATGAGAAGCAAAATGTCTCCTTTTTTCTTCCTTTTTTAGAAGCCTGAAGATAAAGGAAAAAACAGTCCAGTTGCCTTTTGAAGGAAAAAGCATATTTGATACCATGCCAATCATGTTTAGTAACTGGAAGTAGACTATTCCAAAATGGAATCCTCAGTTACCCTTGTAGAATTTTAACCATTTACCCTGTTAATAAACCAGATTGGAAGACTTCTCAGATATGCTTGGTACACTAAACATAACTCTAATTAACACTTTTCTTACGTTAGTAGGTAATGAGACACACCTAAAATATGTGATTAGTATTTTACCCCCTGAACATCTCCCACGTTGTTATGGTATGTCATATCCTTTGCTATGTGGCTCACTCAATCTACTGTTACCTAGTTACTAGCAGGGATTAAAATCTACAGCTATAAATATTGTTGGATTTAGAAAGTTTTTTGGGGGGAAACTGATACATCTACAATAACTTTTATGCTTAATCATAATGAGATACATTTTAGAAACATCCCATATAATAAAATTCAGTCTTTGGAACTTCGAAATATTGATGTTAGTTGTAAAAAAAAAACCCACCAAACCATGAATGATGTTCAATGCCTTAGAAAGCTTGGTTCCATGTCTCTTTTTTATTATATTTTCACCACCCTGGTTATAAGTATTGTTCTGTGGCTGTTAAAATATATTCAAGATTAAATAAGTTTAATATTTGCACTTAGGCTGCCAGTGTAAAATGACAGACTACTTTAGTTCTGATATCTTGAGGTAACTTCTTCAGAGTGTTGGCATTCAGGAGTGTCCACAGTAATGGCCAGTACTTGAAAATGGTAGGTGCAACCAAACAATTGGAAACCTGCAGCATGCCACACACATTAAAAAAGAACCTGCCATTTTGAAGTCAGTAACTGTTGCTGCAGATGCCCCTGAAACCATTTGAGAACTATAGTTTGATAATAATAATAATAAAAGTTCATTTGGACCTTTTGGACACTTTGTATCCATTTTTCATGCAAAATATTTCAGAGAGATGTTTTCTTTGTAAAATTTCTAATAGTTACTGTATATCCTACATCAGGTAGCTAAATATGCTTTATAATTTTATGCTTTGCTATAAATGTATCAACTACATGGTCACTCAAGCTTGAAAGTATATCAAGCAATATATGGCTAACAGTTAACATATGGCCGTTCAGATCTCAAGAACGGTAAAAAGTCAAAGCGTTGTGCAGAGACAAGGCCAATAAATTTGTTGCGGCATTCATTTTTTAGGGACTACAGCCTATTTTGTCAGATGCATGCAGTATTTCCTTTGATAAACATGAATACATAAGTTATACTTAATAAATATTGACAGAAATAAATAAGAGAGAATGTGTAAGGGACAGTATAATTTTTAGAATATTTTTGTTGAGTTCAAAAATATTCAAAAATAAGAACAGGACTTTTTATTTGGGTTCCGCATAAATTTACATTTCATGTTCTTTTTGCCAAAGAGTTTACGCTTTTTTTTCCTCTGTCAATGCACACATATCTCTCCCAGAAAATTACAACATTTCACCCAATAAAGTGGTGTCTAATCCACAAAAGTCAGTGTCACAATAAATCTTGTTAGTTCTTAAAGATGCTGCAGGATTCTTAGCCACCTTGTGTGGCATAATTCAACACAGTTTCTGTTGAATCTTGGTGATTTATACTTGTGTGATTCTTGATGTCTGAAGGTGAAACACAGGAGCACGTTATATTTCTCCGTATCATGTCTCCGGAGCTTTCTCAACAGTTAGGGAGAGGGCTGGTAAATCACTTCTGCAGTGATATCTACAACTGAATAGTAATTTGAAACTGGCTCTGTCTGTGACTTACAAATGAGCACTCAAGTTCATATTTATACAGCAGTTCTGATGTTAAAAGCCAAACAGGGATTTAAGAAGACAGATGCTTGGTGTCCATAGCTGTAAAGGTTGACTCCCTTTAGATTCAAAAAAAGAGCAACAGGTTTCCAAGTCAGAAAAGAGGAGAGTTTTCAAAAATTCACATTTTTTCCAAAATACCCCAAAGAACAATGGACCAGATGGCATTGTGCTTTGATTAGCCCAAAAGGTACTAAAGCAGTCCATTTTTCCCAACAATTTGAATTATTCTAGCATGATGATCAAGATTGCAAGAAATCAATGAAACTCTTAAAAGATATTGTGCTCTTAGTTCTAAGTGGAAATGTTTGGGAAAAGTTAAGTGAATAATCCACATCGACAAAGCTGTAAAGAGACCATCTGGGTTAAAATAAGTGGTAGAAAAAATAAAAGCAATACTATTGTTGGTGTCTACCATCAGCTACCTAACCAAAGAAAGGATGTAGATGAAGCCTTATTAAAGCAAACTTTAGATTTTTTCCAAGGGTCATAAAGTCATAATGGGAGACTTTAATAATTTGCATCTGCTTGGGAACAAATTGTACAAAGCACCGTTTTCTTGGGAGAATTCAGGAGAAAAAAGATTACGAAAGGATCATCTGTCCTTAGACTTGTTATTTAGCCCAGTAAAGTGACAGTGTAATATTGCATCCTTGATTTTAAGGAAAAGCAAATACTGAGCAAACTTTATTATTATTCATTATGAATAATGAAATGAATTCTTTATTGGCCAAGTGTGATTAGACACACAGGGAATTTGTCTTGGTGCATATGCTGTCAGTGTACATAAAAAGAAAAGATACATTCGTCAAGAATCATAAGTTACAACGCTTAATGATAGTCATAGGGTACAAATAAGCAGTGAAATCATACTAGGAAACAGTCCATATACATCGTAAGGATACAAGCGACAAACTTACAGTCATACAGTCACAAGTGGGAGAGGATGCATGATAAGGAGTGATGAGAAGATTAATAGTAATAGTAATGCAGACTAAGTAAATAGTTGGACAGTATTGAGGAAATTATTTGTTTAACAGTGATGGCGTTCAGGAAAAAACTGTCCTTGTGTCTAGTTGTTCTGGTGTGCAGTGCTCTATAGCGTAGTTTTGAGGTCACATCACTTCAGAAAAAAAAGATGTTAATTTTAATAGTTTTAATTTGTCTGATTTCGTTTGTGGGTTTTAAATTGGTTTTAGATCTAGTGTTGGGGTTTTTAGATTTAATAGTTTCTTAAAGCCTGTATTTTCTGTTTTTTATCATTGTAAGCCGCCTTGAGTCCTTCGGGAGATAGGGCAGCATAGAAATCCCAACAATAAATAAATAAATAAATAGAATAGGGATAAGTGGGAATCTGTGATAAGAGAAGTTAATGGAACAAGAGGTGCAAAGACAATTACAAACCATTTCAGTGAGGAGAAAAAAATAGAAGACAGATGAATAAGCCATATGGTTTACACAGAATGCTTAGTGAAAAAAGAGAGCACATATGGGCATATATTGGTCATAGAAAGACAGGTTTCAGAAAGTGTACAGGAAAGTAGCTCAGAACTGTAGAAAAAAGGGGGAGCAGAACCAGAAGGAACTATAGTAATGAAATGAAAAAGAAAGAAGGATAAAATTCCAAGAAAAGAAAAGGCAAAGGTGCTCAAACATTTCAGTTCAGTCTTCTCCAACAAAAAATAAATATGAATTCCATCCAGAAATAGTGAAGAGCAATTTGAAGGGTCAGCTTGTGATTGACAAGCAGGGTCAGGAAAATACCTCTTTACTTTGAATGTTTAAATCTTCAGGACAGATGAATTGTATCCAAAGGTAATAAAGGAACTTGCTGATTATCTGTCTGAACCCTTACATATTACCTTTGAGAAATCCTGCAGCTCTGAAGAAGTGGCAGATAATTGGAGAATAGCAAATGTTGTTCCTGGTTTGGAAAGATGGGGTAGGTGGAGTAGGAAGGAGAATCTTGCAAAATAGATAAGGCAGACAGCAATACTTGAAAAGTTTGGGCTGTTTTGTTTTGTTTTGGGGTGTCTCTGAGTCAGTATGGATGGTCCTGAAGACTGCCTGAACAAGTTCATGCAGTTTTCATGGCAAAGTGATAGAAATGGCATTGTAATATCTGCTTCCCGGGACTGAGCAAAAGTCGCTAGATCAAGATTACCTGCTGGCTTTGTATCTAAGCAGGATTGGAATTTACAGTCTCCTGGTTTCTATCCTTAATCACTAAAGGCTGTCCTCCACTTACAACCAGTCATTTAGTGACTGGTCCTCGGACTACAAATATTGCAACTTTCCTGCAGTCACATGGGCCCTTGGCAGCCGGCATTAATTTATTATGGTTGCAGTGTCTTGGGATCAGGGTTATTGCCATTTGCAAACCTTTTCAGCCAATTTTTGACAAGCAAAGTTGACTGGGAAAACTGGACTTGCTGAATGACCGCATGCTTCATTTAACCATCATGGTTTGCTTAACAGTCATGGCAAAAAAAAAAGATTGTAAAATCAGGCAAGACTTACTTAACTGCCTCACTTAGCAACAGAACTTGCAATCTGAATTGTGGTCCTAAGTTGAGGACTACCTGTATGCCAAACTGGTTCACACGAAGATTGTAGGACAGATCAAAAAGAGATCAGTTTGTAAACTCTTTGAAAACAATTGCAGTCAATTGAATTCAGCAAAGATTTGTCTACAGTATATTTTTGTTATAGTGTTTTTAATTGTTAGCTGCTCAGATTAAGGACCTTGAGATGGGCAGCGATATAAATAAGTGAGAATTAATTTGCTAGACTCATATTCTGATCAGAATAGTATCTTAGTAGTTTGTGGGAATTTGAGCCAAACACTTGACAAAAGAATACCTTGACTTTCTGATTAGCAAGCTAATTTAAGTCTGGGTTGGGTGGCATAACTCTTTTTGGAGTATAGCAACATATTGTAATTCATCCAGCCACTCCCACCCATCTTGAAAATAAATTCTTAAAGGCAGCCTATCAGTAAATATTTCCCAAACAAAAATATATAAGTATATGATGGTGATTCCTAATTGGGTATAATACTTATAACAAGTAGTTTTGCAAGAGCGATTGATTATAAATGGAACATGAGCCAGGAATGTGATGATGTGGCTGCAAAGAAGGGAAAGGCAAATGTAGGCTGTCTTAACTAAAATTTAATATCCAAATCATAGGAAGCTATCGTTCATTTTATTCTGCTTTTGTGAGAGTCCAATTTAAATATTGCATTTAGTTTTAAGCATTTCATTTTAGAAAAAGACTCGAAGTGTGGCAAAGGAATAAAAATGGAACAAGACTGAAGGAGCTTGATATGTTTAACCTTAAGGAAAGATAATTGTGGATACAATAGAAGTCTTCAATTATCTGAAAGTATATCCTACAGCTGTTTTGTCATTCCAGGGAGCAGGACACAGTAGATTAAATTTAAATACAGGAATTTCTGTTAAATGTAAGAGGGCAAAAGATTATGGATATAGATAGACACACACACATACACACACACAGAGGTACCTACAAGGTGGTGATATGAAAGCTTTTCCCCTCTCCCCATTTATGTGGGCATCTTGTACAACAATTGAATCAGAGTTGTCATGGAAACAAATTAGCCGGCACATGAAGTCATTTGGATTTTAATTTTGAGTATGTTTCTCAGAATCTAAATTTTGCCCTCCTCACACTAACATACACACTCCTTCTCACACCCATGCATGGAATCCCAATATCAAAAATCGTCGGGGCAGCCAGATCCCAGTTAGCTAGGGAAAGCATTGATGCTTTACAACCTCCAATGTGGAAGCCTTTGCATGGTCTTTTGCTCAATCCTAGGTAAAATTAGAAGATGTTGCATGGCAACATTGCTTGACCAATTATTCCCATTGTTTCCAGACAATCCAGAAAACCGGGAATGCTAATTTATTTGAATAATAATGTGGGGAAGGATGATATGATGGGTTTGAATGAAAATGTTGAGCCACCATTTAGAAGTGATTTCAAACAGCTAATTTGTAGCAAGAGATGAATTCATAATCACACAGATCACTGCAGAACCTAAGCAAGTGTTGTCAGCATCTCCATGGAGATAATGACTATATTTGCAAATAAATCAACTCTTTCTCGAAAGAAAGAATGGCTTCCCATGAAAACCTTATAGACCAGTGCTTTAAAGAAAACAGGTTCAGAAATAGCACATCCCAAACATTCTTTGTATATGCTTTCATATTATGACAGCTAACATTAGTTTGGGGCATACTTCTCTAGTTACTGTACAAGGAAAGCTTGAATATATTGTTAGGTGCTTCTCTGTATTTAAGCCTGCCGTAAATGCAGATAATTTCATGTCTTGGAAAGAAAAGTATAGATAGTTTTCTATTAAGGCAAGCATGGATTCTTTCTTCTTCTTTTCTTTATTTATTCAGTTACTGTAGCCGCCCATCTCAGATAAGTAAATTTGCTAAGCAAAATATTGAAGGGGAACAGATCAATTATCCCTTCTTGAGAGGTTTGAGGTATCATAGAAATGTAGTTTCCAAGACTGCTTAGGGTGAATAGAATGAGTAGAGAGTGCATTTGCAGCCTAATTGAGAGAAATCAAAGAAATTTTAATTGTCAGTTGACAAAGGATGACTCTCCAAATGAGAAAGATCGAGAACTTATTTTTGTTTGCTGGAACAATTTTCAGGGGCAGGCTACCTATGAATTATAAAGTTATTGATTTTGCCTTGAAGGGCATTGTTTGGATATGCATTATAAGATGTGTTTGGTAAAAACAACATGTTCAAAATGGAAGCATAATGATATGACAAATTTCTTCAATCAGACAATATAAAAGAATAAAACCATGGCATTGTTATGATTATTAATAGAATGGGTTCATTTCTATAACATGCTACAGAGTATGAGATAAATACCTATTATCTTAATAGAGGTGGTGGGTCATAGAACAATTGGATGAAGTCCTCAATAGAAGCCACTGAATCATAATTTATCAAGAGGTTCAGCTCTATCACTTTGTACCCCATGAGATATTATTTAGCTTACCAACAGAGGTTGTTTTCATTATCACTGGTTCTGCTTTGTGAAATATCATGTTACTTTATGTTTAGTTAAGCTTTAATGTAATTGTCATTATTGTCAGTATTATTGTATCTCATTTGCCTTGGGCATTTCTCCCAACATTTACCTTTGATGCATCTCTACAGTCTTGTACATCTGTATTGGCCAGCTTTGGAAAATTGCATTCATGCACCTAATGAAATGGACTCCAGTCCATGAAAGTTTATGCCTATTTTGTTAGTCTTTAATGCACCACAGGAGTCTGTTTATTTTTGCTGTCCCATAATTTTGCAAATATGGGGACAAAACTCATATTTCTGAATTTGGTCTTGGCAACCAAATATGATCCTGCCATCTACTTTTTTAAAGAAAGAACCACTAAACTCAGTGGGATTGTCAGTTGATATAGACATGAATTGGAATATGCTGTAAGTCTCACAGGCATCCTTTGACCTTTAAATTGGTCCCATTCCATTGCTTTGGAGGCTTAGACATGTCCAATTTTTGACAGCTGGTTTCTTCAAACTTCTATTCTTCCATCTTCTGAGCAAATGAGCCGTAGCTTTTCTTTGATGCCACTGAATCTTTTAAAACTTTTCAAGTTTTTCTTTCCTGCTATATCTGCATATTGAATTGGGATTGATCTGTATTTTATCTCGACTTCAATGTGGGGGGGGGGAACCCTTCACCTAAAATATCACTGTTTTACAATATTGCTGTTGTGATATTTCCTTATTTAGTATTAAAATGTATGTGCTACCTACACAAATGACTCTAAAAGATACCACTGGAATCATGGAGGCCAATGTAGATCTAATAACCCTATAAAATACAAAATCGTATGGGTCAAAATGTTCCACACTAAGACTGAATACACACACACACACACACACACACACACACACAGGGGAGAGAGAGATGTAAGGCCCCAAATATATAGGTCATATATCCCTCTTCACTTTAGCTCATTATAGCTTTTTAGGACATTTTTAAACTGGACTATCTTCATAAAAAACAATATTTTTTTCTGAACTGACAGAAACCAAAACTTTTCAGTGAAAAACACATACCTATGCTTTGCAAACTACAAGAATTTCTTCCTTGGAAATCATTCAGGTACCCAAGTATATCATGTATCCAGTCATACAGAAAAATTTTCTAAAAATACATATTTTTTTGCAATTATTTTTTCCATGAAGCAAACATACTCATTATTTATCTAATAAGTGTTATACTGCTCCCTAAACACCACATCTGAAATAGTTTCAGTTTATATATATAAAAAAACCAAAATCCTTTCTCACCCCTATGGATGTTATATTCCTCAAGCTTGTACTTATGATGGTTACAGTATCCCTGGGATCATGTGATCCCCTGTGGCAGGGTGGGATCCTACTTGCATAACAACCGGTTCGCTTCATGAGCATGCGCGCTAAATGCACGCATGCTCACTACTTACAAATTACCGGGTCCAGCAAGCATTCACCTGCTCCAGTTGATGAGTGGCACTCAGTTGTGCCACTCAAAGCAGCTGAGGGGGAAAAAGCAGAGACTAAAGCCCAGCCTACAGCCCAGGTGGGTGGGTGGGCCAAACAGACGACCAGAAGATTGTCACAGCAGTTTGGTGTCAGTTGCTCTGTGGAGCTACCGGTAGCATCCCACCCCCTGCCCTGTGGTGAGAAAGGTCATAAAATGGGGCCAAATTCTCTTAACAACTGCCTTGTTTAGCAATGGAAATTTTGAGCTCAATGGTGGTTGAAAGTCAATGACCATCTTGTATGCAATTGCACCGTGTCCCAGAATAAGCGGAAAACGTAGAATGAAATGAGGTGATGAATAAACAGAGGTTAATGAATCAGTCTGGTTTTCAAGCTTTTACTCCTCTAAATTAGAAACAGAGAACCAGAAATGCAATTATTTAAGGTAGGTAACTACAGTGGTACGGTGAGGCTCAGCTGTAGGCAGAAGGCATTTCAGGATATTCTCTGGAATTAGTAGTTGCTACAGGAAGGAAATGTAACTGTAGCTGTGAAATAGAGGAGAAATTGCTGAAGGAAAGAAAAGTTTCTGCTTTGGCATAGATTAATAAGCTGTAATTGCCACCTCAAGCACATTTAGAGATATGTGGGATACTCTTTACCCCTTTTTACCCCTAGGTTTGATAGAGTCCTAAAAAAACCCGATCTGCCTACCTGTTGTGAAAGAGGATGTGCTACATATGCTATATATGCTAACTATATAGGAAATAGTTCCATAAGCAAGGTAGCGGTCTGCTTTGGAAGGCTTAAGGTGGAGAGATGATGGAGCATGGAGAAGCTCCGTGGAGGACCATTAGACATGATACCTTTATGGAAAATACTTTCATAGCAGGGGTGTGATTCAACCGGTGTGATAATTCGGTGAGTGCATGCGCAGAGGGTTTGCTACTGACATTTTCCTGCAATCCTGCACTCTCCCTGTGTGTTAAACAGCTGATGTGCAGCAATCCACTGTGCTGCGCGAAGCAGCTGAGCTTGAAAACCAGGAAATAAAGGTCAGAATACAGCGAGCCCAGCAACTGAGCGTTGGAGTGAACCGGTTCTCTCACAGATGATCCTCAGAGCTACCAGTTCAGCCAAACTGGGCTGAACTGGTAGAATACCACCCCTGTTGCATAGTAAGGAAATGCATTACATCCATACCTGTTTCTGAGGGGCTTCCACATCACATAATTGATCACATCACATAATAAAAAGAGCCTTGGTAGCTCAGGCTGTTAAATGCCTACTCTTAAGATCCAGATGCCTACAATAGGCTCGAACCAGGCTCAAGGTTGACTCAGCCTTCCATCCTCTCAGGGTAGGTAAATTGAGGACCCAAGATTGTTGGGGGCAATTAGCTGACCTTGTAAAATGGCTAATAAGCAGGCATATACAATGGAATGAAGGCTATTGCTGAGCATTGGGTTGTGTAAGTCTTGCATATAAATGTAATTTAAAAAAAAATGTGTGGAACAGGGTTTTAGAGGAGATAAATTCTGGAATTTCTATGATGTGAAATTTCTGCTTTGGTTGCAAGATTGTGTCAACCAAGCATAATTGATACCGTCATTATTAATTCAGATCCAGTTCAGATTTCAAGCAGCCAGTTCAAATATTTGCTGCAATCATCTCTGCCTATTTATTATTTAGTTATATAGCAAGATGCTAATGAAGTATGTAAACGAGAGGGGAGGAGAGAGAGAGAGAGAGAGAGAGATCTTGTGCTAAAAGCAAACTGCAAATTTGCACTTGAACTGGCACTTTAAGCACTTACATTGTGTTTAGTTGGTGTTTCACTATCAATTGTACATGTGTGCTTGGAACAGTGATTTCCTAGCAATAATTTACAATGATGAAGCAATAAAAAAAGCCATGATCACAGTGGTATGCATAGCTTACATATACCACATTCTTTATTCTTCTGAGGACTCACTGGTTATAATTGAAAAGAAAACAGATACTACTCTATATATAAGCAATAAAGCAGAAAGTTTAGAATCTAAAAATAGCCTTTTTAGCAAATAGAGCAATAAGTGATTTCTGTGATGGAGCAAAGGCTATAGAAAAATGCAGGAACACTTAATTTACTCGGGTACCCATTTTGTGCCAATTTGTGTAAGTCATTATCTCTTTCTCGGCGCATTCCACCTCAAAGTACGTTTTTCCAAGATGCATTTCTATAACATTGTGAGAAACAATGTATGATTATCAGATAAACACATGTGTCACATTAGCTCATGCTTGAAAGCTTAAGACCGCTTAGAACAAAAAGAGTAATTTTTGATTTTGCTCAGATGTACGATTGACCACTAGCTTACACTCTGCTATTGGGATTTCTCTTATTTGACAAGGAAGGATATTCTAATTTATTTATTTATTTCTTAGGGATACTGCACAGTGCTCCTGAAAATATACAGATGTTGGGTTGTGTTCAGATGCTGCCATGTTTACAAGTAGATCCATAAATCAACTAATTTAACCTACTGTAAACATGACTGAGATCATATCTCTTTGAGAGAGAGACACTCAAGTCTTGTTCTTCTGCATGGTTGGGTATTACTTTCCCACCAAACTCCTTTGTTTCCTCTTCTTATATTATTTTTTTATCAGCTCCTAAATGGATAAATCCTTCCTCAAACTTCAGCTCTTCTGCTGAACTCATCTACTGACTGCATCTTGGTTGTACAAATCTGAGTGATCACTGGATGGTAGCTAAGTTTTTTTAAATAAAATCCTTCATTACAACTCTCTAGTGATCCATGTGTCAAACAAGCAGCTCATAGTTTCAGTGATTTTGTTGTTGTTGTTGTTGTTTGCCAATAAATAAATCAGTCAATGGCATAACAAATCCAAATAAGGAAATGCAATGCATGGAGTAACCAGGGTACTGGAGGGCTTTTTCGTGTACATAACATTGGATAGAGCTGCAGTTTAACGGAGGAACCCATCAGTTACAATTCTTAGAATAGGATGCGTAAAACAGCCAAGACCTATTTCAACTACACAGCAAGATAGGAGGATTTGCTGCCCATTTCATTGTGGGAAAAGAGCACAGCAAAACCACTGTATATTCCTGAGACTAAGGACCATTGAACTCAGTGAAACTGTGTATGTTTGTACACTACATATTGTAAATCTGTATCTCATCTATAGCCAAGTAGGATTTTAAACACATCCAAATTATCTATCTCAAAAGTATAGAAATTGTTTTTAAGTCACTAGACAGTTTTTGAAATGTAATGAAGGTAGGGCCACTCTTGTGGCTCTAAAGGACAGAATAAATTAGCATTATTTTTGAATAATTAAAGAAAGTTTTGAATGAAAAGTGGAGGAAGCTATGGGATAGACTCACTCCTCTATAAGTGGTGAGTGGTGAATTTTCATGAAGGGAGCCCAGAACAGTGATAAACTATTTTGAAAGAAGATCAAAATGTGCCAGTATTTTTTATCAAACACAGGTGACTCATCTGTATAATCTTTAGTTTTAAAGGGAAGATAAATTTATACACTTCCATCAGTGGTGGGATTCAATTTTTTTTCTACCGGTTCTGTGGGTGTGGCTTGGTGGGTGTGGCAGGGGAAGGATACTGTAAAATCTCCAGTCAGAGGTGGTATTTGCTGCTTCTCCAAACTACTCAAAATTTCCGCTACCAGTTCTCCAGAACTGGTCAGAACCTGCTGAATACCACCTCTGACTTCCATGTGGTACCATTTTCATTGTTCTACAGTACTTTGTCGAGTAGATACAAGTCAACATGATCATTAGACATCTCCCTCCCTTGTAGGCAAATATACTTGCTTGTATATAAATCTTTATTGTGAAATATCTTGAAAACGTTAGCCAACCAGCACCTTTATCTCCTGTTTTCTAATTCAGCTAATCAAAATATGTAAGAATTAATGCATTTTAACTTGGAGGTTGATAATTTCCCTAAATTTGTAGACCAGTGTTACCTTTATATGGAATACATCCATATTCCTCATTGATTTAGAAATAAAGCTACATTCTCCAGTTCATATTTTTTCCATTGTCAAGTAATCTCATAATAATCAGTGAGACTACTGGAAGTTATCCAATTAAATTTTTGTATTAATCTTATTCGAATCTGCTTCACTGGCCACTTTCAATCACATAAAAATTGATTTTTTAATGTACAGCACATTGTAAATAATGCACAAAAATGCGATGTTTTGACAAGAAATGGGTTGTTGTCATCAACAAAGTACAAATAATGATCAATTAACAGGTAATGTGATTATTCCTCCCCTAAGATACCTCATGATCGGTTTTTCAAAGGATCTCTGGAATTCTAAACACTGCACTTTCTCAAATTCAACACTTTTTCTCCAAAGAATTTGAGCTGTAAATTGCCATATGAACTGCTTTTCAGTTTGTTTGTTTTTCCCCTCAAATTTACTGGCTTCAAATGCTATGATTTTCATGTTTTTCTAGCATGGTCTTTCAAAACATTTTATTTAATGTCTAGTTATTCCTTTTGCTTTTCAATGCAATCCAATGTTCTAGTAATCTGATTTTCAACAGCCACCCTTTTTCTCCTATGTAGTTCTAACATCTGAACAAAATAGTGCCCAAAAGATTGGGGGGGGTGAAATAAGGTGCCATTTATCTCATCCTCATGTCATTCTGCAAGACAATATGTACAGAACGGCAGGCTGTTGAATATTTTTTTATTTAGTAGTTTATATTTTGCATAGTCCACTTGACTTCCAATGATTCTGGGCAGCTTGCAATATTTTTTTTAAAAGTGCAAAACATGAAAAGAATCATGAACAGCCCCATATAAAAACCTAAGAAAGTCCAATCAACAGGTGCCCAACCTTCACTCTGTCTCAGAGCCTGGGAGTAGAGTTGGTTATTTAATAGTCTTTTCAATGTCAGCATGGTGGGAATCAACCAGATCTCTGGGGAAAATTATTCCAGAGGACAGGCACCATGACAGAGAAGGCATACATTTTGATCCCCACAAATTGATACCCGGCTTCAGCAGTAGGACATGGAGAAATCCCAATTGTACCAGAAAGGCAGAAACAACTGGAGATCTCTGAATTAACATGTGCTTTGCCATTTATAGGACTTTATAGGTGTTAACATGTTGAATTGCATCTAGAAACTAAGAAGAAACCACCATACCTTGTTGGGCCATACAGGTATAATGAGACATGCCCACATTGCCCACATAGCTACATTCTAGGCCAGCTATATCTTCTATATCAGGGGAGTCAAACTCATATTGTCATGTGACATATCGTGACTTTCCCCCCCTTCGCTAAAGTGGGTGTGGCCAGCGCGTGACGCATCCGACCCATGGGGCTGCGAGTTTGACAACCCTGTTCTATATGATCTTATTATTTATTAATTCGACTTATATGCCGCCCCCTCTCCCGAAGGACTCGGGGCGGCTCACAGCTAAAATACAATACTAACAATAAATTACCTAACATCTTCAATGTCAGCCCCATGTAGAGAGCTTTACAGTGTTCCATTCTTGAGGGGATTAGGACATAAGTGCCTGAGCAATGGGTCAGCAGTTAAAAAACACAGAGCTTATCAACTGGAAATTGACAGTCCGAGTTTGAGACCAGAACACTGTGCAACATGGTGACCTCCCATTCCTGCCCTAGCTCCTGTCTACCTAGCAGTTTGAAAGTATGCAAATGTGAGTAGATTAATAGGTACCACTTTGGTGGGAAGGAAGTGTTCTATGCACCTTTAGCATATAGCCATGCTGGCCACCATGGCCACAGAAAATGTCTTCCCTTGGCCAAGAAATGGAGGTGAGCATTGAGCCCCAGAGTCAGACATGACTGGACAGGAAAACCTTTCCCTTTTTGCCTGTCTGAAGGATGACCTCTTTCAGGAAAGGATGCAACTGGCACACCACAACTATCACCTGCTCATGAAAACCAGAATAGCAGAACTGTAAATGTATTGAGAAAAATGAAGTGGAGTCTCTGAACATTGAATAAAAAATTCTGCTGCAGATCAGCCTGGGAAACATGAAAACCATACTCTTGTAGCCAATGAGAGGAATATCTGTGAAACAGAAAGACTGGACATTCACAGAGCATCCCCTTCCCAAAACAAAGCATTGACCTTGGAAAGATGTGGAATTATTCAGATTATATATATTCAAAGCAGATTCAAATAATATCAGCAAAGTCACAAGCATTCTAGTCATTATTGGGATACTATATGTTACATATGAGCTTCACGTTTGTATTACAATACAGATCAAGTGCCATCTGTTTTTGTGATGATGCGGATTTTTATTCCCACTTCTTACACAAGCATGGAAGGAATCCAGAAGTTTACTCTTTGACTGTAAATCTGAAACTTTGGATTAAGGAAGTAGCACATATTTGAAAATGAACATAAACAGAAGAGGATGAAAATCAACAATACCATTTTGAAGTCTGTCCAAGCAGTCTATGTTCTACGCTGTCAGGATTCTTCTGGCACTTTGATCCTCAACCATTGACCCTCATAAGGGAATCGTGCCTGGACTTCAGTTCAATGTTTAAGGCAAGAACAAATAGAAAGATTGTCAAAGAAAAAGGGACAATGAATGGTAGGATAATAGAATTAATTCAAGTGGGAACTGAGAAATGAGGAGGATTTGCTATGGAACTATCTAGGTTTCCATAACATTAATGCCATAAATTATCAAAACAATTTCATACTTAACTTTTAAAATGGGGGGGGGGTAATATTTTAAATAGCAGATAATAACTGTAGTTCAGGATTGAATTGTGGAGTCTCTGGTGATCTCTGGCCTTGTTTGTTTGCTTGCAGATATTTCATTACCCACTTAGGTAATATCCTCAGTGCAAGTGAGGGTTTGCATAGTTGGATTAAAAAAATAAACCATATACAAGCAAATAAACTTAGAAAGCACCAAGAACTTCATGATTAACACAAGACTAGAAAGCTATTCAAGCTTTCCTAATTCTAGAGTTTGCTATCGATATGTCATCCATAACCCTTATATTTACTCTTGCCTCCTATGTTGGACTTTCCCTTTTCTCCTGTCATATTTGCCACACAGACCTCCCCTCTTTGCAATTCGAGGCCACCAAGTGTCTCTGGCACAATGAATCACATTACCCGTAACACAAAGAAGTCTTGGCAGAGCGAAAGCATACCACTGTGCATAACCAATGCAATAAACATGTTTATTTGCTTTTGACTTAGTGAAATATAATGCAATACCTTACCCGTTATGGTTTCATGTAAAGGTGGCCCGTGTCTGTTTTGAGCATTGTTGAAAGTGCATCCGTTTGATTAATCTCAAGGCAATAGAATGGAAATGGTATAAACTGAAAGATGCCAGGGTCCAAAAACAGGGACAATGGTGGCATTATGTTGAAAGTGAATGTTTCAAACATCCTGCTTCTCTGGCATGTTCAAGTGCAACCCCATCCATACCAATTTCATGAGGATCATGCTGTAGTAAATGTGCACAGAATTGGAGCCTCCGAGACCCAGGAAGTTGATGCTTATTGATTTGGCTAGCAAACAGGAGTTTCCCTTGAATTGGGTAGCTTATTATTTGCCTTTGAAATATCATCTCCAGACTAATCTATTTTGGTTTAATTAAGCCTTCGGCATGCCTCCAGGGCCAGCCCCATACACTTAATTGAAATAAATGCATTTATTTACTGTTCACTCCCATCTCTTTCATTCTTCTCACTTGTAAAATGTCTTTCAGGAACAAAGTAAGCAACTCAGTGGTGGGATTCAAACATTTTTACTACTGGTTCTGTGGGCTTGGCTTGATGGGCATGGCATGGCTTGGTGGGCGTGGCAGGGGAAGGATACTGTAAAATCTCCATTCCCACCCTACTCCAAGGGAAGGATACTGTAAAATCTTCCTGGTGGAAGGTTATTGCAAAATCCCCGTTCCCTCCCCATCCCACTAACCTGCTTTCCAGCTCCGTTCTCCTATGCAGGGCAACAAAAGAAGAGACCCAGCCAATCAGCTGGGACTCGGGAGGCAAAGAATAGATGGGGGCAGGGGCAGTCAGAGGTGATATTTGCCGCTTCTCCGAACTACTCAAAATTTCCGCTACCGGTTCTCCAGAACTGGTGAGAACCTGCTGAATACCACCTCTGAAGCAACTGAGAACAAATGGCTGAAGTGCATGATAAATGGAGAATTCTCTGCTGACCATTGTTCCTGTTAATCATGTTAGGGAGGAGAAAGAAGAATCAAAGTCCTGACATTTTATAGTCATTGTCTTGAGTATTTCTAGGTTGTAACTATGCCTGTCATAGTTCACCAAATATTTAAAATAATTAAAAAAGGAAGCTGCATAACAACACAACCCTTTCCTTTTTGATCTTAGGGCCATCTCTGACTGGGGTACTGAATGTTAGTGCTTGACTAAAATAGATTGGTATCATTTGTTGCTCTTTTGAGGCAGGAAACATTTTTAAAAATTCAGTTAAAATGTCCCACCTTTAAAACTAGAAAGAAAATAAGAAGATCCTACGCATTTTTATGAAACAAACCTGCTCCTTGAGCATTCATATCTCATCTCCTCTGACCCTAAAGTTCTGTTTCTGGCCACCAAACAGTGACCCATCTCTTAATTTAATAGATAATATATGCTGTTGACATCTTTTGAGCTTCCTATATTGGCTTTGCAGAGCTGTATGTTTTCAAGGAGGGGAGGAAGGAGACGGGAATTACAATGAAGACCATGCTTTCAAAAGGGAATAAAATGTGTTTACATATAGGAGAGGCCACTGAATTGTGTGCGTAGATGAGATTGCATGGCTCAAGATTCATAACGATATCACTTGGATTTAGGCTGAATAATAAGTAATGCAGTTTTTTATATTATTGGCTAAAGGACAGATTTTGACTGGTTCCATTCACATTTGACAGCTAAAATGTGGCTTCTTATTTTAAGCAAGTATTGTATTTGGGTATCTTAGATAGATAGATGATAGATAGATAGATGATAGATAGATAGATAGATAGATAGATAGATAGATAGATAGATGATAGATAGATAGATAGATAGATAGATAGATAGATAGCACTTCATGAGAAGATTGTGTAAACAATAAAAGCATTAAGACAGAGATTATATATTGCACTTCATGAGAAGATTGTGAATACCTTCACCGAAAAGATTCTTGATTCAAAAATGAGTGATAGTGATAAAGCATTAAAAATATATTTTATAACAAGTAATGGTGGCTTAGCCATAACACTGTATTATATTTTGTTTTCCTAGTTAATAAAGGTCTTCAATATTTCTAAGTGACAAAGCAAAATTATGATAATCTGAAAATGTAGGAGAAGGATTGGTAGAACTTGGGGTGGAGTTAAAAGAGGGCTCCAGCTAAGAATCTTTACGTAGGCACTAGTGGTCTAAGTCAAACTTCCCTTGAATTCCGTTGAGCCTTATTTAACTCCATGAAGGCGCTAACTGTTGGTTGAGAAGATTCCTGTTTATAGGCTTTTCAGAAATAAATCAGTTTAATTGCACCATCAAGTATGGACCTGGTCTTTCAGGCCTGACAGAAAGCTACAGTATAGAGGAAAACAAGATGAAAATATGGAGATTTAAAGTTTCCTATAAAATACTAAAATGGAAGTGTTGTATCTTACCCTAGAAGTTGATCTTTGTTTCCACACGTGCTGAGCTACAATGTGATTTGAGTCTATCATATGGTGAGAATCTAGTCACTATGATTTATTCAACAAAATATGGCATAGTGCAATAGGGTCATACCACTTACATGTTTTAATTTTTTTAAAAAAAACATCCAATCTCATGATATCTCTAAAGCACAAATTACTAAGAGGAGCACTTAATTAGGTTTTTCACCTCAATTTTAATATGTAATACCCAAGTACCCAAGATATCACTAATGTAATATTTTGTTCCTTTAAAAAAATACTATATGATTAGGCAAAAGGACATTTGCATTCATGTTAAGTAGAAAAAAATCCTGTCCAGAAGGAGATAGTTTTAATTGATTGGTATTTTTAAAATGGAAGGCCCTTTGCAACCTAATTCAAAACTTTGTTATTAAGAATTAAATTAATGTGATCCTTTGGATATGATTGAGTCATGCTTCTGCTGAGCTTAATAGTGAAAAAAAATAATCTCAACTCAGAAAAGAGTTACTCAGCCAGCAACAACACTATTTCTGCATATAGATTAGCCACTAAAGAAGTCATTCCTTTAAAAAATTAAAAGTGTGGGAAATGGCTATAGAGATTCTCAATCATCCAGGTCATGGTTGTCCCAAAGTTGCTTTTCCAAAAGGCAGCCGGACTCTTTGGGTTTTTTTTTCCTTGAATGGTGGGAAATGTTCTGACAATTGATCTGAATCAGAAGCAGAATGCAAGAATTAGTACAAGGTGGGCTTGCATGAAGCACTAATACTTACTTGAAATAAAAGACAGATTTTAGACAGCGTAGTTTCTATAAGATATATTTGCTTTACAACAATAAAAATAAAAGTAAGACAAAGTTAAAAATAAATTAGGATTATCTCCCCTAAAGCAATTGAATTTACATCTATCAAGATTGTCTACCTGGACCACATTCTATCCATATTCAAGGCATGCTCCAATAAAAATAAGCCTACTTAAATTCCCATGACTTGTTCATTACTCAATCAAGGGTTTTAAATACTCTCAGTAAAGCCAGTGGGGATTAAAAGTTTATAATTTGATCTTTAATGTTTACTATTATCCTATAAAAATAATAAGAATAGAGAATGTACATTGATCAAAAATTGCTTTGAATCAACTTTGAATAGAAAAACATGGCACAGCAACTTCATTACCCCTTTGTTTGGCTTATTTGAGTCTGCATAACTATTTAATTGCCACATGTAAATGCCATAAAATTAAAATCTGAATTGCTCTTGGGATAGCTTAATACATTTTTCATAGCAATGATCCTCTGAAGTTGTGCAAATAAAAAATGCCAAAGTTTCTACTTAATTTTATTTTCATTATTGACATTCCTTGTTCCATGTGTAATGTTGCTGATATATATATATATATATATATATATATATATAATGGCCTGCATTGGTATGCTTAATATTGTGGAAATTTTCAATATACCATACCTATGTCAAGAATATGTCTTTGATTTATCTGGCTGCATACTATTCCAATCTCCAAGGACTTGAATGCAGATCTTTCCTATTTGACATTCTAAGGATTGAAGCTGGGGTGATTTGGATGTAAAGCATGGCCATTTTATTACAGGGCAATATTCCTTTTGCAGGATAGATATAAATTTCACTTCTGATACAGAACAATGCTGATACTCCTTTTTTGAGGACATGGGGTGTTTTCTTATGATTCCTGTGATGTTTTTGATATCAATTTTCAATTTTTTTTCTCTGTCCTCCGATCTTGCTTTAGAGTAGGAGTATCCAGTCTTGGTTACTTTTAAGACTGGCTGGGGAATTCTGGGAGCTGACATCCACAAGTCTTAAACTTGCCAAGCTTGGACATCCCTACTTGAGGGGCAAGTAGTCAGTGGAGGCAAGCACCAAACCAAGGAGAAAATGAGTGGAGAGATAACTCAAGAGAGGTTGGAAAATACTTCATCAACATTGTATAATCTACTTTTCTCCTACTTGGTATTTTTTTAGGGTATGAGTCTATGACTGTCATCATTGCCATAGTTTCTGAAAAGCTTAGGTTAACAATTTCAACTCATAGCAGAGACATCAGAGAGAGGGAGGGAGAGACAGAGACAGAGAGAGACACACAGAGAGAGACACACAGACAGACAGATACAGAGAGAAACACACACAGAGAGACAGAGACAGAGAGAGGGAGGCGGGGAGAATGAATATGAATGAACATATCAGGCAGTAGCATTTCTTTACTAGCATTTGCTGACTTGAACAACATTCTTGTTTGCTGTTATAAAGAAACCAAGGGTTTTTTTTTAATTTGATAGTTAAAAGATGAACTAAGAAATAGCCGAGATAAAGATAAGAGGCCCTGAATGTAAATGGAAGAGAATCTGGATGCTTGCAGAAAAAGTCTAGGATGAAGAATGAACTTGTAGAACATTACATATGTTTTATATAGGTTATGTTGATGTAAGCCTGGATATCAGATCCTTATTAAAGATGCCCACCATCAATACCATCATCACAGTGTTCCATGTTGCTTATGATCTGATTAATACTGCAGAAGCTGATAATTAAACTTCTAGCATGCTGTTCACTATCCGTACCACCACAGGAACATGTCAGCATTAAGCTTCTTCAGTGATGTTGAACTTCAGCTCTGGTAAATCTGACCAGCTTGAGGAAGGATCACATGGGGAGCTTCCATAGTTTGGAATAGAAAATATGCAAGCACCCTGCTGCAAAAGCTAAAGCTAATGTGGTAGTAGCAACTATTTTTATTTTCACCCCTTCACAGACATGCTGACACAAAAACATGACAGTACACCATATAGGCAGTGTGGGACAGCTGACATGCCAAATCAAAACCGGTGTTTGCGGTTAGCTCAGTAACCACTGCTGCTTTCAGATTTAGGCATTAAAAAAAAATATATGGCAAGGCAGATGTATAGATGTATAATAACCAAAAAGCCATGGTGTGTAAATGAAAGGGGAAAATCAGTCACTATGTCACAGCAGTTAACCATGCTGTGAAGTTGGGGGGAGGGGAGGGAAATGACTCTGTCCCATTGGCCAAAAAAGGGCCCTGCTCCTTCCTGGTTTGCCATGCAAATGAGAATTATAATTTGGTTTCTAAGTGTAAGACTCTTTTGAGCTTGAAATAATTCATCTGATTTATATTGTGACTTCTAATCTGCCTTCCATAGTGAAACTTCTATTTCAATACTCTACGTGCGTGCGTGCGTGTGTGTCTGTTTATAATACTGTGTTTTTCCTTTGTTCTGAAAACCCCTAGTCTGTTGCCATACTAGAAACTTAAGGTACACTATAAAAAGCAATATATACTCTACTCTGCATCTTCTCCATTGAAGACTTAGCCGTAATCTACTTATTACTATAAATGTTTATAATCAGAATGCAGATTTTTAATATTATGTACTGGACCAAGTGGAATTAATTTGCTTTCTCCAAATATTATTAATACTACAGCAACAATTGCAACATTTACTTCTACAGCCATTTTTTCTAGTCCTCAACCCACCTGTTGCATTTTATAACCACACTGGCAAAAGGGTTTTTAAAGAGATAATTATTGAGCTCTTTCCTAACTGATGTTGACACAGTACCTGATTCATAAAACAACAACAACCCCACAGCATCTCTGTTTGCTTGTTACCTTGACTGAATACCTTGCTAGCACTCTTCAAACTGCTGAAATTGTGGTAATTTTACATATGCTAAGGAAGGGACGTCAAACTCAAGACCCGTAGGCTGGATCCAGCCTGCAGAGTGCTTAGATCTGGCCTGTGGAGCTGCCCTGGAAACAGTGAAGGACCGGCCTGCAGTGCCTCTGCCAATGAAAATGGAGCTTGGAAGGATCATGCACAGCCCTCCTGAGCTCTGTTTTTGCTGGGAGAGGGTTGCAGGAGGCATCGCATCCAAAAACAGAGCTCAGGAGCCTGTTTTCACTGGCAGAATGCTTGGGCCACCACAGGCGCCCGTGGCATGAGTGATGTCTAGCTGGCCACGCACACCCTGGCCATGCCCACGCTGGCCCCCTGCGGTCACACACAACCCTGATGCAGCCCGCAATGAAATCGAGTTTGATATCCCTATGCTAAGGACTCAGGGATGGGGCACTGATTTAAAACTTTGTCAGATTCTTGAGTCATATTTTTCTGCATTTGTTTCACTCCCACTTCCGGAGGGAAGAGAAAATTTAAAAAGTTCCATTTAAATCAGATTTTAGGAAATGATAAGAAATTTGCCATTCATCACCTTCCTGCCAGTCAACCACTGGATAGGCTAAACGGGCACATGACCCACAGCTCTGGTTATTGTGCAGTCCACCCATTTTATCAAAAACACATATAGATATATTTCAGTCATAGTGCTAAATTTATGCGAGTGAGATTCCCATCCAAATAGATGATAAGCATTGCAGGTCAAGCAGTACAATTGATTGAGCAATTATTCTTGTATAGATTGATTTCATTCAATCTTCACTGAGACAGTGGCCTTTAGAGTGATTTCAGTGGAGGTCAGTCAAGGACATAGAGATTAGAAAACTTCCACTGCAAAGGAACTTTAATAATTTGATTTAAACTACCAAAAAGAGATGTGGGTTCAGCCTTTTCCCTTCCATTTATTGTGGAATGCCAAAAAGAGGGTTTTTTTTACTTATTGGTTCACTTATGATTGTGACTGCATTTTGTTCTCTTTGCCTGAACATAATTTGTGGAATTCTTTCATCCAAAGATTTACCATGTGCTGAGAATGTGAATGGAGAAGCCCGCATGGTCCCGAGCTCCAAAGCCACACAGAGGGTTTGGGCCATATATGGGCAACAATCACATTCTCTCACTTTGTATAGCAGTGCTAAGCTTTTTCTCACAGCACTAAGCTTTTAGCAAAACACTCTGCTATATAATTTTTTAAAAAATATTATTTTGTTTTAGTCCAAAGCACTGTGAGCAGCTAATGTTCACATGGGGCAACAACCATCCAATGTTATGCATTTTCATTTAAAAGTCATTGAGATTGACTAGAATTATAGTCTTTATTTCATCTGATCTCGGTGGATGAGTTAATCACATCACAAGCCAACTTGTTCATTAAAAAGAATATTAGCAGAAAGGCTTAAATTGACCTTCGTTAAAGAATTTAGCCTGAACAAGAGTTGCCATATCAAGTTTAGCTCTTAGTGAGAAACTCTCATCTGAAAATTTCTGTTCAAGTGGATGGACAGTTCCTTTTCACACCTGTGTCAAAACCTATACTGAGCTTCTTGAACTGTAGCCTTAGGTTATGCATCAGAATTTCTGGTGGAATGGATAACTGTGGTTTAAGACATCTGCAGTAAATTATTCATTGGGTAAAATAATCCATATGTTTCTTCTCTTCTGTTCAATTTTATACATGTTCATATACTATACATAAAAAATATATTTAAATAAATATATATTATATACATATACATATGCATATATTTTATGAATCAGGTCTGTGATTTTTACTCTCTTGAGCAATTTGATGCATTTTCATAGGACCATTATCTCTTACTTAGTTAGCAATGTAAATAGTATTGTACATCTGCTATTTTATTATTATACAGTCTGCCATATGTATTTGTTTATTCTGAAACAAAATCACACAGGAACTGTAATGCCATTTTTTTTCATACTGCTTCCCTGTACAACTGTATCTATAGGGGCATGTGTTTCAATGATTTAAATTAAGTTTTGCCTAACAAATATTTTATTTTATTTTTTCTTTCAATGAAATATACTGTACAGTTCCGGATATTGTTTTCTCTTTGGTAATTGCTTAATGGGGATGTGTCTGTGTTTTCATGTGAACAGACAGTTTCCCTTTCCCTTTGCATCCAGACAACCAGTATTTTCTGTCAAAAGTGGATAAAATTTGAAGCATAGCCCTAATAACAATTATAGCTACCAGAGCTGGGCTACAAAAATCCAGACGAACAGAAAGTATCTGCTGGTCCTACAAAAATCCTAATTCTTTTAGTGGTGGTTCAGATTTTTCCTTTTTATGAAACCGCAAATAGGATTGCCTGATTGGGATATCTTGGTATAAATCTGCAAGTACATATTACATTGCAATGTCTGACGAGCATTGCTACTTGTTTGCCTGGACTTTTGACAGCTAACAGTAAGACACAGTTGCTCTAATCTAGCAAGAGTAATCCTTACACCAAAATGGGTTGCCTTCTCTTTGAGATTGGTTCCTACAAATGGAAAAGGCTGGTGTATTTTATCCCATGAAAACAAGCAACAGCTCAATATTTAGATTTCTGTAACCAGTATCCCTTACCCACTGAGTAAGGACAGCTCCATTTTGATGGCCAGCTCCATCTTTTCTTAGCAGAACCAAATACATAACAAGGCATTCACAAATAAAGGGCCACATACCACCTGAGTGACAGATGTGATATCAAATCAGATGAGGCATCCAAGAACAAACATCTACACTGAATGATGTCCTGGATCTGACTGAAAGGATCAGAATAGCATATGCAAAGACATTTTCTTCTAGGGGAAGTCTTAGAGCAAAGCAAAGCAAGGCAGCTATTTCATTTTAGCAAGCAATGAAGGTCACATTGCTTTGTAAACTGCCTTCATTGTACTTTACATAAAGCATTGTGGAAGTGGGAAAAAAAAGTTTTCAAAAGTATCACAGAGCCCTAATAAAGAGTTATTAGAGCTCCGCGGTGCTTCAGCTTCGATTCTGAAAGGGCACTTCAGAGCACACTATAATACAAATGTAGCATTTGCCAGTGATTCATTGGAATGTTCTGAAGATGTTAATATTAAATAGGCAGCGGGAATAACAGAGGTGACACAAGTGAAACTTCAGCTAACATTTATGTGTAACAAACAAATGGTTACCCACGGCAGCTGCCGACTAACAGGGCGGCTGGCTGACAGGCAACAGCTGATGCCGCTTGGCAGCTCCCTTTTATACTCAGCAGCTCAGCAGTTTGCACTGCTTGCATTGTGGACCAGAGGGAGAACCACGGCCGAACACAACACTTGACATATCTTGCCTGCCTTTGATCTTATTTCACCAAGTGGCAGCTACTCAAAGAACTGACTAAGCACATGCTGCCACGAGGTGGGATAATTGTCCTATGTATCTTTGAAAAGGAAAAAAAAATTCAACAATGGGAAGCCATTTTCATGGCAGCCATTATGTGATTGGATTTCTATCCTGCCGGCCAGGCAATTTATTGCTAATATTTAGAAGTTGATTACAGTGATATCCAAGGTTACTGGGGTTTTTTTTAAATCCAATGAATGGCAAATTGTGAAGAATTATTACCGAGGAATATAAGTTCCCTGACCGGTTGATGTATCTCTGGGTGTTGCAACCATAGATTAAACCATAGCTAAATAGCACCATATTGAAAAAGGTTAGCTCTTTCTTCTTATCAGCTCCTGACTCACCCCCGTGACAACAGAGTTTAATAAAGACTCAAGGGAGATGAATATAACAAAAAAGTCCCTCTCCCAGCATTAATTTTGCAAACACTTAACCCTGATTAACGATTATGATGATAAGAATTAAGTGGTAAAAAGTTGTTGGCATAGTAGTCATTTTTTCAATGGCTGTTTATCATCCTAAGAATCTGCTACCCATCTTATTAGTGTTCTCACCTAGGCTTCCCCAAAAAGCACTAAGCAGACTCTTTGTCCTAGCAAAACCCCTTTTATTAAATGAAGGTGAATTTCTTGCATTCACATTCAGCCAAAGGCCTGGCAAACAGTCTTTCAAGGGTCTAATTAGGAGCACAGACCTTATCTAGCTTGGAGAGCTGCCAAGTAAATATTTTCAAACGCAGTGCTGACAAGGAAGGACTCGGCACAGAGTCTCTGAGATGCACAGGCAGATCTTCATACTGCTGCAATGAACGAATTGTTTCCTGCAAAAGCCCCCTCCCTTTTTGCTCCTCTTTTGATCCCTATGGGTGGGGCCATTCACCGTCCACCTATGGCTTTACTCCCATGTCAACCCTTAGTTCGTAATTGTTCTTTTCTTTTGGCAGCTGTGCACATGCACAGGCCAGGAACCAGTTCCAGTTGCTCTTCCACCTCACTGCTGTCCGACTCCGAAGACAGCTAACAACTACCAGACTGCCCTGGCCCCATCTCTGCCTCTGACGCAGAGTCCCCCTCTGAGCCTCCTTAGCTTCTAGGACTGTCCATGTTCCTCCCCAACCTCCTCACTGTCCAATTCTGCTGCCAGCTATGCTAGCCGCCGGCAGGCCACAACAATTAGGAATAATATAGTATGTACTTAGTTACTCAGTTTTCCTTTATACCAGCACCAGGTTGGGAGACCTGTGTTGGAGACCAAGTCAACATTTATTTCAACGTTGCTTCTCTTACCAATGTCTGTTTTCAAACAAACATTCAAACTACATTCCTCTCCATCTGAAGACAACATTTTGGGCCTTAACACAAGATCTGAAAGGACAAATTCCCCATCAACAAGAAATCAGCATTCTGTGAATGTCTCAGCCTTTACTCTTGATTTATTAGAGCTCTTGGATTGGATGCTGGATGCAAAGCCATGCGCTTGATGGGTTGTGACCTTAATCAAATCATCTAATTATCTCCCATGCTTTTCCACACAGTAAAAGCCTTTTAATTTGCTTTTGTATATTTTTTGTGTGTGCCCTATGCGTGTAAATAGCATGTTTCATTATGCAAATCTTTCTAGATCACTCACTTCAGAACAAACTGAATTTGTATATGAAGAAAATCAAATCATTTACAGTAAATCCGGATGGTTTAAAAAACATATAAAGTGATTATGACTGTTGTGTGTTCTTCTACTTATATTGTTCATATCCCAGTTTTATGTTTTAAAGGGGAAATGCATTTTCTTTGCCCTTGAATGTCTATAATTGATTATTTAAACTATATTTCCATCAATAAAAACCTTATGCCAAATCAGAATACATGAAACAGTTGGTTTTTTTGCCCTATTTTAAAATTGTGTTCCCAATTGCAGAAATGTGACATTTAAAACAGCAGACAAATGGAAACCACATTTACAGATATCTGCGATTGTAGATTGTCTTCCTAACATGATAAGTAGGAACTCTTAAATGGAGTCAGCCAGGACTCCATTTAAAAGAATAACTGAAGCCAGAACTCCAGGATGTTTTGGTGAGTGATCTTGAATATTTTAACTATCCCTTTCTTCTATTCTGTGAGGATGAATTGGATGGGAGAGGTTAGGGGGAAAGCAAAGACATTTGCTTTGCCAAAACATAAACCATTCTATTTCCTTTTTACTAAAGCAATGAAAATATTTTGTCAGTTAAAGATTACTGGTAGTTCTCAACTTATGACCGGCTACTTAGTAACCATTCAAACTTATAACAGATTTCCACAAAGCAAGAGTGACCCAATTTCAAAGTTCTGATATCACTCCCCCTCTAATGGTCATGTGACCTGCATTTTGGACATTCAGCAACCAGCCTGCATTTACAGCCGTCACATGATCACAATTTACAATGGTGTGCTGGAACTTCCAGTTTCTGGGGCGGGGGGGGAGAAACTGGCCAATGGCGAACATTGGCTTCACTTAATGACCACTGAATTCACTTAAAGGCCACCGCAAAAAAGATCATTCCAACTGTCATTACTTATAACTGTAATTGCCAGGTCCGATTATGGCCATAAGTCAAGGACTTTGCCTTTGAATGTTGGTAATTGGCAGGATGCAAGCTGCAAAAATGGGAATGAATGGCTTTCACCATGGACCATGAGCTTCCACGCAGTTTTTCTTATATATAGAAGACTACTATTTTTTAAAAAAATTTATTAGACAAACACAAAAACAAAACAGAAAAGAACATTAAAAACAATGAACATGGTACAATCCTCCTAACCCGGATAGTTGTCTTACATTGCTAAGTCACATATAAAAAATAGTAGATATTTACATTCTATATACATAGTATATAATATATACCAGTGGTGGCTAACCTTTTTGGGCTCCTGTGCTGAAAATTGTGCTGACGTTCACGCTTGCCAGCACCCAGAAGGCAATGTGTGCGGGACTCCACCACCCCCTGCGCATGCACATGCGATTTCCCTCCCCACCTTCCCCTTACCTGCACTGGCCATGTGCATGCCTCCCAGCTGTTTTTTGGCATCTCAGAGGCTCGAGGGAAGCCTCTGCAGCCTTTGGAGGCCAAAAAACAGGCCCATTTCATCACTTCTGGTATTTCCAGAAAGTGAGGAAACGGGCCCGTTTTTCGGCCTCCAAGGCTGCAGAGGCTTCCCTTGAGTCTCTGGGAGGCTGAAAAAGGCCTTAAATGGGCAGAAAATCATCTGGGTGGCATGCACATGTGCAGTGAGGTAAGTTTGGCTGGGGCTCGCATGCCCGCACAAATGGCTCTGCGTGCCACCTATGGCATGCGTGCCATAGGTTCACCATCACAGATATATACATTTAATCATTTCTTATTATCTTGATCCTTTCTCTTTTCTAACCAACCATAAAACTTATCCCATATTTTGTAATAATCCAATTCATCCTTATTTTTTAATTCTTTTGTCAATTTGTCCATTTCTGCGCACATCCAGATTTCCCTAATTATTTCTATTTCACTTGGAGTTTCTTTACATTTCCACTGTTGTGCATAAGCCAATTTCACAGCTGTGATTATATGAATTATTAAATATATAATATCCTAAGACTACTATTTTGTAGAGCAGCAACAACTGCTACAATTGTTCCATGAAACACAGAAATACATATTTTGTCTAGTTCATGCTCCAAGATGATGAATTGGTTTGGGTCAATTTTTCAGAATATATAGCCACCCTGGAATGTACAGGAAGGAAGGTGTAACCATCAGATATAATCCCATTTTCTTACTGGTATGTGGTGGATTTTTGTGAGCGGTGCGTTGGCCTAGAGCTCTCGCCTCACAATCAGGAGGCTGTTAGTTCAATTTTAGGTAGAGGCAGATATCTCTCTCTCAGCACAATGAGAATTTATCTGCTGAATTATATTCCACATTGGCGACATGAAGGGCATCCGGCCAGTAAAAACTCAGCTTCATTCAGTTGCCCAGACTCACTGCTCCCCCCTCAAGGGATTATGGGGTCATAAAAAGATGATGATGATGCTATGATGGATTTTTGCATTTAATTTTCTATTCTTATTTTAAAATGTTGCAATGTATTTTGCCCCTCTTTTTATCTTATAGAGAAGTCCATTTTAAGACTGTGTTTAGCATCATTACAGTAGTAGCCACTGTTTGCTTGTTCATATCTGATCACTCTTGGGGTGGGGTGATTTACCTGCAGGAAATTGAAATAACCAAACAATGCGAACTGGGGGAAAAAAGCTTCTGTTTTAAGAGGACCTGATGTAAATAATTCATTGTGCTACTTTTCACAAGATTTACTTATTTGTTAAATTGCTGGAGTTTAGCAACAGAATCAAGCAGCCTCCAAAAGACAGGATGCATGCATTAGAGTAATGCATAATATAGTTGGTTTGTTTTGGGATTAACACTACACAAACAGAATCAGCAAATAAAATTTAGGGTTTTTTTTCTTCCAGGCAGGAAATAACCAACTCCAGACATGAACGAACTAATGAAATAAACCATGGTTTAGCATAAAGTAAAAAAATGTAATGGTCGGATAAAAAGAGAATAAAAGCAAGAAGAAAAACAATGCAATGACTGAGAGGTTTGTCCTAAAATCAGGATATGTGTATCATATGGGTCACAATGTTTGGGGAATTAGATGGAAGGCAAAAAATATCCTCAAAACAGGAAACATGAAACAAAATAGCTTCACATCAGCATTCCATCAAAATAGTCTAAATGGCTTTTTTTTTAAGAACAAAATTAAAAATAACCATCAGGTTTTGTTCCAAACCTGATACAAAACTCATTATGTTTGGAACTCTGAAACAGTAATTTTGAATCTGAAATGACCAGTTTGAGATGGCTTCTCATGACCAGGACTCCCGGAATACACAGCTCAAAATGGCTAAACTGCAAGGCTGGAACAAGGTGGCATATTTTGTTCTGATCATGAAACAAAATTCTTACAGCATCCAATAGAATAGAATAGAATAGAATAGAATAGAATAGAATAGAGTAGGGTAGGGTAGGGTAGGGTAGGGTAGAGTGGGATGGGATGGGATGGGATAGAATAGAATAGAATAGAATAGGTAGAGTAGGGTAGGGTAGGGTAGGGTAGGGTAGGGTAGAGTGGGATGGGATGGGATAGAATAGAATAGAGTAGAGTAGGGTAGGGTAGGGTAGGGTAGAGAGGGATAGGATGGGATGGGATGGGATGGGATAGGATAGGATAGAATAGAATAAGGTAGGGTAGGGTAGGGTAGGGTAGAGGGGATGGGATGGGATGGGATGGGATAGAATAGAATAGAATAGAATAGAATAGAATAGAATAGAATAGAATAGAATAGAATAGAATAGAATGGGACTTTGGAGGACTTCTAGTCCTACCTCCCACTCAAGCAGGAGACTGTATATCATTTCAGATAAATGGTTGTCCAGTCTCTTTTTGAAAGCCTTCAGTGATGGAGTACCCATAAATTCTGGAGGCAAGTCGTTCCACTGGTTAATTGCTCTCACTGTTAGGAAAATTCTTAGTTCTAGGCTGCTTTTCTTCTTGGTTAGTATCCTAGAAGAAGTTTCCATTTGTTTCTTGTCTTGCTTGTTGGTGCTTTGGAAAATATTGGTGATTTTGAAAATTTAGTCAGCCCCAAATAGCCATTCCAAGATTTCAACATGCCTATATTTCACATATATCTAATAAAGACTTGTTGAAGGTTCAAAGGAATCATTAGTTATCCTTGTGATCATCATCCTTAAACTTCCAGGCATGTTACACTTAACAAAGGTATAAAATACAACAGCTTTCCGTGCTTAATTTTCAGAAGATAAATCTGAGTGAGATGAACAAGTCTGAATATTTTTAACAGACTGACAAGCTAGTATTCAAATAGAGTTTCAACACCCATCTGTTCAACAAGTTAACTAAGTATTGAATTTTACACTCATTCCAATGTTTGTGTAAAATGATGGAAAATGTACAATTCACTTAAAGAGAAAGTTTTATTCAAAACAAGTGTTTTTTTTTCATCAGGACAACCTGGTCGACCCAAATATGGGACGGAGCATACTGCTTCCACTTTCACCTTTCAGTTCCAATCCAGCAGCCTTCGCAGGCAGTTGCTCTCGCGACAAACTATTTTTGTGTTAAATTTATATTTGCAAAAAATTCCTAATTATAAACTTGGCTAATATGTAATTAATTCATTCTGAAATGTATTGTTTGCAACTGATAAAAATAATGATTAATATACCATGTTTCTCCAAAAAGACAACCCACCTTGAAAATAAGCCCTATCACATTTTTGAGTGCATGCAATCAAATTAAACCCCACCCACAAAATTAGCCCTAATTTTCATGTCTCCATATATCAACAAGACTTAAACTGTCCATCAGATTTTTTAAAAAAATTGGTAATTTGCCTGGTGTAATTTTAATATTTTTCTCCAAAGCTTTGTCTATTTTTCCAATCCCCTGTTAAATATAAATGTTCATAAGAAAAGTGTATTAGTTTATCATTGTCCTTTATAAAATAATGCTGACTTCATTTGGTGCATAAACTTCCAATATCAGAGCTCCATGTAGATTGGCTTCCATTCCAACAAATCTGTCATGCTCATCAATCTGTATATGGTCTGATTGTAGTTGGGAGTTTACATATAAAACAACTCCATTTCTTTTTTGAGTTACTGCTGAAATAAATTCTTCACTCAAACTTTTATAAGTCAAACACTTTATGGCCTTTTCCCCTAATATGTGTTTCTTGTAAGCAAATTATGTCTTGATTTAATTTTTTAATAATTAAATATTTCTTTGTTTTGAGGACCATTTGCTCCATTTATTATTCCATGTTAAGAACTTGTAATCCACAATCAAGCTAAAAAGTTAGAAAATTCAATACCTATACTGGCTAATTCAGCAGCATCCCTTCACCTTCCTGTTTAACTGATCAAAATTTTTGTATAGTATTATCTGTCACCTTTAGTGGTGGGATTCAAATTTTCTTACTACCGGTTCTGTGGGCGTGGCTTGGTAGGTGTGGCTTGGTGGGCATGGCATGGCATGGCTTGGTAGGTGAGGCTTGGTGGGTGTGGCAGGGGAAGGATACTGTAAAATCTTCATTTGCTCCCCATTCCTGAAGGAAGGTTACCACCGGTTCTCTGAACTACTCAAAATTTCCGCTACCAGTTCTCCAGAACTGGTCAGAACCTGCTGAATACCACCTCTGGTCACCTCCATTTGTATCTCCTCAAATGTTTTGTAATTTTCTGTAAGAAATTATCTCTTCAAAGGCTGCCAACTTAGTAAATGATTCAAGCATTTTTTTACCCAATTCCTCAAACATTAAAAGGGGACGTGCATAAGTGCACCAGCGTGCCCAGCATTACTGTCCCCATTTATCTGTATTTACTTCCTTTGTTCTTATTTATGTTCATACTTATACTTGTTATCTTGTACATGTTTGACAAATAAATAAGTAAATTATATGAAGCAATTCTAGTTTAATTCCTCTTTCTGCAGGTTGCTCTGATAATACCCACTTCCCTTCTCCTGGGTTTTCTGGTTTTCTGTGTGGTTGCAATTCTAATATTGGAATCGAAAAGTGAAAGTGTCTCAGTCAAAAAGTAAATAAAAGGCACACTCTCCTCCCTTTTGCCTTTCAGTGTCCTTAACACTTTCATCTCAAACAGTACTCTATGCTTACTGTCACTATCACAATCTGGCTTATACTATCTTTATTGTCTACATCCTTTCATCCTGAATAGATTCCTACAAAGGTCAGGTTTGTTTGTCTATTTAATTCCAATAGTTTCAAAAGCACTTTTACAAAAATTTTATCTTTCAAAATTACTCTATCCTTTATCTGTTTTAAATGTTCTTACATCCAATCCTTGTTAAACTTTTTACTAAAAATTTAAAGCCTTTAAAGCATTTTTCCTCCTTTAATCCAGAAAAAAGATGTTGACTCACCAAGTGGATTTTCTGCCACTGAGAAAATCTCTCTTCAACTGTAAATTGAATCATGTTGTGATTAAGAAAGTGAGGTTTTTGCAAACCTTCCATCCAAATAGGCTACATTATGACTGTGAACTTGACTGAATCCCTTGACCTTCAGTTGCTTGGCTCAGTCCACTCATGAGAAGCACCTGTCTGAAGTGCAAGTATGTGATCTCATGATCTCTCCTTGTCCAGAAAGAATCCATCATCTGGCCATTGTCTGCCACAATGTCATCCCCACTTCTTCTTCTAGTCTGCCATGGACCCACACCCAGAAGCCAAAAATTCTGAAATATGGAGGAATGGTTGGTGAAGACAACAGAATTTTCAAAGTTGGCAAAATTTACTTATTTGATTAGGAAAAATACTACAACTACATTTGTTAATGACTGGAAACCATTTATGGACTTATTGCCAAAACAGAAAAAAAATGAACTTCTGATTTTGGGATTTGATCATTAGAAAGCTTAGACAATGGAAAAACGGGAGCCTTTAACCTTTGAGAGAGATGATAAAATATAAATTCATTTATATCTGGTGTAAAGGAAATCATAAACTACAGATGAGTCTTTTCTCTCTCTTTCTTTTGTCTTTTTTCTTTTATTTCTTGCTAATTTGCCTATCACTTTTACTTGACTTTTACTTTCCTTTTTAAAAATTTGCATTGTTTTTATTCTATAAAAATACTTTTTTTTACAAAAAACCTTGAAATACATCTGTCTAGAATTAAGGAAGATGATGTAATATTAGGAGAAATTTCTGTCACTTTACACACATCCAAATGATTTTAAATGCCATGTCATGTGTTTCTAGATATACCAAAAAAATCCCAACGAAACCTTTATGCTATTATGTATTATTCAGTTTAAGGTCAAAGGTAACCAATTACTCTTTTAACAATGGGGCTGTCTAAAATATTTAAGCCAAGAAATTCAATTGACCATTTTGTGCAGCAATTATCCTTTTGATATTTTTCCACCCTCTCTGGATCAGTAAAACATTACAGAAAGGATGACAGAAAAATTCAAACTATACTTAAGTTTCTCAAAATCTTAATTATTTGAGGAAAAACCTTAAATAACATTTTTAAACCATATTTAAAAGGTAGACATGGTTCCTTTCAAACTATTTAAGGTAGTTAATACTCAATTAGCAAATTATATCAAAGCTAAGCTATTCAGTTTCTGGCAAACTAATAAAATAATCTTGGGGAATGGATACTAAGAAATATATTTGGAAACTTTGATTTCACTTGGATTTTATCTTCATTGTAATGACTATGATTATTTCTATTTGGGATTCTTGCAAGATCTTGGAACTAAATCTTGTGGAGTCATTGGTGCTCTCTGAGTTTGCTTGTTTTCTTGCAGACATTTCATTATCCATCTAGGTAACATCTTCAGTGCTAGAAGGAAGTGTGATTTGTGCCAGTGGTGGGATTTTAAAAAAATTACTACCAGTTCTGTGGGCGTGGCTTGGTGGGCGTGGTGTGGTTTAGTGAGTATGGCTTGGTGGACATGGCAGGGGAAGGATACTGTAAAATCTCCATTTCCACCCCACTCCAGGGGAAGGATACTGCAAAATCCCATTCCCCACCCCCACTAACCTGCTTTCCAGATCTGTTCCCTGTGCAAGGCAACAAAAGAAGACCCAGCCGATCAGCTGGGACTCAGGAGGCAGAGAATAGATGAAGGTGGGGCCAGTCAGAGCTGGTATTTGCCAGTTCTCTGAACTACTCAAAATTTCTGCTACCAGTTCTCCAGAACTGGTCAGAACCTGCTGAATACCACCTCTGGTTTGTGCTCGGTCTGCAATAAAGCAACCAAGCTCAGAAAGCACTCCCCATAAAACTCTACCACACTGTTTGTTTGTGCTTGTATTTCATTTAATCCTTTTGTTTATGTGCTTGTTTGTTTAGTCCAATTCCAGAAATGTCTTCATCTGTGATGGCTTATCCTCTGACTCTGTAGTGGTTTCTTCCCCAAACCCCAAAAACTTTAACCTTAGACTGTCTACTATTGACTTCACCCCTTTCCTAAGAGGTCTGTATGGGTGTGCATAAGCACACAAACGTGCCTACCATCCCTGTTCTATTGTTTCTTTTATTTTTCTTATATGTATTCATTTCATGTATTCATAACTATGTTTATCCTTATACTTATTATCTTGTAAGCGATTGACTAAATGAATGAATGAATGAATGAATGAATGAATGAATGAATGAATGAATGCTCCAGAGATGGTATTCAGTCAGTTCTGACAGGTTCTGGGGAACTGGTAGAGGAAATTTTGAGTAGTTCAGAGAACTGGTAAATACCACCTCTGGTTGGCCCCGCCCCCATCTATTTGCTGCCTCCCGAGTCCCAGCTGATCGGAGTCCCAGCTGATCGACGGGGTTGGCTTTTGAGAACAGAGCTGGAAAGCTGGCTAGTGGGGTGGAAATGGGGATTTTACAGTATCCTTACCCTACCATGCCCACCAAGCCATGCCCACAGAACTGGTAGTAAAAAAAAATTGAATACCACCACTGTTACGCTCCATTCTTTAGAACAGAGGATATACTAAAGTAAAATATCTTAGGTCAAGTATAGTAAGTATATAAGATATATCAGGGACTAGAAACTTCCCAGGTCCCTTCCAATCCTATGATTTTAGTTTCTCCATAATTTTCCATGATGCTTACAAAATATACATTTATACAGATTTCCTTAAACAAATACAATATAAACATTTGCCTTTTTAAAATTCCCCAACTAACCCAACCATTGCTGACTGCAATGGCATCTGAAGAATAATGACAAATATCAAAACAATGTCTATGAGCAGTGCAACTGGAGCTCCAGTCTTTTGCATGTGCTTGCAAAATCAACACATATATAAAAGGGGAACAACATTGATTTGTGTTCTACTATTGCCATCTTAGCTTTTTTTTTTAACCTGAGAATGCTGCTAGCTGAATACTGTGTAAATTAATTTCCTACACTACTAGGTTGAGCAAAGCTTTGGTAGATCCCAGTGCAAAACTTCCATTTATTTGTTCTACCATGAGTCCATGACTCCCGTGATTTAGTTCTACCATGACAAAATGGTTGCTCTGTTAAATCACAAAATGGTTGGTGCAAACCTCCCATTTCTTGGTTCTTCACGGTTCAAAATCTTGCTTCTGACCAATGCTTATTGTTTTCTAATAAATCATTGCAGAAGCTCTCTGAGAAACTTAAAATGTTGTGTAAACAGCAGCCAAGCCTCATTAACATCACTGTCATCTCTGCAACAAAGGTGCCCAAGATCACATTGTCTGTTGCCAGGATCAGCATTTCAGCTAATTATACTAAATCCATAGCAGTCCTTTTGACATTAGAGCCTGGGACTTGCAAATCTAATGAACTATGCAGCAGACTCCCATGAGATCATTTACAAATGGCTGATGAAATCAGTGGGGGAAGGGTCTCATTTTTTCCTGATCAGTACATATTATGGATCTTGCCAAAGCTGGAAATGGTTCTGTACGCAATCAAATACAAGTTATAAAACAGGGCTCCAAGCCTAGATCAGATCCATGAGTAAATTAATCTACCAAAACATTAGATAGTTAATTACAGAGATAAAAAATTTAATTCAGAGTTGAGAGCACAGAGACTCATTTGCAGAATCTATCTGAGTTCTGGTATATGGCTAAAAAAACAAGAGAGAGAAGGAACTTGATGGTGATTATTTCTTTACTAAGATCCTTCAACCTGGTAAATGTTGCTTTTGCAATTATTTTAGACCCTTTTTCTTGCATTTGATTTTTTAAAATGATCTGCTTGCTATTATTGTTTAAACATTAAAAAAACTGTTGTTAGATATTTAGATATTTATTTGTCTATTTAGCAGGTTAGTATCATTTCCTTCAAGAGCACAATAATCCCAATGGTTTACAATGAATTGCACTAATAACAGACATAGTCACACTATTCAGCAATGGCAAGAGTTTGCTACTTGTAATTTTGCATTTTCAGGGCAGCTGTCAAAACAAAATATTGTTATTGTTTTCTGTCAGAGGGGATGGAAATAAATTATATCCATGTTGAGATTCAGAGTTCTCTTCCTTGCCATCACGATATCAATATTAAGCTGATTAGTAATAACACGTGATTTACTAATACAATAATCAGCCTTTTTAGCCATCGGGACTAACAATCAAGCAGAAAACAATACACCTAATCAAGGAACCAACAAGGAGAAAAGCACGCTGCCATCAAAGCTGGCAGGGCAAACTGCTATATATAAACCATGAGCAAACCCCATACTCGCCAGCACTGATGATGTTGCCTAGTTGGGTAATGAAACATCTGCAAGCAAATACCTAAGCTCAGAGGGCACCAAGGACTGCACAATTCAACCCTGAGCTACAAATATTTTCTTCTATTGGAACAAAGAATCTCCATAAATAGGGAAGGGAAAAAAGGAAGGAGGAGAACCACCCCGTGGTGGTTGCTTGAGGAGCAGATGGAACCATTCATCGGGTGCTCCAAACTCCTTCCTCCATGGAGAAAGGAGGAGAACCACCCCATGGTTCCTGCTTGAGAAGTAGGTGCACCAATTGCAGCCTTCACTGGCCTGGGAGACTTTGTTCACAATCACCTGTTCCTTGGTCACCTCCCATGCAGTGCACTGTACATGAGATTGCCCTTAAAGATCGTTCAGAAATTTTGACTGATCCAGAGCAGAGGTCGCCAAGCTTTTGGACCACCAAACTCATAATTTTAAATCTCGGGGACCACTAATATGAATTTTGACTGACGGTGGCTTGCTGACGTTGGTGGGAGAGGGAGACAGAGAGAGGGAGAGGGAGAGGGAGACAGAGGGAGAGAGAGAGAGACAGAGAGAGACAGAGAGACAGAGAGGGAAGGAGAGGGTGGGAGAGACCGCTGACCTAACCTCTCTCTCTCTCTCTCTCTCTCTCTCACACACACACACAAACACAGAGATCCTCATACACCCCACCCCCTCCAAGGCAACCACATTCCTGCTTTTGAGCTCTGTTCTCAGGGGGAGGGGGAGAGAGAGATCCAATCTAACACAGAGATCCCTCACACACAAACACACCCTCCAAGGCAGCCACATTCCTAACCTGCTTAGAAGAAGAAAGAAGTGAAAAGAAGCAACCAGGTGGCCAGGCAAGTTCCCTCCCTCCGCCCTTCCCCCCCTCCCCTCACTACCTCGTGTTGTTCCGACGCAAGCCTTGTGTTCCTGCAGGCCACCCATGTGGGCGGTGCAGCCTTGTGTTCCCATGCAGCCTGGGTTAATTGCTTTGGGGGTGCTCTGGGGGTGATATTTCTCTGCGGACCACCAAAATTTTCTCACGGCCCACTGGTTGGCGACCACTGATCCGGAAGGCAGAGGCAGAGGCCCATAGGCTTGTCCATGTGACATGAGTCTACACTGGCTTCCAGTTTCTTTCAGGGTGCAATTCAGGGTGCTAGACATCGCTTTTAAAGCCCTATATGGCACAGGGCCAGGTTATCCGCAGACCATCTTTGCCTACAGACATCTATCCTTCCTACCAGGTCAGATAGGATGGACACACGAGTGGGATTCTACCAGTTTGGGCCAGTTCGAGCAAACCGGTAGCTCCAAGGATCAGCTGTTGGGCCCACCCACCCACGCAGCTTCTGGGCTGTTCTTTATATCCTGTTTTTCAAGCTCAGCTGATTTGCACGGCACAGTGGATTGCCGCACGTCAGCTGTTTAACACACAGGGATTGCTGGAGAAGGTCGGTAGCAAACGCTCTGCGTGCACGCAAAGCGTGTGTGTGGCATGCACCTGTGCGCTTACCAATCTGGCTGTTACACTGGTTGAATCGCACTCCTGGATCGACACACTCCTATTCCCTTCCCCTAGTCCATCTGATAGGAACTAGGAAGCATGCCCTTTCCATGGCAGCCCCTGTCCTATGGAAAATCCTTCCCCTTTTAAGTTTGGCAGCCCTCTACCCTCCTAGCTTTCCATAACAGTTTGAAAGCTTGGCTTTTTCCCAAAGCACTGAGATAAGGGACTATATAAGGAACCAGCTTCCACTGGAGCTCCGTTTGGCCCCCGACCTCCGCTCTTTCCGCCGCGGCTTAAAGACTTGGTTATTTGAACAAGCCGGCCTGGACTAAGGGGGGTGGGTCGGGGTAGTTTTAAATGTTTGTTCTGGTTTTAGATAATTTATTTGGTCCTATTGGTTTAATAATTTTTTAACTTTTTTAAATTTGTCACTGTATGTTTTTTATGATGTGAGCCGCCCTGAGTCCCCAGGGAGATAGGGCGGCATATAACACCAAATAAACAAACAAACAAACAAACAAACAAATAAATAAATAAATGACTTGGTACCATGTTCCTCCCCAACCTCCTCACTATCTGAGTCTGCTGCCAGCTTTGCTGGCCACTGGCAAGCCACAACACAGAGAGAGTTGCCAGTCCCAGTCCCCCTTCAGCCTCTGATGTACTTGTTTAAAATCAGAGGCTGCTATAAGCCAAAAAGGTGTTTTCTCAAAGCAATTCCATGATAACTCTTTAATTAACATCCTATTGATTCTCCTAATGGATTTGCAAGAATGCCAATAACCACCGAGGTTATCCAGCCTCAACTTGCGATGTAGAGATTATTAACCCTTCTGATTTATCGACTCCTTGGCAGTCCTGAATTCTTACCTTAAAAGACCAGGAAAATGCAACTTCAGTGTCAATATGGCTGGCTGTACATCATCCATGCGTGTTTTGTTATATTTCCTCCCTGCACCAGAAATATGAAAGCTGAGCTATGCCTGACAGTTTTGTTACCAGGCTGCTCCCAATCATATCAAACCGAGGTCTGAGATAATAAGGTTATCAGGCTCTTCTCCTTGCCATCTGCAATGTTGTGACCTCATCAAAATCAGAATCTTGCTGCTCTCTTGTGTGCTTAGCCTGTGTTTCAGTTGACATAAAGGGGCTGCTATCTGAAAAAGAAGATGATAAATCAAAGAAAGATAACATCACCTCCAAAACTAATGGAAATGAAAGTTGGAAATGGGTCGTTTAATGTGTGCACTGGGATTTACAAGTGTAGTTATTATTGTTACAAACTTAGATATCTAGAACCGTCGAGGGTTTTTTTCCCTTTTCCCTATAGTTAACACTTCTTCAATTACTTTTATGTGCTGAGAGATTCATACCGAAAATCTTTTCATTATTGCAAAAAAAAATGTCTGCCAATGGAATTGCATTGATCCCAACAGCTATACCAACCTTCATCTTGTTAACTGATAATTCTGGGAATTGTAGTCCCAGCACATTTATTGTTGTTGATAGTCCTAAATCATGTCCAACTCATTGCAACCCCATGGACAACGTTCCTCCAGGCCTTCCTGTCTTCTACCATCTCCCAGAGTCCATTTAAGCTCACACCAACTGCTTGAGTGACTCCATCCAGCCACCTCACTCCCTATCATCCCCTTCTTCTTTTGCCCTCATTTGTTCCCAGCATGAAGCTCTTCTCCAGTGAGTCCTTCCTTCTCATTAGGTGGCCAAAGTATTTGAGTTTCATCTTCAGGATCTGGCCTTCTAAAGAGCAGTCAGGGTGGATCTCCTCTAGGACTGACTGTTTGACCCACCTTGCAGTCCAAGCGACTAGCAGGAGTCTTCTCCAGCACCATAGTTCAAAGGCCTCAATTCTTTGGTGCTCAGTCTTCCTTATGGTCCAACTTTCATAGCCATACATTGCAACTGGGAAAACCATAGCCTTGACTATTCACACTTTAGTTGGCACGGTGGTATTCTGCTTTTTAGTGTGCTGTTTTGCCATAGCTTTCCCCTTCCCCAGCACATTTAAAGGTCACCAAAATAAGGGAAGAATGGCTGACAAAGATTGCATGAATCATACTAAATCCTTTCCTAGGGTAGCATTCTGCAATTCCTTGATTAGCCAATCAAACACCAATGTAAAGCTGAAGGGACAAATATAATAGCTTGTCATTTTATTTGATATAGAACTGGGTTTCATTTCAAAAACCGATGGGAATAAAAAAAACATCTTATCAGTTGGTTCTTTTTAGTAAAATATGATTTCCTGAGTCACAAACTTGCACTCCAGAAATGTGTGTTGGGGGGATCTTTTTTTAAGATAAAGCAATATTTTTGATGTTATAGTCAAGGAAAAAATAGATGTGTCCTGCTTTTATCTTATTGCATAGTATCATAAGAGACACATTTATAAGCTACTGAACTTCAGACACAAACAACTCAGGCAATGATATGTTGCATTATCTATTCAGAAGGTCCATGGAAAATTAGATGCATAAATCACCAGTATGAAAGTGTCCTTCCAAATTGAATAGTGGGTTACATTCATCAAGTTTAAATTTAATTAAGATTAAATCAGACCTGGTGCCAATAGCCATGGAAAAATTCTGATAAGTACATACAGTAGATTGACATTTTAGGTTGTGTTCTGATTCCTTTCCTTTTCCTTTATTTAAAAATTGCTATGAGCTTTCTCAACTAGTAAATATGAATTCATTCCCTGTTTTGATGCAAATGGGGAAAAATCATAAAATAAATGAGATTAAGATAAGATGGAGTTGACTACAATTCATCTGAACATGACATTAAAAGCAATTATGACAATTATCGCAGGCTCGAATCCCACCAGGCTCAAGGTTGACTCAGCCTTCCATCCTCTCGGGGTTGGTAAATTGAGGACCCAAGATTGTTGGGGGCAATAAGCTGACTTTGTAAAAATGCCACTTAGTAATAAGCAGGCATATACAATGGAATGAAGGCTATTGCTGAGCACATTGGGTTGTGCTCCAAAAATTGTAAGCCGCCCTGAGTCTTCGGAGAAGGGTGGCATTTAAATGTAATTTAAAAAAAAAAGGCTCTGTTAATTCTGAGGTAGAGAGTGGTTTTTCTTTTTCATTCTATCCACTAAATTATTGAATAGCTTTCTTTGGCAGGGACATCTTACAGCACTTTCATTGCACAAATTACAATTATATTTTGAAAAAAAAAGATGGATTTCCTTTTTTCCATATTTTCACATTAATTCATTTTAGTGTTGGTCACTTAGTGAAATAAGCAGTTTCAAAGGTCAGCTCTTCTTTGAGATTTATTTGATCCCACTTAAATTATGGCAAGTTTTGGGAGCCTTGTTTATCTAGAGTTGAATTTCAAACTTTTCTGAAGATTCAGGTTGCATTGACCCTTTTTTAAAACCTTATTTAACTTTTAGCTGATCGGAGAGATGTACTCTCATATGATGGTGCCAAATATTATTTGATGGTTGGCAAGATTCATTAGGACCTTGCCAAAAACAATTTGAGTCCATTATGTTTTTTAATTTACCTTTATTTTGGCCTGAGGTCTATTTTGAATCATTAATTATATTTGATGTACTTTGTTATTGCAGCCTAATGAATGACTGAAATAAAATATTTTGACTTTGAATTTCAATACCTACATTTGGATCTCAGGTAATAAGGCTGACCCTTTTATCCATTAAAAAAAGTTACATAATGGAAATGTCCTATGTTGTAAATAGTGGGTAAATCCAGTTTCCAGGTAAACTGGCCCCTTCATTATATGATTGCCTTTAATCAGCTTAATTTTGAAGAATTTTGAAATTTTTATTTTTGTAGAATTAAAAATTGTATCTGAGTTACCACAGAATGCTTATAAATGCATACGTTTATGTAACAGCCAACATCAACTAGAGTCTTGATTGAACTCTTTGATTCAAAAGTCCTCCCCACTTAAATTCACAATACTGGAATTTATTCAGGACTAGAAATTAGAGACAATGGGATTGGTCAAAAGAATTGTTCTAGTCCAGGGGTATCAAACTCAAGGCCTGGGGCCTAGATCTGGCCTTTGGGATGCTTAGAGCTGCCCCCATGGGACCACCCTGGAAACAGCAAAGGATTGGTCCATGATGCCTCTGTCATTGAAAATGGAGCTCCATTTTCACTGGTAGAAGATTACATGGCAGCTGAAAATGGAGCTCACGAGGGCTGCGGGCTGCCCTCCTGAGCTCTGTTTTCTCTGGCAGAGGGTTGCAGGAAGATGTTGCAGCTGAAAACAGAACTTGGGAGCCTGGTTTTCACTGGCAGAGCACTGGGGCCATCACAAGTGCCCCCGACATGAGTGACATCAAGCTGGCCATGCCTACCCTGGCCTCCAAGGTCAAACACCATCCTGATGCAGCCCTCAATGAAATCGAGTTTGACACCCTTGTTCTAGAGACTGCTGGGGAAGAAATTGCAGACTGAAGACAGCTCTGTGCAAAGGGGAGCCAATGACTGCGGTAGAATGAAGAGCCAATGAGTAGACCAGCTCTATGATAGTTCAGATCACCTACAAGTACTGCAGACATGCTCCTAATGAGACAAGTCAGCGGTCTCCAGAATCTATACAACCAATCATATCACCTGTACAGGGGCTATATAAGCTTGCAATTATAGCACAATATCACTAATATCTTTGCACAATGACTATGTTCTCCTTCATTGCACCGGTAGCTCTAAATCGGGAATCAAACTGCCCATTGTTTCCATTTTCTTGACTTCTCTGGATTCTATTGAGAACTGCTGTCTATTTTTTGTGCAATTTGTGCAATTATTACACGATTATAGCACAATATTACTAATATCTTTGTACAATGACTTGACTTTGTGCAATGACTATTTGCGGAGAACCCTGCTGCCAGTAATGGCCTCCCAATGTCCTGTGCGCTCCCATAGGCAGGGCCTCCTTGGGGTGCCATTGGCCTGACAATGTCAGCTGGCAACCCCTAGGGGTAGGGCCTTCTCTGTGGGAGCACCCACCCTATGGAATCAACTGCCCCTGGAGCTTCGGGTGGCCCCTGACCTCTGGTCCTTCCGCAGTGGCCTAAAAACATGGCTTTTCCAACTCGCCGACCCGGACTGATGGAGGGGAGGGGATTTTAACAACAGTTTTATATGTTTTATTGGCTTAGTGAGATTTCATATTTAATTGTTTTTTAACTTTGGTATTGTTTCTCTTTTATTATTGTAAGCCGCCCTGAGTCCTTCGGGAGATAGGGCGGCATAGAAATCCCATTAAATAAATAAATAAACTTCATTGCATTGGTAGCTCTAATTCAGGAATCAAGCTTCCCATTGTTTCCATTTTCTTCTCTGAATTCTATTGAACTGCTATTTTTTTTTACTGTATTGGAAACGACAGAAAACACTGCATTGCTAAAGAAGACAGATTTCACTTGTAGTTGCATATTTCTATGTGTGCTAAGTTTCCACAATCCTATTTGTTTTTATTCCAAGCCATTCTGTTTTGTTTTGTTTTTCTGAATGTGCTTCAGGCCATGCCTGAATAATCAAAGCAAAAGGAAATGAGGGAGATGGCACCAAGTTAAACAAAGGCAAAAGATGGGGGAAAGCAATTAATTGAGCAAGGTGGGGAGGAAGAGGCATGGAAATAAAGAATGTTTTTCCAGAAAACATCAGTCCCTCTTGAGTGGCAGTTCTGAACCCACTCATCTGAGAGAAAGTGATATGTAACTCAGCTGGGGCTTTCATTTGAGCAAATGTGTCAGAATGGCACTGAGATGTCAGTTTACAAGTATGAAAATGACTTTGTTATAATATGATGGCCATATCTTTGGCTCCCAAAAAAAGAAAATATAAGCCGGAGAGAGCAGTTCGTCATAAAACTTGCATGTGTGATAAATAAATAAATAATAAATAAACAACTGAAATAGAAATGCCATAAAAAGGAAAATGGCGAGTGTCTAGCTGAGTTTATGTCCTTACCCAGATATTGACTGTTTCTTTCCTCCCTCTTTAAGCAAAATATTGACTGATCAGTCCTTCCAACAGAATGCAATTAACAGAATAACAGAGGTGGAAGGGACCTTGTAAGGTCATCTAGTCCAATCCCCTGCTCAAGCATTTCTGACAAGTGGCTATCCAATCTCTTCTTGAAAACCATCAACGATGAAGCACCCACAACTTCTGAAAGAAAGCTGTTCCGTTGGTCTATTCTTCTCACTCAGAAAATTTCTCCTTATTTCTAGGTTGCATCTCTCCTTGATGAATTTCTATCCATTCTTTCTTGTCTGGCCTTTGGGTGCTTTGGAAAATGGGTTGTCCCCTCCTCTCTGTGAAGGCCCTTCAAATATTGGAATTCTGCTATTATGTCACCCTTGGTCCTTCTCTTCATTAGACTAGCCATGCCCATTTCCAGCTACTGTTCTTCATATGTGTTAGCCTCCAGGCCCCTAATAATTTTTGTCACTCTTCTCGGCACTCTTTCTAGAGTCTCTTTTTTTATAGTGTGGCGACCAAAACTGGATGCAGTATTCAAGTGTGGCCTTACTAAGGCTTTATAGAGTAGTACTAGTACCTCACGTGATCTTGATTCTATCCTTCTGTTAATGAAACAGGATTGCATTATCTTTTTTGGCTGCTGCCTCACACTGCTGGCTCATATTCAAGTTCCCTCTCGCAGTTACTGCTGTTAAGCCAAGTTTCACCTAATCTGTAGGTGTACTTTTGGTTTTTCTCACCTAAATGTAAGACTTCACTTTTCTCTATGTTGAATTTCATTTTGTTAGATAGGGCCCAGTGTTCAAGTCTGTTGAAATCCATCTGGATCTTCAGCCTATCATCTAGTGTGTTAGCTATTCTGCTAGCTTAGTATCATCTAAAAATTAGATGAGTTCCCCTTTTATTCCCTCATCCAAGTCATTTATGAAGGTATTGAAGAGTACTGGGCCTAAGGCTGAACCTTGTGATGCTCCACTGCTTACTTCCCTCCATGTAGATGTAGTACCGTTAAGGACTATTCATTGGGTATAATTACAAATCCATCTGGTGCTGATGCTGTCTATCCCACTTTTTTTCTAGCTTACCAAGACGGAAGTTGTGGTCTACTTTGTCGAATGCCTTACAGACATTTTCTGAGTCTTGGGCAGGTCAACTTTCCAATCAGATGGTGAGAAGCAGTACTCAACAGCTGACATTAAAAAAATACATGTTTTCTTTTCATTTTCAAGGATTTAAGGGTGGGAACATGAATATTTCACATTCCAGAACCCTTTCATGCCCACTTCTAATTTTATTTTCCTAGCTTGAACAGAAACATTACACAATCTAATTTCATCTATTTCATTGTCTAATTTCAGCAATGAGACCTTGGAAATGCGACTATAAATAACAAGTTGGGACACACATTACCAGAGATTTATCCTGAGTCAAATCCCTAAATAGAGGCATATATGTGGTAACCTTGGACATAAACCCAACCTAAACTATACTGAAGTTTGGTTATTTTATAGGAAGCTTATAAGTAGCACATTGATCAGAAAAAGCCAGTAGCATTTCTAGATGATAGAGATAAAGAAAATGCATTTTTCACATATTTTGTTATTCGAGATATGATGATTTTTTAACAAAAAAATGTGGAGGAATCTGGAATAGCAAATTGCTAGTGCAAAGTAATATTATTCTGCTTGATTCTAATGATTTCATTTTGTTGGCATACCTTGTGTCTTTAAAATGGATTTTTAATTTGGGTTTTATAAAATAAGACTGTAGGCCATCTAGAGGGCATAGCTGGCCCAAAAGACAAGATACAAATTGATTCTATTGATCAATACATTACTCCTCCTGAATTTGTGAATTATAGGGCTGGTTTTAATTTCAGATAGAAAGAAAAGAACATGCTTTGCCTTCTAAATGACAGAGATTTCTGTTTTCTAATATTACTGGGGCATCTGTACCCAGTAAAATGTCAAATTATTGCACTGGCTAGATTTATAATGATGTAACTGAAGTATCTGCATGGATGCCAATTGAATCATCTCATAATTATATTATCTTAAGCGACTTCAACCTTGTACTGTCAGTGGTAGATATGTGCATTTTCTCCTACATGTGAAATGTCCTGGCATTCCTGCCCACAAACTAATCAAAATGGAATTCTAATCTTCAGCATGAATTGATTTTCCACTCCTTGATAATAATCTGCCAAGAGAGGTGGTCAATGTTTGGCCTTGTCTGAAGCACTAGTTGAAGGTCAACAAATATCTTTTGTGTGCCTTCTCTCTCTCTCTCTCTCCTCCCCTCCCTCCCTCTCTCTCTCATTGCCTGCTGGGCTCGCCTTCCACCACCTCTGCTTCTTTGTGGATTCCTCTGCTTGCCCCATAGAAGCCTCTCCTCTCTCTTAGGCTTGCCCCACAGAATCCTTTCTCCCCCCCCCCCTTTTCTCTCTTCTCTCTCCCCTCCCCAATCTGTCTGCTTTTCTGAACTGATATGTGATCTAAATTTAGACTGATCTAAATTATTGTAGTTCTGGAGAATGTTTAAGGAAAAATATTCTGCAGTAAAATTAGTCATCAGATAAGAAAAATATACTAATGAATCTTAATTGATTAATTTAAAAGATAGGATTGAGCAAGCACTTTCTTTGATGGAGTGAGTCATCTAGGGTTTCTCATGGGATGGATGTGATCAAATTTTTTCACAGGTTGTCAGGAGCCAATAATGTGTATTCTTTCGAACAAATGGGTAGCCAAAATGGCATTATCATCTTACAGTATAAGATAGTAACTTATAGATTGTAAGTTATTTATAAGTTACTAAGTTTCCTTAGTTACTAAATGTAGACTAAAATCCAAACCAAACAATAAACAGAATAAAATAAAATAGAAACCCTACCATATACATATTGATGGGAAAAGCATTGAATATGATAATAGAATTCTCAATATATTTTTTACCACAGTGTCCATTTTCAGTGATGGAAAGCAAAATCCATATTAGAAACGAGGAGAAAAAGGTTGAAAGGAACGCAATCAGTCATCATGCTTTGATATGTCATTCCCTTCCAGAAGAATCTCACCACAGCTGACAAAGTATAAAAAAGACCAGCTCATCTTCCCATTGATGGGAATATTAACAGTAAAATAAGTAAGAAAGGATATGAATCACATGGAGAAATCAATATTTCTTCCCCTGCATACCAATACATGTGAGAACTATGCTATTTTATTAGTAGTATGACCCTTAGCTTTATAAGAGATACATGAGAATATTGCAGTATATTAAGTCTTACCTGGAATCAGAGGGGTTTCCAAGTCATGTTGTAATAGAGTGTTTCACTTGAATGTAGACTTCTTAAGACATTTGGTTGGTTGGATGATGGACAGGAAGGTCTTCTTGGTTTGGGGTTCTCCTATAATGTTCAGAAACAGGTCAGTTGTACTATGAATTATTCACAACCATTAAACCTGGATGCAACTGTTGAACAATTCCTATTAGCATTGATATGTTGCAGTCAGATACTGCATTATTTTTCTCTGGATTGGTGTGAGTAGAGGAACTGTATTCCTTTTGAGGGAAGCAAATTCCTGTGTATAATGTTCACCCATATTGAATAAAGAAATTCATATTAAAATGTAACAATGGATAGTGGGGGTTGTGCTGAAATACTCTTTAGAAAATGGGTTATTCCCTTATCACATTGATACATTATATTAATATAATTCAATATCCAGCAGAGGTTTCCAGAACTGAAAAGGGAAATATGTGGAATTTTAAAAGGCTGGAATAATGAATGAGTCAATATCTAAGATCAGGAAAAGAAAATCATAAAACAATCCCCAAGAAATATGAATATATCCCATCAGAAAATTAAGAATTATTAGACAAGTAGTTGTAATAGCATTAATATTAATGATAACTCATAATATGCTATTATAGTAATTATTAGCATCATTAGCATCATTAGCATTCCTTGCAATAGCAAATTTGGAGAATTAGTGCCTATCAGACTAATAATAATAAGGCTTCTTTTAATTTTTTTTAAAAATGGGTTTCCAATATATTCAAAGAGCTCAGCTAAGTAGAAATGCGTTACCGTGAGACACATACAAATGCAGACATATGCACACCTAAGCACTTTTAAATAATGTCTGTGAGGGGGAAACTTAGGTTACAGAACATTTTTAACAAATGTATAAGTTGAACTATAGGACAACCTAAGTGGCGTATGTTTGTAAACATGTGCATCATAATAAAGTCAGGTCATGCCAAGCCAAGTGAATAATTAAGGTTTCAAAAAGAGGACATCAGAAGAAAATGTAAGGTTCCATGTTTTACTAATAAATACAGTATGCACATGATATCTAAAGCTGATTTGAGCATAAACCACTGATGCCACTAAATGTGATCCGAACAACTGACTGCAGGAGAAATGGCTTTACATTTCCTTCTAGTTAAATAAGAATCCTAATAATGCAAGGACCACCTTCCATAAGATGTGAGCATCTGGTATCATTATTTGAATATGCTAATGTAGATGCAAATGTACAATTATCTGACCCATAAACATTCAGGAGGCTAACCAGAACAGTGGATACAGATATACATGCATTTAAACTCCAGTCTTGAGGTGCAAGTCTGCTTGGAAACCAAGCTATTACTCATATCTCTCAAAGATACGAGTGGTATTTGATAGAAGTATATCATGTACATAAATAAATGAAATATGTGTGGTACCATTAAAAGACGGTTGGCTGGAAACAGATCTTATAAATGGTAAAAAATTGAAGCAAGTATTCAAATTAGTGAATCTTGGTAGATGGTTTACAAAAATTGGAGAAAAGGAGGAGGAAATGATAAGGCATATCAATGCTGAAATGAAAGCAGCAGGGTGTCTGTGAACTGCTCGGAAGAATTAACGTTTATTAAAGAAATACAAGTAAAGAGAGTGACAAGAAACAAGTATGAGGTAGGAACGTGATAATTAAGAAGCATTTGAAGTAAAACACAGAAAAATAGAGTCAAGAACAGTGGTGGGATTTTAAAAATTTACCACCAGTTCTGTGGGTGTGGCTTGGCGGGCGTGGCAGGAGAAGGATACTGCAAAATCCCCATTCCCTCCCCACCCCACTAACCTGCTTTCCAGCTCCATTCTCCTGTGCAGGGCAACAAAAGAAGACCCCACCCTCCTGCGCTTTTCTCTTCTTTATCCTCTCAGCTGATCATCGGAGCTTTTTTTTTTACTACCGGTTCGGGTGAACCGGTAGCATTTCACCACTGATGTGGACCATCGGTACTGACAAAATCATCATCAGTCAACTGCAAAAGGCAGCGTTATCTGGAACAGCTTACATCCTGAGACAATACCCTTTCATATTAAACAACAATATCTTCCTATCCCATGTCCCTTGGAAGCACACAATAGGCGAACAAATGCCAAATTTAATCTAAATATCTGGCTGACTGTGTGACTAACCATCATAGTTCCACTAACCCAGTTTAATTTCATTTACATTTTATGTCAAAGTTATAATAAACTAAATCAACTTTTTGTCCTAGCCCATACCTTCTTCTTAGCTTGAGTCTACCGCTCTAAAACCTAGAGCCTTGGGGGTGCAGGCTGTTAAATGCCTAGCACTTAAGTTCCAGCTGCCTGCAATTACTGCAGGCTCGAATCCCACCAGGCTCAAGGTTGACTCAGCCTTCCATCCTCTCGGGGTAGGTAAATTGAGGACCCAAGATTGTTGGGGGCAATAAGCTGACTTTGTAAAAATGCCTCTTTGTAATAAGCAGGCATATACAATGGAAGGAAGGCTATTGCTGAGCGCACTGGGTTGTATCCCAAAAATTGTAAGCTGCCCTGTGTCTTCGGAGAAGGGCGGGATATAAATGTAATAAAAATAAATAAATAAATAATAAAATAAAACATCAGTCTAAGGCTGAGTATAGTATAGTGTATAATTTGTTCATCCTCTTTGCAAAATTCTCAGGAATAAAAGGGATGGGTTTTTTTTAATAGTTTCTTCCTCCCTTACCAGTTTTGCTCAACTACTTGTAGCTATTTTGTTCATTTTATGTTTCAGGAATGATAAGGCCCTCTAACACCTACTGAGTACTTTCTATGTGAGTCCATCTTATAATGCATCTTACTGCATTTTTCTGCCGTAAAGAATTTGAAACCCAAGGTCTACTGGATTTATCGTAGTTTTTACAGGATGGCATTCTCAATGTTTTCCATCTTGGCATTTTAAAAGATGCAAAGCAATGACACAGAATCAATTTTCCACTTAAAGAACCTGACATCAGATTAGACTGGCTGTAAAGCAGAGGAAATCAAATAGCTGAGTTGTATCTGACAGCAGGCAAAACAGAGTGAGATTTAGAACTGACAGTATCTAGAACGAAAGAAGCATGTCGATTGAAAGAAAAACCCATAAGGTAGGGAAAGATTGGGACAGCTTCAGAGTTGTGTGCCTGAAGGAGGATATTAAAAGGGAAAAAATATGGAATAAAATGCCCAAGATTAATTGCAGTGAATGGGGAAAACACTGTCTGTGATGTTGGTTGCTGAAGCGGAAGAAATAAAATCAAGGACCAGATACTGTAAAGGAGAATATGTTTTTGGCAATTCTGTTGCCTTAAAATAAAATGTCTACTTGGGAGTGTGTTCCTTCCATAACGTCATATTAAACAGCAATGAAATACTGAATTAGACAGCAGTGGAAATAAGGTGGCCTTTCTGGTTCTTTTACTCAGACAAATACATCCATAAAAACAATGAAATAGGAAGTGAATTACATTCAATTCCCTGTGCCAGCTGCATTTGGGATGTTTGTATCTTGAAAAATCTGGTCTGCAAATCCAACCCTAAAATAACTATTATAAATATGTTGTTGTTGTTGTGTTGTTGTTGTTATCCCTTTTATTCATTAAACATGAAACTCAGTCAACTGAACATTTAAAAATGTATCACAAATATAATTGATTGGTGCTAATGGTTGATACGGGTTGCTGCCAGCCTCCTAGGTATTATTACTGTTATTGTTATTATTATCGTTATCTTTTATTCATTAAACATGAAACTCAGTCAACTGAACATTTAAAAATGTATCACAAATATTGACTGGCTCTGATGGTTGACATGTGATGCTGTCAGCATCCTAGATATCAACCAAGTATCTTCTTAAATGTATGTTGTTCCAAATAATGCAGTCTTTTGCAGCTCTGCTGGTGCTACAGCAGGAAACTGCAACTTCTTGATGTATTTTGCATAATTCCTGGACATGGTACCAAGTTCCCCAATGACAATGGGTATCACTGTTTCATATTTTTTCCATAATCAAGTAGTTTCGATGTCCAAGTTGTGATATTTCGTAATATTTTTCCAGTTCTTTTTCTTCAACTCTGGCGTCTCCTGGTACAGTGATACTAATAAAGTGTATTATTATTATTATTATTATTATTATTATTATTATTATTTAATCTTTAGTGAGATTCATAGCCTTTGGGTCTGGTTGGTAGCTCAACGGCTCTAGTCCTAATCAAGGACCTAGGAAATGTTCAGGTAGTGTTGGAGGATATAAGCTGTTCCAAGTAGGCTGTTTTTTGTAGAATCAGAGTATTTAAGTCTGATAAATAATAATAATAATAATAATAATAATAATAATAATAATAGGTTTTAGGACCAGAAAAAAAGAATATAATAATAATAATTATTATTATTATATTTAATATTTAATATATAATTATATTAAATAAATAATTTAATAAATAATTAAATAATTATATAATTATATTTAATATATAATTATTATTATTATTATTATTTTTTTTCTGGTCCTAAAACCTCTTTTTTGTGTGCCACCATATTTTAATGGTGGCATTGTTGAAAGTCAATATTTTTCTTCCATTTTTCAAGAGCATGTGTGAATCCCCAAATAGATTTAAGATGCCTAAAATGCACAGAACTCTCCAGTCCTACCCAAATGCAGAAAACATCAGCTTCAGCCATGAGTACAACGCGCACACACACTGATTAGATCTTTTGACAGATTAGCAATGAATGAATTCTGCAAAGTACTTGACCAGCAGTGGAGCAGAATCAATTTCTGACAATGTGCAATTCATTGAGAGCAAGCCATTAACACTTCAAAAAAGATTGTTGGTATTATAATAGTTATCTGACTGGAATAGCTGAATATTAGAAGTCATGCCACTATCCTAAAGCTTTTCTGAAGAAAGAAACAATAATGTAGTATTTTGACATGAGGATCACTTGCACAATTTAATTTGGATGAGAATATTAGTAAATCAAAGACCAAAAATATCTTAAGAAGAATGTTTGGCCAGAAGAACCCCCAAAAAATGAAACAGCTTCTTGGAATTGCGTAGCAACCTCTGTTCCTTACGATGATGATGATGGTGATGATGATGATGATGATGATGATGATGATATCTGGTGACACAGTTATTGAACTAGAACAGATTATAAAATTAGTGTGATAAACTCACATATGTTTTATGAAATGTTTAGATAGGCAGATTTCAAGGAATGATAAAACCTTAAAAATGGGGGGGGGCAAGATTAAAAGAAGGAAAAAGGTTTTTAAAAAATACTAATTCAAGTCAATTTTAAAATGAATAAAAACAAATGTATGGGTTGTCCTGGAACTACTCACTTTTAGAGTGCACACTTACCATGCCATTGAAAGGTCAAGTAGAACTTTCAACCTCAAAAAGATGACTCATTCGTGTTTTAATTGATTGAAGGATTCATGAGTGATTGACCAGAGACAATCTGTCTGATAAGGATTACATAAAATACCATGTAAGCTACTCTCAGTTCTATCATGGAAGAAAAGTGCAAGATAAATATATCACAACCACACCATCTATAGATATTTTTTTAGCTGTCCCCATGTATAAATGTGTGGAAATCACTTGTCCTATTTTAGATTCCTCATCCATCTTCCTTACTCATACTAATCTGAAATATCACCGCTGGAGTTTTAAAGTCTTTGGATTCTATATTAAAGCCTAACCAAACAGATTGCTTTAAATTTGTACCCAAGTAACCTATATACAGAAACATTTATGACTTTTTCCCCCACAGTGCATCTTAGCCAGAAACCCATGTTTCCAGCTTGGCTGGATCCCATGCAAAATAATAGATTTGTGTATGATCTTTTGAAAGTCTCTGTACCAGAAATTATCCACTTTCTCTTCAGAGATAAGGTGGCAGATAAAACCCATCTTTTTGTTCTGGTCTTTTTTGCTTTTTGCAGTTTAATTTTGTACAATGAAGAGATAGGGCAGTGAATGGAGGAACAAAAATAGATACTGAGGAAAGTAAGATAGTCTTTTTTATTGTCTCGTGTGTATAGATAGTACTAGTTCAAAGGGAAAAAGGAGATAACAACAAATGGCTTTTACAAATTTGACACTGTGGAATTTACAAATTTGGGAAACAATAGAGAATAATTCCCGCATCATTAAATCTATAGAAACCAGGACTGTAGGAAGCGAGCTGGGTTCAGAACACCATAGGAGGCTGAATCAGATTGTGGTCCATCTAGCTTAACATTGCTGACCTAGAGCCTGAAGACTGCTGGAATAGAGGCCCTTTTTTAATCTTATCTAGTAATATCAGTGAGACCTCTTTCATTTAAATAATTAGTGGGCTACCAATGAGGTCCAGAGTTCTGCCACAGCTTTGTGAGAATTTCCTGCTATTGGTCTCATCTGAATGTTTTACAGCCACCTTGCAAAGGTAAATAACCAGTGTACTGGTCACAGATCAAAATGCTCCTGAGAAATAATGAGATTGAAGTAGGACAAAACCCACAAACAAAAAGACCATTTGCAAATGTGCAAAAATACTATGTAATTGAAATAGGTCAGAATCATGGCCAGAATTATACAACAATTGCAACAATAGGTACAATGGCCAATGTGCCACAAAATAAGCAGGTGTATTATTCAATAACAATAAAGTAAACGCATGAGCATATAAAACAATTGTGAAGTTGCATATTGATTGACAGCAAATTTGAAGAATCAGAGGATTGGTTGGATTGTCCTTCGAGCAGGAATATGGTATCAGATTTACCCTTTTGCCTTTCCTCTAGCAAGGCCCCAAAGTGAATCAGCTGCAAACCTAGCATCATATCATCAAACATGCTGAACCTTTAGACAAGTCAGTAAAATGCTTTACAATGAAGAAGAGGATTGGTGATAACCCAAAAGCTACAAGTGATACAAAACAGGTATCTGAGCATTGGCAGGTCAATCTGCCAGTGCAGAATAAACTTTATTTATTTAACTGTATTGGTTACCAGTATGGATCTGGACCAGGGGTGGGATCCGACAGGGTTAACTACTGGTTCGGTAATTTACGATGTGCTTCCCTGCATGCTGAGTGTGTGTGTAAATCATCATCAGCTTGCTGCTGTCTGGACAGCTGAGCAGCACTGCGTGCAGGGAAACAGCGTTTGAAAAAGCACTTTTTTCCTGCTTTTTCAACCGCAGCTGTTCCTCGCTTGGCAGCTGAGGTTGAAAAAGCAGGAAATAAAGGTCAGGTAAGAGTCCAGGCGGGCGGGTGGGCCAAAACAGCAGCAGACATAGAACCAGTTCTATGTCTGCTGCTCTTCAGAGCTTCCGGTTCTACAGAGCCGGACAGAACCGGTAGAATCCCACCCCTGTTCTGGACCCAATTTAGGTTTGTTTGTTCTCCTTTGACCAGGTTCAAATAGACAAAGTATACAGTACTTTTGCATATTAGAAATTTTGGTCACCACAATATAAAAAAGATGTTGAAACTTTAGAAAAAGTGCAGAGAAGAGCAACAAAGATGATTAGGGAACTGGAGGCTAAAATATATGAGGAAACATTGCAGGATTGGGTATGTTTAGTTTTAATGAAAAGAAGGACTCGGGGTAACACGATAAGCAGTGTTCCAATACCTCAGAGGTTGCCACAGAGAAGAAGGAGTCAAGCTATTCTCCAAAGTCCCTGAAGGTAGGAAGCAATGGATGGAAACTAATCAAGGAGAGAATCTATCTAGAACTAGGGAGAAATTTCCTGACAGTTAGAACAATTAATCAGTGGGGTGACTTACCTCCAGAAGTTGTGGCTGTTCCAACACTGAAAATTTTTAAGAAGAGATTGGACAGCCATTTTTCTGAAAACAGTATAGGGCTTCTTGCCTGAGCAGGGGATTGGACTAGAAGACCCCCCAAGTTCCCTTGTTATTCCGTTATCCAAAGACCTAGCTTTCTAGAGAACATTCTAAAGTTAGGAAAAGTGGAAGCAAAAAGAGGAAGAGGATAGACTCAGTGACATTGGAAGAGAAGACTTGAAGGACTAGGTTACAGAGAGATCATCATAGAGAAGATCTATCTATGCGATTGATAAGGTTCAGTATGTGTGCAAAGCCTTTCTCAGATCAAAGGTTGGCTGCTCTAGTAGGGAACAATTTCTCGTAAGTTCTAGAAGAAGAATTACTGCTGGGAAATACATCTTTTCTCTCATCTTTGCCTTACATCTTTCCAAATAAGGTAATTAAACTAGCTTTGATTAATGCTCTCTTTATTAAATTCGTTCCTGAATAATACACTCAGGGACATCTGCTGTGTGGTGAAATTGTATTGAAAATTGCTGTAATGTCATGACACAAGGTCTATCCCTTACATATATGCATGTGTCACAATGCAGATACACAAGGATTAGAGTTTGTGTTATGATGTTATAATGTACATTTCACCATTTATATACTGGTATTCTTTAGCTACAAGCTGCCCATGGGTAGGATAGAATTAAACTATAGTTCCTGGATAAAGCAATTCTTTGTTGAAGTCCAACTACTCTGATTTTGAAGCCTTCCAACTTTTCCACACCCAGTTGCTTAAATCCCAACATGCAGAGAAATTTCTATGTATCATTTTATTTTTACTTTTGTTAACTTTTTTTTCCAGCAAAAGTAGTAAGAAGTTGATTAGCTCCAGAGATAGTTCATATTTTTTGCCAGATCATCCATTTATTTGACTTGGATGCCACCCAAGTCCAATTGACTCCGAGTGGCTCACAAAATAAAAGCAAACAACAACAGGCATGGCATGGAGTGGGATGAACCAAGGCTGAGAGAACATTGGTTTCTCCAATATTGAGTCTCCTCCTTCCTTTCTTGACTGACCCACCAGACAATTGCCCTCAGAATCTCAAGATATCCCTACATTGGGAAAAAATTGATCTGTTAGAACAGGGGTCTTCAAACTTAACAGCTTTAAGACTCGTGGACTTCAACTCCCAGAATTCCTCTTCCAGTCATGTTAGCTCAGGAATTCTGGGAGTTGAAGTCCACAAGTCTTAAACTTGACAAGTTTGAAGACTCTTGAGTTAGAAGAAAGCCTTTTTTTCCATGAAAAATGCAGCAACCGGTGTAACACATCCAAGAATGTGTTTTCTGTTGCTGAATTATAACTTTGGCAATTTGCTTCAAACATCTCATAATTGTCACTGCATTGAGCTTTGCTCTTTGCTATTATGCCAGTTACATTCATTTTCCCGGCAGAAATAATCTGTCAGATATGCCATCCTATAAATATTTGTCATGCCAAAAAGAGAGAGGGGGAGAAAGAGAGAGAGAGAAAGAAAAGAAGGATACAGGGAGGGATGCAATTAAATGAAGGAAAATGAATCCAGAGATTAATCTCCAAGCATCTCAAAAAGCAAAGCAGAAAATGATAAAAATAAGTGGTGAGATTGCTAGTGGAAATAGAAACATAATTCATGAATGCTTCCTGGCCCAAATAGGCAATCTGCCATCAGTATAACAAGAATCTGAGTGACACATTATGATATAATGCCCAGAGCATAACAAATAAAAATTTTCAAATCCCCTAGGAGTGGTATGTGATTGCCTCAATCTTGGATAAACTACCAGAGACCTGGGAGTTTGAGGGTCTAGCCCATACATAGCATCTTAGCTGTTGCTAGCATTTCACTCTTCTGAAGCTCTGATGACCCGAATCTTCCTACCACCAGTGCCATCACTTTGGTCTTTTCTTTCCACACCCTCTCTAGTTTTCAGGCCCTGGTATTTCTCCAGCTTCTCATACTGCTTCCTCCTGGTGTTACTATTACCTGGCACCATTTCATCTATCACCAATGCTGTCTTCCAGTCCTTGTCTCCTACCATGATGTCTGGTTGACTGGCCTGTACCTGTCTGGATCTAGATCTGGAAATCCACAGGATCTTAGTCTTGTTATTTTCCATGGCCTTCTGTGGAATCACCCATCTGGACTTGGGAGGGTCTAGACTGGTGATGGCGAACCTATGGCATGCGTGCCAGAAGTGGCATGCAGAGCCATCTCTGCTGGCACATAAGCCATCGCCCCAGCTCAGTTCCACTGCGCATGCATGCATGCCTCCCACCAGCCAGCTGATTTTTGGGTATCTGCTGTACATACACGGGGGTGGGGCGCATGCGGTAGGCACATGCACAGTGGGGTGAGGGAGCACGCAATGACAAAAAGGTTAGCTGGTCTAGACTCTAGCTGCTCCAGCTGCTAGCAGTTCAGCACTTCGAGTCTCACTGGCTCATGGTTGACTCAGCCTTCCATCATTATGAGGCCAGCAAAATGAGGAGCCAGATTGTTGGGAGCAATATGCTAACTCTATAAAAACTGCTTAGAGAAGGCTGTAAAGCACTGTGAAACATATATAAGTCTAAGGGCTCATTGCTAATATCCTCTCTGTTGATTCACATCAGATAGATCAGCAAGTTGCCATGCATGCAGAGGAGATAGCTGAAGTTAGTTTTTCTCTTGAAGTTGTGTCGGTATCTAATTCTTTTGATTGTCTGGCTAAGGGGGTTCAAACCTATGCAGAATTGCAGCAGAATCACCTTGATATGTGACATACTTGATGGCCACTTGTGTGAGATGTCTTGCGTTGACTTCCAGTGTTGTCTTCACTGGCCTATTGAATTCTTGAGGAAGGTCCCTAGTGCCAAGGTGATGTTCAAGGTGATGCTGAACTGTTCAGAAGCTGAAAATTTAATGGACCTCATTAATGGACCACCTGATGGCTTTATTTGTTTCAGCTGGTTATTCATGCAAGCGTATAGTGCTGTTAGATCGGTCTGAATTTGTCCTAGATGTATTATTTTACTTTCTTGTTTTCATTAATTGTATTATACCCAAGAGATCTACCGAAGCAGACTATGTTACAGGTACTTTCATCAAGAAAAATGGAACAAATTTGGAAGAAATTTGAATGATAAATAAATGAAAGTTGTATTTTCATTTTTTCAAAGCCTCTAAAAGCCAGCTGGCTACACCTAAAGTCAGGCATCATCTCTTGGTTATCCCATTATTTTCAGGGAAGAAAACCCTTTCCAAGATGTAATAGGGCACCGCAGATTTCAGTGCCTCTCTTGGCTTAACTTTATTATTAACACTTAGGAGACTCAAGTGCAAAGAAGGAATTGGTTACCGTGAGGAATTTTATGAAACATCTATTCAGGGAATGGCATTTTACCTTCCTTGGTACAAATGCAAAATGTAATACAAGCAAATGTTAAATGACAAACATCAGGGTTTTTTTTTTAAAAATCCTGTCAAAATAAAACAGCTTTAAAAAGAAACACAGCCAGCAGTTTTTAAAAGTGGGGAGAAGATGCTCAAAAAAGGATAAGGACAAACAGACAATTCCTATTGCTCATCTCTGGCTGCCAATTACTATCCCAGAAGCTAACGCCTCCAAGTATGATGATTCCTCAATGTTGCATCTCTCTTGTCGGAGGCTTTTGATCCTGTACCGGATTCTGCCAGTGCAAAAACTACAATGTGTTTCATACAAAGCCAAGCTGCTCTTCCTGCCACCCAGCCAGCACCAACAGCTCTGCCAAGGGCTGTGTTTGCAAAGAGCTCTTCTCAGATAAATGCCACAGCCGTCCCTGAAAATACATTCTGCTTTTCTCAGTGTGAAGGAGGGTTTCTTTTTTCAGGATATAAGGAATATTTTCTAATTGTTTAGTTTCAGAAGAGTAAAGTGTCTTTAGCCAGGAGAAATATGGCACATATGTTCCTCTTGGCTTCTAGGTGCTCACTAAGAAAGGAGTTTTCGAAATGACGATCAGAGCATTAGTATTTTGTATATTATTATTAACAGGTTCTGATGCTAAGGAGTTCTACTCCCCCTCCCCATCTGAAAAGAAATCTGTTCCAAATGCAAAACACAAGCAGAGGAGAGGAGTTTCAGTTTCAGTTTTAGTTTCACAGCACCAAGCAGCTTTAGTGCAGAACAGTTGAGCGAAGCCACACCCAGGCCCCTTGCTGTCTCCTTCTTGCTCACACAGGAAATACTGTTTCACTTTCCAAACAGCCCTCAACTCTCTCACACACTGACAAGATGCTAGTCAGATGAAAACTGATGGATGTTGATATGCAGAGACAGATTTCCCCCCCCTTATTTTCCTTTCCAAAAACTAAGCCCACCCACATAGTTTCGTAGTGAATCACAGGCATCAAGCTAGTTAGGGATATAGAAATAATGTGAGTGATAACTGAATCATTCCAATGGCTCAGATATCCATAAAATAATAAACTATGCTATTCCTTGTCCCACAGGTTTTTAGTGCGTTACATGCTTGATTACGCCTTGTGGACCCTGAATGGGCCCCTAATTTGGCACCATATGTACCTTTCAATGCTTTCCAGCAAAGGGCCCCATAATGGAGGCATTGTCCTCCAGTTGTATTCAATTCAGCTTCTAGAATTTCTACCTAATATGGGAAATACTGGAACAGCTGCATCACAATAATCAAAACCTATTGTGAATGAGTGCAAAGAAGAGGGCTTCTGTTCTCCAGAACTGAAGAAACTTCTTGGATGAGTAGCCAAGAAGACCACAAGTAGCCAACATCTTAAAGGAAAAATCAAAAGAAGTCCAATTGCCTCTTGAAAAACACATCTTTGGAACAACCATGATCTGGATGACTGAGAATATAATATTCCCAGGAATCTCACATCATCTGACATAGCCGTATTTAGAATTATTGTGTGTGTAAAACCTGTGATCTAACAACAAGGTAGACAAGGCATGTTTTATATATATAAACATATAAACATACACACACACACACATATGCACATACACATACGCATACACATACATATACATACTTGCGGGAGTGCCTCCTGCTGACATCAAATACTGATCGCCCTGTGCGATCACACAGGCAGGGAGTCCTCGGGGTGCCGTCCGCACGACAATGTCAGCTGGCAGTGCCCTGGGAAAGGGCCTATTCTGTAGCGGCTCCCGCCTTATGGAATCAACTACCCGTTGAGCTACAGCTGGCTCCTGATCTCTCCTCTTTCCAGCGCAATCTATAAACCTGGTTGTTTCTACAGGCCGGGCTGGACTGACCTCCTGAGGGGGGCGGGATTTTTAATTGGGTTTTAACTGTTTGGTTTGGCTTGCTTAGGTTTAATCTCTTTTTAACTTATTTATTGTTCTATGTTTTATCTGTGAACTGCCCCAAGTCCTTTCGGAGAGGGGCGGCATACAAGTCAAATAAAATAAAATAAAATAAAATAAAATAAAATAAAATAAAATAAAATAAAATAAAATAAAATAAAATAAAATAAAATAAAATAAAATAAAATAAAATAAAATAAAATAAAATAAAATAATAAAATAAAATAAAATATAAAATAAAATAAAATAAAATAAAATAAAATAAAATAAAATAAAATAAAATAAAATAAAATAAAAAATAAAATATAAAATAAAATAAAATATAAAATAAATAAAATAAAATAAAATAAAAAAATAAAAAAAATAAAAAAATAAAAATACATATACATATACATACATACATACATGGCATTATCTTTCATATGCAGTCTTGGTGAGCTGCATATGGTCTTCTGTTTTTCCTCTTGCAGAAGTTTACTTTTCTTGTGGAGAAAATGAATATGCTTATTTTGTAATTACTTCTCTCTACCTTGTTAATGGCACTGAATTTGTAAGACAGGGAAATCTTCCAAAGTTAAGCCTCCAGACATGGCCTTGTGCTCTTTGCGGGCTTATTAACTAGATTTCAGCAGCTGTCAAATTAAATGCTTTTTTTCACCGTTGTTTATTCTAGTGTATGGCATCTGTCCTAAACTTGAATTAGAAAACATGCCATTTTTAGTCAAGGCTTGATGAATGTTGTGCAAATTAAGAGGATCTTCTAGAAGGTTGAAGACCATATAGAGGAAAGGAAGAGATACAAATAATCTCTGCTGATTCATTATGAAACTGTTTTCTATAAATACTATAAATTTTGGCTCCCACACTGAATTTCCACCAAACAGTGTGCCAAATATTATCCACAGTTAAAGATGTTTCCAGAGCAATTTATTAAGAATTCCACTGGATTAGACCATTAGTTTGACTCTCACTTTCACTTTAGAAGAGAGTTTTCTATTTTCAGTGTTAAGTAATATAAAACTGTCAGGTAATTGATATAGGGTCCCCAATGAAGGAGAGGTTTAGTTCATCCCTTTCACTGTGGCCTCAGTTGTATTTGCCCTTGACTAAAATATTTTGAAATAAGGCTCAGAAAGTATTTATTTAAATAACATACATACTTCATTCATTTACAGCTAAGTTAAGATGGCCTGTAAGCTACATTTTTATTAGTGTCTCGTGCCTGTTTTACTGAACTTTTTGTTAATTGTGTTTGAATTTTTTTAAACATTAAAGGTAACTAACCTGAGCTCAGCCCATTGGACATAATATTGAAGGTCTCAATCACTCTCTCCGAAACTCTATGGTCTTCACACCTTAGCCCCTTCTTAGCCTCCTTTTTTGGAGTAACAACTTAAGAGGAACCTGCTATCATCATTTATCTCCCTAGTGTCCTTCCTCTAATCCTGAGAGCCAGTTTAGCGTAGTGATTAAGATGCCCACTCTTGAGAGGGGGGGGGGAGCGGGATAAAAATAATAATAATTTTTAAAAACTTGGTGTCTTCAATGGATAGGATTTTCAACCCTGTGCTGTTTATCTACTTTCAAAAAGTTTGAAATTAAAAAGTTTATATAATTTCTACAGAGCTTACTTCTGGCGGTACATTGATGTAACAGATTTACAGCTAACTTAAGAGATGAACAAGTCATTAAGGAGGATTTTCAGAAAAGATTACACAATCCTGAGAAAGAGGAAAATATCAGAAAGAAATTCAAACTAAACTCACGTAGTTTATTTAGTGTAAGTGGAATGGGACTTGGGCAGACTTTCAGGATTCTGTTATTCTACTTTAGTTCAATCAAGAATACTTCTTGAACCCTGCTTCAACCTTCAAGTTAAGTCAGGTCAAGAAATAATATAATACTTGCCTTAGAAAGTTATAGAGTTTCTTAAATGCTCAAAGGAGTTGGGAGTTTTTTTTTAAAAAATTCAAATGACTTGAGAGATAATGGGCAAAAAAGTGGATAAGTAGGTAGCTCTGAAATGTGTGTGTGTGTGTGTGTGTGTGTGTGTGTGCACACACGCATGCATGCACATGTTCAATTGAAGGACATGAAAGTTTGCAGTCTGGACAGAATAATTTGCAAACCCCTAGGAAATGGTCTCAAACTAGACAGGAGTTTCTTAATCTGATGTGGATTCAAAATGGTATGACCACAGAATTGGACCAGTTTTAAGAGTGCAGTGTGGAATATATCCTTCGTTATGGGTAAAGAAGACCAATGAGTGTAATTCAATGCATATTAAATAGTATTGTTTTAAATTATCAAGACTAAATCAAGAACAATCTCAGTGATTACACATAATGAAACAATATGATCCTTGTTTAATCTTATCTTTTAAATTTCTTAAAGCAGCAGGAGATTAACATTCCACTTTAGTATCATAAAGTAGTTCTTAATGCATCATTTAATAACTTTCCTATTGATAAATTGCTTCTGACTCTTGTAATTAAAAGAGAAGATACAGTATTAGATGCAATAAATAGAAAATCACCACACTTTTGTTTTTAACAAATTACACTGCCCTTTGGATGTTACATCAGCCAAATATTTCCCCTTCTTAAGTCTTTGTTTCATTTACACCTATGTAGATATGGTGTTACAAGGTATATAATTTACTCACTATATATACAGTATGAAGCTCTAGAAATTTGAATGAAATGTGAACATATCCCATTTTTTATACTTTGGATTTTTAAAATTATTTTTATTATATTTCTAATATTAGACTTACATTTAGTTACAGATCGAGTTGTCATTTTCCTCATAAATTAAACATGTAAAGCTTAGGCATGCTGGAATGTAACCACTTTTGCTTTATTTTAACTACAATTTGAGTTGGGAAAGGAAGAAAATGTAATGCTGTTGTGTAGTGTTCCTTTCAATCAAATCCTTAAAACCTTAAAATTCTAATTTGACTTTTTCCATAAATAATCTAAGAAATCCAATTTAATCTGGTGGTTAAGCATCAAACTAGAAACTGGGAGACAATGAGTTATAGACTTGTCTTAAGCATTCAGCTAGCTGGTGACCCTGGGCCAGTCACTTTCTCAGTCCTAGAAAGAAGACAATGGCAAACTACTTCCAAAATTTTGACAAGAATACTGCAGGATCTTGTCCAGGCAATCACCAAGAGTCAACAATAGCTTGAAGGCAAAATCAATCAATCAATCAATCAATCAATAATCAATCAATCAATCAATCACCTAAGCATAAGGAAAAGCAACTTCAAATGTCAATCAGATGAACTTGGTATAACTAGAATTATGGGTCCAAAATGAACATCCCCATATTAGCATCCAGCCACCTTGGTCTTTCTGCTTCTTAGTGTTGAGATACTTTAAACAGCTGCATTTGTCTTATGAAGATTTTAGTGTCTAGGTCCCCAGGGAAGCAGAATTTTGGATACTCATTCTTCCCAGGCAGTTAGAATACATTTCATTTTTATTCAACCAGTGGCAGACAGAGAAAGGGAAAGAGAAATGGGTATATCTCTATTGCAAATTACAGTAGAAAAGTTGAAAAGTGCCCCTATCCCCTAATTCCAGTGCAGCTTGCTGATTTCAACCTTCATTTTAACACTTCAAGTTGCACATTTTATCAAGTGGCATGGAAGAAACAACCTTAAGCAAAACCTTTTGCTTTTGTTCCTTTTTGAAGAATGGAATGTCACAATTGATGAATTTCCCATTTTATACTGAATTGTCTTCTGGGCAATAATTTCCTCCAAATCGTCTCATGGGCCCATAGAACTCAAGTTAGCACACTGCAACCCTTTGTAAAGTTATAAAGATTAAGATTCCAAAATTGCTTGTCTGCAGCAGATGGTTGCAACAGACGCCTGAATGAGGACTGGGTTTAAATCTGGCAAAACAGCATCTAAAACGTAGGTTTGTGAAAACGTAAAATATGACTCAGTAATGCTGAAAATATGTTATATTGACAACACAGCATTAAAAAAAGAGGAAATTTTGGATGCCAAATTAAGCTCCATAATGAATAATATTATGCATGTATACCATAATGTATGCACATCTTAAAATTCAATCTTTTTCAAATCCTGTTTGAGGATAAGCAACAAACCTTCCCTTCTAAATTACTGTATGTATCTGTTCCAGTCATTTTGAGCTCCCTTTGTTCTAGCTTAGACAAGTACTTTGAATTCTACAGAACCAAATTTGCAATTGGCTGAGTATAAAATGAAAATGATCTGAGACTGATCATGTAAAGAGAGAGGGAGAGGGGAGAGGGAGAGAGAGAAACATGGCTAACCATTTCTACTTGTAATTCCTTCATGCTTTGTGCATATGCTGGCAATTCAGATATATTTGAGCTGAAAAGACAATTATGGTCTGCTCCCAGGTTTCCTACCATTTCAAGCAGGTAACACACAACAGTTGTATTATAATCCTGAAATGATTTATCCCAATTTGAATTGCAAAGAATGTATTGTTCTGATCTACCTTACCAACCTCCACCACAACTCAAAAATCTTACCCTGGCCAGATATATAATGCAATTCCCCCTCTTCTCAGCTCTTCATCCTCCCAAAAGATTTAAATGTGAGTCCAAACCATCAAAAACCTGCCGGTTCCTGCACTAGATCCATTGAAGTTGGTGGGACTTCAGATAGTAATCTTTTTTAAACCCCTTTGGTTTAATAGCAATGGCACTTAGACTTATATACCGCTTCACAGTGCTTTACAGCCCTCTCTAAGTGGTTTACAGAGTCAGCATGTTGCCCCCAACAATACGGCTCCTCATTTTACCCACCTCGGAAGGATGGAAGGCTGAATCAACCTTGAGTTTGGTGAGATTTGAACTGTCGAATTGCAGACAGCTGGGCAGTCAGCAAAAGTAGCCTGCAGTACTACACTCTAACCACTGCACCACCATAATTTAATAGTACATTTGAGCAAATTGGCAGACATAGAATGAAGGTAAATATACATGATAATATTGCAGGATCCAATCTGGGATGGTCAGTGGGACCAGAGGTTTAGTCTTCCGAGTTTTCAGACTCCTTAGGACAGGCTCCAGCAAGAGTCCAAAAGCTTGGAAGATTAAACCCCTGGTCCCAATGACCAACCCAGATTGGATTCTGACAGAGGTAGCTTTTCTCACGGGAAAAGCTTGACTTGTTCAATTTTGGCTGCCAGTCAGTTGTAAAAGATATGAGAGACCCAGCTACCTTATTAGTTTAAACCCTCCTTGCCTTTCAATCCCACTCCTTAAAGCTGGTTTACAGTTTATAGTAAAGGCAAAGGTTCCCCTCGCACATACGTGCTAGTTGTTTCTGGTTCTAGGGGACGGTGCTCATCCCTGTTACAAAGCCAAAGAGCCAGCACTGTCCGAAGATGTCTCCGTGGTCATGTGGTCGGCATGACTAAACCCCGAAGGAGCATGGAACGCTGTTACCTTCCCACCAAAGTGGTCCCTATTTTTCTACTTGCATTTTCACATGCTTTCAAACTGCTAGGTTGGCAGAAGCTGGGACAAGTAATGGGAGCTCACTCCATTACATTGTGCTAGGAATTCGAACTGCTGAACTGCCAGCCTTTATGACCAACAAGCTCAGTGGCTTAGCCACTGAGCCACTGCATCCCTACAGTATATAGTATAAATGGTAGAATCATGAGCTGTTAAAGTAGGTGAACTATTTTTCTTAACATGTTTATATTTGTAACTTTTAAGCACAATAAAACAGAGCACCTAAGGTACAGCCTAAACTGACATGCAGCAAATTTTAAAAGGGTGGTACACTTTGGGGGCAAATCAAATGCTCTCTTGCGTTTCTGGCTTTTGGATCCCATAATCGAGGACCTGTATACTGCATGAGTCAAAAAGAGGACTGTGAAAATATTTACAGACCCCTCATATCCTGGATATAAACTGTTTCAACTCCTTCCCTCAAAATGATGCTATAGAGCACTGCACACCAGAACAACTAGACACAAGGACAGTTTTTCCCTGAAATGCCATCACTCTGCTAAACAAATAATTCCCTCAACGCTGTTCAACTATTTACAAAGTCTGCACTACTATTACTGTTAATCTTCTCATCATTCCCTATCATCTATCCCCTCCCACTTGTGACTGTATGACTGTAACTTTGTCACTTGTATCCTTACCATTTATATTGACTGTTTCCTAGTATGATTTGATTGCTTATTGTATCCTATGACTATCATTAAGTGTTGTACCTTATGATTCTTGACTCTTGGCAAATGTATCTTTTCTTTTATGTACACTGAGAGTATTTGCACCAAGACAAATTCCTTGTGTCAAATCACACTTGGCCAATAAAGAATTCTATTCTATTCTATTCTATTCTATTCTATTCTATTCTATTCTATTCTATTCTATTCTTGAGATGTCTCCTAAAAAGTTGTTACCCTTGATAATCATCCACCTCATTTAAAATGCAGAAGACTTTCTACTTAAAGTATAACTAATAGACGTGAACATACATAGAGGGACAAGCGTTCCAATATTGGGGCTTTATATTTTGAATAGTTATAAAAGTCAAAATTTTGGCCAAGAAAGAAAGAACTCCATGGCATAGGAGTATTATGCTTCTTATAGGTCTGTGATGGTGAACCTATGGCACAAGTGCCAGAAGTGGCACGCAGAGCCACTTCTGCCAGCACACGAGAGGTTGCCCAAAAGAGCCCCACTGCGCATGTGCATGCGCCCCTGCCAGCCAGCTGATTGTCAGGGGAGATGCGCACGTGGGAGATACGTGCATGCGCAGAGGCATGCAGTACAGGGGGGGGCACACATGTATATGCAGAGGCGCACAGTGCATGTGGAGGGGGTCATGCATGAATGCGCAGGGGGGTCGGGGAGTCATGCGTGTATTGCATCATGGGTGCAGGCACGTGAGTGCACGCACACACACACACACACACTTTTGGACACAACATGGAAAAGGTTTGCCATCACAGTTATAGGTGATGGGCTGTGAGAATAACCTTGGGAGACAGCAGGAGATACTGCAAGCTAGACAACAGCTAGATAAGAAAAATCTGAGTCCAAAGCTAGAAGGTAATTTGTGAAAACATCTTAGAATTGACCTCCCTGGTTCACTTGAAAGATTATTTTAATGTTACCCTATAATAAAAGTAATTTTGGTATTCAAAATTTTGGTGTCCAAATGTAGTGGAGCTCAGGGGGGCTGACACCAAAAAATAAATATATTACAATACATATAATATATTACTCTAATAAATATATTTTGCTGACTATTATCAAAATAATTTACATCTATCTTTTTTATTTCCCATTACAATCTTACAGCAACAAATATTTGTGAATCATGAATAATTAAGTCACTATTGATTATAAATAAATAATTAATGGTCAACAACTTGAAAGCTAAGGGGAAAAAGATAAAAATAGCTTAGTAAATAATAAGAACATTAGGAAAGGAAGACAAGACTTCCATAGCTAAGAATAAATATAATTTTCCTTTTGATTAAGCTTCTACCCACCTTTTGGAGAGAAAGGTCTCTCTGCCAAATATGAGTAGTCCTCAACTTATGGCCATAATTGAACTCAAAATTTATGTTACAAAGCAAGACAATTGTTAGGTAAATTTTGTGCTATTTTTATGGCCTTTCTTACTATATATGATTTTTCTTTATTTTTAATTTAATAATATGGTTGCTACAGGAATCTGGCTTCTCCATTGACTTTACTGGTCAGAAAGTCACAAAAATGAGATTACAGGACATTGCAACTGTCACAAGTACATGCCAGTTGCCAAACATCCAAATTTTGGTCATGTGACCATGGGGATGCTGCAACGGTTGTAAGTGTGAAAACAGTCATAAGTCACTTTTTTCAGTATCACTGTAAAGTTGAATGGTCACTAAACAAATGGTTGTAACACAAGGATTACCTGTAATAGTCAGGAAGATCTTTTTTTAAACATAGACTGCCTATTGTTTATGCTGATATCTACCAAGGATGCTACCACTTTATAGGCAGTTTTAAATTTTGTTTTAGCATCACCTGTTAACAGAGGTGGTATTCAGCAGGTTCTGACCAGTTCTGGAGAACCAGCAGCAGAAATTTTGGGAAGTTTGGAGAACCGGCAAATACCCCCTCTGACAGGCCTGCCCCGATCTATTCTCTGCCTCCCGAGTCCCAGCTGATCGGCTAGGTCTTCTTTTGTTGCCCTGCACAGGAGAATGGAGCTGGAAAGCAGGTTAGTGGGTGGGAAGGAATGGGATTTTGGAGTAACCTTCCCCCAGGAGTGGAGAGGGAATTTTGCAGTAACCCTCCCTGGAGTGGGGTGGGAATGGAGATTTTACAATATCCTTCCCCTGCCACACCCACAGAAGCGGTAGTAAACAAAATTGAATCCTACCACTGCCTGTTAAAGACATGTTCACTGGAAATATAATCACAATATTTCCAGTCTTGGATTACATTATTTCACCACAATAGATAATTAGCGCTGATGGATGTAATCTGTGGATGAAAATGGAAACTACCATACCTAGATGAGAAATGATAGTACTACTCAGAAATGGAAGGTCACCTCAATCCCCTCAATGGATGTATGGCTGCAAAAATTAATGGAGTTAGCAGGGATTGCTAAATTGACTGTTTCGATTAAAGAAAAAAAACCCATAAATACCTTTATTTCTACTTGGAAACTGCTTCTGGACTTGATGCTTGAAAAAAATGAATCTTTGTGTGAGAAAAAATGAATCTTTGATTTTGGGTTTTAATGATTAGATAGATTTGTTGTTATAGAAATGGCTAGTTTCTATTATTATGAAAAAGTAAAAAGTTGAGGATAGATGTTAATGCCTTATTTTACTGCACCAAAGGAGTCGTAAGTCAATGCCCATTTTTTCCTGCTTTCCCCCACTATCCTCTTCCCTTTTTCCTTCCCTAATTTCCCTAATATTTACTTTGTATTCTCTGTATGTCATATTATAAATTAATAAAAACTATATTATAAAAAAGAGAGAGAAATGAAAGTACTACTCTGTGATGCACTGGTCATCCGGACTGCTATGTCTACTTCACCACAAAACAAAAAGGATGCTTAGGAACTGGAAAGAGTGCAGAAGACAACAACAAAGATGGCAAGGGACTTGGAGGCTGGATCCTATGAAGAGCAGTGTCAGATGTGCCCCAGCTTGGTTCATTAGGAAAGAAAAACCCTTGACTCCATTGAGGTTCACTTTTACCACGTTCAAGCACATACAGCATAAGCAAAGCTGGACTTGAATATTCCTGCACAAAGCTTGCATTTTTCTCATTTCCCTGGCCCTCCCCTCTTGCCTAGTCCATCAGTGCCCAATAATATGCAGTTTTGATGTTTGGGGAAAGGCTTTGAGGTTTAGCGCCTCTTTGGTATATTTTCACATTCTGTTCTGATGCTCTGTCCTTGATCAGCCAATTTATTCCAGATTGACACCTCTGGTTCCTGTCACCCTGTCATCCCCCCTTTTCCTCCCCATGGCCATTCCTTACTTCCCCAATCCCCTCCCCCACATTGCTACATTGGATGCCTGCGAAATGAGATATACTGAAGATAGCAGGCCTGACCAGCAGTATGAAGGAACCTGGTAGGTTTAGAGCAGAAAGCTAAGGGGAGATGTGATAACAATCTTCTGGCACATGAAGGAATGTCTTAGAACAGTGGTGTCAAACTCACGTTGTCATGGCGGCATCACGTGACATATTGGGACTTTTCCCCCTTCGTTAAACCAGGCGTGGGTGTGGCCAGCATGTGATGCATCTGGGAGTTTGACAGACTTGCCCTAGAAAAAAAAAAGGAATGATTTTATTCTCTCGAGCAGCTGAAAATAAGAAGAGAACCGGTGGGTGGAAGCTTTTCAGTGGGAGATCCAAACTTCCATTAAGGAGGAATTTCCTGTGAGCACTATTAAGCAATATGGCAGTGTACTTCCTGAAATTGTGGGTGTTCCACCACTGGAGGTTTTAAATAACATATTTGACAGTGGTTCATCCAGAATGGTAGGAGTTGGTGGCAGTCTGCAGGAGGTTTGACTAGAAAACCTCAAAGATTGCTTCCAAGCCTATGACTCTAGATCACAACCAATACTCCCACCTAAGTTTTCTCTGTAATAGCCAAAGGATCTATAATTTGACAATTAAAGAACTACATCTAGCTATAGTTTTCTTCTTGGAGAACCCTTTGCAATTTTTCAAGGCTTTCTTCCCAGTCTGAAAATGGCTGGTCTGGATTGAAAACTACCACTTCTCAACAGTTATAAGAATCTCTTCTCTTAATAAACTAGAAGGAAGTGACAGTTGTGTTGGGTTCAATAAGATTGCCCCATCCTGAATAGATAAGCTATAACCATCAGCTCCAGACATCTGGAAATATATTTATCCTTGAACAGTGATCTTGGGAAAGTTGCTCATCCTATCCTTTTGATATAATCCACATTCCATAACATTCCCAGGCCCTTAGCAAACTTCCATTCGCTAACTGTTAAAGAGATGAGAAGTCTGTTGCTTGATGATTTGTAGGAGATTTAGTTAAAAGGCTGATAAGGTCCTGGCATGCCCTTTATCACTGAATTCTCTTCTGGTGGGAATCTTATTCCACTTAGCACAGGAAAATATGACCAAATAAGTGATGGTTCCCCCTTGTGCTTCCATTGTGATCACACAGTTCCATATTCTTTCTCAGAGGATTAGAAAGACGATGAATTTGGATCAGTATTTCGTGGCATTTACATTGGAGCCTCTAACCAAGTTTTATGCTAGCAGCATTTTCTGACCCTTCACAGACGTTGTGAACAATTTTAGCTAGTTGTTGGAATAGTGCCTTCAGGACCATCAATTCTTCACTGAATCAGCAGGTCTGGCCCTACCATTTGGCAGGCTGAAGCAGGTAGTGGGAAATGGCAGCAAAATAATAGGGGAAACAATGAAATCTGTTCACTATTCACTATCGGGATTGCACTGTACTGTCTAAACTTGTCCACATAAAGACCGTAATTATAGTTTTGAGAAAAAATGAAAAGAACCATAAAAAAAAATCCATGTGAAATTTTCTATTGAACTATGTGGTTCCCTTTCTTGATATCACATTCATATATTGGCAGATTAGTATACATTGTGGGACTTTCCTTTGAGTCAAAAACTTCTGGTGACTGCAGGGACATATCCATATAAGATTTATTATATAAACATATATTTATTTTTATTCCACCTTTATTATTTTATAAATAACTCAAGGTGGTGAACATACCTAATGCTCATTCCTTCTCCTATTTTTACCCATAACAACAACCCTGAAAGAGAGTGACTGGCTCAAAGTTACCAGACGGCTTTCATGTCTAAGGTGGGACTAGAATTCACAGTCTCCTGGTTTCCAGCCTGGTGCCTTAATCATTAGATCAAACTTGTCAAGGTATTGAGATTTAATAGCTGACCAGCTATTGTAAGACTGATGCAATGAGGATGAAGCAGCATGGTTATTGCTGCTTTAAGACTGAGGATGGGTCCTGCAGGGTTTTACCACTTTAAGAAGCTGTCTATGTATATGAGGCCATGAGAGGGTGTACCTCTCTTCTCCTTGTGTTCTGTCTCCATTGTGGATGCAGAGTAATGAAGACTGATTGCTTGCCTGGTATGTTCCTACCATGTATATTTATATGTGTAGCTGTCTGTATATAAACTACTGTTAAAAGACAAAGTCTCTGTGTGCTGTGTTGTGCTCCTGGGTTTTCTCACTACAGTAGTCATGCTGCAAACACTTGACAGGTTATGGACCCAGTACAGAGAGAAGATCAGAGTGACTGGAGAGCCTAGAGAGAAGAGAAACCGAGCAAGAGCATGCACCAGAGCCAGACGTGGTTTAAACATGGTTAGTGGCTTGTGAAGGAAAACAGGCAACATGGCCTCCGTCGGTGTAATGACAAAACCCGCTCTGTTATGTGGTTTACAGAAAAAGTTAAATTAGCGATGGAGAATTTCACAGGATATTTTTATGGGTTTGAAGGATTTGATTGAAAGGAACACTACAAAACAGACTATTTGTTCCCATTTGTAACTCATGGTCCGCTTTTGCCTGGTTGTGACGATGTGATGAACATGTGGGTGTTTCCATGCCCACTAAATAGGATTTCAAGGAGTTTTAAAAGACTTACATATTTCTTCTTCACACAGAGGAAGGGGATGGTGAGGGCAGTTTGCATCAGTTGAGTAGCACCTGAAGATAAAAGGCATCATAGCACAGCTTGAAAACTGCAACACCAACTGTGGAGCCAGTTTATCAAGTGGTTTCTTCTGACTTGCAGGCCAACTGATTGGACTAACTTTGTAGACTACCTCTGGAGTAAAAGGAGGGTCTGACCTGAGTACTAGCAACTATGCCAGGAGGGTCATCCAAAGTTTCTTCCCCTTTTCTCCTCCTTTCCATCTGGGTGAGTGAATCCAGTCTGGTGGAATAACACTGTTGGTCTTGTTGGCTTTAGAAAGGTTCTTGAAGTTGAGCTTTTGTGAGCAGCAGGGACATGGTTATGACATAGTGGGAGTGTGGAGGAGTTGCTGTGGGAAGAGAAGAGAAGCAGTTCCATTAGAGCAGTGATGAACAATGGTCTATAAGGCTGAAAGCTGTGGTTGAGAGCAAATGGAGAAGGTAGCTTACACCCATCACTCTTTCCAAGTTCTTCGAGTTCATCCCTGAAGCCACATCATCAGACCTTTAGTGATCGGATTGAATGCTGAGTCATTATGTAATTTCCACAATGTCATGTAAAAAATCATTTGTGCTTTATATCTGGACTGGCATGCATAATAACAGAGACAGTTTATCTTGGGCTGTGCTTGAAGATGACATATAAGTATTACACAATGGGCAAAGTTCAAGTGATGTCAGTGTGTTTGGCCCATTCCAAAGGAAGTGATAAATCACCAGCAAGTTATGAGTCCCTTGGCCACAGGCTGAAGTATTTGTCTGATGAGCAAGCCTCATGCTGATAATGTAACCTAGAGTTTTTTGGACATCTATGCTATGGAAGACTTGTCATCAGGCATCTGCCATGATGACACAAAACCCCAGATGTAACTGGAAATTTATCTATTCCCCTTAGAGCTCTGAAAGTCTACAAGTGTGCGCAAGAAGCACAAATGTTTTTTTTTTATCAGCTGAAGTTGTCTTTTGTGAGTTTCATTAAATCAGTGGTGCAGAACCTGAGGTATTAAGGCTGCATTCAGCTCCCCAAAGCCTCACATATCTCCCTTAGAGATTTCTACAAGTTGTTAATGGAGCTGCAACTTTTAATAGAACAAACTTTTAAGCACATGCGCTTTTCTTTTCTTGTATGAATTTGCTTCTTTGTATAGGAGTGTACCCAAACAAACACATCCTTCCCCTCTTTAAAGAACTGTTTGCTAAACAATGTAGTTTTATACTGTATTCCTAAAGTAAATATATTTCTTTTTGTTTGCCACTTCTCTCTCTCTCTCATTGGTGATTGTATGCATGCTTAAGATGACATTTTTAAAAAATCTCACAAAAACATGTTTTTTTTCCTTCCTCCCCCTCAGTATATGCAAAAGCTTTCCTTAACTTTTCCACTTCCTTAAGAGCAGTACCAAAAACTTCCAGAGCAGTGGTGGGATTCAATTTTTTTTTACTACCGGTTCTGTGGGTGTGGCTTGGCGGACATGGCAGGGGAAGGATATGGTAAAATCTCCAGTCCTGAACTACTCAAAATTTCCGCTACCGGTTCTCCAGAACAGGTCAGAACCTGCTGAATACCAGTTATATTGGCATGGCATGGCTTGGTGGGCATGGCAGGGAAAGGATGCTGTAAAATCTCCATTCCCTCCCCACTCCAGGGGGACAGTTACTGCAAAATCCCATTCCCTCCTCACCCCACTAACCTGTTTTCCAGCTTTGTCCTCCTGTGCAGGGCAACAAAAGACGACCCAGCCAATCAGCTGGGACTCAGGAGGCAGAGAATAGATGGGGGCCGGGGCCAGTCAGAGGCGATATTTTCCATATCTCTGAACTACTCAAAATTTCTGCTACCGGTTCTCCAGAGCTGGTCAGAACCTGCTGAATACCACCTCTGTTCCAGAGATAACAGAATACCAGAGTTGGAAGGGACCTTGGAGGTTTTCTAGTCCATCCCCCTGCTCTATAGAGATCCTATACCATTCCAGATAAGTGGCTGTCCAATCACTTCTTAAAAGCCTCGAGTGATGGAGCACCCACAACTTCTGAAGGCAAACAGTTCCACTGATTAATTGTTCTAACAATTAAGGGGTCACAGTGGCTTACATGGTAAGACGCTGGGCCTGCACACCGCTGTGGTCGGCAGCTCAGCGGTTCAATTCCCATGAGTGAATAAACCTCAGAAGGGACAAGAAAGGAGCCTCCCCTGATTGCCTACCAGCATTCAGGCATATAAATAACACCGCCCGTAAACATTCCTTGTACAGAGGCAGCCAGTCACCTCAGTGATCCCTGGCTAACACGTGCCATAAATATTAAATAAATGTTCTCACTGTCAGGAAATTTCTCTTTAGTTCTAGATTGGTTCCCTCCTTGATTAGTTTCCATTGCTTCTTGCCCTGCATTCAGGTGCTTTGGAGAATAGTTTGACCCCCTCATCTTTGTGTCAGCCCCTCAAATATTGAAACAGTGCTATCATGTCACCTCTAGTCTTTCTTTTCATTAGACTAGACATATTCGATTCCGGGAATGATAATGGATAATGGAATGGAGGAAAAATAATGGCGTGGAACAAGGAAGAAGACTGAACATTACTGTTTAATCATTCCCTTAGCTGTCATTTATCTGATTAAAATACGCTTCCAAGCAGATTTTTTTAGACATATAGGTTGGAGAAGAGAGGTACTTTTTTTCTTCTTCTTCCCAGGCCAGACTTATGCAGATCCCTGCCCTCCCCCAGCATTGGTTTTCTCATTCAGGCAATTTCCATTGGTTGCTTTTCAATTTAAAACAAAAAACAAAACAAAATGTGAAGATTGCATATGGGATACGGTGAAATATTTATAAACCAGATTGGTTCTTTGAGTCTTTTATTTATTTGTTGAGCAAATTTATATGGCAGACCCTCTCATTGAACTGGGCAGCATGCAATCGGCAAAAATTAAAACCATTAAGACACTTACAACAATTAACCTAACAGTGAATACAGATAATCCTCAACTTACAACCACAATTGTGCCCAACAAGTGCTATTATGTCTTAGGTGTATTTTTTTTAAGCACAATCTCCAAATTCAAGGACTGTAATAAAAATATTTACTGTAGGGAGAAAGTTTATACTCTTTTAATTAATTGGTTTTCAATTTGAATACACACTGATAGCCATTTCCCAACTTGACTTCACCTATCTTTAAGCTGATCTGCCTCTGTTTGTAGTCCATAAGATTCTAGGCAGTAGCACAAGCAGAGCTGAACCGGACCTCAAGGCCAGAGTCTAGCCCCAGAAACAGTGGCATCAGACGACAGCTGCAGCAATATTGATTGCTGAGCCAACATGGTCATCCCAAAGGCTCTTTGGGATTGAAACTGCTTATGATAGCATTCCTTCAATGTTCTTTTTGAAAAGAATAATAAATCAAGGTAAAGTTGGCTGGCCACCTACATAGTTTTTGAAGCTTAATTTAACTTTGAGTTTGTGTTCTGGCAGAATTAGCAGCAGAGTCAGACAGTAGTGAGTAGGTTGGGGAGGAACCTGAGCCAGGATTGGAGGCTGAGGAAGATCCGGATGAAGGCTCTGCATCAGAGGTGGAGATGGGGCCAGGGCAGGCTGACAGTCATCAGCTGCCTTCAAACTCAGAAAGCAGTGAGGTGGGGGAGCTTATGGAACTGGTTCCCAGCCTGCGCATGCACAGACCTAGCAGAAGACAAGAACAATTGAGAAAGCAGGATCGACTCAAGAGTAAGGCCACACCTTGGAGATGATTGGCCCCTCCCATAGGACATAAAAGAGGAGCGAATGGGATGTGAGCTTTTGCAGGAAGCAATTAGTTTGTTTGCTCAGAACACAAGCTTTGAAAAGTGCTGTTTGACTCTGTGACAAGTTTGGCTTTGCTCTGTGTCTGGCAATTAGTTCTCTGGCCGCATTCTGAGTGTGATAAGGTGGGTGTTTATCAACATCCCCTGAAAGACTGTATGTGAAGCCTTGTGAATGAACGTAATTCACAGCTGTGGAAATAGAACAGATTTTGCTGGGGTTAAGATTGTGTTCTATGCTTTCTAAGGAAGCCTAGGTCAGAACAGTGTCATTAAATTTAACTTATAAAATAGCTGTCCCCCTTCTAAAGTATATAGTTGTCCAAGGAGAGATGCCTGCAAACCATTATATCCATGATATAAAAATATTAGGTGAATTCAGCCTGGTTAATCAACCGATCTCCTAATTCCACTGCCAGATTTTATCCAAGCTTCCCCCCCTCTTTATGGCATTTACACCCTAGTCATCCATACTCCATTCTCTTGGAGAGGGTGATTGAAAATGACAAAGAATCTATTTTGAACCTTTGCTGCTGAAGATACTG